>OY997266.1:610780803-611380803 GCA_963921465.1 Triticum timopheevii | reverse complement strand
TATGCATGAAAGTTGTAAAATGTAAGTTGAATTATGTATCTTGGAGGCAAAATGTGTTCAGTTTTATATTGGTCAGATGCCACAAATCACCAACTGTTATTTTGCAGAGAGGACAGCCAGCTGTTTATTGTGAACTACATCAGGGGGTTCGCTGGACTATACATGGAGACTTCCTCTGACACCGATAAGCAAACTCATTATAAGGATATCATTCTAGCGTGGTTTCCCTCCGACAACTCATATCTGATGTTTGCAATGTCTGTGTGCAGGGCCGGCTGCAGTACCTCCGCAAATTAATCGCGTATGAGGTGATTTCCATGAGGGGAGCAGAGCAGAGCTCCCGGATTTCATGATTGAGGTGTGGTAATGATTCCCATAGTTTCCCATGCTAAGTGCGACATGGGTGTTTTGAGCTAGTGATTCAAGTTTTAGCTTGCACCCCCGGCACTTGGTGTGTAAGTGATTGTGATCACTCTGAGCTTAGTATATTAGGTAGGTGGTAAACCTGTATGCTGACAGTACGTTCATTATGTGTGGTACTTTAACTAGTGGATGGTTGAATGTTTTGCAAAATGCGTCCCTGGTCTCTTGTGGTATATTGCTCGTTTAAGCTTGTCTGCTCTGTGCATGAACTATTCAGTTACGGCTGCCTTCTCCACATGCCAGATCGTAAAGACAGCTTCAATCTTATGTTAAAGCACATGTACCCTGGTGCCATTGAATCCTTGGGTTTGTGAGTTGAGGTTTGGAAAAAATGAACAGATTGTGGACATGTATGAGGATGGGTTCCATGCCTTTGTTCAGCCTTCAATTTGATGAACTGTTGCACGAGTAGTATATCCAGTTAGTTTTGTCTTCTCATACTAGTGCGGTTGTAGAATTAAGTTGGAAATCGAAAACCCTGCCACCAAAAACAACATTGTGTGCTTTTCCCTCGACAGAAAAGAGGGACTGATTGGAGAACAGTTGATGCTTCATCAAGGATTAGGGAGTGCATTTTTTTAAAAAGGATTGGGCAGTGAAAAATGAGGAGTCCGTAGCTAAAATTAGAAATGGAACAAGATGAAGGCAAAATATACATGGGCTTGGTACATCGGGATTGATGGCTTGCTTAAGAACGAAGGACATGTTTTTTTAATCTATAGTCATTGAAAGTACAATTGGTTGGCACATAAAGTAGTGATATGCTAATGATAGTACAAATGCATTGGGGATAGTACAAATGCATTGGGGAATATGCCAAACCTAACTGCTATTGGGACATTTACAAACCTCACATTGTTTTTATTAATATATACTAGTAGTTATTTAAATGATGCACATACTTCTTACAGTAGGACAAAAGCAATCACAACAAGTAAGCATACCTCAGCCACTACCAATCCGATGGCTCCTTCTACATGTCATTCTTGATAAGATTTTTTGCTCTTTGATGAATTATTAGAACCATCTACTAAGCCCTAGAAATAACATGGATAATGAGTTAAATATCATAAGCAATATGTGAAACCCATTGACCCAACGATTCAGTGTATTACCTGATATAATCTGCAGATACAGAAACATCATTTTCTGTCCACTTTGATCCTAATCTAAGTTGGAAGTTTCTACGAGGAACGGATTACTCTTTCTCCACGTGAAGGAAGGAATGGAATAAACCTGAAGACAATCATACTCGCTTCTCCTCCACCGCCGCATCCGCCGCGGTATCGACGGTGATAGCCTTGCGAAGACGATCCTACTGGCTTCTCCTCCACGGCTGCCGCCGCCACGGTATCGACGGTGATAGCCTTGCTGTGATTTGGACTAGGATTTGATGTGTCCTGGACGGCGGAGGCGCGTTGCCGTGATTGGGGACTGGAGTTCGACTTTGGACCCCCGCCGCTGGGTCGCCAGCACCAGGCTGCCGCGCGCAGCGTTGACGGGAAGAAGAATTCCGAGCAGCCGGAGCGACGATTGACGTCTTGATGAAGAAACGAAGAGACAAACTGACGAAGCGATTAGCGATCTGATTGATTTTTTTAGGGGTCAGCGATCTGATTGATGACGAAGAGACGAAGCGGCCGTGCGTAGCGACGCTTCAACTAGCGCTAGCGATCAGCCGGGGAATTGGGCCTAGCTTCGCTTCCTTTCTTAATTTTTTTCTCTGCCTAATATTTTTCTCTATACTACTTAATATGCCTGCATGACAGATCATGGGCCCCTCTCAGGCTTGGGCCCTTGCCGTTGCCTCGCCGGCCATACACTAGGGCCCGCCCTCGGGGCACCGGATTGAGGGGTAGAATCGAGAGCAACTAATTAACGAGCGCTCCTTCGGGACCCTCGCAGCGTCACTTGGCGCGCTCTCAGCCATTGGCCACGTGTCACGCTCTCAGCCATTGGCCACATGTCGCGCTCTGGGCGCTCCCTCCGGATTTTGTTTTTTTTTCGCACGCGTTTTCGGCTTTTAAAATGGGTTTTTTCTTTTTTTCGAGGTTTTGGTTTTCCACCGGTCTTCACTAGCTTTTCGATAATAAAAAATTGCGCAAAAAAACACGTTTTCTTTTTTCTTTTCTCTTTCGCGAGAGTCACGGTTTTGCTTCCATGAGAGGCATGGTTTTGCTTTCGCGAGAGTCACGGCCGTGCCTTTCGGAAACAGAAAAAAACGAGTTTTCTGTTCTTTTTTCTTTCGTGAGAGTCATGGTTTTGCTTCCGCGAGAAGCACGGTTGTGCTTTCGCGAGAGTCACGGCCGTGCCTCTCGGAAATGAAGAAAAACGTGTTTTTTTTCTTTCGCGAGAGGCATGATTGTGCTTTCGCGAGAGTCACGGCAGTGCCTCCTCGGAAACGGGAAAAAACGCGTTTTTTTTTTATGAGAGTCACGGTTTTTTCTTCCGCGAGAGGCACGGTTGTGCTTTCGCGAGAGTCACGGCCGTGCCTCCTCGGAAACAAAAAAAACGTGTTTTTTCTTTTTTTTTCCTTCGCGAGAATCACGGTTTTGTTTCCGCGAGAGGAACAGGCGTGCCTCTTTCGGAAAGGAAAAAAAACCCGTGCTTCCGGTTCGGTTTTTTCGTTCTGTTTTTTTGTCCGGCTTTTTTCGTGAAAAATAAGTTCGTCAAAACCTATTAACATGGAATCTAATTTGGAAGATCTCGACGCGAGGAATCCAACAGCGAAAGCAGTTCAAAATTTGGACACACGGTTTAAGAATAAAACGTTTTGAATAACGGATCGACGAAAAAAGGTAAAACTCATGGGTTGCGACAACTGGCACACATGCAACGCGCCACTTGTTGCAACCTAGGGAAGTTGGAGTGATCTTCGCAACGAGTACTTCTTAACTAGTGATTTCGGGCAGAATCTCCTCCCAGACGGCGGCCGACGAAGAGGCAAAGATGAAGGACCAGGTATGGGAGGACGTTGTGGTAGCTACAATGGGATTCAACCTAGCGCCACACCTGTGAGGATTTGTATTGGACTTTGCCGGTAATACGAAGATGACGAGCCTTGTTGGAGAAGACTTGTAGTAGTTTTTTTTTAGGGTTAGAAGACTTGTAGTTGGACGGGCGGCGTATGTCACTGCGAGGAAACGGCTCGTAACGTGCCATGCCAGAGGTACGTCACCATCGGCCAACAAGTCGATGCGGTTGGGCGTGGTGGGTCCATCAAGAGCATTGTTTATCCTAAATAGTGCACAACCTGCTCACCTTCGGATTAAGGGACCGATCGCCCAGGTGCCCCATGCCACCCCCCCCCCCCCCCCCCCCCCCCGGATAACTCCCATCTAGCACCTGTCTCTCTCTCCCATCAGTGGATCGAGCTGAGGAGATTTGGGGATCGAGCAGAGAATGGTGACAGCACGAGCATGGGGCGAACAGGAATTCGAGGCTGCAATCGCCGGTTAGCTTCTAAACTCACCTCTATCATCATCTCATTGCTGGATTGCAAATTTGTATGCAGGAGCAGCGGGCATGGTGAAATTTTGGGAGGGCTAAGAGGAAGGATGTGCGGTGTTATTGTTGAATCGACTGGTGGTGGTGTTCAATGTCCTCCTGGCGACGCACGCCGCGCCCCGTAGGGCTTGCTCTCCTAGTCCCCTACGCCGCCAGTCGCATGCCCGTTCTACTTCACTCCAGCGTCGGCTTTCTCCTCGGTCGTGCTTCAACATGCTAGCAGTCGAGTGTGACAACCGAGCGTCACCCCTCCGAGCTCCAGCAGGGAGGATGGCCTAGGCCGCAAAACGAGCACATCCACAGCCTCGTTGTGTTGTTCCATGGTTGGCAGTCCTAGGAAGAGAAACAATGAATTGCCACTATTGTTTGGATATGAAGAGGGATGGGAGAACAAATCTGCTTTTTTAGTGGAATCCGGGCAAGTTTCAACCATCACTTAGGCAAGCATATGTAAATAGGGGGACAACTCTTTTCATTTTTCGTGCAAAATTTATCAATGAGTTTTTTAGGTGACACAATGGTTAAATCACACATACTGTACCTTTGCTTTTGTCCAAGATTGGACACTTGTATGCACTATCCTAGATGCATCCTATGATTGCATCGTTGCATACATCGAGGAGGCTAGATTGCTGTGATTTTGTTCTTGGAGCTTTAGGAACACATTTGGGCGTGGAATAAGGATCATAGGTGCTGGCATAGATAACCAGTGTGTATGATGTGCTGCCTAAGTTGTTATTTTATTGGTGTTGTACTAGTTACAAAATTCTGCATTTTTTAAATTGATACATACTAGACAGTAGAAAGGGTTGATTATAGTACCTATTTTATGTGTTGAATGTAGTTTTCGTCGCCGCATTCTCAATATAATGGTCATACGATCTGTCCTACGACCTATAACTTTTTTGTGCATTTGAGTTCCAATCAAAAATAATGACAGGAAGTTGCCCTACAATAAAATTTTCTAGTCTCTATGGGAGATCTGAGTGGAGTAGTTCTATGTCGAATGTCTCCGATCAGGGGGATTTCACATCGTTTTGGTTTTCATGGATGTATGTGCACTATGCTATTAAAGCTCATCATCTCATCAATAATTATATGTTGCCTTACTGTAATGCTAAGATACTTAACTAATTAAGAAACAGTATAACTGAGCGACCTAGGAGCCTCCACAGCTCTTTGCCGTCGCTCGCCGTCCGATTGCATCGATCGCAAGTCATCTGGTTGTCCTCACTTGTTTCTTGGGCCGCTGCTCCGCAGAACTCTCTAGCTCTGTTGTGGTTGATTGGGCTGGTATTGTGATCGGGCCGGTGCACTAAATCCATTGGCCTGTTTAGATGGCCCACACCTTCTTTCATCCCCGCACCCCTGTCCCTGCTCTCCCGTCGCTCTTCGGCCGTCACAGACGCCGTCGTTCCCCTCCTCTCCGCCAGCACCGCTCAGGCAGCCACCTCGCCTAAAAAATAAGATCACGAAAAAAATCTCAATCGGTGGCAGGCATCTCCTCTAATACTCCCGTCATTGGCGGGCTTCGAATACAGAGCAGGCAGCGACGGATCGGCCTGGGCGGGGAAGTGCGGCCGACCAGGTTACGGCATTGTGCTCGCCTTGAACAATCAGGTGGAGGATGTGGCTCGGTTTTTCTGGTGGGTGCCCGGTGGATCTATTCCGCTGCACGGCATTGCCACCAGTGTGGGAGGGCAGTTACACTGGCGTACTGTAAGAAGGCAGAGCTTCCGAGAGCGATAGGATGGCGGTTCCCCTAGGACGTGCGAGAGAGGAGAGGTCGACGTCGAGGTGCACTTCCACTCCGGCCGCCCAGAGCTCCCACGCCACTGCCTCCGTCGGGCGCTTCTCTGTGCTGGTTGATGGGAAGATGAAGATGAGATGCGGATCATGGGAAGGCACGTAAAACTGGGACTGGGTTGAGGACTTATGCTTGCCGCAACTGTCCGCGGCCAACGTCTCCTACTAACGTGCTTGTGTGGCTTGCGGGCAGACACATGTTCAAATACCCATTGACTCATATATCACGGGCAACAAGGAATCATGGATGACAAAGCACAATGTTGTACTAGGCGTGAGATAATTTATTCTGCACCTATTCGACACTTCAGTTCTAGCAAGCATTTTTTGTAAGCATGGACGTTTTTCAGTTTTATGGCTCTTGCCAGGGGATCCATGTGGCCAGTCACATGGCTTGATCGAGCGGCCTCCCATAGAACTTGCACTGCCTGCGCCTAGATTCCTTTCTTGGTGATATATCATATATCTACTTCCAATCCCTTTTTATTCACAAATCCATGTCTCCGAAGTATTTCTATGGGTAGCTACAAAATGCATGTATCTATCTTGATATTATGTAGATGAAACATGTCAAATATTCTTACACTATCTGTTTAATTTCCTCTCAAGCCAATCGATCACTTCATTTTCTGCTTTGCTTGCCTATGTCAGATGCAAATGTTGAGGTAAACGTAAGAGCGGAAGATTGAGCTATTTGATTTTTTATCTTATATGCTACTCATAAGAACATGCATCAACTTATTTTTGGCCTCTTGTTCTTGTTGAGAAGATATGGTAACTGATAAGTGACGCCTCTATGTTCTTCTCTGACAAAATACGGGATGTCTCTTCTTTTGCCCTTAGAATGTCCAATGATGAATAGAAATTTGAAAAATGTAAAAATAGGGCAAGAGTGTACGTAATAAAAATATTTACAAAAGCTTTGATTATTACATTCTAAAATTGGGCGGGCGCGGCAACGCGCGCTATCATGTTCTAGTTAACTCATGATAGTTAGTTGCCCAGAGATTGATCTCTATGGGATTCATGGAGGTGGAATAGCCGACAATTTTGAGCCGGAACTGCTCAAAACTTGCCGAACTCATTATAATTAGTGGCTAGAAATGCTGGTGCGAGTTGCCAAAAATATTTTTAGCAACAAACTGGTATAATTTTCACAAAAGTTACTATTTCCAAGAGGATAAATTGCCTACATGGTGCCATAGATTTAATTTTCACAATAGCAACTCAAATCATGGTTCTATTTGATAGAGGCGGGAGAGGGAGGTTGAAGAGGAGTGTGCGTGGTCCCAGGTTTTGGGTGAATCGATACATTTGATCGAGGGGGTGGTTTGTGGTGTGATGATGCGGGGGCCGAAATCGTCAATGGTTTTGAGCCGTAAGTGTCCAGCACTTGCCCACCGCATGATGGTTAGTTATAGATATGCTTCTGCAAGTTGACCGAAGATTCGCTCCCGAGAGTGTTAGGTTTTATTTAGCCCAAAACTTTCTCAACGGATGATAGAGAGACTGTCGTGTGTTGCCTGGATATAATTTTATGCAACAAATTGATTTAATTCGCACATAAGTTGCTATTTCGAATAGGATAAGTTCCCTACATATAAACAATACTTGCCTAGATCACCCAAATTTAGAAGATATTTTTATCCACCGGGGGCTCTCTTTTTTGCGTTCTAAAAAAACAAATAGGCAGATGGGCCGGCCCAGCGTGGAGGGTGTGTGCGCGCCGGTTTGCGAGAACACCTGTGACGGGCGCTTAAGGCGCCGAATAGGAACCAACATTAATTAACGAGCACTCCTTCGGGACCCTCGCAATGGTCAGCTTCACTTGGCGCGCTCTCAGCCATTGGCCACGTGTCGCGCTCTGGACGCTCCCTCCGGATTTTGGTTTTTTTCCCACGCATTTTCGTCTTTTTAGACGGGTTTTTTCCAAATTTTTTGAGGTTTTGGTTTTCCACCGGTCTTCCCTAACTTTTCGATAAAAAAAATTGCGCAAAAAAACGCGTTTTCTTTTTATTTTTCCTTTCGCGAGAGTCACGTTTTTGCTTCCATGAGAGGCACGGTTTTGCTTTCGCGAGAGTCACGGCCGTGCCTTTCGGAAACGGAAAAAAACATGTTTTCTGTTCTTTTTTCTTTCGCGAGAGTCACGGTTTTGCTTCCGCGAGAAGCACGGTTGTGCTTTCGCGAGAGTCACGGCCGTGCCTCTCGGAAATGAAAAAAAATGTGTTTTTTGTTTTTTTTTCTTTCGCGAGAGTCATGATTGTGCTTTCGCGAGAGTCACAGCAGTGCCTCCTCGGAAACGGGAAAAAACGCGTTTTTTGTTTTTTTGATGAGAGTCACGGTTTTTTCTTCCGTGAGAGGCACGTTGTCCTTTCGCGAGAGTCACGGCCGTGCCTCTTCGGAAACAAAAAAAACATATTTTTTTCTTTCGCGAGAGTCACGGTTTTGCTTCCGCGAGAGACACGGGCGTGCCTCTTTCGGAAAGGGAAAAAATCCGTGCTCCCGGTTCGGTTTTTTCGTTCTGTTTTTTTGTCCGGCTTTTTTCGTGAAAAATAAGTTCGTCAAAACCTATTAACATGGGATCTAATTTGGAAGATCTCGACACGAGGAATCCAACAGCGAAAGCGGTTCGAAATTTGGACGCACGGTTTAAGAAATAAAACGTTTTGAATAAACGGATCGACGAAAAAAGGAAAAACTCATAGGTTGCGACAACTGGCACACATGCAACGCGCCACTTGTCTCAACCTAGGAAAGTTGGAGTGATCTTCGCAATGAGTACTTCTTAACTAGTGATTTCTGGCAGAATCTCCTCCCAGACGGCGGCCGACGAAGAGGCAGAGATGAAGGACCAGGTATAGGAGGACGTTGTGGTAGCTACAATGGGATTCAACCTAGCGCCACACCTGTGAGGATTTGTATTGGACTTAACCGGTTATACAAAGATGACGAGCCTTGTTGGAGAAGACTTGTAGTTGCACGGGCGGCGTACGTCACTGCAAGGAAACGTCCCGTAACGTGCCATGCCAGAGGTACGTCACCATCGGCCAACAAGTCGATGCGGTTGGGGGTGGTGGGTTATCAAGAGTATTGTTTATCCTAAATAGTGCAGATGAACTAATTGACGTGCGCGAGTGCACAACCTTGCTCGTCGTCGGATTAAGGGACCGATCGCCCAGGTGTCCCACGGTTGGATGCGGGTAATTAAACCGCTCACGTGTCCGCGTCCAAAGAAATCTCCACTCCCCCCCCCCCCCCCCCCCTCCCCCCCCCCGGTACCTCGCACCTCTCTCTCTCTCTCCCGTCAGGGGATCAAGCTGAGCAGATTTGGGGATCGAGCAGAGAATGGTGAGAGCACGGGCATGCGGCTTAAGGAATTTCGAGGATGCAATCACCGGTTAGCTTCTAAACTCACCTCTACCATCATCTCATTGCTGGATTGCAAATTTGTATGCAGGAGCGGCGGGCATGGTGAAATTTGGGAGGGCTAAGAGGAAGGATCTGCGATGTTGTTGAACCGACTGGTGGTGGTGTTCAATGTCCTCCTGGCGACGCACGCTGCGCCCGTAGGGAATGCTCCCCTAGTCCCCTACGCCGTCGGTCGCTTGCCTGTTCTACTTCACTCTGACGTTGGCTTTCTCCTTGGTCGTGCTTCAACACGCTAGCAGTCGAGTGTGACAACCGAGCATCGCCCCTCTGAGCTCCAGCATGGAGGACGGCCTAGGCCCCAAAACGAGCACATCCACAGCCTCGTTGTGTTGTTCCATGATTGGCAGTCCTAGGAAGAGCAACAATTAATTGCCACTGTCGTTTGGATAGGAAGAGGAATGGGAGAACAAATCTGCTTTTTGAGCGGAATCGGGGCAAGTTGCAACCATCACTTAGGCAAGCATATGTCAATAGGGGGACAACTCTTTTCATTTTTGGTGCGAAATTTATCAATGAGTTTTTTAGGTGACACAATGGTTAAATCATAGATACTGTACCTTTGCTTTTGTCCAAGATTGGACACGTGTATGCACTATCCTAGATGCATCCTAGGATTGCATCGCTGCATACATCGAGGAGGCTGGATTGCTGTGATTTTGTTCTTGGTGTTTTACGAACACATTTGGGCGTGGAATAAGGATCATAGGTGCTGGCATAGATAACCAGTGTGTATACGTGCCTCCTAAGTTGTTGATTTTATTGGTGTTGTAGTCATTACAACATTCTGCATTTTCTAAATTGCTACACACTAGACAGTAGAAAGGGTTGATTATAGTACCTATTTTATGTACTGAACGTAGTTTTTGTCAATGCATTCTCAATATTATGGGCATGCGATCTATCCTACGACCTATAACTTTTCTGTGCATTTGAGTTCCAACCAGAAATATGTTTTTGTCTAGTCAAGGATTTTGCACTAACTTGCCTAATAATGACAGGAAGTGGCCTACAATAAATTTTTCTACTATCCATGGGAGATTTGAGAGGAGTAGTTCTATGTCGAATGATGTCTCCGATCAGTGGGGTTTTACGTCGTTTTGGTTTGTATGGAAGTATGTGCATTATGCTATATAAGCTCATCTCACCAATAACTATATGTTGCCTTACTGTAATGCTAACCTACTTAATTCATCAACTCATAATAGTTAGTTGCCAAAGATCGATGTCTGTGGGATGCATGGCGGTGGAATAGCCGACGATTTTGAGCCGGAACTACTCAAAACTTGCCCAACTCATGATAATTAGTTGCTAGAAATGCTGTTGCGAGTTGCCAAATATATTCTTAACAACAAACTGGTATAGTTTTCACAAAAGTTGCTATTTCCAAGAGGATAAATTGCCTACATGGTGCTATAGATTTAATTTTCACAATAGCAACTCAAATCATGGTTCTATGTGATAGAGGAGGGAGAGGGAGGTCGAAGAAGAGTGTGCGTGGTCCCAAGTTTTGGGTGAATCGATAATTTTGAGCGAGGGCGTGGTTTGTGGTGTGGTGATGCGGGGGCCGGAATCGTCAGTGATTTTGAGCCGTAAGTGTCCAAAACTTGCCCACCGCATGACTATTAGTTGTAGATATGCTTGTACAAGTTGCCCAAAGATCTGCTCCCGAGAGTGTTAGGTTTTATTTGGCCCGAAACTTTCTCAACAGATGATAGTTAGTTGCTAGAGAGGCTACCGCGAGTTGCCCAGATATAATTTTAAGCAACCAATTGATTTAATTTGCACATAAGTTGATATTTCTAATAGGATAAGTTGCCTACATATAAACAATACTTGCCTTGATCTCCCAAATTTAGAAGATATTTTTTATCCACCAATTTGATATACTGAGGCGGTTTAGGGATGTTTAAGAGGGGTGTGCGGGGTCCTGGGTTTTTGGGTGAGTCGATGATTTTGAGTGTGGGGTGGTTTGCGATGTGGGGATGCTGTGGTTGGAATCGTCGATGATTCTAGCCAAAAGTGCCCAAAACTTTCCCAACCCTGATAGTTAGTTGCTAGAGATGCTCTGCGTGAGTTGCCCAATGATCCGCTCCCAAAGAGTGTTGGGTTTAATTTGTTTCACCCAAAACTTGGGGAAAGCATGATAGTTAACTTAGTTGCTAGAGAGGCAGCTCGAGTTGCCCAAAGATTTTTTAGCAACAACTAAATTTAATTTGTCCCAAAGTTGCTATTTCCAATAGGATAAGTTGTCCACATATGAACAATACTTGCCTAAATCAAAGTTTTGTAGATATTTTATATCCACTAATTTGATACCGTAAAATAGCTTGTTGTTTGGTTCTCCACACAAGCAAACCATTTCAGTTGTAACATAAGCAAAACCCATTAGTTTTCTGGTACAAGGCCTGTCTACGCTGTCATCTTCAGCAACTCCTTGCTTGTTGGCTACCACCCCATCGCCTCTATTCGAAGTTGCCTAAATTACAACCATTACTTGTCTGGTACAAGATGAAGGTTGCCTAAACAACCACCATTAATTGCCTGGGACAAAGAGACTAATTGTTTGGGGGTTGGAAACTTCACACCAAATTTTTTTCTAGGGGGACTGTTGTGAGCTTGTCAAAATTACAATCATTAGTTGTTTGCGAGACGTGCTAAGTTGCCTGGGGTTGGAAGCTATACACAACTTTTATTATCTGTGGAAAGAGGTGAATCTGCTTGGGGTGGCAACTTCACGACACTTTTGCTTCGGTACATCCCTTCTAAACACATCGACGGTGGAGTTCTTTCCATACCCCTTCATAATAAAGGGTATGATGCTCCTTTTTGAAAATACGCCATCCGGTACATACCAACCCACTAGCGAACATTTAAAAGGCCGGCCCATTAGCGAACACTTAATAAAATAAGTAGAGGAGAAAATGAAGAGAGCAGGGATATAAATAGAGGTGAAATTGAAGAGGCTAGGGATCGAACGCAGGTCCCCTGCATCAAGGGTTCGGCCAAAAACAACTAGCTCACTATCAGCTCTATGATAAAAGTGTAGGCGCAACTAACCTATGGCAAAAGGGCAGGCTATTCCACTTGTTTTCGTTTTTTTATCATTATTATTTCTCGATTTTCAATGGAATTCTAATTTTATTCTTTGGTTTTGTTCAGTTCTTTTTCGTTTCTTCTGGCTTTTTTCTCTCGTTTTTCACAGTTTTTAATACAAAATTTGGTATATATCTTTTTACAGGATTTTTGGTATATATCCAATAATTTTTTTCTAATACTATGATTAATAATTTCAACTAGAAGATTAATATTTCTTAATACATGGTCAACATTTTTTCAATACACATTCATATTTTACAAATGCTTGATTAACAGTTTTTAACACAAGTTTAACTTTTATTGAATACTACCTCAGATTTTTTCTATACACATTTTTTCAAATGCTTGATTAACATTTTTTTAAATAACATTTAAACATTTTTATGTACATGGTCAACATTTTTTGGATCCAAATTTAATATATTTTAAATGCTAGGTCAATTTATTTTCTTTAAATACTTGGGTTAACATTTTTCAAATACAAGGATAACATTTTTTTAGTACATGGACAACAATTTTTCTATACACATTTTACATTATTAAATGCTTCATTAACATTTTTTGAAATATTTGTTTAACTTTTTTAAATGCTGGAATTAAAAAAAATTAATACATGTTAAAAAAATTCACACAGATTATATATTTTCTGTACACATAAGAAATATTTTCTCTATACACGTTTAACAATTTTCAAATGCTTCATTAACATTTTATTAAATATTTTTTTGTAAAATGTTTTTGTAATATATTTATTTATAATATTTGGAAGCATAAATGAAAGTTTAAAAAATAAATTAAAAAACAAAAAAACGTGAAAAAACGAGGCTGCCCCCTATGTCTCCCTATAAAGGTAAAAATAGGGGCGCCTCCGATAAGCTACCGCCCAGCCCGACATATGTTACATACCCGAACCCTATGTGCACCATAGGAGATTCGAACTCCAACTCTACAGGTTTGTTCATGTTTATTTAAACCAGGCTTTAGTAACGTCAAAATAAATCAACCCATAGGAAATTTTTGAAAATCTAGAACATTTTTTTAAATTGATAATCATTTCTGAAAACCGAGAATGCTTCAGCCGACGCAACAAGTGCCCTACCAGATTGATGCCAGTGCCTCGATGGGCCAAGGCCTAAGCATTTTTCCTCTTTTCTAAGTTTTCGTTTTCCCTCTATTTTGGTTACTCCTTTTTGAAATTTATTATTCTTTTTAAAACCTGTTCAATATTTTGTCATATTGTTTCGAATACCAAACAATATTCTTGTTTTCAAATATATTTTATAATTTTAAAAGATGTTCCCATTTTTGAATTTGTATTCACAAATTTAGACAATGTTTGTGTTTCAAAATAAAGTTGGTAATTTTTATAGAAGTATTTTGATTGCAATTTTTCATCAAATTTTTGGAATTTTTTATAATTTTGGAAAAAGTGTTCAAAGTTTATAAAATTTCTATAAACAATTTAAAGTTTCAAAATTGTTGTAAATTTTCAAGAAATTATTAGGATAAAGGAAAATGTTCATGTTGATGGATAATGGCAGAAATTGCAAATAATAGAAACATTCAAGTTAGAAAAGACTACATGATCACGTATGCGCTTGCCTGGCATAGTCTGCCACACTCCTCTGAACTGCTGATTTTTGGAATATGGATAAATAACCTCAATATTTGCAAGAAGGTGGGCATGCCCATGAGGCCAAGATAAACATGGATGTCAGGTTTTAGAGATTTCTGACATCGTATGCAAGTTGCAACACGCCCGGCCCTTTATCGGCCTTTTTGACTAAGAAAACTCTAGAAAATGGTAAATTTGTCAAAAACAAAAAAAGTTGGCATGATTCATTTAATTGGTCATAGAAGGCCACAGAAAAAATTAGGACCATTTCAAGGACATCGAGAAACAACGTGCAAGCAGACGAAGCCTTCTGGCCTACCCGAACACCCTCCGTTCAACATGATTTATTTTCGACATCTTTGAAATGACCTCAAATTTTGCAAGCAGATGGGCAAGCAGATGAACAATTCCCGACACCTTCTGCAAGTTGCGGCATCTCCGGCCATTTATCGGCCTTTTTGACCAAGAAAACTCTAGAAAGTGCAAAGTTTGTTGAAAACCAAAACAACATGGTATGGTGCCTACAACTGGTCGTAAAAAGCCATGGAAAAAATAGGGTTATTTCAAAGATGGAGAGAAAAACGTGCTCTCAGACGGGGCCTTCTAGCATACCCGAACACCCTTCCTTCAACATGGTTTATTTTTGGACATCTTTGAAATGACCCTAACTTTTTGAAGTAGGTGGACATGCCCATGGTAGGCATCAATATCATGTTTGAATGACTTCCACCACCATATGCAAGTTGTGGCACGCCCGATCATATATTGGTCTTTTTTGACTAAGAAAACATCAGAGAATGCAAAATTTATCGAAAACCAAAACAACTTCCTGTGGTGCGAAATTGGACGTACAAGGCCACACAAAAATTGTGGCACTTCAAAGATGTCGAGAAACAACATGCTCACAGACGGAGCCTTCTAGCCTACCCGAAAACCCTCCGTTCAACATGGTCTACTTTAGGACATGCTTGAAATGATCCTAACTTTTGCATCCAGGTCACCATGCCCATGGTAGATATCAATGTCAGATTTGAATGATTTTCGACACCATATGTAAGTTCTGACAGGTCCTACCATTTATTAGCCTTTTTTTTTGATAAAGAAAGCTCCATAAACTGCAAAAATTCTAAAAAACCGAAACAACTTAGCATGGTGCCTTGAATAGGTCATAGAAGCCAATAAAAATATAGTCATTTAACGCATGCCGAAAACAATGGGCATAATCGGACACCCTACATTAAATATGTTTGTTCTTTGGACATTCTTGAAATGACCCCAAGTTTTGCAAGCAGGTGGGCATGCCAGTTGTAGTGATCCATTCTAGGTTTAAAGAAAAAGGGAATTTAAAATCAAGATTTACACAGGTAATTAAAACTATTATTTTAAGTATTTAACATAACTAATAAATACAGAGCGCTAAAATTGAAAACAGTAAATGTTTTTTTAAATAATTTAATTAATATTTGAAGAGAAAAATTATTTAAAATCATAATGTAATTTTTTACATAAAATTGTTATTTTCATATGCCAAATAATATTTGAATTTTGTGAACGGGGACCAGAAAGAATAATAAAATGGACAAGAGAGAAAATGAATTAACGAAAAAGAGCAGAAAAACAAAAAAATAATATTAGGCCTTGGCCCAATATGTTTCCTTTTTTCAAACTAGTTCAGAAACTAAAAAATATATCTGCAAAAATTCAAATATGTTCTTGTTTTCTAAAAAGTTCTACACAAATACAAAAAATATTCAAGAAAATTCAGAAATTGTTCATATTTTTCTGATTTTTCTTGAAATATTGAATTTGTTTGTATTTTTCAAAAGTTCTTCGCCTTCAAAACTTTATACGCTCTTTTTTTTAAAGTGTTCATGTTTTGACAATTCGAGCAATTTTGAAAGTTGTGTTTTGAAATTTCTGTACAATTTTTAAAATCCCAATACTTATATCTTTTCTAACAATATTTGGAAAGGTGAACTTAGTAAAATTTCGAACAAATTCCTTTGCATCGCGCCGTCTAACTGGGGAACTCCTAGTCAGTGCTTTCAGTACCAGTTTGGAAGTTGGCGCTCGCGCGCATGCCAGCGGGCTGCGGCCCAATATTGTGCCAGCTCGCTCGGCTGCTCGCCAGATTCACGCGGTCGCTCGCTTTGCCCGCTAGCTTTGAAAAAAGTTCACAAGTTTGAAAAACAGTTCACTCATTCAAAAATTATTCATGAGTTAAATTTTGAAAACTTTATGAATTGGAAAATATTCGCGACTTTGAAAATTGTTCAGAGTTAAAATTCTAAAAAGATCATGAATTTTAAAAAAATTCACAAGTTTGAAAAAAGTTTATGAATTTGAAAATTGTTCATGAGTTAATTTTTTTAAAAGTTCATGATTTCGAAAATGTTTGCAAATTAGGAAAAGTTTAAGTATTTGAAAAAATGTTTCCTGAATTTATAAAAATTCGCAAATGGAGAAAAGTTGGTGAAAAAAGAAAAAAGAAAAAGGAAAGGGAAAAAACTGAGTGAAACCCATGCATGAAAAAGGAAAAATAAATCTTTCAGAAAAATCTCATAGAAACATAACCGAAAATGTACACAACAAGAAGAAAAAGAAGTAGTACTACACACAACAAGCCTTCTGTTCCAGTTGGTAACTATGGTCGGGATTAAACCACTTGGTTATGTGTTTGACTCCCAAATGGCACAATATTTTTTGAAGCTCAAAACAGGGAGAAAATGTAACTGGGCAAAAAGGAAAAAAATGTGAATACGATTTGAAGCCCAGGACAGAGCCTACTTCTCGTAGTTGATCGATTGTACGTACCCACAATACATACGTAGGTGGATACGATTTGCCAATGGGCCGAGCCCGGGACAGAGCCTACTCCTCGTCCTTGATCGATTGTACGTACACACGATACGTACGTAGGTGGATACGATTTGCCAATGGGCCCAGCCCAGGACAGAGCCTACATCCTCGTCCTCGATCGATTGTACGTGCCCAGATACATACGCAAGTGGATACGATTTGCCAAAGTTCGATATTACCCTTTATACATTTTTTTTGGGGGGGGGGGGGGGGGGGGGTTGGGGGTGTGGGTGGCTCCTGGCATTATTGTAAAAAGATCCCTATAAGTCCCTCCTGTTTGGTTTAGATGGGACTTAAAGGGACTTATTTAAGTCCCTACACCAATAAGTCCGTGTAACCAAACACCCCCTTAGTCAGTTTGTGAGGGATCAATACTCTGCTGACGGGGCAGCCATGCAGCCGGTTTTTTCATTGAAAATCAGTTTTGTCCTTATTTGATCAAATAACCATGTTTATGTCTTAAATTGATCAAATCGCTAGTTGGTTGCCTGAAGCATGCAATCAGTTTGAGAATGACTACTTAGTTTGGTCACTAATGCTAACATATTATCGAAAAAGGGTTTCCCCGCTTTATGTTATAAAGCAACCATCACCGAATACATCCGAGAGACAGAACAACACACAATGCACATACCCAAGGAAGGATATAGAGGTTTTGGGCACCGACACACCAACCCACGGACAACAATAGAGAGGTGAATTAGACAACTACGAAGCCATGCCTCCAAAGCGGTGCCTCCACGAAGGGTACGACCAAGGATAGCCGCCACCGCCCGATACACGTAGATCAGGTTTTCACCCGGAGCAAGACGACATAAGTGGGAGAGTCGCGACGGAGCCTTCACGAAGGGTACAACGTCAATGGCCGCCGCCACCATCGGCTAGTCAAAGGATTGGGCAAGTGGTGTACCCCAGCGCCCACACACCATCGCACCCGAACTCCGTCAACCACCCGCAACCACGCCACCTCCGCGAGGCCATGGTTGCCCGCCCGCACCTGAGACGCACGCTCCACCCACAAACGACGCGCCCCCCGTCGCCAGAGCCGCTGCCCTGCAACCAGACAACCCCGAGACCTACACAAAGGCCCCGGCTTTGGCCAACCGACATCCCCCGACCGACAGATCCACCCGCAGATGCTCCGCTGGTAGATCTATGCCAACCCGCTCGCGACCAAGGAAAGGGGAGAAAGGGGAGAGGCAAAGACGAATCCGGACCGGCATACCCCGTGTCGGCGACAGGTGACGTGACCGCATCGAGGCCACCCATCCCTCCAACCGAGCTCCCTGACGAACACGAGGAAAGAGGGAGGAGGAGGAGGAGCGGATGCATCCAGACCGGTAAATGTGCCGGCGACAGGTGGTGCGACCGCATCGAAGCCACCCATCCCTCCTACCAAGCTCCCCTGCGAGCACCCTGTGTCACCCCACCATGGTAGCTGGAACATCTCCCCGCGAGGCCATCCGCAATCGCGCGCTCACCGACGAGGGAAACCAAATCGACACACCGCTGCAGACGAGGTAGCTCACCAGGGAGGCCCAACTAGACAAGGGCCGCACACCTCCACCACTGCCATGCCGGCCCCTCACCATCGCGCCATGGCGAGAGGGCCGTCGGCAACCCGCAGTGACAAGGGCGGACCCGGACGCGCCGCCATGAAGCTGCCGCACCGCGCCATCACCACCCGCTGGCCTGCGGCACCAGGACTGCAACGCCGCCACCCCCACCAGTAGATCGCCACGGCAGAGGGCGGCCGCCTGCGGCCAAGGGCGCCCACGCCCCACGCCGCGTGCTGACCAGATCTGAGCGCCGGCCTGCATGCGCGCACCACCACCGCGCCCCCTGTCACGCCGCACCCTGGCACCGATGCACCGCCGCCAAGCGTCGCGTCCCCGACCGGCCGCCGCATCCCGCGCCGAAGCCACCGCGCCGGGAGACAAAAGAACCCCGCCGCCGCCGGCGATGACGAGGGTGGATGAGAGTAGGAAGGGAGGCCCAGCGGCGGCTAGGGTTCCCTCTCCGTCGCGCGCCGGGCGACGTGAGAGGGAGAGGGGAGCGGGGGGCTGCTTTCTTAGTACTAACATATTTAGGAGGACAAAAGAAAAGCAAGAGTGAAAATGTGGCATTAGTCCATTAAATGTTTTGGAGAAATGGTTGGTATATGGATTAACTTCTCAAAGGATAATCTTTTGAGAAGTTAAAACTTTTAAAGGGAAGGGTTAGAGATGCTTTTGTAACCTCAAGTCCTCAATCCACTGTCGATGTTGAAGCATTTCAAGTGGCTGTACATATATAAATGGTGAGATGCAAAAAGGAAGTAGACAAATTGCGAGGTGCTGCCCTCCATGGTATGATGCATCACGTACACTCATAATATCTTGTACACCGGCAAACAATCAATCAAACTGCAACAAATCTGCAACAAATGGGACCCGAATTCTCTGTGAACAAATTAATTAAGCACTCTCCAGAATTATTGATCGATCTACTAATTAATTTGCAGACTCCTTGGAAGCTTCAGCAGTGGCGTATGCCAAGAACTCCATGAGGTGCTGGTTGTAAACGCAGGGCCTCTCCAGATGCACGAGATGTCCGGCCTTGTCTATGCTCTGCAGCATCGTCTTCTCCCCGAGCTGCCTGTGTATACCCCATCAGAAACCATCTGTTAATATCTCAGCTCATACGCTAGCTAGCTTGAGCTTATGCTCAAGTCTGAAATCTCTGGAGCTTACTCTTTCATCGTCTTGGCGAGCTCTATGTTGAAGATGTTGTCGTTGTGTCCCCAGAGCAGGAGAATTTTCTGCGGCAAAACGGGGACGGTGGCGTCTTTGTTGCTGACCACAAGACCTTCCAGCAGCTCCGCCCTTTCCTTGCGGTTGGTGAACATCACCTCCAGGAAGTCCCTGTGAAGGCGCTCCGGGAACCAGAGCCTCCGGTGGGCGGCGATGGAGAGCAGCGCCTTGAGCCCCTTGACGGACTCGGGAAGCAGCAGCTCCGCCGACGACCTGACGCCGATCCGCTCCAGCGTGGTGTCGCTGATGGAGTCGGTCATGGCGACGACGGAGCCCGACACGACGAGCGAGCGGACCAGGTCCGGCCGCGACTCGGCCATCTTGAAGGCCACCATCCCGCCGTAGCTGAACCCCACCACCGTGCACTCGTCCACGCCCAGCTTCCCGAGCGCGGCGGCCAGGCACTCGGCCTGGAACGCCGGCGACCGGTCCGTCGACGGCGACGTAGAGCCGCCGAAGTAGAGCAGGTCCGGGATGTACACGTCGTAGTGCTTCGCCAGCGCACCAACCTGGACAGCATGAATGGATTAATCAATCATAACAACGGAACGTACTTAGTACAACAATTTACACAAAGTGCAAAGTGCAAACCTGGAACTGCCAGGTGACAATGCCTTCGGCCGCGAAGCCGTGCACGAGCACCACGGATGGCCGGCGCACTCCTTTGGCTTTGGACGTCTCGCTGTGCTTCTCTTCTGGCGTGACGGTGGAGCTGTTCCCCGGTACCTTGTCCTTGGGCACCCAGAAGGTGAGCACGGTGCCGGCGCCGTCGACATCGACGGTGTGCTGCCGGAGGCCGGCCCACTTGATGAGGAAGTGCAGCAGCGGCTTCTGCGCCTCCACCAGGTTCACCATCGTATCCTAGGCTATCTGTGCTCCTTGACTGCTAGGTGGTTCCTGGATCTACGCACGATTCAATGCTGCTGCGTGGGGGAGCCAGTGTAGGTGGTGCTGATCTTATATAAGGGTGGCAGTGGCAGACGACCTGGCTGCTGCATGGCGGGTCAAGGATACTATTCGAGGGAACTTTTCTTGAAGGCGTTCAATTACGTCCGGTGGTAGTTGCAAGTTCCTCTTCTACCGGTCTGGAAATTTTCTTGAAGGCATTCATTTCCTTCTGGTGGTAGTAGTTGCAAGTTGTTCTTCTACCGATCTGGAAGAAATAAAAATGTTTTCACGCACCGAACGCGACACTTTATTTTGCAAACCTATCACTATCGGCAGGGCCGTTATCGAACGAATCAGACACAACTATTGCTGGTTAGCAATTGTGGATGGGGTTAGATGAGCTGCCCTTGCCTACTCAAAGCAACTGGAGGGCCAGTGCTCACTTTGGCGTGCAATGCCGCCATGTGCACGCGAATTAATTCCACGCCTAGAAATAAATTAACATCCTCATGTCTGTTAGAAATAAATTAACACATGCCAATAGTTAATTAGCATATGCTAATTAATGAACCATCATCAGTCATGCGATGTCAAAACCCAAACAGTCATGTCCTATGGACGCATCCCTTTTCTCACTTAACACGTAGTAACTGCCATCCCTTTGGAGGCATCCCCTCACCGAACTTGTTTGATCCGCAGTGTACGCGCCTTGCTTGATCCTTTGGAAAATTAAAAGAGAGAATTTCTTATTGGACACAGTGTTTAATTTTGTTTTCCAATTTGACATCAAAGAATCATTTCTTTCCTGTGTAACATTGAGTCCAAAATTTATGCCTTTTATGACACGTCCATCCATTTTGGGCCTTAACGGTGTTTATGACATGTAAAAGACTCTTTTGCCCCCTCATATGGTACCATCTCCGTCCGGGTTTTTAAGTCCCACAGACCAAAACGCATGGACCAAGGCGCTCTCTGTTGTACATGCGCTGAGATAAGGAGCGGCCAATGAGCTTCATGTAGTAGTCACACGCGTGCATGCCTAGTACTCCCTCCGTCTCAGTTTATAAGTCTTGCACGTGTATCTAGGTCGTCAATTTAACTTATTTAAAATAAATTGTTTAACGTAATAATTATATCATTACAAAATAGAATATATAAAGTTTCTATTGATATATTTTTTGTAATGCATGTCTATTATTAAGTTGGTCAAATTACCGATCTAGGTACAATTGCAAGACTTGTAAACTGAGATGGAGGGAGTACTAGTACTCTTTCTCTCTCCCTTGATTACTCGCGCTCTCTCCCTTGCATGCATGCATGCAGCCCATGATTACTCTCTCTCTCCCTTGCATGCAGCGCAGAAGGAGCGGCCTTGTAAATATGGTACAAGCGTGGGGTGCTGAGGGGACCTAAAAACCCGGACGGAGGTAATATGTGACTAAAATTTTAACAGATGCTAACAATTAAAATAAATACATGTCCAACCAGCTTGGTTTGTTGTATCCGGCTACGTAGCTGACTAGCTGCATACTTATTTAAAAGAAAAGAAAACTGCATTCATGGATCTGTCATTTAATAAAAAAAAGGGAGAAGTATATTTTTCGTCCCTCAACTTCTTCAAAAGTTAAGAAATAGTCCCTGAACTTTAATACCATCAAATCTCGGTCCCTGAACTTTTAAAACCGGATAAGTTTAGTCCCTCGCTCTGGTTCAGGTGGTTTTCTACCGAAGTGGAGTGGTTTTTGACTAAAACTAGACTTCGCAAAAGAAAAGAAAAAAAAAACAGACTTCACGTTGCTACATGCTTCGGCCTTGGCTGTACTAGTGGCGCGCAGGCTCCTGACGCGTCGAGCTCGCCAGAACGAAGGTGCTATGAGCCTGCTGCGCGCACTATGGCGAGCTATGGAACTTCTGCGAGGCCGCACCAATGCTTGTCGCTCGCCCACGCCGAGTTCATGCCCTTGTGACGCCAACGCCCAGCTCATATGCCGTGGATGAGTAGCAGCTCGTGAAGCGCTGTGACTTCATGTGCAGCACGATGAGGCCGTTCATCTGCTCGTCCGGATTAGGAAACCGCTCGCGCTGTGCTGAGTAGACCGCCGTCGAACCGATGTTCACTCCGCCGCCACCTCCATCGCCGTCGTGCGTGTTGTGCCGCTACCACCGCCGGCCCAGCGTCAGCGACACACAGCCACCGCCGCCGCCGTCGTGCGCGTGCGCCGAGCTCACCTTGGTGGCGTAGCAGGAAAAGTACGTCAACGGCATACCCTGCGGCCACACGCACGCTGCAGCAGAAGGAGGCGGACTGCGGGGCGGCCAGACCGGGCATGACGAGCGTGCGATGATTCTCAATCACCGAAGCTGCAGGCCCAACATGCGTGTGTGAGCTGCGTGGGCGTGACGGTGCAGGACGTCGCCGTGGACATGCCCGCCATGCTGCACAGTACACGCGTCGGGAGCATATGAGCATCTGTGTCCTGATTTAAGAGGTTGAAGATGCTCCTTCCAGGTGGGGTCCACAGGTAAGTGAGACATATAAAAAGCAGAAATCAAAGTGAAAACTGGATAGATGTGGTGGCCCCCACAATTGTTGGTTCTAGTCAAATACCACGCCACATCGACAAAAATACCACTTGAAGGAGCAGGAGGGACTAAACTTAACCGGTATTGAAAGTTGAAGGACTAAGTTTTGTTGGTTTTAGAGTTGGGGAATCATTTCTATACGTTTGAAAGAATTGAGGGACTAAAAATATACTTTTCCCTAAAAAAAAAAAGAGCTGCATCCGGGACGTACATTAGGCTAGCCAGCCTGCAACGTATAAATCAGGGCATGTGCGTTAGTTTAGATAACTGTTGTCTGTAGGTTCCTCCCTACACGTCACGTACACTAGGCTGCCTATTTGGCTATCTGCAACACAGCACGGTCCGCCTTTTATTCGTGTGTATGCTGAGTTTTGGAGTCAAGAGGAAAACAGAATAAGAGATTTTTTTTTAGGGCGACGATAGACGACCTATGCATACAACAGCAAATACGGCGTCGGTAAACAGCAATTTACAAGGGAATAGACAGTCAGTATTTCTACAGACAGACTCGTTCTATTTCTACCTTCTCTCTCGTCCAATTCACGGAAATATAATCATGCAAAAAAAGAGTCATGGAAATATCTGCGTGGAACCTCCCATAGACACCTGCATCAACTGAGCAGGCGTCTTGGGCCAGATGGCCGGTTCCATTTTGTACATGGAAGATGGCGGGTTCCAGTGGGATTTTGGTGGGCAACCGTCATGGAGGTGGATGTTTTTTTAAAAATATCAATAATTACATTTTTGAGTTTCAATAAGTTCTACACATTCATATGGATGTATTGTACATGTGTATAAAATCTCACAATGAAATACATTACGGTGGGAGCTACACAAAAAAGAGAAAATCGTGCATTTGTAATAGTGAACAGTACTTGCACTGTTCATCAATTTGAAAACCGGGATTTGTCTTTTTTTTTGTAGCTCTCATCATAATGTATTTCATCTTCAAAATTTACACACATGTAGAATACATCCATGTTAATATGTATCATTTTTTTCAGATTTTTTTGAAACTTTGAAATATGTTTTTTGATTTTTTTTCAAAATACCCACCTCCATAGAGGTCGACCGCCGTTGGCATTTTGCGGGTTCAGTTCCTATTATACGGGGGGTAAAAATGTCTTTTTATATGCTATTTAACAACGTTGTATGGAGAAATAGATGGAAGTGTCATAAAGGCCATAAAATTTAGAATTGATGTTAGATAGGGAAGAAAAAAAATCAGTGTCAAATAAGGAAAAAAAATCAAGTAGTGCTAAATGAGGAATTTTGTCAAATAAAAAGGACACCAAGCAAATGATCAGTTTTTGTGATTGTCACTAGATTCATCAACTCGAGCCAGCCAGTAGATTTTAACTGGTAGAGCAACCTCATCCTGACGCTTTGGCCAGATGGCATGATGCTCGACAGTTGTACTATTTGCAAACCTATCACTATCGGTAGGGCCGCTATGAAGCGATTCAGACATTGCTATCGTTGATTAGCAATTGTGGATGGAGTTAGATGAGCTGCCATTGCCTACTCAAACCAACCAGAGTATTGCTCGGCCAGTGCTCACTTTTGCGTGCAACGCTTCTATGGACGCAAATTAATTACGCTCCACAGGATAGACGACTTCCTAATAGGGAATAAATTAGTACTCATCTATTATTAATTAGCATATGCTAATTACCGAACCTTGATTAGTGAAGGGGTCCAACCCCAAACAGTTCTCTCTGCCTAATATATATGTACTCCCTGAACTAAAACCACGACAATTATTTTCGAACAAAGGATTGCCATCACTTGGAGGCGTCCCCTCAGGGAATTAGTTTGATCTGCAGTGTCCGCGCGTCACTTTATCCTTCAGAAAATAAAAGGGACTTCAAGCAAATGATGACTTGTTGTGATTGTCATGAACTTCATCAAGTTGAGCCGGCCAGTATAGCTTTTAATTGGTAGGCGAACCTCGTCCTATGGCTAGTCTAAACGCTAACTGGGACACCGGCATGATGCCCGGCAGTCACGTGCATCCTGAACTTGAAATTCACACAATCAACAGTCCGTCACATGGATTGGACGCTTGAACTGGAATAGTATTGTTTTTTTTTTCAAAACGGAGGCAAAAATATTTGCCTCATCGATTAATTAAGAAGAAGAGAGTTGCCCGGTTAATTTACGGAAAACTGGGCAAAAACCGATACAGACTCCCAAATACGGACTACTCGCAAAGTATGAAACACCAAAACTGCTCAAGCGGCCCTCTAAACAAGCAACAACCGCAACCCTCAATACTTGTAGAACACAATGAAACTCCTAGCGAGCACACCAACGAAAAATGACCACCCTCCATCTTGAAACCACAGACGCCTTTCGGATGGCGCCACACTTCTTGTTTTTCTTCTTCTTTGGTTTCTCCTTAGTTGACTTCTTCTTTGGAGGGTCACTTGTCTTGCCAGATGCCGGCTGATGAGCCACCCATTTGTCAAGAAAATCATAAAACTCATTGAATTTCTTAGTTTCGTTGTCATCAACCAAGACGCCGCCAGGAGCAGGCATCAACACACTGACCGCATCAACAACCTCAACCAAAGGAATCACCGACGCAACCTCATCGACCACAGGAACCGCCAATGCAATGGACTCAGGCACCTCCAGTTGCTCACATGACTTTGGCAACACATGCCCTTCACACGAGGCCGCCGATGAGACCACCTCCAAATGCTCTACAGAGAGAGGCGAACCAGGGCTAAGACATAGCTCTCGTAGCTCGGGCATGACCTGCAACACCGGAGCATCAAGCACGACAATGGACTCGCCCGAGAGTGACGATGAACCGTTCTCAACACGAGGGGAGAAACATCCATATAACTCTTGCCTCCCTTCCTCCATAGAGCCAACATCTTCCACGCCAGAGGGGCATGACATCGAAGTGGTCTGCGACCTAGCCGGTGCAAGGGAGAGCCTGCTAAGAGCAGCCTTCGCCCGCTCAAGAAAGCTCTGAACCCGTGCCAGACAACTCTGCAACAATGTTGTCTGATCGGCCAGAGAGGACCGCAACATCATATCGGGTGGGGTTGCTGAGCCAACGGTAGCAGAGACGACAGACGCCCAAGACCCATGGTGAAGCGCCTTGGAGGGGAGCACGGATTCAGAAACAGCTAGCAATAGTGGGTGGAGTTAGTTGAGCTGCTCTTGCCTACTCAAAACAATCATAGTATTCCTCTCGGCCGGTGCTCACTTCTACGTGCAATGCTGCCATGGACGCAGTTAATTCCTCGCCACAGGGAAGACGACTTCCTAGTAACTTTTAGTAAAAAATAACACAGTTCAACTATTAGTTACCATATGCAAATTAATGAATGGTCATTTTGAAGGGTTGTCCAACCCCAAACAGTCACGTCCCTATGGACGCAACCCTTCTCTCTCTCAACATCTGGTTTAAGATATGAACTTTGTTTAAGGTTTAAATATTTATTTTGAACTTCGTTTAAGGTTAATGGGCTGCAAATTCACCAGTCAACGGCCAACCTTCCTTCACGTAATCACGGCCCACTCCTATAAGGCACAGAGATGCACCTTTTCCTAGTTTTACATGTGGGCTATTTATGCACCTACTCTTACTCCCCCCGGTTAAAAAAAATCAATTTATGGACATTCTTTAGTCAAACACTGAAACCGACTTCTTGCTATCATACTTAATATTTAGTTTGAAATATGAAAATTCATATTTTTTTGATCTATTTCCAAAATTACATTAACAACTTTTGAATTAAGGACATATACCACCATGAAACTATTGGTCAAACTTGCATTTTAAAGGGTGAACAAACCTATGGTTAGATCGTAAGGTGGACAACGCTACCCCCAACACACCAAGGTTCAAGTTCTAAATTTGACCACGTGAGCAGATTGTCCTTGATTTATTTTAGGCCTTCCAGTGATGTGTGTTCGGTGGGAGGAAATATTCCCATCGACTACGGGGATGTCTATGGTGACTTCATCAATCTTAGATGATATGACGACTCAGTCCCTTGGAGGTGATCATAGGGGTAGGCTATGCACGCATGTGTTCATAGGAGTGATTGCATAGACGTCTGCGTCTATACTGTGTTCAAAATTACATAGTAAAGAACACATTAGTTTTAAACATACCACGTTTCTTAACTGAGGGATTACTATGTAGCAACATCCAAAACAACACGAAGGGGGGCTAGGCCCAGTAGAGGTAGAGCAGTAACAAATGACCAAAGTAGGTTACATCCCTTTCCATTTCCTGAACCCATGTTCTATTAAGATCCTAAATTTTTTCTTCACATCGTACTTAACATTAATTCTATACCTATTTTGTTAATGGTTTTATTTTTTGCAAGATCCTATCATCCTGTTCTTTTATGCATTAATTACCATTATGTTCCCTTCCTTTATCTTTTTCTACCATAAATATTCTTTTACTGCTCATGTATCCTTTCATCTTGTAGTCAGGCTAAACTACTTGTAGATCCTACAAAATTCAACAGGAGATCTTGCCTTTCGGAATTCAACATAATAAATTCTGGGAAGAAATTGACAAATGTGATATGGTAAATGCCTTTTTCCAATCCATAATCCCATCTCTCTCTCTCTCTCTCTATAATATATATATATATATATATATATATATATATATATATATATATATATATATATATATATAGTGTTACTATTCATCACCCGGGGTGCAGAACAAGTTATTCTTCACCCGAGGTAATATTACGATCATTTCACAAATAAATTATGTTTCAAATACAAATAGTTACAGCCATATTGATTCACTGCGTAAAATTTGGCATAAAAAAAGGTCAGAAGACCAGAAAATTTACATTTTATGTACATTTTACACTATGTTTTTACATTTGTAATTTACGTAACATAAAATATATTTTACGGCAATTATATATTTTCTTACGTTCTCTTTTTATATCTGAAATAAGATAAAAATTAAGAAACGTAAAATTACGGTGCATTGATGTTAAAATAGAGAGGGGTGAAGAATAACTATTCCTCACCCAGGGTCGCACTATTCGTCACCCTGGGTGAGGAATAGTTATTCTATTCCAAACAGCTCTATTTCCCAAGAGTTGATTCATTCCATTGGACCTCCTTGTGCATCAATAATCTCTATGAAGCAATGCATTTTTGTTGATTCAGCAAGTTGTATCGTTGAACAACAAATAAAAAGGTTAACTCCAAATCTGGTTCATTTTTGTCTTTTCTATTTTCCATTTTTATATTTTCTACTATCATGTTTGTGCACCGCCTGGCTGTGCTACCTTATTCCTTTTTCTAAAATACTGAGCACAATTTTGCCTGATCATCGAATACCAGATCCGCGGGGTGCAAGACGAATAAGAGCGGAGCAGGGACATATAAGACTTAGCAATGTATTTCCATTGCTTAGCGCAAAGGAAAGTCTGCCATTTTGCCTGATTGTCACATACCTCAAATGGATGTTACTGTTTACTTCCTTTGGCTGTCAAAATATGGTTTTGCATCTGAAAAAAAATTACCAAACCATGTGTGAGGTGCTATCTTTTGTGCTTTTCCTTCACGGGCAGTACAATATTGTCATCCTAAATGAGATACAAATATAGGGTAATGAACAATATTTAGGTAGGGAATCTGAAATGGTTGTGAACAAAATATCCGTGGAGTTTCGTTCACTTTCTATAATTTCCTGCATTGTTCAACTATTGAGCTCAAATAGAGTGTTGGTTCAATTCCCTATCTATTTCCTTTAACAATTGAAGCACTACTTAATAAAACTGCTGCAACCTGGAGTCTAATAACAAATGTATACATTCAAGCTGATTTGTTCCTAATGTATCTATACACGCTTAGCCATCTATATTATGTCTACTATAATTAACCTTGCATCTTGTACACCCCTAGTATTATCAACATTTTTTAGTCCATGAACTTTTTTATTTCATAAAATAGAATACTTTTTGAAACCCGCAATTTTTTTCGAAATTGAAGAATAATTTTGAATTAGATGAACAACTTTTGGATCCAAGAACACTTTCTAAATGTCGCAAATAATTTATGAATCCAAGGACATGTTCTGAACACCATGAACATTGTTCTTAGTCCATGAAACATTCTCAAATTTGAAGAGTTTTTTTTTAAATTGATTAACCTATTTTTAATGTTATGAACATTTTCTATGGATTCCAAGAACGATTTAAGAATTTGAAGAACAATGCTTCATTTTGATAACATTTTCTAATCCAACAACATTGGTTTCCTGCCCTGAACAATTTCTGGATACAAGAATAATTTTCTGAATTATCTAAACATTTTTTTAATCCATGAATTATTTTTTTCATCTGTTAGCATTCTTTTTCATTTTCCGCTCATTTTAACAATTTTTAGTTATGCAAAAAAAGTTGAACTCTTAGAATATTTTCTAATATCAGAAAAAATTAATAAATCCACAGACAACTTTTGAATTTGAAGAACAATTTTTGAATTTTATGATTCTTTTTAATCCAAGAACATATTTCAATTCCGTGATTTTTTTTTTCATTCTAAAGAACAATTATTGAATTCCACGACCACATTTTGGGTAACAATATTTTTTCTTTGAATCCACAAACAATTGTCGAATTCCATTTCTTGGATCCTACAAAAAATGGATGGTACAGATATTTTTAAAATTACATGAACAACTTCTGAAATTCAAGAATAATATTTGAAATATCTGGATATTTTTTGAACCCACAATGTTTTTGCAAAATCCTGATCATATTTTGAATCATCATAAAAATTCGAAGAACAAAATTTGTATTGCACGAACAATTTGAATTCCGTGAACACTTTTTGAATCTAATAACAAATTTTGAATTTCAAGAACATAATTTCAATTATGCGATTTTAATCCCACGAACAAATTTTGAATTTCAAGTGCATATTTAGAACAATAGTACACCATTTGGACCCCACAAATATCTTTTGAATTCATCAAAAAAAAATTCATTCTCCAGAACAATTTTTGAATTTTGTGTACATTTTTAAATCGGAACAACCATTTGTGAGTTTTAAGAACAAATATTTAGTTGTGAGTACATTTTTGAATCCCATGAACAATTTTTGAACCACTTGTTTTTTTTTCGAATTCCTATATTTTTTTTGATTCCTACTTATAATGTTTGAATACCACAAACATTTTCTGAATTTCACAAACAACTTTTGAGTTTTAGCACAATTTTTGAATGATTTCTTTTATAGGTTTCTATATTCGTTTCAAAATCGTTTGCTTCTTTTGGAATCCAAAGCACTCGAAGAAATATAGGAAGTAGCGAATGTAAGAACCAGAAACAAGAACAAAGAAACCAAATAGAAACAATAAAGATGGAAACTAGAAACAATGACTGGCCAAGTCGAAGCGGAAACTGGAACGAAGAAAACAACTGACCAAGAAAACCAAAAGTATCTTGGCCCACGAAAAGCCGGGAAGTAGGACATCCCTCCAGGTAACCCATGCCCAAAGGGAAAAAAAATACTCTCTCCATTTACTTATACAAGGCCGCTATGGAATATACTTTTTGCATCTATACGAGGTCACCAACAGTGATCGAGGCACAATTAATGACGTTTCTTCATACTAGCAACTTGTTTAATGCTTGCATGCAAGCAGTCATCATGACACTTAGCTACTTCCTCCACTCAGTTTTCTTGCATGCATGCGGTGTATTGATGATCTCGGGAGATTTGATGATAACCCCCCCCCCCCCCCCCCGGGGGGGGGGGGGGGGCCACTTAAACCCCACATGTCAGAGACAACGGCGGGGGTATATGATCAAGGATTTGCGAACAAGGGGGGTTATCGTCAATTATCCCGATGATCTCAATAAACGAAAATAAAAATTGAGTTACAAAACATGTATTAAATTTTACCTTGGTACTTGCAATTTTAGTTTGTGGCCTTATATATAAAAATGGAGGGAATAGATGACTACGTAGTAAATGCAAGATTGATTCCCACGAAAGATGACAAGACAATTGTATTCCAGGATCTACCTCTCGCTCATACTATATATATATATTATATTGTGGCCTTGTATATATTATACTGTAACTTTGAAGTCTCTATAAATACAGGGAATGCAGTCGAGTCTCTAGATAAGATAGTGCAATGGCAAGTACTAAGTTGGAGTGTGCACTTCTAACAATTTTGGAAATGGGAAGCATTCAGGAACACATTCCACACGTCTACGGGACTCCCTATGGCGAGTTTGATACGAACTTGCCAAAGACATCGGTTGGCGCATGCGTCCGATACCATGATGTCCGGAGGATCACGAGGAACCCACACAACCCACACTTTGTCAAATGCTGACCGGGGCCATGTGTGTCGAGATGGAAGTGAAAACACCAGCTCCCAGCCGCTGATGCACATCCCGGGTAGCTTGCACGTCTAGAAGTGTATTTCTCTTTATTCATTCTAGTGTACAACGACGCACGCTTCCAACAAGCACTAGTTGTAGCTTCAGATCGTGCCAAACAAAAATAAATCATCCTCGGGCTTTCACCGTGTCTACTCTTCCACTATCACGTATTAGGAGGGATTAAGGCTTGCTACACTAGCTCCAACAATTGTAATTAGATCATTTACAATCCTAATGTCATCTGGCGCTGAATCATGAGGTACACCGTACCTTGCAATAATAGATGTACAAAGCGCAGGCCAAAGTGCAGTTTTTGATGTACCTATAATTTGTGTTTACTACTTTTCCATGTGACCAGTGTTAGAGCACCTCTAACTGATCTCTTATAATTTAGTCCCTTTTATGGACTCTTATGCTTTGACTCCTTATATTTGGTCCGCTAAATAAAAGTGGTGCGTAGCTGATCCCCTAAGCTTAAATCATTTTGTTTCTCCAAATCTTCCTAATATAAGTTTACATACTAAATTTCAACAACATATCTGCACACATATTAAATTAAAAAATAATAATTAAAGTTCAAAAAATTCATGAATATTACGAATTCAAAAATTAGAAACCAAATCATTCAAAGTCAAACAAACGTAAGGTTTCAAATGAAGTAAAGAGCATGATAAAGGTACAACTATGAAGTGCTACTAGTGGTTGGGGCGCCACCCTGTTGCGCCGCTTGAGAAGAAGTTGTGTGCACGTTTTCATTTCAAAAAAATACGCTGAGTCGTCATCTCCAGCTAAAATAACATCTCATAAAACTCCTCACCTTCATCTAAAAAAAGTAAAAAAAAAATACCACGACAGCCTACCAGCGATCGCCACTTTGCATAACCCTCCATGTAAAAACAACCAGAGGTCCTCAGCTCCTTCTAAAAAGAAACAAAAATACATTTAAATCACATTCATCTAATAAATCCCGAAAGATTTCTCACCGCGGCCAACCAGCTTGCGCCATATGGCATAGCTGGTTGGCTGCACTTCACGCGACGCTTAATGGGTTTAATGGAGTAGCCACCATGCTCAACAAGATCATCTTAAAGTTGGGTATGAAATTATTCGTTCTCGATGCTTCAATGCGCCGGGAGGAATCTCTGCATTATGTTTGGATTGTGCTCTGGCTCAAGGGGATCCCCATTAGAGATGCACAGAAAGTTTCTTGGCATGCCTCTCTCTTATTCAATTGTGATGTCATGCAAAATGATGCAACATGTTATAATATGCCATAGGATCTTGAGGTTCCAATACTCGGTAGGGCCCCAAATAATGGCAAAGCACATCTGAAGCACACCAAAAGCTCTCTCCACATCCTTCCATGTTGACTCTTATCACATTGCAAAGTGAGATCTCTTGTTCCCTTGAGAATGTTGGACTGTATTAACCCATCGTGTACTGACGGTCACTCATAATATAGTTGCAAGGAAGAGCATCACATGCAACAAAGCTTGCGAACAGTGATGATCTCGGTAGCATAATATAGTTGCTAGGACTCCAAACAATGAATATCAAATCCATAGATCCTCTGATGCAACAACATGAAGAATGATTGTTAGATCTTTATAGTGTCCTTTGTACTGAACTATCCATCCCACATCACAATGCTTCTCCACCACATGTGTGCATCCGAAATGGCAAGTGAAAACACTTCCCCAGATAGGTTGCATCGGGTTGAAGTAGTCTCTCATAATCTGGGCATGGCCCTCTATTCTTTTTCGTGTGATGTGTATACGGCCGAACTGTTATCCTACTCTCGGACGCAAAAAAAACCCTCATTGAATATCATGGCATTTTTCATTTCCAGGTCGACATCATCTTCTTCCTCCTCGTGCAACGAAGAGTTTTCAAAGATCATCACCCTCAATATCTTCATCACTAGAAATGATTAGGTTCAGTTTGATTGCCAAAAAGAAAAATGAGATTAAAAGCACAAAGAAACTCACCTAGGCAATTTGTCGAATATTTCAAGGATGGAGGAGGTGTCAGGATCGGCCGGTGAGGTTGAGCTGATGCGCAAGCTAGTGGTGGGCGGGGCTTCAAGATGGTCATTAGTCAACGTAGGGGTTCAAAGGAAGAATATGTGGTGCATGCTTCCGACGACGGGATTGACCCGGTGGCGATAGAGCTCGGTTCCAGTGATGCAATAATCTTCTTAATGTTGGAGAAAATGAGGATCATTGACTTAAATTGGAATTGATACCTAGACTATTTGGTTCTAGCTTGCCACACCAGAAGGCAACGTATACACAAGTATAGACTATAGGTAACACTATAGGGTACAGCCTTGGGTAGTCTTAGGGTTTTCCAAGATATGATATGATCGGGTTATTTATTAGAATTGGAAAAGGGTGCTCAACCGACAAGAACTGTTTATGATATTTTAAGGAAGGCGGAATTCTTTAAAGAAAAAGAAAGCATTTTGAGTTAATTGAAGAACTAAATGAATCAAAAAGTAGGATAGGAGAAGATTATTAGTATTCCTAGTTGTCTAATTATTTAGACACAATTTACCTCTTTCTTAATCCTGTTTGGATTTATATTATATCGCCAACAACTGGTGAGTGTCTTGGAGTGGGGCAGGCTGCGGTGGAGGCAGCGGGGTGTCGGCGGAGGTAAAGGGTAGTCACCGGAGGCAGCGCAAATGATGATGGAAGATGGGGTAGGGAGAGTATTCGTGCAGAGCGGAGGTGAAATTTTAATACATGGGTAGGAGGCCGAGTATATTTGAGAGTCGGGGTGGCCCAGGAGTAAATTTTTTACTCCTCTAACACCGATAAGGGGTGGCTAGGTGTGGTTTGGAGGAGGAAAACAATTTTTTTACTTCTCTATTTCCCTTTTAGGGATTAGATAGAGATGCTCTTACATTCTATTTTCTTTTTTCTGTGCGGGGGAAACACCAGATCTATTCATCAATATTCATTATAGTAGAAAGACCACCAAAAGTAATAAAAATACATCTAGGTTCGTATACCACCTAGAGACACCTACAAGCACTGAAGTGATCCGAAGACGCGCACACTCCCTTATCGGAGCCAGGAAAATCTTGTTGTAGTGGACAATTGGGAAGTCGTCATGCTAAGACCCCATAGGACCAATACACCAGAACAACAATCATCATTCGTGAAGACAAGCATAGGACAGAAGTATCCAACTTGTAGATACATAGAACGATGATCGGAGCCAAGTGGATCCACCGAAGACAAATGCCGACTGAATCCTTCAAGATCCGCCGGAGACACATCACCATAAACCCTCCGATGATGTTAGATGTACAGTGGGACGGGTGCTAGGCAGGAATCCCTATTCAATCTTCAGGGAGCCGCTGCTGCCTTGCCTTCCTGAGCAGGAGGCAAACCCTAAACGGACACAAAAAGAAACCAAAAAATGGAGTAGGAGACCTCCTGCCCCGCAAGGGTGATCGACCTCACCCCTAGGTGCCCTTGAGTACCTAGATTCTATTTTCATGACTCCTTATTTCCTTCTTCTTGATGTGCACTTGCATTGCCAAAAACTGTATAATTGTCAGACTAATTGTTTCACCATAATTTATGGACTTTTATCCATTGTTTTCAATTTATTAAAGTATTTTTATGTTGATTATATTTGCCGGTGTTAGCTGCTATAACTTTCCTCTCTTATGATCCTTGTATAATTTTGTTTGATCAAGAGCCACCTGAATATCTGCCTGTGCATCGAAGGTATAAACTTTTCCCGTGATAAAATGTGAAGATTCTGCGAGATCCGAGCCACTAACCTGCAATATGACAAACACTTCATCTCGTAAATACGACCATGCGTTCCTGTAGTTAATGATATTATCCCGTGAACACACTTCCTTCTGCAAGTATGTACAGTTGCAGCAAAACTCAGTCTATTTGCCTAACCATGCGATTTGCCACGCTGTGGAGTTTGTTTGAGAAAATATTTCATGTAGCCGGGAGATTTTATGGATTTATTACATAGTTAACAATTTGGTGATAAAGCAGATACATACAGTCCACAAACCACACCCGCGACACCAAACGCACTGCGACTAACTAAACAGTTATGTATGCACGTTAAGTCACTGACACATAAATTTTTACTAAAATATATGGTCTTGTTGGCCCACTAAACTTTACAAATATGATCTGGCCTGTTTTAAAAGTATGGCACTCCACTGCCTTGGCAGTCCTCTAGCTTGAATACCAACCTCATGCCTGCATAAACTGCTTTATCAAGAATGACTGGTGAATGTGGAGGCGTGCGGAGGACGCACGGATGCCCCTTGGAAACAGGTACTCCGGCATTCTTTAAAATAGCAATGGGTACACATCACAGATAGTATAGTGCAGGAACAAATGCTCTCCCATCCATTACTAACCAACATACGGACATACCTACCACACAATTTACTCCAAGTATGTTGTAGTTAAATATATATCGAGCTGTCAAATGTTGCTGTCGTCTATGTTTCTAGTCAATTAACTGGCTAGCTATAACCTGCAGGCAACTTGAATGATTCAGAGATTAAAGACCCAAGCGAAAGAGGGGGAAACACGAGTTGTGGATGCATGAAGGGAATGAGACACATCTGGAAGAAATGTGTTTGCTTGTGTTCTGGATTTAGGAGGGCTCCATATATCTAGCCAGGGATGGGCACTATACTGACAACGATTACCAGAATGGAGAGTAGAACAAGGAAAACTTCTCGAGGACTCTGATCGTGATTTGTCTTGCTTGGCCGCCGAGGCTTGTCGCCGGACAGAAGACTTCCGGCGGTAAGTGCACATGGGCATCATCTGACATTATCCTGTAAGCACTACTACTCTGGTTCAAGACACGGATGGACCTGGAAGGTGTAAACCGAAGAAGACATATAAGGAGCACAAAGCTGCTGGAGTGTGAGTTCAAATGAGTTGGGCCATGGGCCGTAAGTTGGGTGATTTGATATATCGTGGGTATGTACGAGGCGTGTGCGATAGAGTCCAGTGAAGATACAAGCTTGAGGTTGTTAACCGTGAAAAACAACGGCCAAATGAAATAATCACCTGCTCCACTCTTTCGTGCTCTTTTGGACAACGAGCAGAGATAGTAGAACCTGGTTTGAGCAGGCACTCCCAAACCATGAAAAACAGCGGAGAAATGGAAGCACTGGGTGGAGGGAACAATCGCAGAGATAGTAGACCCTGGTTTGGGCAGGCACTATCCCAGAGGGGAGGTTCTGAAATGCATCAACATTGGGCTGCTGTCTGTCCAACAGAACCCCACGGACCGGCCATCAATGTCGTCCATCCTTGTCATGCTCGGCAGTGACACCGTCTCTCTCGATGCCCCCTACCGGCCGGCCTATGTCTTCCACAGGACCACGAGCAACTCAGAGACTGTTGAGCCCGTCAAGGAGAATACGTCTTCGCAGCCTCACTCGTCGATCACAGAGCTTGAGCCTTGGTAGGTAAATAGACTCACGCGCCTAGTTCATCATCGGAAGTGGCCTCTAGCAGCATCCGGCGGGAGCACTGCTACTACCACACTGCTGGTAATATGTTACTTGCAGCGTTCATAGCGAATGCTGCTACTACGATACAGCTAGACGCTGCTAGTAGTAACCAGGGTTTTGGTTACCACTCGAAATTTCGAGATTTACCATGGTTACCGCATATTTCGCCCCCCCCCCCCCCCCCCGCCCCCCCGGTAAATGGGCATTTCCAGCAAAAAAATCGATATTTTTGAATTTTTTGTATTCAAACGCTCAGTGTATAGTGAAGTGTGGCAGCACCTCACAGCATGCGTGTAGACAACGTTCCACTGAGCTAGTAGCTCTTTTATGATAAATGTAAGTTCAAGTGCTGTCTATATCTATTTTGAAAGAATTTGAATTCAAAATTCAATTATAAATTTCGTTCGAAATTTTCTCAAAATTTTGTGGTAACCGTGGTAACCATGTTTACCGGCCCCCCTCGAAAAAAGCCCCATTCGGTAACCAAAACCTTAGTAGTAACCACCTCAGCAGCGTTTTCACATGAACGCCGCTAACTTGTCCCGTTCTAGTTGTGTTTCCTCTGCCCCCCGAGCGCTGCTAACTGTGTGCACTATTTCTGTAATAAAATTTGATTTGGCTGTATTTTTTTATTAATTGAGGCAATGCAAGCAAATAAGAATCATATTAATGAATTTAACATCGACTTCAAACAATAATTATACGTACTCACAAACATCAACTTGAATTAATAAACAAATATGTTGCTACTTATTATACTTAACAGCACAAAAGTACTTGCACACGCGGAAGTACTTAAGACAGCCAAACATGTATGGCAGATGCTACACAGGAAGTGCTTAACACAACCAAACATTGTTCTTGTCCAATCACGTCAAGCTAGCTACTCGTCAACCTCCCATCTAAATATGATACGCATGAAGAGGACCGGCCCTTGTTGTCCATGGTGGAGCGCGATGCTTAACTTGTCGCCTTCATTGTAGCAGTAGTTCTGGCAAATGATCTTCCATCCATTGACGACCAGATGTCCATGTTCTTGTGATGTGGAGTACGTAGTTGCAAAGTCAATTGCGTTAGAGATAACAGTTTGAATGCCACCGCTACCCTGAATCTGCATGACTGCATCTGCTGAGGCACCACAGCACGCGTGAGTTTCTGTTACAAAACACATGTAGTCAACATATAAACATGTATGTAGGTCTATAGAAGTGTCAGCGTCCAGCGTTGTGAGAGATTTTGACATTGTTCTGCCCTCAACCGACGGGCGCAACAGTAGGAATGGATTCATATGCTCAACAATACCACTCTTCGACTCACCCATCGTGAGGGGTTCAGACTTCAGCATTCTGGCATCCAAGAATCGCCTCACGCGATATGGCGACAGCCGAAAATGTGTCTATAAGATTGTTTCCATACAAAAGCTCTTCATCGAACAAGTGCAGTCAAACTATCAAAGTATGTCTGCATTTGTTTGTGCAGTCAATTGGATATGATGCTGGAATTTATTTATTTTGTGAAAAAGCCCTCACTTCTATTCATCAGCTTTAGACATTACAAAGAACCTCTTTTAAAGAAAGAAATTACAACATAGACATAAGGAACCAGCTACCATCTTCCACCGGAACATGCCGATGGCGCGCCGCTGTCGCACCTTCATCACTGAAGCCGGGCTGGCCTTCTTTGTTCAGGCGGTCAGGAAGTCATCAAGGCAAAGGCCCTGATGGGATGGCGCCCTAAGGAAGAAAACATTGGATATGTAGAAGATGTCAAAGCCGTAGATGTCGAACAGGGGGCCCCTGCGCCATACCCGCCGGCGCAGAACCACGACCTAAACAGGCAGCAGACGCTCCCGACGCCACACGCCAATCCGCCGCTGCACCCTCCCCATGAGCTCCACAATAAAGCCAGACAAAACCCTTTTGTGATGAAGACGGAGCGGGGGGACAAAATCCCCACAGCGGAACTGCCGCCTCCAGCACGACGTCCATGCCTGGAGCACAAAAGCGTGCCGGATCTGCATATCCACAAGCACGAGGAACATGCATGTTGCATGGTGGGGTTAAGCTCTAATTCAAACAGGATTATGAATATAATGGGAGCGCCCTAAGGAGGATTGACTACATACGTCAATAATAAACCCTTATATTTTCATTCTTTTCCTTTGGTCAAAAATTGGATGTCTGTTATTATTCGCTTTCTTGCATGAGTTATTCTTAGTTAATGATCTGTAAAATTGATGGCAGATTGGTGCAATTTAACAGAATTAGAATTGTTTTATTTAGAGCTTCTATTTCTCTCATTTTCTTTGATATTTTGGTTGAAACTTGAAATTTTCTATTTATAGATTTGTCTCACAAGTTATTTTTATAGTGTTATAGTTTTCATTGGTAGTATACACACATACTACCATAAAACTAGTGCTAAAAGTTACATCTTGAAAACCCCATCATTTAAAAAGCATCACTTTTTGAACCGAGGGAATATGTAGTAGCACCCCAACTAGCTAGAAGGTAGTCAAGATGAGAGATAGAGCACTAACAAATGGGAATGTAGGTTAATTGGGTGAAGTTGGATGCATGCACAATGTTTTGCCTTGCTTTGACAATGTTGCTTTACTCATTGTAGCACACTCCAGGGACAGGTAGAAGGCCTATCTGCTCATGCTCATCCGCGATCATAAGAAGGTACAATAGGCAAGGCTACAACTTTCACCAATGCTATCCGTAAGACATGGAGGATGGGACAGCTGAAATGAAGCAACGGCAGAGGGAAAGGTATGGCAGCTGCAAAATGAGATGAAATAGACAAAAAAAAAGGAGAAAATAAGTAGTTGTCCTTGACAATGATTGTAGCATTTTCCATTAGGAACATAGCTATTCAGGCGTAATTAAGTCATTTTCTTCAAATAAACAAGACCTAATAATGAAGAATTGGGAACGAGAAATAAAAGGTTGACATGCAAGGCATGCACAAAAAAAAGGAAAAAAATATATGAAAAACGACCGTGAACTACAGTGCTTCGTGCACAAGCTCACAATGCTAGACATTTTCCTTTTGAGGAATTCATGAAATTAGTTGTTCTCGCCTCTCATTTTTCCTTCGAAAAAGAGGGAAAGCCCCTTGGAGTTGTGTCAATTTATTCATGCAACCTGCATCTCCCATTGTGGGCTTCGTTAATTTAAAGTTTTGTTCATTTTGAGCCTTTCTTCTAAAATTTCATAGTTGTAGTATGCATATATTTTTCAAACCGTTGGATTAGATGCTTGACCATTATATGTGTGGCTTTCATATTATTAAAATGCATTCAATAATACTCCAAGGATTATACAAATGTACAGTGTGGAACACATGATAAATTTACAACCTTAGATGTTTGTTGTTTGTCTGAAGTATCAGACTTTGAAGAAAATGTGATGGTATGCCCACCAACCATTCATTAAACATTCATGTCGCCCTTATAAAGCTCCTTGCATACATGTCTACAATCATTGTATATAGTCTCTTCTTCTATTTCCTCTTACCCATCTTAGCTCCTTTAGGCCAGTAGACAGTACAGTAGCAGTAGTACTTAATCCAATATGAATAAAACTGTGATTTGGGGGAAAACAGAGACTGGTCTGATATGAGCAAACTTAGTACAGTACTGACTAGCATTTGGACGCATAGAGTGAGTTGGGAATGGGAGGCACTCGAGAGTACATCATCTATTGAAGCTTAGATCCTACTTTCTCCGCTTGTTGTGGCAGCTGTTCCAGCGGCAAGAGTTGCAGTAGCTGAACCCAGAATCAACGTATAGTACATCCACACAGGTTTCCCCCTACGTATCTGTATAGCAGCACTTTCAGTGTATTGGCATGTGGATTAGGCCTGCCACTGGTGGACCAGACACTGTACCTGGCGAGTCCATCCCAAGACTTCCGCAGCAGGAATGAACGCCACGGGGAACCAGACCACGACAATGTATAACGTAAAAAGAAATTAACCTTCTTTATATAATCGATCGGACAACACACTCCGAAAGCAGATAGACCACAGGTTCACTGGTGGTTCGTCCGGAAAAGCTGCACTTATTCCATGTCACGAACTCACGCATTTTAAGGGATTAGTTAGAGATGCTCTTACATTCCATTTTCTTTTATTTGCGGGGAAAATTTATGATTATCATCAATATTCATTTAGTACAGAGAACACCAAAAATAATAATAAAATATATTGAGGTACGTAGACCACCTAGTGATGACAAGCCCTGAAATGAGCCGAAGACGCGCCATCGTCATTGCCCCTCCCTTACCGGAGCTAGGCAAACCTTGTTGTAGTAGACAGGCGGGAAGTCATTATGCTAAGGCCCACAAGACTAGCAGATCAGAACAACAATCTTTGCTGATGAGGAGAAGTGTAGGTCGGAAGTATCCAACTTGTAGGCACATAGAACGAAGACCGGATCCAAGTAGATTCATCAAAGACAAACGCCACCCGTATCCTGCAAGATCCGCTGGAGACACACCTCCACACGCCCTTCGGCGATGCTACGTGGAATCCCGGAACCAGATGGAAGCTGAAGTATGTTATGTGTGTGTGTGTGTGTGTGTGTGTGTGTGTGTGTGTGTGTATTTTGGTGATTTTGTTGTTTTGATTGCCATTATACACTAAGGTTACATCTTGAAACTATGCTAATTTAAAAGATGTCTACTTTTTTTAACTAGTGGGGATATTTAGCAGCACAAAAGAACACGAAGGGAATCCAGACAAGTAGAGATAGAGTACTCACAAATGAGCAACGTATGTTAGTTGGGCAAAGTTGGATGGATGTACTGCACAAGAAATGTGAGGTATCTAGATGTGCCTTTCTTTTTTTATGAAAATGTTGCGTCTTTCGACTATCTACGACGGAAAATTTGAACATTCACCCCGTTTTAGTTAAGTGTTGCTTTAGTTCTGGTAGCATGCAGAAGGGATAAACACAAGGCCTTTCTGCTGATCTACGAGAACAACAAGATACATTAGACGATGCCATAACCATCACCATTTTGACACCGAAGACATTGAGGACGACTGACTATACAGAAGCAACGACTATGAGAGGAAGGGATGGTTGCAATATAATATTGATGAAGAAAGAAAGAACACTGGTGATCATTCACGCTGAGTGTAGCATTCAATTTATGGAATATAATTAACTCATGCTTTAGGAAATAACAATTAGCAAGATTCATTAAAAGAAGAAAGTGGAGTGAGATTTGTTTTGAGGTACATGCCATGCACAGACCAACAGAGAAAAGGAAAGTATGCGACAACGACAACGTGAATGAGAGATTGCTTTTCATGCATGTCCACAACACTAGTTTTTTTTCTTCTTCGGAATCTTTCGTGACACGCTACTCCCCTTCATGATATATATACTGAAACTTCCTTCTCCCCAGATATATTTAGGAGCTTTGTCTTAGGTGACCACAATCACACAATAAGTCAATAGTACAATTCTGAATGGGAGTTGCCTTATTTCAAAACTTGGAATGCACCCATAATTATTAGGGATGCACTCGAGTCTCCAGTACAAATTTAGAGTGTGCAACCTTTCTTCGAATGGGAGGCTCCAGGAACACATCGCCTGCAACTGTGGGACTGCCAGCTTGTGGTGAGATCAGTTTGAACTTGCCAAAATCATCAGGCGCTTCATGCAGCTGACACTCTTGCCGTTCATCAACTTTACACACAAGTCACGTTGGGTCCAACCATGCTGGATTCTCTTACTTCACGTTTTGTATGTATGGATGTGCCACACTCATGACAAGCAAGTGCAAAGGGCTGGATACTACTGATCAGCTGCCGACTGGCGAACTGAAACTTAAGTAGGGCGCTGGCTCCAAGAAAAAAACCAATGGTGGATAGTTATCCCGGTTAAGATATCACACAACGGTTGACTGCGTGCAACTAATGTTTCTACTATCAACGAGTAGGAGATACTAAACGGTCCTAGCTAGCCTTGCCCGGCCATGCTGTGTCCGACAATGCTTTGAGTGAGATGCACCTTTCTTCGTACCATGATTCTCCCAGTCACCCGCCAGAACAATTATGACGTACCATTGTAATCCAACTATCCAAGTTTAGCCGTCACGTCTGTGTCTTCTGTAGTTCCATGAAAAATTACTGAATGTTGCCATTTCGCCTAACTGCTTCATCGTCCATCCCAGTTGTTGCTAGAAGATGAGATCCGGATAGCACTTACTATTTTAATGTGGATGTATTGCACTAACCGGAGCAACATTATTATATTACTGAATTCTGCTAATATAGGATGTATTGCACACCACAATGGCGACATCACCACATATCACACACAACTCCATGAACACTTCATCTTGCAATACACCAAACACTTCATCGTGAGTACACCGTTTGCAGAAAAACTCAACCCGCTTGAGTAATCATGCGATCTGAGGCGGTACGCTCTGTCATGTTTGCTTGATAATACTTTTCATGTAGATAGCACCATCATATAAAGAATTTTCTTACATGATCTTTTGGTGATGAAGTAGCAAAAGTGAATGTATTTTATTTATTGTTATTGTTTTCTCATGTAAGGTAGATAGGTACAATCCCGACACCACAATAGTGACACCACCACAACTGCGATAACAACCAAACACTAGGTATATCCCACTCATTTCGCTTGCCTCATTCATTGTCATTTATGAGATATCTCATTTATATATTTTGATTGGGTGCAGATAATATTCAATTAGAGCAGATAGTTATTCTAACTCTATTGAAGTGCATCTATGGTTTGTTATGATGTCACATGTTTCTTTATACTAGAAGATATATGGGCATAACTTTGGGTTGATCTACGTATGTAGTCCCCTACCATAAATACTAGCTCCATGCCTATATTAGCTTTCCTCCATAAAGACAGACTTGCGAATCCAGAGAGAACAATGTCGATTAGGAGTAGTTGGATGTGTGCCCTTTCTAGGAATGTGAGGTATTAAGGAATGCATCCTCTGTAGCTATCAATGTTAGCATTGCATTAATGGGACAAGTCGCCTTGGTTGTGGAGGAGGCCAACAAGTTACATTTTTAGGGGATGCATGACATTTGGCCAAGCTTCCTACAAATGAAGCAGCGTTAGAGGAGGCACTAGCATAAGGTATAGTAGATACTGCTAGGGCGAGAAGTTTTTGGGCAAGAGGTTGTGGTGGTTAGACGAGCACGATAGCAAGAGATCAGAGTATGCCAAATGAATCTGGCATGTACTTCTTTATGACAGTGACATCGCACTCTCCGCAGATCATGTTTACTTAGCCGACATTTTCTATCTAGGGGTGTTTTCCTGAGCCGGGTATCTAAGCTGATGCTGATGTGGACAAGTAAGGTTATCAGTGGAAACAAGCATCTCTTTCCTGCCAACTCTATTTTCTAGGCGCTAGCTTGTCCCATTGAAAACATACATATGGGCTTCTAAACCATGCATGCCCATACAATTTATGAAAATAAATCACCTCCACATTTATCAGAGGCTAGAGATACAATTGTGATACTAAACAATGTGGTGTCGTACCAGGTTTAATGATAACACATGTATCCACCAACATTCCCTTTCTTAAACATGACCAAGCTCCCGTAAATGAGGCACTGCCATGTGCCCTACCTCAGTGTAGTCGTATTGGCTGGACTTCTTTCTATGGTCTTTTCCCCATCTCTTCTTTCCAAGCTAGCCTGTAGCCAAGAAACCCAACAAAACCGACATGATCAAACGGGCTAGAAACTTGTAGAAAGAGAAAAGCAATGATAGTTCGGAGGACTCATATGAGTGTGGCACATTAGGAATGTGAGGTACTACAAAACACATATCCAGCCTTTTTCTTGTGAGATTGCAACGGATAAGCTAGTGTGTGGCTTGTGGACCCAGCCATACAAAAATGTTGGTTTATTGTACTGGAGACATGAGCTCACACACCATCAAACTTAGGGCATGTTCGGCAACCCTCAAGCAATGTCGAATCCGTAACTCGTCACTCTTGCTCTGAATTCTGGCTCTGCATGCATAGCATGGAAAGCTTGGCTGCCATGTTTCGCATCATATCGATTTCATATGTTGGCTGCCCATTTAGGTGCCACTGGGCCCGTTCGGCGGAGAAAGAAAGGCCAAAGAATTGATTCTAGTTCAGCGGGAAGGGTTACATGGGCTAGGCTCATCCAGAAGAGGGAGGGGGAGGCGGGGGGGGGGGGGGGGGGGGGGGAGAGGGTAGCCAAATTTGTTATTCAGAATTCGCAATGTGCATACTAATTTTCTATGTTTGCATTTACTTAAACTGTAGAAGCACTGAAAATTTTAATAGTGTGAAAAAAAGAAATTTTGCACAGCCATTAAACTTTTGAAATTGAACGCATAGATGACAACTTATAGAAGTGACACATAAATTTTATAGAAGCGCTCACATAGTGAACTTATACAAATGCTCACATAAAAAAATACAAGCGCTTACACATACATAAATATTATGGACATATCAAAGATTCCACCAAGCTGCCCAGCAGGTACTTCAAAGAGAGCTTCTGGCGAGAAGTTGTCTGTGTGGGCAAGGACACATATGGTAGTTCAAACATTGAGCTACTTACCAACATTGCACTCGCGTCAAAACATGCTTAGTCATCCACTTTAATTATTTACTAGCTAAACCCCCTTATCTTAACAGCACATTAGGATCGCATATATCTTGTCCCTAAAGTTCTTTCTTCTCTGCTTTTTCAATCACTCAAATTTATAGATCCATTCTGCAATTTCTTGCGATTGTTGTTGGTCTATAAATATTTGACTCAGAGCGTTTGCTGATTGGCATCATCATCCAGAAGCTAGAGTTGAAAGTATGCATTTGCTCTCCTTTTGTGAACAGTCGTGTTTTGCTGTGCCAACTGAACATATGCATGTGCACTGTAGGGATCGCTTTTTCCGTGACAAAATGATAAGATTCTGTGAGATCCAGGTCACTAACATGCAACACAACCAACACTTAATCTTGTAAATACGTCTGTTTGTTCCTGTAGTAACTTGTGAGATACTATGAATAAAAGCTTATTATTGCAGGTATGTACGATTGTAGAAAGCTGGAACCATTTGCGTAATGAGGTGATCTGCCACACTCAAGACGGTATACATTGTGAAGTTTACTTCATATGATTCCAGCGTAATTGGGAATGTTTTAAGGATTTTAAATACGTAGTGACCATTTTGGTCATGAAACATCAAGACAATTTTTTTTATTTTTGTTTTCTCCTTAGTTTTGTTTTGCATTTAAGGTAGACACCCATAATGCACACATGACATAAAATTTCATGAGCAACCAAGCACTAAGTATTCCCCCTGTCATTTCTCTTCCCCTTGCCAACTTGTTATTCAGGAGCTATCTCTTATATTTTTTCATGGGGTGCAGAAACATTGAATTGGTGCCCACCAACCTTACCAACATGGCCTAAAAGGAGGCACTCCAACACCTTTCAGTCCTCTACCTTAAATATCAACCACATGCCTATATCTACTATGCTTTATGAGGAGCTCATGACTGAGTAGAGAATATAGAGAGAACATGGTCAGTTAGAGTAGTTGGACGTCCCGAATCTGTTAATGTGAGTCATCGACAAATGCACCCCCTGCCCGTACCTACTTCCTTGTTCCTCAACTTAGTGAATTGCATGGCATGGAAAGTCCGTGTTGGTGTGGTCGACTTGGGCGAGCTGCCTTCAAGGAGAATGCATTAGGTGTGTAGAAGTTGCCTGCAGAGGAAGCACAAGATGGAATGGCGGTGGATGGTTGCATAAGTTGGAGGGTGCAGCCCTGCAAGATTGACAAGTTGTCTATCTGGGCAAGAGGCCTATGGTGGTTAACCGGAGCGCAGTAGGACAGCCATGAATTCGGCACTGTTTACAATTGTGATGTTGCACTCTGGGAAAATCATTTCAGTTAGCGAGCATTTTGTATATGAGTGGAACACGTCTATAGGATGCCTTTTCATACCAGGGTATATTAATCTGGAAACAATTTCTTATTTAACACAATCTTATCCCTACTTAAGACTGACGAAATATTTCCGCCCTATCTAAAATCGACTCTAAATTTTATACCCAATATAACATTTCCATCAATTTTCCGCCCTATCTGAGGACCCGTACTTTATGCACGAGGGCTTCTTAGCAGTCTGCTCAAAGCACCGCGAATATGCGAGGGACTACATCGTCAATTTCATGGCCACTAATAAGGAAAAGGAGGCGATTCTCCTGCATTATCATCCATGTAAGTCATCCGCGGATATCCTTCCTTTGATTATAATCATTCATTTGCACGCGTGGAGGCTAATTTGAGGTGTACTTATTTTGCGCAGCGAGGGGTGTGTCACCCTCATCATTCTTTACCCTCGATTGTCCCACGCTCTTTACTTGGACTCATCGAAGAACTCAAAGAAAAAGGATTACACCCACATCAAGGCTGTTCTCGACAGTGCTATGATAAGCTACGGCCACCACGGTGGAGAGATCATGGTCAAGAGGACAAGGAAGCGCGTGCCCTGCTTCGGCCATAAGACTGACTTCTGCTGCATCCAGCAACTAATAGGCTCTCTCAGTGATGGATTCTATGTCATCCACCACATGCTAGAGTACAGACGGGATTGCTAGAACCATCGCATGTCAGCTACATCCGGCGATGCCGATATTCTACAATGGGCCAAGAAACTCGGAAATGTACTGGATCATCGACTCCGAGCTGAGTTCTATCACATCCAGCGTGAACTTGCCCAAGTCATCATTTAGGAGGTCCTCAAAAAAATAGGGATGTTCTACGAAGAAGGGAAAATGTCGCGGCAAGACGTCCGAACACGCGTAGCCGCTCAGCGTCTCGACATAAAACCTTTCACTTAGCTGGGGGACTACCTCCCTGTTTTGGAAGGATGGCACGACATGTTAGAGTGACTGATGATATATGACAATGTGTATATGACGAAACTTTGAATTTATGCACGACATAACTTTGTGATGTAATTAAACCGTCCTCCTCAACTAGCGAAGATAACTCTAGTTAGGGCAGTTTGTGTATGATGAACTTTGTTAGTTTTTCTAACTATGTTATTTATGCTTATGATATTGACTCATGTGACGATGCAGGTACATAGATCATTGATGGCGAAGAAGTGTACGACAAGTGACCTCAGTGTTAGGCCCAGGTGCACCGGTTTTTGGGCGGCAGCCACAGAGGGTTAGTTAGCAGAGCCGAAGCGGAAAATAGTTACTTTAGGTTGATGCTAGCGCGAGAGAGGATGTCATGCAGTTGCTTGTATTCGAGACAAGTCAGTTAACTTGTATCTCTATATCATGATTATGATGAGACGACATGATTTGTGTTGGATGATATATGAGACTATTACTTGTATGATATGATGAGCATATTGCATGTTTATGATATGATTATAACACTTTATAAAAGAATGTAAAAACATCGCAAATACGTAGCAAAAAATTATGTGAAAAATATAGCAGTAGCGCTCTTCTGCAGGAAGCAGTAGAGCCACAGACAAGCGGTACATCTAATTAGTAGTAGCGCTGGACAGACGAACGCTACTGCTAACCTACTTAGAAGTAGCACTTGTATGGACCGCGCTACTGCTAAGTAGGTATAGCAGTAGCGCGGTACAAACAACGCTACTACTACCAGTTAGCTATAGCGCCTTATTAGTAGCGTCGCCGCTCGCGCTACTAGTAGGCCTAGGACCTGCGCTACTGCTAGGCTTTCCCCTAGTAGTGCCTCTCACAAGAATCCACAACTTTGAAAGAAGAATTAGGATAAATCTAACCATAGCATGAAACATGTGGATCCAAATCAGTCCCTTATAAAGCAACACATAAACTAGGGTTTAAACTTCTGTCTCTCTAGCAACCCATCATCTACTTGCTACTCCCAAATGCCTTCCCCTAGGCCCAAATCATGGTGAAGTGAGATGAACTAGGATTTGAGAGAAGATGGTGTTGGTGAAGATGTTGAAGAAGATTGACCCACCCTCGATGAGAGGATTGTTGGTGATAACGATGGCTTCCATCCCCCATGGAGGGAAGTTTCACCGACAAAACAACTTCCATGAGCCCTAGATTGTTTCTGCCCAGGTTCCGCCTTGAGACGGCGGCGCTTCCTCCCGAGAACTCGTCATATACCAGAAGATAGGCACCAGATGACGGCCAGGGTGCCCACAAGCTCAGGGGCGCTCCCCCAGGCTTGTGGCCACCTAGTGGGTCCCCTTCTATTGTTTCTTCGCCCAATATTTTTTATATATTCAAAAACAATTCTTCGTTAAGTTTCAGGACAATTAGCATTGTGTAGAATAGGTATCTCAGATTTGCTCATTTCGGGTCCAGAATTTCAGCTGCCGGCATTCTCCCTCTTCATGTAAATCTTGTAAAATAACATTGAAAAGGCATAAGTATGGTACCATAAATTGAAATAACAGTTCATAATGCGATAAATATCAACAAAAAAATATGATGCAAAATAGACGTATCAATGTGATGTACGCTTTAGGTTTGCTGCACCAGCTGTTGGTTTTGATACATTATCTGGATGGATCAGCGACGACACTATTTTTAGATATAGGGAGTGAGAGCACTCCATATTACCGAGTTTGTCCGTATGAGTGATAGCTTCAGATTATTTGATGTATGTTTTTGTCAAACCTTTGTAGGAAAATTATGACTGCAAGCTGAAATTCTTGGAGGTGTAAGGATTTGACTTGGCCAGGGAATATTGATAGAAGATAGTTGATATTATTATAATGACTTGGGGGAACATGCACTAGTAGAAAAACCCCCATTCGTCCCGGTTCGTGAGGGCCATTTGTCCCGGTTCCTGAACCCGGACTAAAGGGTCGTTACTAAAGCCCTGGCCCTTTAGTCCCGGTTCGCCCAGGAACCGGGACAGATGGGGCTCCACGTGGCTGCTGTCGCTTGCCCAGGCAGGGGGCGTTTTGTCCCGGTTGGTGCCACCAACCAGGACCAAAAGGCTTCCACGCGTCAGCATTTCAGGGGCTGGGTTGTTTTTTTTCTGAAAGGGGGGCGGGGGGGGGGGGGGGGGGGGGGTTGTAGGGTTAATTTAGGGGTTTCATATATTGTGTTAGCTAGCTAATAGAGAGAAGTGTCCTCTCTTATCTCCGTGCTTGGTCGACGCTACGTATAGAGAGGACTCGACACTCTAGCAAGCTAGTAAGCAAATGAAGGAAACTATTAAGTACAGAAGATCGTCATGAACATATACAAAGAGAAGTGATCGACCTCCCCTTCTCCTAGAGACTGGTCGAATAACAAGTTTTCGTATATCTTACCGACGGTACTGGATACATATATATATACAGTGTGTAAGATCTCTTACAATGCCCTAACATATGAACTCAACTTCCACATGCATGGTGGTATTCTCCGGCTTTATTGATGACGTGGTCAAGAAAGAATCCAGCCAATTCCTCTTAAATAGCTCGCATGCGATCTTGTGGTAGGAGTTCATTCCGCATCTCCCACTTCTAATTTGAATAAGGGGATCAATACATATATATGAATGAAACTCAACAGAAATGATGGTAATAAAATAAACTTGTGAATATTTTTGCTTACGCACTTCATATTTTCTTTTAGAGTAGCCCCGTCTATTATTGGCCGTCGCGTTCTAGATGAACTCGCAGACGTAGTATCCACAGTAATTATTCCCGGGTTCCTGCCACAAGCACTTTACGAGAAATAGAGGTCAATCAAACTGATAATGAAGCATTATAAATGGCATTGATGAAAGTAGCTAGAATCAACGGGAGATGCGCGGAACTAGCTAGCTAGTAGTACTTACTTTCGGGTATTTCCATCGCAGATCCCGCGGCAGTCCCGAAACTTGTGCGGTGAATACTTTCCAAACCCTGCGAGACAAAGAAAAAATTACTTGATATCATGAAATGAACAAAGTTGCCGATATGGTGCGATAATGATCGATTCAACTTACTTCTCGAGCATTTTAGACATGTCCGCATAGTCCTCGGGATCTTTTCGTCTCGAGTCTAAGACGTTTACTAGTCCCTGCTCAAGCTTAATCTCTAGGAGAATATAGTGGAAACTGTGCACGCATGCATAACTCATCAATTATATTAATTACTATAACCTCGAGTAATACTTAAGGGAAACCGAATATGCACAAGACAGTAACACCCACTTGAAGTTGTAAGGAAAGAGTATTGTATCTTTGTTTTGATTTATTACCAACGATCGTAGGAAGTTGTCCTCGGTTTCTTTGGCATGAAATTTAACCGTAAATTCATCTATGATATTGTGTTAATGAACCCAATATCATACATTTCAGCTTTTCTGCATTCGACGATCTTCAATCTGCATAATATAGTGAGGATAATTATATATACATGCAATGAAAAAGCGGAGCTATATATAGAGACTTAATCACAGAAGTAGTACTTACAGACAGTAGCAAGTGACCGTTAAATTATTGAGGGCCTTTAGATTGAAAAACTGGAAGAACTTCTCAAATGGAACAGACAACTCCTCAATTCCAACAACGTCGTGTTGATCCTCTTTAACTTTCAGCGTCAAAGTATCGATTTTCTTCCCAGCTGACTGCTTTCTGCAGGTTTCCATGTATCAATCATGGAATCTTCCCATCATCGTTGTTAGAGTAGTTCCATCTTTGACGAGAGGCTTCCCGTACTCGTATTTTAATTCGTCCACCTGCATTGTATCAAAATGTGCATCGTTGTAATCTCTAGGATTCGTACCGGGCAAGATCCCCGGATGATTAGCGATGATATCGCTAGACACCTTGAGCGGGGGGCACGATTGGTTCGCTTGTTTGCCGAGCTGGGAATTTTTTTTCCCAGTTCTTCGTTCTTGTAACCTTTTGTCACTGCAAGTACTTCTTGACTGCTTCGCTTCCTTATATATCTTTTCAGTAATGCGCTCATAGTTGGTTTGCGGTGGAGACAGTGGTGGTCACTGCAGGGCATCCAAAGTGTGCTTCGCTTTCACCGGATCTATCTTCTCCTCCGGAGGTGGATGTCTCTTAGCTCTTTGCGTTGCAAAGTAGTCCTTCGCTTGGGCTTGACAGATCTCCTCGTTTTCCTGTTCGGTCATCTCGTATGGTAACTTCTCTGGAGTCTTGAGAGATGGAATGAATATGTATTGCCTCCCGCCTGTACTGCTAGACGCCGGAGCAGGCCGAGCTGCTGCGGCTTTCTTCTTTAGTTACTTACGAGGCGGGGGAGAAGGACTGCAACGTGCCGGAGCAGCCGGAGCGGTGGCGGATCTCTTCCGCCCTTGTTGACGAGGCGGAGAAGGAGGAGGCTGGCTGGTCGGGCGCGCCAGTGCGGGCGGAGAAGGAGGCGGAGTGCCGCCATGCGCCGGAGAGGAGGCGGAGTGCACTGATCACTCGCCGGAGGAGCAGGCGGAGGAGGAGGTGGAGTGCCCTGACTCGCCGGAGGAGGAGGAGGAGGAGGCGGAGGCGTCCAGTTCGGAAGGTTGATGAGCTCCTTCCGCCATAGGCATGGAGTCTTCAAAGCAGAACCCAGCCGAGTCTCCCCTTCACCGGTAGGGTGGTTAAGAACGAGCTCCTCAAATCCCTCCGCTATTTCTTCCACCGTCACCCTAGCATATCCTTCTGGAATTGGACGGCAGTGAAAAGTTGCACCGGGTTCAGGAGGTCGAACAGAGCCGACAGCCGCCTTGACTTTGTAGTTCTGCCATTGCGTCATAAGGTGGCAATGTTGAGACTCTGTGATAGCATCCACGGGGTAGCTAGCAGGAGCTGTGAAGACAGGCTCCAGCTAAAGCAACTCAGTGGAAGCCAGGCTGCTTCTTCGCTGAGATGGCGGGGTTGCTTCAGGGGTAGCTTCGGCAGGTCGCTTGCTTCGAACTGCATCTCGTTCCTCTAGCTTCTGTACCCTTGCGTGCAGCTCCTGCAGTTTGCTCTGCTCCACTTTCCTCCTCCTCTCTTGTCATTTGTAACCACCTGCGTTCGGAAATCCAACCTTCCACAGAACGAAGCCTGGCGTACCTCGTGTCCATCCAGGGTGCTCGGGATTCCCGAGGGCCATTGTGGGCTCGTCCTTTTCTCTGTCTGGAACGAACGTCCCTTCCTGCGCTGCGTTAATATAGTATTGAAGCTTCGTGAGGGGTATTCGCAGTTGCTCCCTCGTCCAAACGCACTTCCTGGTTAAAGGGTCCAAGATTCCACCAACCCCAAAGAACCAAGTCCGGCAACGGTCTAGCCAGTTCAATGTCTCTGGTTCGACCCCTTTATCAAGCAGGTCGTTCTCAGCCTTGGCCCACAATGGTCGGGCTTTGAGGTAGCTAGCTGACCCTGTGCGATGATGATGCTCCTTCTTTGCAGCATTTATCTTGTTTGTCGCTGACATCTTCTTACTCCTCTCCAATGTCTTGTTGGCCACAAATGCGTCTCATTGATCTCTGAACTCCTCAAATCGGCCGACGAATTCTGGTGTCTTTTTTTGTCGACAAACTTTGCTTTCAGCTCATTCTTCCACCTCCTCAATAGATTTACCATCTTCTTGAACGCAAAGGACTTGATCATTGGCTCCATAACTAGATTCTTCGGATCCTCCTCTTCCGGTAGGGTGAAATTTACCCTCAGCGCTTTCCAAAGATCCTCTTTCTGTCTATCTTTGACAAAAGAAACTTGAAGCTCTTCATCCTTAGGCTGATTCCATAGCTCGATGCTGATCGGGATCATGTCCCTAACAAGAACCCCGCACTGAGCAGTAAATGCGTCCTTGGGCCGGAGGGGTTCAATCGGTTGGCCATCACGCGTGATTGCTGTGATCGTGAACCTTTCATCTGAGCACAACTTTTTCTTAGGGCCTCGTCTCTTTACCGAGGTTGTGCTCGATCCGGAGGGCTATAAATAAGAAGAAAGACGAGAGTTAATATATGTAGACACCGAACTAATTAATGCATCAATTAGTCAGCACATGCTTAATTAATATATATACCTGGCCGGACTCTGTTCGGTCACCGGAGCGGTCATCACAGTCTCCTTCTTGCACCAGCATTCGGTCACCGGAGCCATCATAATCATGTCCTTCCTCCTTCGTTGTTTCATAACCGTAGCCTGCTTCTTCACCCTCCTCTTGCAGACCATCAGTTTCGTTGAGATACGACATGACATCAGCTCCGGCTGCGATTATGTCCCCCAACACCCGTTCTGCTTCCTCGTCTTGGTCGTGCTCCATAGTTTCTGCAAATATTAGAACATTGCAGTTATTATACAAACATGACAGATGGAAATATTAGTGGCAAACGTAGACCTAGCTATAGCTATTCACAACAAGGAATTATATTAATTAATGGCCTCGACGCTTCTCTAGGGTTTGGGGTGGCCTCGGCAACGGTTAAAGGGTTCGGGGTGGCCTCGACGACAATGCTCTTTTAACTTGGTAAAGGACGGGGTATATCGACAACGACAACATACATACATGGAAAAAAATGTTATCAGGGAGGGGGTATATCGACCCCCCCTCATGTCGAAGTTATCGGGGAAGGGGTATCAACCCCCCCCCCCTCATGTTGAATATATGTTGAATTCCCGAGAGAGTTAGGAACCGGAGGGGGACTCCTCCCCCTCATGTCTGATGAGTTTTTACTCCCTCTCTCCCATGAAACATTCATCGAACAAATTTAATACGATTTTTAACAGAAAACATTCATCGAACAAAATTACAATAGAAAAAATTGACCAAGTTTTCATATATCATCATCATCATCTACTACTACAAAAAAAATTGACATATTCTTTGCATATGAACATACAAACATTTGCATATTCGACAATAATATCACCAAAAAAATTCTATGAAGTTAACATTAAAAATTCTAACTTTTGCATATTCCTAGAACCCTCGAACCCTCGACCCTCGAACCCTCGACCATAGAACCCTCGAACCCTAGAACCCTAGAACCCTCGAACCCTCGACCCCTCGACCCTCGAACCCTCGAACCCCTACCCCCTCCTCATGTCAAAGTTATCGGGGAGGGGGTATATCGAGCCCCCCCCCCCCCCCCCCCCCCCCTCATGTCGAAGTTATCGGGGAGGTGGTATATCGACAACGACATACCCGATGAAAAATAATAATAATAAGAAGAAGAAGAAAAAAAAAGAGGAGAAGAAGAAAGGAATAGAGAGAGGAGAAGATCGAAGAAAAAAATGAGGAGAAGAAGAAAGGAATAGAGGTGAAGAAAAAAAATTAGAAAATACACTTTTTATTCTTCTTCTCTTCTATTTCTTTCTTCTTCTCCTCTTTTTTGTCTTTTTTTCTCTTCTTATTTATTTCTCCTCTTCTTCCTCTCCTCTTCTTCTCCTTTCTTCCTCTTCTTATTATTTTCCTTTTTCTTCTCCTTCTTTTTCTTCTTCTTCCTTCTTCCTTCTTCCTAGCTAGATATATATAAAAATATTCTTAAAATGTAACTTTCGCATATATAAAACTTTTTCTTCTTCTTCCTTCTTCCTTCTCTTCCTTCTTCCTAAATATATAAAACTATTCTACAAATGAAACTAACCTAAAATAAACTAAATCAGAGAACATACACAGATAAAACTTTTCTAAAAATCTAACTTTTGCATATATTCACAGAGAACATACATACATATAAAAAAATACATATATGAAAAAAACATTATATGAAGAAAACATCATATGCACAAAAAAATCATATGATCGTATGAACAAAAAAACATCATATGAACATCACATGAACAAAAAAACATCAAAGAAAGGCCGCCGGACCGTAGCACGGGGCGGCGCGACAACGGCGTCGATCGGGGCAGCGGCGGCGCGGGGCGATGACGGTGTCGGGGCGGCGCTGGGAGGTGATGGCGTCAGGGCGGCGCGGGGCGGCGACATCGTCGGGGCGGCGTGGGGCGGTGATGGCGACGGCGCGGGGCGGCGACGGCGATGGCGTCGGGCAGCCTGGCGGCGTCGATGAGTTTGGCGTCGTCGGCGGGGCAAATGGTCGATGAAAACTGGAAATTTTCACAAGTCCTGCATATATACACGAAGCATTGTTCCAGTTTGTGGAACCAACCGGGACCAATGCCCCCCTTTAGTCCCGGTTGGTGCCACCAACCGGGACCAAAGGTCTCTTTTCAGCAGCCCAAAGGGCGGGAAGCAGAGGCCTTTGTGCTGGCACCGATCGGGACTAAGGGGGAGGGGGCATTGCTGCCGGTTCGTGGCACCAACCGGGACCAATGCCCCCCTTTAGTCCCGGTTGGTGCCACCAACGGGACTAAAGGGGGGCATTGGTGCCGGTTCGTGGCACCAACCGGGACCAATGCTCCCCTTTTGTCCCGGTTGGTGCCACCAACCGGGACCAAAGGACCTGTGCTGCCCGCGTCGTGGCCAAAGTTTAGTCCCACCTCGCTAGTTGAGAGAGCTCGAGAGTGGTTTATAAGCGTTGCTGCACCAACCCTCTCGAGCTCCTCTCAACTGCAGGCTTTCGGGCCTAATCTCTCACTATGTGCCTGTGGGCCTACTGGGCCTATTGCGGGCCTGAATCCTGGCCCATTGTTGGGTTTCTAGTCGTATTCAGGCCATGGTGGCCCATTAGGTGGCACTTTTTTTATTTTTTTGTTTTCTTTTTTGCTTTGTTTATTTTATTTTATTTCTACTTACATCAAAATACTTACTAGTTTTCAGTGATTCTTTTTGCTTTTAGGTAATAAAAATTATAAACTTTCTGTTAGTGCCATTTGTTTTTTAATTTGAACAGTTTAAGTTTGAATTTTTGGAAAATTTTGTGAATCACTAGTTTTTGAATAGCTTTACTATAAAAATAGATTTTTGAGTGATTCTTTTTCCGCTATTTAATATTAGTGCTATACATTATATTCAAAAACATATTTTGTTATTTTAGTTCCTAACAAAAAATTCTTTATGATAATTCTTTTTGCTATTAAAGTTTCTAACAAAAAATTTCTTTATGAAAATTGTTTTTCTTTTATGTTTTGAACAGAAAATACTTTGATAATTTTAGTTGCATAAATTTTATATAATTTTAGTTTCAATAATACTAGAGGTTTTATAAAAGTTTATTTTGTTTTTTCTTATTTATTTAAGTTTATTTTGTTTCTACTTATTTATTTTCTTTTCATTTTTGCTTTTTGATTGTTTATTTTACGAAAATTCTTTCTTTTTTCCTTTATTTATTTTATTTTGTTTCTACTTACTGTTGCTATTTTTATTTATTTTTTTATAGTTTATTTATTTTACTTTATTAAAGTTTATTTTGTTTCTACTTATTTATTAAAAAATATTCTGTTTCTACTTATTTATTTTATTTTGTTTCTACTTCTTTATTTTCTTTTATTTTTTGCTTTATTTATTTATTTTATGAAAATTGTTTTTGCTTTTAATGTTTTACACACAAAAGCCCTCTCCCTTGGCTGGTTCATTGGTCTCGGTTCGTGGCTTGACCCGGTACTAAAGACCACCCTTTAGTCCTGGCTCAGGCCACCAACCGAGACCAATGGTGGTGGGCTAGGAGCGAGGCCCATTAGTCCCGGTTTGTCCCACCAACCGGGACCAAAGGGGCCAGACGAACCGAGACCAATGCCCCCACGAGGCCCGACAGGCCCCCTGGCCTCACGAACCGGGACCAATGGGGCCATGGGTCCCAGTTCGTGACTGAACCGAGACTAATGGGCTTACCTGACCGGAACGAAAGCCCTGATTTCTACTAGTGATGTAGGATTTCTCATAAGACATGAGATTTGGATTAAATAGGTGATCTTAGTGGAGTATAGGTGTTGAGTAATGCTTTGGAGTAAAATGGATTTAGACTGATGATCTCGATCATGATACCATGTTTCTCGGTTGACGATAAACTAAGAGATTGGACTAATTGTCAGAGTTGATTTAGGGATCTATATAAGCTTGACGTTGGAGATTACTTGATCCTGATAATGGAAATTGGTGGACTTACTATAGTAAAGATAGCCCTTTCAAGTATTTGGGGATTATAGGGACTTTAGGAGATAACGTGGAACACCCTAGATATTGGATTTGTAGAATTAATGGATCATGTAGTATTGGTGAAGCTAGTGGGCCATTGGAGTTGATACATAGGAAGGAAACAAGATTTTGGATTTGGAATGCGACGTGTTTCCTTAGGATAGAGATGCACTATCTTGGACCTTGGAAAAATAAGTTGAGTACTTGGATTGTGATGTTTAGTTCAACCCTAGCAGCTTTATGGACTTTACATAAGGATAGCCATACATATTAGTTTGGGGATAGTTGACATGTATGATTTTGTTAGACCTCCTCTCGGTAGTCATGAGGATATGAATAGCATGAGTGATGATTGGAGTTGACCTATACGAAATGATGCTTTCGGTGGTATATGGTGATTTGTTTGGAGGACTAGATATAACAATTGGCATGCCAGAAACTGTGCTGAAGCATAAGATAATAAACGTTCACTCGCACCCTAGAATGATTGAAACCCTTAACCCTTACCAAGCCACAACATGGTCGGATCATGACCTTGGGCCTTGACTTCAGGTCGAGAAGACCTTGGCCAACACTCAACCGTGACCACCACCAGTACCCCAGCCTACTTTATGTACCCCATGGACAAGTCCTCCTAGAGAACTTGGCCAAGCTGGTTGTCATCTTTAATTGGTGACCTACTTGTCTACCCGAAGACGGAAGAAGAGCCGTTTAGCTGGTTAGGGAACATTTAAAGACCGCCATGTCAAAGAGGAAGAACTATACCAACCGCCATCATCAAGAAGTAAACTTCCGCGTCGAAGACCATGTGTATCTAGGAGCCACTCCTCTCAAAGGAACCAAGCATTTCCATGTCAAAGGAAAGCTCACACCAAGCTTTATCGCCCCCCTCCGAGATCACTGCAAGACGAAGAATAGACGGCTACCAGCTGGAGTTGCTACCTGAGTTATCCAATGTGCAGAATGTTTACCATGGGTCACAACTCCGGAAGTGTTTTCAACTTCTGGACGAGCACGATCCCTACAAGGGTATCGATCACCGAGCCATCGACCCCCAGCCCAATCTAACCTACAGCGAGAGACCCATTAGCAACCTAGATAAAGCAGAACGTCATACACGAAGCCGCACCATCAAGTACTTCAAGGTTCTGTGGAGCAACCACACGGAAGCAGAAGCAGCATGAGGGATAATTAATAAAGATGTTTTATATGCATCGATTGATGCAAGCACCAAGGGTTTAACCTCCTTTTCTAAAAAAATTGCATCCCTCACAAAATTGTGTGACCTGCAGTGTATGTGCATCACTTTGATCCTTCGGAAAATAAGGACTCCAAGCAAATGATCGCTTTCTGTGATTGTCATGAGATTCATCAACTCTGACGCTTGCGCAAGATGGCATGATGCTTGACAGTCAATAGTCCGTCACATGAGTTGGACGCTAGAATTGCACTATCTGCAAACCTATCACTATCGGGGGGCCACTATCAAGTGATTCAGACACAGCTGCCCCTGCCTACTCAAACAACCGGCGGTAAGTGCACGCTTTTGCATGCAATGCTGCCATGGACGCAAATTAATTACTCGCGACGGAATAGACGACTTCCTCATAAGGAATAAATTAGCACATGTCTACTATTAATTAGTACACGCTAATTAACAAACCTTCATTAGTGGAGGGGCTCAACCCCAAACAGTCATGTCCCTATGGACGGCATCCCGTCTGTCTCTCTTACTCCCTCAGTGGCAAAAATATAAGAACGTTTTTAACACTACACTAGTGTTAAAAATTTTTATATTATAGGACAGAGGAAGTAATATATATGTACTCCGTGAACTAAAACCACGACGGTTATTTTAGAACGAAGGATTGCCATCGCTTAGAGGCATCCCTTTAGGGAATTTGTTTGATCTGCAGTTTACGCGCGTCACTTTATCGTTCGGAAAATAGAAGGGACTACAAGCAAATGATGAGTTATTGCGATTGTCTGAGATTCATCAGGTTGAGCCGGCCAGTACACATTTTAATTGGTAGACGAACCTCGTCTTAAACGCTTGGGACAGCAGCATGATGCCCGATAGTCCGTCACATGGATTGGACGCTTGAATTGGATTAGTATTTGCAAGCCTGTCACTGTCGGCAGGGCCGCTATCAAGCGATTCAGAAACAGCTATTTGATTAGCAATTGTTGATGGAGTTAGTTGAGCTGCTCTTGACTACTCAAAATAATCAGAGTATTGCTCTCAGCCAGTGCTCACTTCTGCGTGCAATGCTGCCATGGATACAGTTAATTCCTCGCCACAGAAAAGAGGACTTCTGTTAACTTTTTCATAGTATGACTAACATCACACATATTAAGATAAGATGAGTCTATAACCTAATAAATAAAATGATGCATGACACCACACGTACATATGCTACTCCCCACTATAGAGGTATTACATAGACTTGTAATATATGCATGTTACTAATCTAAATTACTCCCCACTGTGGCTAGTCTTAGAAATAAATAACACAGTTCAACTATTAGTTAACACTAGTCGTCGACCTGTGTGAGGGCTAGTCTTTAAGATGTTGCATAATATTAATGCTTTGTCATATTTAAATATAATTGTCCTAGCCCATATCATTTATTTTCACAGCATGCATGAGTTATGAGATTTTGTTTTTCTAGGAAAAAAATGGAAAATATTTCAACTATCACATGATTGTAATTTCTGAAACTATGTTGAAGTATACCTGCTTTAATAGAATCATCTATGATTCCGCGCTAAGGAAATTCTTACCTATCTAATGGTAGAGTGCATAAACTAATGTGTAGTACTTTACTTGCCTCCAACTGTTCATCAAATGGCGTAAACTTGAGGGGGCCTGTAAATATAAATATAAATATATACATCCCATTTTTTCGCATATAGTACAACATGTTACATTTTTAAACACAGAATTCATTTGATTTTGAAAAAGTGGCTAATTTTTGTTATTCATGGCTACCTGCATCTAAGAATTGAAATCCTGAAGAAGAAAGGCTTCAACAGTCGAGCAATTTTGGTTGCTGGGTTCTCAATGAAAAAGTAACAAAATTGTTTTTGAAAACCCCAAATGCTATATTTTAATGTTGCTACATAAACAAACTGACCGAGGCATTTATCAGCTTGCATCATACATGTATAACATTGAAAATAGCATGGTCAACTTGTAGCGCTAGTCCAATCTTTATCTTGCAAATAAAAATAATAGAGTGCTAGAGTTCATATTGTTACAAAGGAAATTGAAGAAAATTAAGCAAAAAACTTCTAATGGGCCATCCTCCGAATAAAAAAGCGTTGGATTTTATTTAAAAAATAACTATGTCATGAATTCATTTTTCTTGTGAATAATACCATTAATTAGTCGATCAAAGGAGCTATATTTGCTGTTGTTATTTGTAGGAAAAGACAAATTAACAATTTTAGAATCGAAGGAGATAATGTAGATGCTCGATAATCAATGTAAAGCACTAAGTATCATCAGCATAAAACAACATATTAATTTACTATATATAGTAAACCATGTAGCCATCTATCTCAAAAATTTCCTCTTAACACTTCATCGGTGGCAAGCAAATAGGAAGCGGAAGATAAACCGGTCAACATACTCTAAATTTCTGGAGGTGCCATGCAATAATCGTAGATGAGGGGTTGGATATTGCCCGTAATAGTTGCCTATGCCTGAAACTGTAATAAGTACTCCCTCCGTCCGAAAATACTTGTCATCAAAATGGATAAAAGGGATGTATCTAGAACTAATATAGTTACTAATATAGTTCTAGATACATCCCTTTTATCCATTTTGATGACAAGTATTTCCGGACGGAGGGAGTATAAAGCAACAATACGTGCTTATGGACCTATAAAGGTTTAATGCGTGACAATTGAAAGAGGCAATTAAGGCGCTATAACTATTTTAGCTAATTAAACACTCGCCAAGTCACCATAAGAGTCTAATCAATTCCAGATTATATGGTCGTACATTATCAGACAACTTTAGACAGGAAGCGTTGCTCCATGCCTTTACCAATCTCAATGCCACATTAGACTATCACGTTTCTGAGTCCAGTTTGTTTGTTGGAGGGGTGTTTCAGTTAGTAAGACAAATTCAGGAAGCTACCAATCAATGAGACTCGCCACAGTGGGTTGTAACTTAGACTAGTAACATGCATCCTCTACAATGAGGAGTAACATATGTGTGGTGTCATGCAACACTTCATTTATTAGGTCTCTTTCTTCATTGGGTTGTTGGTAGAGCCATAAGGCTACTCATAGTGGGGAGTATATGATACTAGTATATGATACTACCTCCATAGTGCATAGTATCATAGCTGGCCATATTTATTGATATGCATGACACAAAGTAGTATAACATTTGACATGATATGGTATTTACCTATGTTACTCTAACCCTCTCTCTTCTTTAATTGTGTGCCACATAACCATGTTTGCTAGTCTCAAGTGCATGTTACCGGTTATGTTACCCCCACCATGGCCAGCCTAAGTACACTTTTTACCTCAACAATTACTTCTAGGGAAGATTATAATTACCTCCGTGTTTACAAAATATGCGTGTAGTCTTAGTTTATGATTGTGTTGGTAATTAAGAGCCATATGAGATTGACAACCTTAACACGTCCGGTCCCTCACCGGTGAAGTCTAATGCAAATAACTGTTAAGAGATGCTAATTGTGTGTCTTTAAGGTCATTGACTCATCGACGCTGGTGAATTTCTAAAACGTCCAAGTAGATCATCGGTTGACATGTTGTCCCGCAGACCATGCATACTGCAAAGAGAATATAAAGAAACAGATTAAAAGGACATGTGTGATCTCATTACGGAGAAGACTAAATACAGGAAAAGTAACGCAACAGAACGGTTAACAATTTAACTGAGAAAAGGGATGCATACATGATATCTGTTGCACGTGCTGCCGAAGACATCCATTGATGTGTTAGTACTCCAGTAACATCTAGCAGCTATAATTATTGAGACATTCATCTTCGGCTACAGTGAAGATTTTGTTGCTTGCAGAAATTGTCGGAGACTTGTTTATGATTCATGGTTTCGGTGGATAAAGAGTTACAATGTGCCGATGGATGCTTCCTTGGTTTCTTCCTACTTTCTGCATCGTTTAGGTTTCAGCCTGCACCACATGAGGGAGAAGACACAACCATGACATAAACATGTATTAGACACAGATTAATAGTATATTAATCTATGGCTATTCGATTGAATTAGGATCTGCACTTAGAGTCTTAAAGTGGTAGTTTTCCAAACATATCAATTCAACAAACAAAAGACATCACTAATTACCTTACAAACTGGACGAAATTCCTTTTGATCAACTCAGGGATATCTAAGGGAAAACAAATAAATTAAAAAATTGAACGCTAGTATCGGCCAGCAGCAAGCACCTTACTATTACTAACCATCCTCATCACCATGCTTTTTATGCGTCTCTAGCCACATCCAAGCACCATCCGCCATCTATATGAACTGGCCCTTGTCGCATAGAATCAACCACGTAAACTGCTGGTGTTTGCCAAAAGAAAACGATGTCCGCAGAACCGACCAGACAGTGATAAGAAACACCCATTGAGGCATGGTCAAGGTGAGAGATGTTGGCAGAATCGGCCAGACAGCGATGACCTGCAAACATTTGTTGGGAAAGCAGCACAGGAACATGAGAATTTAACAGGAGTCGGCTGCCAATCGAGAGCATGAATGATTGAAGTGGAGGCCGAACAGCAAACAACAAAGTTTCACGTCCCGGAGGCAAGAGGCTACGCTCCCTGCCTAGCTGCACCATGGAACCGTCGGGGAGGACTGTTGGAAAAAAGGCACGGATGTGACTAATCGGTTAAACGGCCAGATCGAGCCCATGGTGATGCACAGATGCTCTTCCCGTCGAGCTGCGCCATAGAAGCTTTGAGGACAGAAGCAAGACTGAGGCTTGATCGATTGTTATGACATGGAGGAGGCGAAGCAAGGGGACGGTCAAGGAGATAATCGCTCGTGGGCAGATGCGTTGGGAGCCTGGTAATTGGATTGGTCAAAGAAACTGCCCAGCTATCTATGAGTAGCTGGTTTTTTCCGTAAGAAAATCAGATTGCCCTTTGTTGTCGTTGGTTTTTATTCTTGAGAATCAATGTACGTAGGGTAGTTTTTTTTTTCTTTTAACATGTACATGAGATAGATTGCAATCACTCCTATACGATAGATCTATACTCGATAGATCTATGAGAATGGCTTTTTAGATCCCGGGTGCCTAGGCACCCTCTTATCTCTGCCGTTGCCGTGAATCCAGTGCATCGAGATATGTGCCACGTACTGAAACAACAGTCTGATTAGCAGGGCTGGAGTCTCATAAAACTCTGGATGATCGACATATATTGAATCTTTCCTGGGCCTAGTCTAGCACTGTTTTAACGTAGGCTGATTCCACCTAGCGGGACCAGAGACATAGACTTTGGAGATGACCTGTCGGATTGATGTATTATAACAGAGAAAAAGGTAAATGTGGCGCTCCCGTGTTTCAGTCGAACGTCAGGTCGTGTCTCTTCCTAGTTCTCCACCCACCACGCCCCCACCCGCCATCTTGCTGAGCTCCACCATGGAAGTGATTCTGATGAAGAAGGAACAGCAAATCCCAACGTTCTCGCTTCTATAGCCGCCGACCTTGATCTTGAATCAAGCTCCAGGTTAGTCCCAAGCAATTATCTGTCTAATCTACAGATAATATGAATCTGCAGTCATCTGATTTGTTCTACAGAACACCAACTTCCAGATCAGTTGTGGTGGATCCTAGCTTGTTCGTTATGTGTTCGCGTGACATGCGAGAAGAAGATGCAGCGAAGTCAGGACGGGATGATTCGAGTGATTCTCCATACCAAGAAGCCGGTGGATGCAAACGCAGGTATCCATCCGATTGCGTGTATTCCAATGCATTACGTTTTTCAGTTCCGCTGGATTCATATATACAGTGGTAGTTATCTATATGCTCGTACAAGGATTGGTAGATATCAGAATGTGGTCAGCTGCGATCTGAAATACTACGTACGATTGTGATATATATTGTTATTGTTTTCAAAAGTAACATAGCTAATTGATCCGATGCATATTGTTAATATTATTGCTTGTACATACAGAAACCAATATGGGAGTAGGCTTACGGCGAGGGCAACAGCACTCAAGTTGAGCTCGATCGAAACATGGCAGCTCCTCTGATCCGTTTTTGCTTGACGTCTGAGCAAGCGATGCACAGAACTTTGGCCACAACTCGAAGGCTGGTCCATGCCAGCCGACTGGATGTTGGAAACACAGGTTTGTAGCCGCGGAGCCGTCCTCCATTCAAGTCTGGGTTCGAGTTTTTGAAAATAGCGGATTCTTTTAGTTATTACGATTCAGGCTGTCAAGGCATATGTCTAAAACGGAGCCGGATTTAGTGACTCTGCCTCTGGCAAATCAGGCCGCACCTTACCCACCTCTATCCACCCTTTATTCTAATTTAGGTGTTAACGCATATGTCTGGGACATGTAGTCAGCTCCGATCTTAAATTTACGTGCGATTGTATTTGAATGATTTTTCAGATGTAGCACTTGCTGCTACAAAATTTCTATTCCAATTGCAGAATATAAGTTTTAAGTGCTTCTTATTTTAATGGCAAGTATACTTATTCTGAACTTCTATGTTTTTGATTTGGCGCAACATATAGGCTACTGATTTTCTATACTGTTTAGTGCAGATTGGCATAGCTGGGAAGTGCTAAACTGAATTTAAGGCAGACCATAGATTTGGAAAGTGCACCTGTAAGCAGATTAGTTGTGGTAGAAGCAAGACTTTACGACACAAAAGGAAGACCTGCACGGTTAGATGGATGTAATGCATATGTAATGTCATACCAAATGATCTTTTCTTAGGACGGTCTTGTTAGCATCAGTAGGACAATCATCTTCTGTGTCATTTTGTTTAGCTTTGATGATCAATTCTCAAAACTAAAACCATGTAGGGATGTTGTAGAGAAACACAAAAAATATTCAGATTGTGAAATTGTTCCGGGAACAGGAGTAGGTACTACTGGTACCAGGTACATATACATACGCCTCGACAGGTGTTCTAGGTACAGCATGATGGGAATGTACCAGTAGATATAGTAGATGTTCCCGGTACAAGTGTGACTGTGCAGTGCCGGGAACAGCCCCTCACAGCTGTGTTTTCAGCTTGTCCACGTGCTTGATTATCATTATTGAAACTACAGGCACAACCACTTATTAGTAAACAAGTATGAACCCTATATACGCCTCGGTTATGCTTATATCTTGACGTTTAAGTGGCATCGATATGGGGAAAGAAAGTTCATCGACTTACTAATTTATCAATTATTGCACATCCTTTAAAATTTCAAAAATGTTCTACTATTTTAACTATTTTAGTTACTTTTTTGCAATTTGGATACATGTGCATCCATGTCCCATGGTGTGTTTTTGTTTCATAGCAGCGTTTAAATGATTTTTTTCGTGATGTTGTGCACTTCTGATCATGCCTTAAGTCATGAGGATGGTGGGCAACCAAACCGCTCAATTTACTTTTACCTTCTTGCACTACTACTTAATACTGTTCAAGATTTTGAAGACCATGGCAAAGTGTCGTCGATAAATTTAAATCGGCAAGTCAACCAAGAGTAAAAAGTTTGCCATCAGCCGTCCTCTGTCTCCGTTTGTCCCGAGCTGCTATTGAAATAGATTCTTTGCGACTGCGACACACCCGACTTGACTGCACACGGCCCGCATGCATGCGGATTTAAGAGTATCCACAATGTAGTGGTTTTCAGCCTCTATAGCCGCCTCTAAAGGTTTGGAGCCCGCCTCTACACACTGCAGACATTGCCTCTAAGTTTTTTAAGCTTGGCATCGATGCTAGCCTTGGAGGCTGCCTCCAAGGATTAAACAACGACATGGTCCTACTAGTCAGTGTATGGCTGTGGCTAGGCCATGCAAACGGATCAATACATTCTTCATTGTTTATTCTATTGTGGGACCATTCCTTAGAGGCAACAGCCGATGCTACACATTACGTGGGTTTTAGATCTGATTAGAGGCTGAATGTGGGGCCCAGGATAGAGGCAGCCCAGCCTCTATACACTGCTGATGCCCTAATACGGCGTGCGTGGGCATAGAGCCAGGCGCCGCATCGTTCAACCAATAGATGTCGCTGCTATCCATCTCTTGAGCAACATCCACTGTAGTCTGGACGCGTCTGGTCTAGCGAACTGTTGACCAGCATTTCCCTTGTGTCGTACGCATGCAGGATCGTACACTTCCTTATTCGTGTTCCTGACATATACCATGTATGCATATTTTAATATCCAACCCTGTTGGAGTGCCCCATCCGCTACGAAAACAATAATACGGCTATATAGAGCTCCTCGCACAGATCGTGACTTGGTATTTGTACGGCGCGTGTGCATATGAAACAAGGACGCGTCATTCTATGTGCGCATATGTGTGAAGTAATGCAGCGTGCGAACGCCCATCTGTGCCCACTCTCGCTTTGTTTGTCTCATTGACGCAGCGACTCCAGGCCGTCGATGCTTCCTCTGTTCGTGACTGTGCGCCTGATCACCTTTCGGGAAAAGGGTTTCCCCGTTTTAGATTATAAAGCAACATTCACCGACCACAAGATAACTGCTGGGGCGAACAGCACATCGAGCCCAAAAGAGAAAGAAAGAAAAGATAAATGCCAACAATGGCAGCTCGACAAAGCACAAATGACTCGCCACCGCTGCGCCCTCCGGATTCTTCCCACCGCGCACCGAGGCTTCGAACCTCCGCGTACCAAGCAGCACCTCCAAGAAGGGATGCGACGTTGACGACGCTGCTGCCCGGACATATCCTAGGGTTTCCCCCGGCACGCGAAAGGGAGTGGGGATGGGCAAACACCAACGCCCTTCAGGAAGGAAAGGTGTCACCCGCGGACGACACCGCGTCGGAGCCGAATGAACCGGCAGGGATTTCTCCCGCATCCCAAACACCACTACCCGCCGATCCGGAGCCAACCATCCAACTTTCCACCCGCTAGCATATGCCACCACGGTCTTGAAGTCATCCATGCCGCCTCACTGAGATCGCCATCACGAGGCCTAAAGGACGGAGAGAGGGGCGCGAGAAAATGGGAGGGGCAGCATCGGAGCCGAGCCGGAGAGAACCACCTCCCCCGCCATCGTGTGGGATTCCTGTGCTTCCCGCAGCGTCGCGGTGGCCGTCCGAACGCGACAGCAGGGGCACACCAGGCCACCCGGGCCCGCAAAGTCGCTGCCACCCCGCTGCAGCCAGCGGACAGCGACGTCGTCGCCACACAGCTTCCCTACGCCCCCTCCTCGCCTCCAGGGAGCTCCGCCGCCAAAGAAGAAGCCGCCGGCCCGCCCCGGGCCAGATGGGGCCCTAGCCCAGATCTGGCCGAGCGGGTGCCGTCACCCCGCAACCGCGAAGATCCTCCACCAACGACGGCGCCACCGCGCAATCACCCCCCAGCACAGGCGCTAGGTCACCCCGTCGCCGCGCCGAACCACTGTATCCTGGGGACACCGCCCAGCGCCGGTCAGCCATGTGTAGGAACGGCACCGGGAGGGGAAAATCAGCGTGCCGCCGGCGCCGGTGCCGCCCGGGACGAGCCCGACGACGCACGCCGGCGATGGCAGGAGGAGGGAGAGCGGGGGTGGTGGTTGGGGAAGAAGGCGGGGGAGCGTGGCGGGCCGCCCGCGGGGGACGGCGCGGTCGCGAGAGCTGGGAGGGTTTTCGCCTGATGCACCTTTGCCCATTCCTTCTAATCCCAATTTCTCTCCTACTTCAGACCGTCGGCAGCTCGCCGTTGATTTCAATTCCTTGGGGCCCTATCGTATCCCTGCTCTGCTTTCTGTCCATCACCGATTCTACCGTCCAGGTATGTCATATATTCATATAATCGTATTGTGATTCCCCGGGTTCATAGTTGGCATGGCAGCACTATTCAATAGTTGATGCAATTTTCCTTTTAGCATCATGTCTTATCTTGTCACCCGAAAACAATATGCATCTGGTAGCGATAAAAGGAAGAGGATGAAATACAAGGTATAGCACCATATTTTGAGAAGTACAAAGATGATGAGTTTTCTGCTAGTTTGCTAATTGCCAAAGGTATTACAACTAAAATGGGTATAGAGCAATTATTTTTTGTAAAACGTCGTGCTACGAGGAAGAAACAATTTGACGAAAGTGATTTCCAACAAGAAATTCTAGAAGCTGGGAAGACCTTCCAAGTTAAATAGTTTTTTGGTTGATATGGCGATCACTTCTTTCAAAGATAGATTTAAAGAACTCATGGTGTCTAAAGATATATTCAGATTTTTAGAGCTCAGGCACTCTGAAGTCATTGAATGATAATGAACCTTAAGAGCATTGCACAAAATTTGCAAAAACTTTCTCTCTTGATGGTTCATGTGATGTTGAGGTACTATATGATCTTATTTCTGAATTGAAGATTATGAGATATGTGGTAATTTTAGATGAAATTTTTAAGGTAATAATTACAAATTATTTGATATGCATTTTGGTTTTGGATGCATTGTTATAGATAATATTTCATATATATGTATAGTGATTGTTGGTGTTACGATGTCTATCTTAAGGGCCCCGAGTTTTATCTCGCCCCGGACCCCAAAAATCTCAGGACCGGCCCTGTACATGGCACGCCGAGGCTACGCCGCGATTATTTTGATGAATCAGAATAGAGAAAACGGTCATTGCCTACTCTACTATGATTATTTTGAGCTTACAAGTCAACTTTTCAGTTTCGACATTGGACCCGATACATTCACATGACACAAACATAGTTGGACCTAGTACATTTAGCCGACACAACCACGAGACCTGGTACATTCGCAGGACACAAACATAGTTGGACCTGGTCCATTCAGCGGACGCAACCATACTCCGACCTGATACATTCACCCAACACAAAGATACTTAATCCTTGTACATTCATGCGACACAACCGTAATTGGACATGGCACATTAGCGGACACAACCATACTTGAACCTGATACATTCACGATAATATTTACATGAATATAAGGAACTAAATGTTTACATCTTAAAGTAAGACAATAAAAGAAAAGAGATATCATTATACTAGTTATAATCTATTTATCTTCCACTTTTAGCTCTGTTACATTCTCGCATATTAAGCTTTATTTTTCTTGCCCATTTTAATTAAGCATCAAAAGGTTCATAAAATAGATACACACATGTAAAATGGATATCATATTTGTCAAATTATGAATATTTGTTTAATATTTTACTGGATTTCTCAACCTTTTTTGATGATCGTTTCTTTAGCTGTTACAAATAATACATGATAATGTAAAGTGTAAAAATAATTTTCTATATACGATGGTTCTTGGAGAATGACTAACAAGAAATAAGCGGTCTCTATGAAAGAATAGAACTTTATCTGCATTTGTTTTCTTACTTTCCGGCGCCGCTGTTCCAGCACCGCGTCCGCTCCGCCCTTACGTGCACTCCGCGACACCGTCACCTACACCGCTACACCCAGGATCCACGACGCTTCTCCTCCTTCGCTGGTCCAGACCACTCCCCCATCCACCGCAAACATACCATACGCCCATACGGCAGTCACCATGTCCGGCAAGTGTTAGTTGGATTTCTCATGCTAAAATTTGTTGTACCTTCCTCTCTGAAACAATGGATCCAGATATGAAGTAAATATACAAGCACTATGCTTAGGTGTCCGACGACTCTTCCGGCGAGGAGGACTACTCAGATGAAATACACTATGTTGGGCGGTAATATTGGCTGTTACTCATAGCTTGTACCTGATACATTAAGGCATCACAAACATACATGTACCTTGTATAATTAGCACAAAGTAATTGGACACAATATATTCGAACACAACAAGGATACTCTCGCACCAGGTACATTATGTGGACTACCGTATACTTGTACAGGTACGTTCAGGACTACTCGGATGAGATGCCTGAATGTACTAGGTACATGTATGCCTGAATGTACCAGGTACAAGTATACGGTTGTCAACTAAATGTACCAGGTACCAATATGACTCAATGTACCAGCCACAAGTACACGGTTTTCCACATAATGTACCAGGTACCAATATGACTCAATGTACCAGGCACAAGTACACGGTTTATCCGTTTGGTCGGCCCTGCGGACACGAACTTCCGCTTCCGCGTTTGAGTCGGCGCATGCGCCCAATGCTAGCCTGACCCATTTTGACAGTGCGCGAAAAAATAAGCACAAACATTTAAAAAAACATTAATTAAACATTAAAGCCGGCCACGAAAGCCTAGCCGACCGTGGCACCGCCGGCACTGGGATCCTCTCCGGATCCAGATGCCAGTCGCGCGGCAGGGTGACATCGGGGTACGGGAGAGCGACGCGGTGCTGTCAGTGCCACTCAGCCTGGTGCACTAGCACGTTGACGCGCTGCCTCGGACGGTCGGCTTAAAAACAGACGATCATCGTCCCTGACGCGTGGGCCCGAGGTGGGTGGTCGTCATAAATTAAGGGTGACATCGGGGTAGTTGGATGGCCGCCAGGTGGGGACTCGGGGACACCGAGAAGGCACGCGAGGTAAATATACAAGTAATTTGAGAGAGGCATTAGATATATTTCTGTTTAAATAAATATAATACAAGTAATTTGAGAGAGGCATTACATATTAATATCATGGGTCTGAAGGTATCAACAACTGACTTATAGATGATCAAAGAGTTACAATAATATAGGTGGTGGGCAACATTTTAGTTGCAAGAATCGACGTAGTGGCTGCCTGCTCCTTGCCGCTTCAGTAACACTGTTCTCAGCCGTCTCATCATGCCGTACCGAGCCTTTGCCCTCCATATTTTGCATGCGGGTAACAAATAATCTTAGCGACTGATGGCCACGGGATAAAAAAATCCACAGTCACAGTGTACGTCGGACACCAAGCGTGCACCGCTTTGACTCATCCAGTGGCTGAACAGTGACCTAGCTGGAAGATGGGGGCTATGCGTTCTTCTGACAAAGCTAAGGGCATCTCCAGCCGTTGGCCCCCCAGGGGGCGTCTAAAAGCGCCGCCTGGGGATGAGCCGGCGGAAAAAAAAGGCCCTGGGGGCGAGTCCTCGCCCAGCCGTCGACCCCCAGGGCCGCCTACAGGCGAGTGTAGAAAAAAAGGGGGGGCCCGTTCGGTGAAGTTATAACAAAGAGCAGTTAAATTTCGTCCGAACATGGCGAATTTCGGCCAAATTCGCCCATTTTCATTACATTATTAAGCTAATCTAAAAAAGAAAGGCGCTGAAGTCGTCGCCGCCGTTGCTGCCACCTTCTCCTCCTTGACGCGGACGCCCCGGCTGGACCCGACGTCGCCATGGTGGACTGGCGGCGGCGCGTCGTCGTCGTCGCTGTCGCACAGGACGACGACTACGTCTTCGTCGCGGCCGCGTCGGCGCTCCTCGAAGCGGCGCAGTTCGGCGCGCTGGCGCTCCTTCGCCTTCTCCCGACGCGCCTTCTCCATCGCAATGGAGTCCTGGCGCGCCCATTCCAGGGCCGCGTCGTCGTCGACGAGCTCCGCCTTCGCCAGCGCCAGACCCGGCTCCGTCTTCACCAGCGCCAGTCCCGGCTCCGTCTTCACCGGCGCCAGTCCCGGCTCCGTCTTCGGCTTGACGAAGCGCGGAGGAACCGAGGACGAAGCGCGCCGGCCGCCCTCGTGGATGACGATGCCGGCGCTGCGAGTGCGCCGACCGAGCGGCGACTCCGCCGCAGGCTCGGCCTTGACGGCGAGCAGGGCCGGAGCGCCGGAGGAGTGCGAGGAGGATCGGGAGGAGGAAGAGGAGGAGGAAGACCCGAACCGCCTTGGCGCCCATGTCCCGACGCGCCGGTGCGTCGCCGGGGGGTATGCCAACGGCGGGTCGTTGCCGCCCTCGAGGTGTGTGAGCACGCCCTCGAGTGTGCGGCCGGGGACGCCCCACCAGAGGTGGCGCCCTCGCTGTTCTGCCGCCCACCGACCACCGGCGCGCCGTTGGTGGATGCCAGACGCTGCTGCTGGCGGCGCTCGAAATACGCCGCCCAGGCGGCGTGGTTGTCGGCGGCGTACTGGGGGAGGGAGCGTTGGGCGTCGGGGAGGGACGCGCGGACGATCTCAACCTCCTCGGTGAAGTACTCCGGCTTCGCCGCGGCGTCGGGCAACGGGGGAATGGGCACTCCCCCGGCGCTGAGCCTCCATCCCGATGGCCCGGCGCGCATGTCCGGCGGCGCCGGGATGTTCGCCCGGAACAGGAGCCAGGACTCCAGAAGGCGGAGCGAACGGCGGCCGAAGCCGTTGGCCGCCGCCTCGTCCCCGGGGAAGCATTCTGCCATGGCGACGGCGACGGCGCGCGGGAGAGGCAGGGAGAGGGAGGGTCTGGACGGCGGCGAGGAGCGGAGCGGGGCTGGTGTGGGCACAGGAAGTGGAGTGGAGGCTGCCGGCTTTTATAGCCGGGCCGCGCCGTGTGTACGCGTGCGAGGGAGGGGAGGCGTCGGCGCCGCCCCGTGACGCGCCTCCCGTGAAGGAATCAATGGCAAGGCTGACCGGCGGCAGCCTTGCCATTGATTCCCTGCGGAAACCGAGGCCGTTGGGGGAAGACGAGGCGCCGGGTCGCTGACGCGGTCGGCCCGCGGCTTCTTCGCGCCAAAACAACTCGCCCCGGCGCCCCCGGGCGCCCCCCAGCGCGCCGGGTTCGGGCTGGGTCCGCCGGCGCTGTTTTCGGCCCAAGCCGGCGATTTTCGGCGTCCTGGAGGCGCGACTGGGCCGTTTTTTCGGCGCCGGCGCGAAAAAATCGCCTGGGGAGGCCTTCTTGGGGGCGCGGCTGGAGATGCCCTAAATGAGCAAGTTGAAAGGAGAGAGCAAGCTGAACCGGTTGAACAAGCTGGACAAGAAGTGCGACGTCCTCCCTGCCGTAGGCACGCGAGGCGGCGTCGCCATCTTCTGGGACCGGAGTCGAGTCGATGTGGCCTCGCACGCCGTGGGCTGCTTCTCCATCACAGTCAGGATCACCATCATCGCCAATGCTGCTTCCTTCTGGTTACGACAGTGTACGGCCCAGTAGACGACGGTAGAAAAGACGAGTTCCTGGCAGAAATAGCACGGGCAGCTCCCCCTTCCGACGCCCCTTGGCTCATCAACGGGGACTTCAACCTGATCTATGAAGCGCGTGACAAAAACAACACCAACATAAACCGCAGGATCATGGGAAAATTTCGAGCGGCGATCGACGCGGCAGGTCTCAAGGAGATCAAGTGCAAGAACAGGAGGTTCACGTGGAGCAACGAGCGTGCTTCCCCAACCTTAGTGAGCATCGACAACTTCTTCTGCACCATGCCTTGGGCTTCCATGTTCCCCGACTACCTGCTCCACGCCGCTTCGACCTCGTGCTCGGATCATTGCCCGCTGCTGCTGTCGAAGGCAGCGGCCCCTCGCCGCGCAGCCAGCTTCCGTTTCGAGTCCTTCTGGCCAAGGTTCCCCCGTTTCCACACTACGGTGCAGAGGGCGTGGGATCGTCCGGTTGCCTCCGGCTGCGCCTTCAAGCGTATCAGCATCAAGCTAGCACGGGTGGCACGAGACCTGAAGATCTGGGCGAAAGGGTTCTTCAGTGCGACGAAGCTTCAGTTGCACATCGCAAACGAGATCGTGCTACGCCTCGACATAGCTCAGGAGAGTAGGCTATTGTCACCAGATGAGCTACAACTGCGGAAGAAACTTAAGATGCGTGTGCTAGGACTTGCCGCCATCGAGAGGGCGCGCAAAAGAAAGGCCTCGCGCGTGTATTGGCTACGGGCGGGGGACGCCAAGATGGCGTTCTTTCAGGCGAAGATCAACTCGCGCCGCCAAAAAAACTTCATCCAGGCCATCCACACAACGGACTCCATCGCCACCTCCCACGGCGACAAAGAGCGGATCATCCACGAGCACTTCCGCTCATCACTGGGCGCCAAACGCCCTCGCAGCCGCACCATCAACTGGGAGGCCATCCAGCTTCCATCTCTGCCGGCGGCTGGCCTCGACAACCCATTCACCGAAGACGAGGTTTGGGCGGCAATCTGCAGATCACCGCAAGAGAAGGCCCCAGGGCCCGATGGATTCAACGGCACCTTCTTCCGCTCATGTTGGCCCATCATCAAGGTGGACATCATGGTCGTTTTCCACCGGTTCTACAACCTGGCCGGCGGCGACATGTCGGAAATCAACAATGCCACTATCGTCCTCCTGCCAAAAAAGGATGGTGCCACGGAGATGTCCCACTTCAGACCCATTAGTTTGATCCATTCGGTAGCCAAGCTCATCTCCAAGGTTCTGTCGATCAGGCTCGCGTCAGTCATTGGCTCCATCATCTCACCGGCGCAGACGGCTTTCATGAAGTCCAAGTGCATACACGACAGCTTCCTCTTCGTGCAGAACTCCGTCCGCGCCCTTCATCGTCGCAAAGTGCCAGGCCTGCTGGTTAAATTAGACATAGCAAAAGCTTTCGACACGGTCTCCTGGGAATACCTGCTCGAGCTGCTCCAGAAACTAGGGTTTAGCGCGCGTTGGCGAGACTGGGTGGCTAGGCTGCTGGCATCAGCCTCCTCGGTGGTCTCCCTCAACGGCGCCGTCGGGCCGAACTTTCTGCATCGCCGTGGCCTGCGCCAGGGAGACCCGCTCTCCCCGTTCCTCTTCATTCTGGCCATTGACCCACTGCACCACCTCATCGCGGCGGCGGTGGATCAGCAACTGCTTCATCGGTTGCCTGGGAGGGACCTGGCGCTTCGTGTTAGTCTCTACGCGGACGACGCAATGATTTTCATAAACCCTAGACGCGACGAGATAGATTCCTTGATGAATATCCTCAGCGATTTCGGCAATGCTACGGGGCTATGCGTCAACCCGGGCAAATCAACGGTGTCGCTGATCCGTTGCGAGAGCATCGACATCGACGACGTGCTCCAGGGCTTCGCCGGCTCCATCGCCCCTTTCCCAATCAAATACCTAGGGTTGCCTATCTCCACGGGGCGCCTACGTCTGGCGCACTTCCAGTTCATCATCGATAGGATAAAGGCCCGACTCGCGGGCTGGAAGGGCAAGCTTCTGCCGATGGCCGGCCGCCGTGTCCTCGTGCGATGCGTGTTGAGCGCTATGCCAACCTTCGCCTTAACCGTCCTACGCATCCCGCAGAAGATCATCAGGGAAGTCGACAAGTGTAGGCGCCGCTTCCTTTGGCGCCACGAAGACGAGATCACAGGTGCCAGCTGCAAAGTAAGCTGGCCGACGGTCTGTGCGCCGACGGAGCACGGCGGTTTGGGCATCCCGGATCTTCAATGTTTCGGTAGGGCTCTCCGGCTGCGCTGGCTCTGGGCTGCCTGGCACCACCCGGAGCGGTCGTGGGTGGGCACCGAACTGCCTTGCGATGGTGCGGACAAGGCGCTCTTCGCGGCATCGACGAGGGTGGCGATCGGCGACGGAGCCAAGGCATCCTTCTGGCTCTCCCCATGGCTCGGCCAGGGCTGCCTCTCGCAGCAGTTTCCTACGCTGTTTGCCTTCTCAAGGCGCAAGAACAGATCGGTGCGGGAGGCTCTCCAGGAGGACTCTTGGATCCGTGATCTTGCACACGGCAACAACAGCCACCTGCTGCCAGACGTCCTTGCCCTCCATCGCCTGCTCCAGGGGACAGTCGCGCAGCTGCAGCATGGCGTGCCGGATGTCTTGCGATGGAATAGAGCGGCCTCTGGCAAGTACACGGCCCATTCGGCCTACCTCACGCAGTTCCAGGGGAGAAGGGCAACGGAGTTCGACAGGCTGATTTGGAAGGCATGGGCACCGGGCAAAATCAAAATCTTCGCCTGGCTGCTGCTGCAAGACAGGCTCTGGTGCAACGACAGACTTCAACGGCGCGGGTGGCCAAATGCTTACTTCTGCCAGCTCTGCGTCCGCAACCTGGAATCCTCGCGCCACCTCTTCTGGGACTGCCATGAATCCGGAAAGGTGTGGACCGAGTTGGGATCATGGCAAGGCTGCTCTGCACTGACACCCGCCGAGAACTGGAAGCACGACAGCTCCACAACGGTGACGCAAGGCATTATCGAGCAAACGCCACAACTATGGCGTAAGGGCGTGCGAACGATATGCTGGCTGGCTTGCTGGGAAATCTGGCAAGAGAGAAACAACAGCACCTTCAGGCAGCAACCACCATGCATGCCGGCGATCATCAAGCGCATACGAGATAGCATCGAGCTGTGGAGAACCACAGGCGCAGCATGCCTAGAGAGCCCCTTCGGGGACCCCCATTGAGAGAATATTAGCTCAATTGTACCTAGGGTTTTGGCTGTGCATGGCACTTTCAAAACCCTCAAACTCTGATCCTAGGATCCTCACCACCTTGTTTGTTTCCCGCTGCTTTCTGCTATGATCAATGAAACGCCAGCAATTGCTGGATCTTTAAAAAAAAAGAAGTGGCGAATGGGAATCTCTTTATGATACGAATGGGCGCATGCGTCAGCTTGGCTTCTTTGAAAATGGGTGACAGTTGAAGGAATCTCATGTCATGCCGCTAGGCGCATGCACCGTCGTCTCTGTGCTGTCACTTCAACGAGCACCGCGTGGGCTGCAAGACCTCCTGCCAGGCCTAGTCATGCCAGCCCCTGTCTCACCTCCCGTCGCTATTTGTCTCCTTAAATAAAGCCTGCTAATTAGCCTACTACTGTAAAGCGTCTGCACCTGTACTCGGCGAACGGACCAGATAACCGGGTGCCGGGGCACCTGGGTTCCATCACACCTTTCCGTAGATCTATACCGTAATAATTCGGCCCCACACCAGATAAATGGCTTGTAATTTCTTATTAACTTCATAATTTCTAGAGTAGGTATATAGATGGATATGCTAATCAATGAATAGTCATTATAGAAGGGTTGGCCAACCCCAAACAGTCACGTCCCCATGGATGCAACCCTCTTCTCTATTAATATCTTGTTTAAGATATGAACTTCGTTTAAGGTTATTTTATTTTATTTTGAACTTAACTTCCTGGAAGATTAATGGGCTGCAAGTTCACCAGCCGACGGCCAACCTTCCTTCATGTAATCATGGCCCACTCCTATAAGGGACAGAGATGCACCTTTTTCCGAAAATCCACTTCTTAGCCCAGGCTCATTTGCACCTGCGCTGACAAAACAAATACTAGAAAAATTAAAAAAAAATTGAATTTTTTTGCATGGTAGATAATTTGATGCGTGACGTCTGCTCCAATTTTCAAATCATTTGGACATCTGAGCAGCTCTTGGCAAAAAAGACAAATTTAGGGTTTGTAAAAATGTTTACTGTTTATAGGAGGCGTCACCTTGGAGACCTGACCATGGTTTCCGATGGTGTGCACGGTTGCTGGTGGAGCTTGGGTTGATGGTGGTGCCGCCCCTTCTTTTTTGCACTAGTCTTTTTGTTGTGCTTTCCTCCCGGAGGGCTCTTGTCACGTTTCTTCTGATCAATGAATTTGGCAGTTCTTCTGTCAACGTTAATTTTTATTTATTTACAAACCAATGACTTAGACAACAAAGCAGTACGAAACTAGGTCTTCCTAACCCCGAAAAAGAAGAAGTAAGTCTTCCTCCCGTTCAGACACCTGCAGCATCCTCGATATCCAAGAGTACAAGCCTCACACAGCAATAACCAGAAGCAAGAAAAAGCTACGTCGTACAAGTTCGACAAGCAGAAAGCCTTCAAGAAAAATCAAAGCTAAAATTAACTAGGACCTTGCAACGTGACAATTAATGTAAAGTTTAATGCAGTTTCCCAACGTGACAATTAATGTACTAGTTTTTCTCGTGATTTTAATTGGAGGGGGCCGATAAAAATAGTACAGTGTGAATGTGACTGCTTCAGTGCAGGCTCACATGACTATCTTTATTTTGTTTTTGAGAATCTCTCATGACAAGTCCTTCATGATATATAGGTTTATATATTGCAACTTCCTTGTCCCGCCGACACAGTTAAATAGTATGAGCTTTGTCTTTGATATCTGTAATCAAACAATACTCCCTCCATCCTTTAAAAAGTGTACTGCCAACTTTATTCGAGGGTCAAACTATTTTAAAGTTTGACAGTGTTTGTGCAAAAATATATCAATGAAACCAAATAGGTATATGATAAAAATACATTTTATAATAAATATAATGCTATTAATTTGATGGTATAAATGTTGGTGCATTACTCCCTCCGTTTTTATTTAGTTTGCATATTAGCTTTGGTCAAAGTCAAGCTTTACAAACTTTGACCAAGTTTATAAACAAAAATATTAAGATATACAATAATAAATCAACAACATTAGATTTATTATTAAATGTACTTTCACATCGTATAGATTTATTATGATAAATGTCTATATTGTTTTCTATAAACTTGGTCAAACTTTACAAAGTTTGACTTTAGTCAACTCTAATATGCAGAGTAAATAAAAACGGAGGGAGTATTATATAAATACGGTCAAACATAAAAAAGTTTGACTTTCCACTTTTCAAAGGATGGAGGGAGTAGGTCGGAAGTGCAAGTCTGATTTCGAAAACTGCGTAACATCCTTCCGAAACTTGGAATGCACCCATAATTATGAGGGATGCAGCCCGAGTCTCCAGATAAATAGAGAAATGAGGACTACGAAATTACAGCGCGCAACATGTCTTGGAAATGGGAGGCATCTGGAAACACAACCCATGCGGCTGAGTGAACGACCATAGTCAGGTTGATATGCGCTGGCCAGAAACATTGTGTGCTTCACGCAGATGGGGTTCTTCTAGTTCCTCAAACTTTTCTCAAGCAACGCTGGGTCTAACTTAGCCGGACATTCTATCGTGGGTTGGACAAACAATCTATCTGCAGCTACCGCGGCCGGAGACGATCATGCATATGCGACCCTGTATCTATTTCACGTTTGTAGGAGTAGGTCTAGAAGTGTCAGCGTCCAGCGCTGTGACATGGTTTGATACTGTTCTGCCCACGACAGACCGGGCCCAACAGTAGGAATGGATTCATATGCTCGACAAAATCACACAAAAGTTGTAAATAACATTTGACTGCATATACTACTCTTCCACTCTCCCATCGTTAGGTGTTAAGGTATCCAAGAATAGCCTCACGCGATATGGCGGCAGCCGATAATGTGTCTGTCAGAATGTTTCCATACAAAAGCTCTTCGTCCAACGAGTGTAGACAGAGAAGTAACTGACCAAACTGAGAAGGCCAAGGCAGTGTAAGACCATTTTGTTAGTGTGCTGGGAGGGAAGCGACCGCGGCAATGTACACTTAATTGGGAAGAGCAGCAGCTACCATGGGTCAATTTGCAGGGCCTCGATATTCCATTTTATGAACCTGAGGTCCGGGCTGCAAGCGTAGCTTCTCCAGCTGAGAAGGAGCCGAGACCAGCCGGGTTCACCGGGAAATTCTTCAGATCATTTTGGAATATAATCAAGGGGGATGTAATGGACGTTTTCTTCAGGTTTTATCAGCTTGCCAGTGAGAATTTTGCTGAAATCAACAAGGCATCCATTGCCCTGCTGCCAAGGAAGAATGGAACCACGGAGCTGAACCACTACCGGCCAATCAGCCTGATACATTTGATCGTAAAGCTTATTGCAAAGGTGTTGTCGATGAGGCTCGCCACGGCGATCAAAGACATAATCTCGCCGGCTCAGGCGGCTTTTCAGAAAGGGAAATGCATACATGACAGTTACTTTTATTTGCAAAGTTGTGTCAAGGCACTTCACCAAGAGAAATGTCGGCTCTGCTGTCCAAATTAGACATCGGGAGAGCTTTTGACTCAGTTTCATGGAAATATATTTTGGAGCTTTTGCACAGATTGGGCTTCAGTGCAAGATGGCGTGATTAGATTGCCATGCTATTCTCCTCGGCCTTCTCTGCTTGTCTGCTCAATGGGACTCCCCGGGACCAAATTATGCACTGTCACCATTGCTTTTCATTTTAGCAATCGATCCATTGCATTGACTGCTTGCCATGTCTAATGAACATGGCACCCTAGCACCTCTTCCTGGCAAGGGAACAAGCATGCGGATTAGTTTATACACGGATGACGCGGTTATATTTGCCAACCCAATCAAGCATGAGGTTGACACTCTAATGGAACTTCTTCGGTCCTTCGGAGATGCAACAGGCCTGAAGTTAAACTAAGGAAAATCTTCGGCCCTACAGAATTTTGGAGGCAATTTGGTCAATTTTCCAAAGACTTACCTGGGCCTACCCATCTTGAAAACGCGTCTGGGGATTGTGCATCTTCGGTTCATCATCCGCAGAATAAAAGCTCTCCGGATCGAGTCCCCGCAGTTGTGCTGCTTCGATTTTGGGACTCGGTTGTTGGCTTGAGGATTGATTCTTTTTTTAGAAATAGAGGAGGACCGTCGGCCTCTGCATCTGGACGATGCATGCAGCCATTTTATTAATTGTTCACATAAGACCTTACAAAATCATACAACAGTAAGACTAAAGCAACCGTCTAGGCAACATCTGTCACTACTCCTATCCAGTTGATGCGGGGATGCTAATAGTCTGGGCCTAATACCAAACAGACCTCGCAGCCAAACCTAACATCTAGGACCTGAGGTCCCAACCAGGACGCCTACCGGGTATGTGGCACCCATCAGTTCGGCGCACTCCTCAATCAGGACGCCTGCCGAGTATGAGGCCGCCGCAGCCACCTACCACCAATCCATCTTCAGAGTTGTACTGTTGCATCTATCGTGTCAGGTCTCTCTGCCATCGACGCCACCACGACGCCAGACAGCGTCGTCCTCCTGCGCGAGTCCATCCACACGCGCCCGTGGCCGAAACTCCGCAGCGCCATGCCGCCGGGATCCGTCGTCGGCCTTGCGGTAGATGAAACACCGCTCCCCCTCGTCCCCTCCAGCCACCTCCTGTTCCAAAATGATGCCCTCAAGAGGGAGCACGCCATTGAAGGCGCTGTCATCGTCCGATCCGGTAGACCCAGATCTAGGGTTTCCCCAGAACATCCCTATCATGTTGATGCAGCTTGCAACCATGATGCCTCAACAGGGGGCGTCGGAGACGCCGTCATTGTCTGCCATGACCGAAGTCGGCGCGATTTTCACCGGAAGTAGCGCCACAATGATCTCACCACTGACTGGATCCGAGCACACCCTCGCCATGTAGACGTATGGTGTCATCGGAAAGCCGGTTGAGGACCTCCGGCCGCCTCACCCCGGCCCCATCACGCGTCGCCGGCCGGCCATAGCCGAACCATGTCGGATCTGGCCGGGACGCCAGATCCGCAACAACCGCCGCCACCCAATACCCGGCAGGCAAGCCAACGACTCAACCCACCGGGCATGGAGGGAACGGCTGCCGCTGCATGCCAGGCTCACCGCCCTGACCGCGCTGGCTGAAGACGAAGGCGCCAACGCGAGATCGATCCAGACGACCTGAATCCCTCGCACGCGACCCTGGTTAGCCACGCAGAACCTCCTCGCCGCGCTGACGAGAGGTTCACCGCTGGATCCACCGCGCTGGCTTCCGCCGCCACACCGCAAGCGGGCCACGCCGTCCTGGGCAACGCACCGCCGCGAGGAGAAGAGTGCCCTGCCGCTGCCATCCTCCGAGGCGGGCTTCGCCTGTCGGCCTCCTCCGTCAGCGGCCAGGCCGCGGGCTGTAGATGCGAGGGACGGGGCGGCGGCGGCTAGGGTTCGCTCGTGGTTCACCCTAAAGAACGACGGAGCGCCTTGAGGCCTAATTCTTGCCTGATCATTCTGTTGTTGTCACAAAAAAAGTAAGAAAAAGAAATTAACTGATGTTTCCGTCGGGCCTGCGTCTCCGTCGCTGCCCGCGGACTTTCGAAGGTGTTCCCTATATTGATCCCGTCTCGCACATGCGCCATCGTTCACTGCTTGGTGCATGCCCGTCTACGACGTTGTCCCATCGAGAGTCTTCAACAGGTTGTGCTGGTCGCTATACGTCGACTCCACTTACGGCTTTCATGCACGGTGGTGGCTGCTCTACGTCAACTCTTCCCACGACATCCGCACCTGGTGATTGTCGCCCTACGTCGACTCCTCTCGCGGCTTCCGCATTTGGCGGTCACCGCTTTACGTCTACTCCCTCAATGGCTTTCACATGCGGCTCTACGTCGACTCGCTACTCCCGGTCGACTCTGCATGCAGCTTCCACGGGTGGAGGCAACTACTCATCGTCGGCAGGTCTTTCTACCTCGACCTCTTCGGTTGTGTCCCTGTCTGTGCATGAGATTGCACAGCTGAAATGCATGCTTAATGCTTGGGATTCTTCACCGACAGTTTCTGCAAGTTCTATGGCTGACTCTTCCGGCGGCACTGAGAAACCACCTTCTACTCATTCAGGTACATCCTCATGTATTCTTGATACTGAAGCGTCTTTTCGTATGACTTATATTATTCCACTTTGACCTCCGTTCAACCTGTCGAGTCTCGTGTTCGTGTTCTTACAGCTGATGTCACTCCCCTCCCTGTAGCTAGTCGAGGCACCCTTAGCACTTCTTCATTTTATGTTCATTTTGTCGCTCATGTTCCTCGACTCACCATGCTCATATCTGGTGGTCAGTTTGTTGACTCTAGTTGTAGGGTCATTCTCTACTTTGATTCATGTTCTGTTCAGGATCGTCGCACGGGCGCTCTGCCTGGTGCTGACCCTCGACACTCTGATGGTCTCTAGGAGCTTGACTGGCTTCGTCTTCCCTCCGCTCCCACCGTTGCCAGTCTCGCAACCCCTATAGCTGCATCTACCAGCTCTTTTCGATGGCATCATCGTCTTGGTCATTTATGTGGTTCTCGTCTCTCATCTTTGGTTCATCGTGGTATTCTGGGGTCTGTCTTCGGTAACGCTTCGTTGGATTGTTTGGGTTGTAGGCTTGGTAAGCAGATTCAGCTACCCTACCCTCACAGTGAGGCCTTGTCCGAGCGTCCTTTTGATCTCATTCACTCTGATGTTTGGGGTCCGGCTCCCTTCGCTTTGAAAGGGGGTCATCGCTATTATATTATCTTTATAGATGATTTTTCTCGGCACACTTGGATCTATTAAATGTCCTCTCGTAGTGAGGTCTTACCTATATACAAAAAAATTGTTGCCATGGTTCATACCCAGTTTTCCACTCTTATTCATGTTTTTCGCACAGAGCTGGTGAGTATATATCCCATGCACTGCGAGGATTTCTTGCTGAGCAGGGTACTCTTACTCAGTTCTCTTGCCCTGGTGCTCATGCCCAGAATGGTGTGGCCGAGCGCAAGCATCGTCACCTTCTTGAGACGGCGCGTGCAATGATGATTGCTGCCTCTCTTCCGCCTCAGTTTCGGGCTGAGGCTGTTACCACTTCCACCTATCTCATCAACATTCCGCCTTCTGCTGCTCTACAGGGTGGTATTCCTCTCGAGAGTCGTTTTGGTCGTTCTCCTGATTATTCGGTGCTACGTTTGTTTGGTTGCATTTGCTATGTTATGCTTGCCCCTCGTGAATGCACCAAACTAACCGCTCAGTCTGTTGAGTGTGTCTTTCTTGGATACAGAGATGAGCATTAGGGCTATCGGTGTTGGGATCCTATCGGTCGCCGGATGCGTATTTCTCGAGATGTGACCTTTGTTGAATCTCCTCTCTTCTACTCGCGTCCATCCTGCTCGGCTTTTTCTACGGAGGACATCTCTTTTCTTACATTTCCAGATACACCACCCTTTGTGCCCAGTATTCCTACTTCTCGTCCTGCTTTTGCAGATCCGACCCCTTCCTCTCCTATGGTTTCTTCTCCTCCCTCATCGCATGACTCTCCACCTTCATTGCCGATACCTTCCCCTTCTCCACCTTCATCGCCGATATCTTCCCCTTCTCCACCTTCATCACTGATACATTCCCCGTCTCCACCTTCAGTGATTCCACCTCTTCCCTTATTTCCTTTCCATTATACTCGCCATTCACGTGTTGTGGATAAGTCTACAGATGTGCCCTCTACTACTGGTGTATCGTCTTCCTCCTCTCACCCTACTTATGGTCTTGTCCGCCCCCTGACCGATATTCTCCTTCTTGCTATGGTCTTTCGACTGTTCTTGAACCGACTTCTTATCGAGATGCTATTGTTCATCCTGAATGGCAATTTGCAATGCCAGAGGAGATTGCAACCCTTGAGCGCAATGGCACGTGGGACCTGGTTTCTCTTCCTCCCCGTGTTCGTCCCATCACTTGTAAGTGGGTCTATAAGATTAAGACTCTCTCTGATGGTTTTCATGAGCGTTATAAAGCTCGTCTTGTAGCTCATGGCTTTCAGCAGGAGCATGGTTATGATTACGAGGAGACTTTTGCTCCCGTGGACCATATGACCACTGTCCGCACACTTCTTGCTATGACCTCTGTTCGCCACTGGTCTGTATCTCAGCTTGATGTTAAGAATGCTTTTCTTAATGGTGAGTTGTGTGAGGAAGTTTATATGGAGCCACCACCTAGGTATTCAGTCCCTGATGGCATGCCATCTTCGTCGCTCTCTATATGGCCTTAAGCAAGCCCCCAGTGCTAAGGACGGAGCGGGGGAACAAAATCCCCACAATGTAAGTGTCGCCTCCACCATGACGTTCATGCCCAGAGCACAAAAGCATGCTAGATCCACAGATGCACGAGCACGAGGAACATGCATGTTGCATGGTGGGGTTAAGATCTAATTAAAATGGGATTGTGAATATAATGGTGCCCCGTTTTCTTGTACTCCCTCCGTCCGAAAATAGATGACTCAACTTTGTGCTAAGTTTAGTACAAAGTTGGATCATCTAATTAGGAACGGAGGGAGTAATAAACATGACCTAATAATGAAGATTTGGGAACGACAAATAAAAAGGTTACCATGCAAGGCATGCACAAAAAATACGGGGGAAAATATATGAAAAACGGCCGTGAACTACAATGCTTCGTGTGCAAGCTCACAATGCTAGACATTTTCCATTTGAGGAATTCATGAAACTAGTTACTGTCGCCTCTCATTTTTCCTTCGAAAAGGAGGGAAAGCCCTTTGCCTTTGTGTGTATCAATTCAGGCAATCTTTATCTCCTAGCCAGTTGTGTGCTTTATTGATTTATAATGTTTGGTTCATTTTTAGAATTTCACCTAAAATTTCATAGTTTTAGTGTGCATATATTTTACAAACCGTTGGAATAGATGCTTGACCACTATATCTGTGGCTTTCATATTATCAAAATGCATTCAACAATACTCCATGGATTATGCAAATGTACAGTGTGGAACACATGATAAATTTACAACCTTTAGAGGTCGTGTCGATCAACTTTGAAGAAAATGTGATATTATCCCCACCAACCATTCATTAAACGTTGTTATCCCCCTTATAAATCTCGTTGCATACATGTCTACAATCATTGGATATAGTCTCTTCTTCTATTTCCTCTTATCTATCTTAGCTCCTTCAGGGCATTTCTAACCGATCCCCTAAAAGTAGTGGAGTAAACCGTGGAGTAAAACCTTACTCGAGTAAATATACTCCACTAAGTTTTGGTAGTTTCTAGTTGATCCCTTATATTTAACGGAGTAAATTCTTGTTTTTCTAAACTTTGCTATTCTAGTATAAATGCAACTACATATTAGTACACATATAGAAACTAAACATAAATTTGAATGTTCAAGCAAATCATGAATATAGTTTACAAACCGAATTCAAAGTTTTCAAACTGAATTTTTCAAATCTAAACACGTCAAATAGTTGAATCCAAACGACTAAGTTCTTCTTCCTCTTCGGATGACGATGAGTCCTCCAGCGCTCTCCCTCAACCTCTTCATCTACAATTTAAATGGCTAGGTTCAATCCAGACGGCTCAGTTCACAAAGAAATAATCTAAAAACTCACCTAGCCAATTCGTCGAACAGTTGCGGTGCGGTGGGGGTGTACCGGCCGGCCGGTATAGTTCCGACCAAAGAGGCGGCCGGCGGGGAGAGGGAACCTGTAGCGGTGTGCAAGTAACGTGAGATGTGGCGGCCGGCAGAAAAAGAAGAAGATTCCAATGAATCAACAACAATAGCAACGGCGGCGGAGGTTCACCCGATTTCGGTGACCGTGACAAGGGGCAGACGGGCGGCGGAGGTCGAGCGAGGTAGCGAGGTAGCGGCGGGGACATCGGGGGTCGCCGGGAGTCACGCAGGCGAAAGTGCAGCGGCGGGGGGGGGGGGGGGGGTGACGCGAGGGAGAGGCGCGACTTTTACTCAACCGCCACGTCGGAGGAGTAAAAATATGGAGATTTTGGGGAGAGGAGTAAAAATTTACTCCCTTACGACGGATAAGGGATCGGCTAGGTCCCTGTTAGAGGAGTAAAACCGAAATTTTACTCCACTAACCACTTTTAAGGATCGGCTAGAGATGCCCGTGTGCATATATTTGTCAAACCGTTGGAATAGATGCTTGGCCATTATATGTGTGCCTTTCATATTAGCAAAATGCATTCAATAATACTCCAAGGATTATACAAATGTACAATGTGGAACACATGATTAAATTTATAACTTTCGATGTTGTGTTGTTTGTCTGAAGTATCAGACTTTGAAGAAAATGTGATAATATGCCCACCAACCATTCATTAAACATGGATGTCGCCCTTATAAAGCTCGTTGCATACATATCTACTATCATTGCATAAAGTCTCTTCTTCTACTTCCTCTTACCTATCTTAGCTCCTTTAGGCCGGTAGACAGTAGCAGTAGCACTCAATCCAACACGAATGAAACTGTGATTTGGGGAAAAAGAGAGACTGGTCTGATATGAGCAAACTTAGTACTAATTAGCATTTGGACGCATAGAGTGAGTTGGGAATCTGAGGCACTCGGGAGCACATCATCTATTGAAGTTTAGATCGTACTTTCTCCACTTGTTGTGGCAGCTGTTCCAGCGGCAAGAGTTGCAGTAGCTGAACCCAGATTCAATGTATAGTGCATCCAGACAGCTTTTCCCCCACGTATCTGTATAGCAGCACTTTCAGTGTATTAGCATGTGGATTAGGCCTGCCACTAGTGGACCAGACACTGTACCTGGCGAGCCCATTCCAAGACTTCCGCAGCAGGAATGACCGCCACGCGGCACCAGACCACGACACCGTATAACGTAAAAAGAAATTAACCGTCTTTATATAATCGATTGGACAACACACTCCGAAAGTAGATAGACCACAGGTTCACTGGTGGTTCATCCGGAAAAGCTGCACTCATTCCATGTCACGAAGTCACGCGTTTTAAGGGATTAGTTGGAGATGCTCTTACATTCCATTTTCTATTATTTGCGGGGAAAATTTCTGATTATCATCAATATTCATTGTAGTACAGAGAACACCAATAATAATAATAAAATACATTGAGGTCCGTAGACCACCTAGTGATGACAAGCCCTGAAATGAGCCGAAGACGCGCCATCGTCATTGCCCCTCCCTTGCCGGAGCTAGGCGAACCTTGTTGTAGTAGACAGTCGGGAAGTCATTATGCTTTTTTTTTTAAATCAGTACAGACACAAGCGCTCATATACACGTGCATACACTCACCCCTATGAACGCACACACGCACACCCTACCCCTATGAGCGCCTTCGAAAGACTGAGCCGGCATATCATCTTGAGATTTACGAAGTCACCGTAGGCGCCTCGTCGTCGACGGGAACGTCTCGTCCCACTGAATGCGCAACACCGAAAATTCTGAAATAAATCCAGGAATAAATGCGAGCACTAGGATTTGAACCCTGGTGGGCTGGGGATACCACAGTCCCTCTAACCATCCAACCACATGTTGGTTCGCGGGAAGTCATTATGCTAAGGCCCACAGGACCAGCACATCAGAACAACAATCTTTGCTGATGAGGACAAGTGTAGGTCGGAACTATCCAACTTGTAGGCACATAGAACGAAGACCATCCAAGTAGATTCATCAAAGACAAACACCACCCGTATCCCGCAAGATCCGCTGGAGACACACCTTCACACGCCCTTCGGCGATGCTACGTGGAATCCCGGAACCAGATGGAAGCTGAAGTATGCTATTTTTGTGTGTGTGTATTTTGGTGATTTTGTTGTTTTGATTGGCATTATACACTAAGGTTACATCTTGAAACTATGCCAATTTAAAAGATGTCTACTTTTTTAACTAGTGGGGATATTTAGCAGCACAAAAGAACACAAAGGGAGTCCAGACAAGTAGAGATAGAGTACTAACAAATGAGCAACGTAGGTTAGTTGTGCAAAGTTGGATGGATGTACTGCACGAGAAATGTGAGGTATCTAGATGTACATGCATTTCTATTTTTACGAAAATGTTGCTTCTTTCGACTATTTATGACGGAAAATTTGAACATTCACCCCGTTTTAGTTAAGTGTTGCTTTAGTTCTGGTAGCATGCAGAAGGGACAAACACAAGGCCTTTCTGCTGATCTACGAGAACAACAAGATACATTAGATGCCGTAACCATCACCATTTTGGCACCAAAGACATTGAGGACGACTGACTATACAGAAGCAACGACTAGGAGATGAAGGGATGGTTGCGATATCTATTAATGAAGAAAGAAAGAACGCTGGTGATCATTAAAATAAGGAAGTGGAGTGAGATTTGTTTTGAGGTACATGCCACGCACAGACCAAAAGAGAAAAGAAAAATATGCTACAACGTGAATGCGAGACCACTTTTCGTGCAAGTCCACAACACTAGTTTCTTCTTTTGCTGAGATTCTTTCGTGACAAGCTACTTCCACTCATAAACTATATATATTCAAACTTCCTTCTCCCCTGGCTCCAGATATATATGAGCTTCGTCTCAGGTAAGTGCAATCATACAATAAGTCAATAGTACAATTCTGAATGGGAGTTGTCTTATTTCAAAACTTGGAATGCACCCATAATTATTAGGGACGCATTCGAGTCTCCAGTACAAATTTAGAGTGTGCAATCTTTCTTCGAAATGGGAGGCTCCGGGAACACATCACTTGCAACTGTGGGACTGCCAGCTTGTGGTCACATCAGTTTGAACTTGCCAGAAACATCAGGCGCTTCATGCAGCTGACACTCTTGTCGTTCATCAACTTTAGACACAAGCCACATTGGGTCCAACCATGCGGGATTCTTTTTTGTTTCGTTGCCGTGTCCCCGAGATGATTATGCCGACGCTGTCCCGCACCTACTTCATGTTTTGTAGGACTAGATGTGCCACACTTGTGACGAGCAAGTGCAAAGGGCTAAATACTACTGATCAGCTGCCGACTGGTGAACTGAAACTTACGTAGGGTGCTGGCTCCCAGAAAGAACCAGTGTTGTATAGTTATCCTGGTTAAGATATCACACAACGAAAAAAGTAACTGCTCTCAATCTTTGACTGCGTGCAACTAATGTTTCTACTATCACCCAGTAGGAGAGACTAAACGGTCCTAGGCCATGCTATGTCTGGCAATTCTTCAAGTGAGATGCACCACTCTTCGTACCATGATTCTCGCGGTCACCATCCAGAAGAATTCTCACGTACCATTGCAATCCAACTATCCAAGTTTAGCCATCACGTATGTGTCTTCCATAGTTCCATGGCACATTACTGAATGCTGCCATTTCGCCTACTGCTTCATCGTCCATCCCAGTTGTTTCTAGAAGTTCAGATCCGACTAGCACTTTCTATTATCTTGTGGATGTATTGCACTAACCGGAGCAACAATGTAATAGGAAATTGGAAGGGATGTGTTTTCAGATGTCCTCAAACTATACGGTAGATACGTACAGCCCACACAACACAATAGCGACATCACCACATATCACACACAACTCCATGAACACTTCATGTTGGAATACACCAAACCCTTCATCTTGTATGTATCGTTTGTGTGTTCATGTGGTTACTGATATGATCCAATTAATACACTTTTTTTCGTGAGTACACTCTTTGCAGCAAAACTCAATCTTCTTGCATAATCATGTGATCTGAGGCGGTACGCTTTGTCAAGTTTGCTTGATAATACTTTTCATGTAGCTGGCACAATTATATGAAGAATTTTTTTACATAAACTTTTGGTGATGCGGTAGCAATAGTAAATGTCTTTTTTTTCTCGTGTAAGGTAGATACGTACAATCCAGAAACCACAATAGTGACACCACCACAACTGCGGTAACAACCAGACACGGTATATCCCACTCATTTCTCATGCCTCATTCATGCCATTTATGAGATATCTCATTTATATATTTTTATTGGGTGCAGATAATATTCAATTGGAGCAGATTCTAACTCGATTGAAGTGCATCTATGGTTGTTAAAATGTCACAGATATGTGGGAATAAGTTTGGGTTGATCTGTGTTTACAGGCACCTACCATAAGTACCAGCTTCATGCCTATATTATCTTTGCTTTATAAAGACAAACTTGAGAATCCAAAGAGAACAATGTCGATTATGAATTAGTTGGATGTGCACCACTTTCTAGGAATGTGAGGTATTGAGGAACACATCCCCTGTAGCTACCATCGTCAGCATTGCATCAATGGGAAAGGTTGTCTTGGTTGTGGAGGAGGCCGACAAGTTACCTTTGTGGGCGATACATGATATTTTGCCAAGCTTCGTACAACTTTTTTAGTTGTCGTCCTTAATAATTGGGTTGAAACTTGAAAATTCATATGTTTATCAGAAAATTGTTTACATAATGTCATAGATTTCAATGGTATTACATCTTACGAACTAGTTTTTTTTGGCTGGAAAAGGAGCTTTTATTACTAATACAACGGTAATCCTTGCTGAATGCCACAACAATATCCTAGGAATAGTTACGAAGCTAGAACGAAGTGTGGGTGTGGCTCATCCCCATATGAGAGAGTACATGACTGACTACAACTAATGCATATTTCTTCTAAATGATCCATGACTAAGAAACCAATTTTAAACTCGAAGAATTATGTAACTGCATCCAATTCAACACAAAAGGGACGTCAAGACCCGGTAGAGATAGAGCACTACCAAATAAGCAAGTAGGTTAATCACTTAATTTGGTGAATTCGGATGCATACACTGTAAGAAATGGGTAATATTTTGATGTACCTCACTTACCACTCTTTATGAAGACATTTCTTTGGTTATGATAGAAATGAATAGCTGGGTTCGTTTCCATAGATGGTAGAGAGGCTTCTCCCCTAGTTACTGAAAGTTTGATTATTATTTTGGTATGAATGTATTGAAACTTCTCAATTTTGATGACGTAGATATTTCTAGGGTCCTTTAATTTAGTACATCAAATTAATTTGGACCGTCTAATTTTGTGATAGAACGGTCCAGATCGATGCTGCAATATACATCGAAATTCCTAGTGTATTCAAGTGTTTAAATTTTTATTGTATGGCATGATTGTATGGGAAGGAAGCACCCGCCATGTGATAAACAATTTTCCGTCATAGTTCATTCTCGTGTGTGCTTTTCTTATCTTATAGAAGAGCACGTAGCTAGACTTGCATTGGTATGTTGAACAAGGAAATCAATCGCAGGGAGTCCACACGCGGCGAACTCGGCTCCAAACTGCAGTGTTTTGGCCGGTGTTGGCACGAGGAGCTAGCGGGCTGGGCCCGCGATCTGCAGACACTGAGCAGCGCGTGGATGCGCACCGGCATGATGACGGAGGAGCAGCACTAGAAGTGGCGAGGGTGTGTGCTGGTGCAGAAATGGCAGTTTTACCAGAGGTGCAGGTGCTGATGTGACCAGGCAGCGGCAACGATGGTCGATGCCAGCAAATGAGCAAAGAGCATATAAATTCAGGCGGACCTCGACCAATTTTCCTCCTCCTGGTCAACTGGTCACAGACACTAAACATTAGCCTGACATAGAAAATTACAAAGCTGTCCTCAAATCAAACTCTGAATTGACCCATATCAACCACCGGATCAACTTAATACTATATCTTATACTCCCTTCGTCCCAAAATAAGTGTCTCAACCTTAATACAAATTGGGACGGAGGGAGTATTATGTAGTATAATGTATCTAAAAACTTTATATTTCCAAATGGTTTGTTAGATGTTAAGTCATACGCAGATCTCTTTCACAAGTCACAATGTATTCCAGTAATATTAAACTTTACAATGTTAAAATAAATATACCATAACAAATAGATGATCAAAATTAGAGATTGAATGGTGTGTCATCTTTTCAGATATCAACCTTTCAAGAACCATAGATATAAACTTTTCAAGAACCGTATCTAGACGATCACCAACCATCTGTTAAATACAAGGGCAGTGCTTAAAAGCTTGTTGCATACATGCCCCCTATCGTTTGCGGTCTCTTATATATATCCCCTTAGTAATCTTTGCCCTCTCACCAGGCCAGTAGCAAGCAAACCAACACAACTGTTGTTATGATTTGGGGGCAAAGAGATACCAATGTCAAATAAGCATGCGGCACTAGTCATACATATCAATTTGGAGTTACACACGCGTAGTTTGTTGTGAATGGGAGGCATTCGGAAGATTAGTTGCACCACTATGTTGTGATCTAGCATGTAGAGGAGCCTGGCACTCCAGCCAGCTGATTGTTGATGAAGTGACATAGAACTTGCCAGTGACACAACTCCTTTGTTTTTCCTGTAGTACGCCATATATCTTTGATGCCACTTTTGGTACGTTTGATATTTATTGGACTCAAGATGGCTACTGGTTAGGTGAAGGAGCTGCAAATACTAATCAAGTATCTCGCTAGCTCCAGACTAGTTATGATGTACACGACTTTCACATTTGCAAATCGCAATCAGGCTAGCCCGTGGTAGACACATGTGGATTAGTTCCAAAATCCAAACTAGAATGCTGGAAGTCTTCTTCTATCAATCATAAATCTCCAAATAAACTAGTATAAAAGTTGCAAGGTTTCAACTTTACTTAATTAAACTTATGGCAACCCTAGCTTTCCACAAAAAAACACAGTTTTCAACCATCCTATTTTCTGTGTTATTTTTTCTTCAGACAAAGGTGCATTACTATGAGAGTAAATAAAAAAATTATAGGGGTTAATAATTTTTTCTGCAAAATTGGTCAAAGTTTAGAGTTTGACATAAGACAAGCTACAGTAATATGCGGAGTAAATAAAAACAGAGCGAGTAGTAAGGAAGAATCATCATGAAAAAGGAACGCTACAATTTACAAACAAAGCAGCTGAATCGCTACAATGTCCTATCAAGAACTATGTAGCGCATGAAACAATCAGTTGCACACGCCAAGATCAAAACTGGCTACTTCTGTAGTGCAGGACAGCAAAATGTGTTCTGATTTCAGACCATTGGCAATGAGCAAGCTCTCTTCTGGTTTTCGAACCGTGTGTTCACCCGGAACATTGAAGCAATTGGAGCGCGAAGCCACAATTTGTGCAGTTTAACAATACACACATTGTGGAGTTAGCAAACTTCGAAGTGTGTAGTTGGCGGTTAACGCAAATTTCGGATCTCCCGTGCAACCACAATGCATGAACTGATGGGACAATTGGTCTTCACTGCGTTGGCACCTATACGTGATCGACAAGTAGCATAACCTTCCTGTTCACATTCAGAGTATGATGACATTTTTAGAGTCAATGCTCGTCTGAAATCGCAACAGAATGTTCCCGAACTGCATACAGGTTATTAAGGAAAGCAAAACTATGTTATATAAGAACCTAAATGAAGCACCCTAGTCATTCCTCAGGATTTAGTAAATTAATCATACATGATATAACAAAATGCACAAGTTGCATACCTTCTGCAATGAATGGATGAGAGTACCAAGCGGTGGAGAGTTGACTTCTGCTCGGCTGGCCATCTGACAATGCATAACAAATTTAGCTTATCTTTACTCAACAATTGTACATCATAGACATCCTAATAAGTACATATTCCAACTGCAAAATACCTCATCAAGTCTTATATATCTAGGCGGTAACCTTGGGTCACTCTCCTCAATCATGATGCCAAGAAGTTTTCCCAAAGTGATACCATTCTCACTTGTGTGTGCCCATCCCCATTCTACAGCCAAGTCTAGCATTTCTGTGATGGAAGAGCGGTCATGGAGAGGACCTGTCCAAAGTGGGCCTACAACTGTGATTGAAGTGGCATCCTGTAAAATAAAATGTTAATTATATTCTACCATAACATCAGTCAAGTATTTAGTGCGAAACATGGGTTAATAAGATCTTTTGCGGTATAGTAATAAACTTATGTAGGAATAACGATAAAGTAATCAGGCAAACAAGATATTGATCATCTTCAAATAATATAATTTCTCTATGCAAAAAATGGAAAAAGGAGTAGAACAATGAAGGAAAAATAATTTCCAAGTCCTAACATCAGTTCAGTAAAACACATGACCCGACTAAAGTAGTTACACAGTCTGACTACGATAATTTTTTCGCTAGTTATTTAATACCGCCGGATGATTCAATGTACCTACTGTTCTGTCTGCACATCCACAAGAAATCTTCCCCAATTCGTCAAATCCAAAAGTCTGAGACTGGACGCAACTCTTGCAATGACAAATGAAACCCTAATTGCTGCCAAAAATAGAAGGGACTTCAATAACTTAGCATTCCATCATACACACTAACTGGCTGTAGGTTATTTGGGAACAAAGATTAAAAAAAGGTTATTTGGAAATAAAAGAGCAATGAGGCAACCTGATGCCATCTTCTTTTCCATGGCATAATTGTACCATTGCTCGAAAAATTGGACCGTGGTATACATAATAAGAGAATACTGGTTTTATGTGAAATCCCAGCATAGCTGCTTCGCGGGCAGCCCCACCTAAAAGCATTCGCAAACCAATCTCATTCGGATATGGCACTGGAAGAACGTATGCTCCGTATGAAGACAGTGAGCTAAGAGAAACAAAATGTTATGTGGCTGACGTTTACAAACAGACTTGATTGAGCCTTTCCAGAGGGAAACATAACACATCAAAAGTTCACCAGTCTACAATACAAGTCGTGCAGTTTCAAACTCCCCCGGACTTCATGTTGTGGGATGGAAGCAAACCTACTAGCTTTCTGCCCGTGGATACAACAATGCACAGTGCCACGACTCCACATCATGTTTTGAGGTTGAAAAGTGTCTGGCTCTTGTGCTATGCCTGGGGCTGACACTGATATCATGTTTTTAGTTTTAACGTTTTAAGGCTCTGGGACATGACTAAGGATTGGATGCAAATCAGGAACATGGATATCTCACTCCGCCCTTGAAGCATGCCACCAAAGATTGATGGGTTGACATGTCCGGTGCTATTGTCCCCAATAGAAAGGGCATGACCTCCCTCATCATGCTTAACTCATGGACAATTTTGAATGATAGGAATGCTAGAGTTCTCAATGACAAGAAGAACCCACCTATGATCTTACTTGCCAATATCAAGAATGAAGTGAATCTTCAGGTATCCGTGGGGGCAACAAAAAAGGGCACAATCATGCTGGAAAGCAATGATCACTATGTAATATGAGACTTTGGAACCTTGTAATACACTCTACTCCTCTTTTAATTAATGGATGAGCCAAATCTTTTGCCTCTGTTCCAACAAAAAATTATTTCACGAAAAAGTACGTATCTAAACTTGTGTCGGTACTTCGAACAAGGAAACCAATCAGCAGGAACTCCACACTGGTAGCTCAGAACTAAGGGGTTTTGGCAGTTGAGCCGACCATCTGTAAACGGGGGGCAGAGCATGGATGCAGACCGGCCTGATGAGAGTGAAGCGATACTACAGGAGGCGAGGGTGTGTGCGGTGCAATACTGGCGGTGTGACCAGAGGTGCTGGCACGGGTGGAAATGCGACCCGGCCGCGACAACAACGATCGATGCCGGCAAGTGGGCCAAGAGTATCAATTCAGACGGGCCTTGACTAATTTTCCTCTTGCTGCTCGACTGATCACAGACACTAAACATTAGGCTGATAATACAAAATTACGAAGTTGTCCTTGAGTCAAACTCTGAGTTGAACCATATTAAACCACCGGATCAACTTAATACTATATTTTAAATTATGTAGTACAATGTACTTAGAAAAAAACTATTTCTACATGGTTGGATGTATGCTAAGTCATACGCAGATCCATTTCATAGATCACAAAGTATTTCACTAATATTGGACTTTAAAATGTTTAATTATACCACAACAAATAAATGATCAAAATTAGAGATTGAATTATGTGTCGTCTGTCCAAGTATTTACCTTTTCAAGAACAAAATCTAAATGCCCGCCAACCTTCTATTAAATACAAGGGCAGTCCTTAAAAGTTCATTGCATGCATGCCTCCTATCGTTTGCATAGTCTCTTATATACACCCTTAACAGTCTTGGCCCTCTCTACCAGGCCAGTAGCAACCAAGCCAACATATCTGCTGTTATGATTTGGGGGGAAAAGAGACATCGACCTCAAATGAGCAAACTAGTTATACGTACCACACTCAAAACAAAAAACTAGTTATATGCACCAATTTGGAAGTTTGTTGGGAACGGGAGGCATTTGGAACCATAGTTGCGTCACCATGGTCTGATCTAGCATGCAGAGGAGCCCGGCAGTCCGGCCAGCTGATTGTTGATGAAGTCGCATGGAACTTGAGTGTGAAACAACTCCTTTGTTTTTCCTGTACTATGGCAAACATCTTTGATGCCAATTCTTGTAGGTTATCATAGCAGTCAATAGGGTATCACATCCTAATGCTGCATTCTATCTGTTCTTTCGTTCTAGCAGTCTAGGTCCAGTCTAGCTCGGTTGTACATGACTTTTATATTTGCAAATTACATCACAGCTGCTCCTGATATACACATCGGATTACTTCCCAATTCAAACCAGCATGCCGTGGGGTGTAAACAACCGAGATACCCACAAATTCAGACAGGATGCCTTCCAACCTCCAGTTGAAGTCTGCTCATAATGGGAGTAACATAAGCATAGGCAAAAAAATATGATGTGACAAGTAATTAATAGGAGAGATGCAAATAAAGTAACATAATATGTTAACATCACATAGTGGTTCGCAATATAAAATGACCCTAGGAAGAAATAAATGAATCTCTCTATTTCACCACACCTATGACACGAACCCAGTATGGAGGTACTAACATGTATCTGTGTGCGGTAAGAGCATCTCCAGACGTTCGGCCCCCCAGGGGCTTGAAATAGCGCCATCTGGGGGTGAGCCGGCGGTAAATTTGGCCCGGGGGGGGGGGGGGGGGGGGGGGTAGACGCCGCTTTTTGAAAACCAAAGTCGGTCAAAATTCGTACAAAAGACACAAATTTGGAGGAAATTCAGTCGGTTTCATTCAAATTTCTACAAACTCAAAACATAATTTTAAAAACAAACTAAAAACTACTACTACTACTACGTCGACAGATAGTCTGGCATTCGCAGATGGCCCAAGGCTATCCCAGCCCGTTTTCATTTTTTCTGTATTTTATTTCTATTTTATTTTTCGTTCCTTTTCTATTTCTTATTTTATTTTTCCCCACAAAATTATTTTTTTACTTTTTTATTAAATACAAAATTTTAAAAAATCATAACTTTTATTTGTTTTTTCAATTTTTAGAAAATAATCCCGAATTCCAAAATTTTGTTCCTGTTTTTAAAAAGTTTGAAACTTGAATTTCTTTTTCTTATTCCAATTTTTTTTAAAATTACAAAAACAATCCAATTTTTTTTTAAAAACGTTTGTGCTTTCCAAAAGAAAGAGATAGTCAAAATATAATCGTATTGTATTTTCGAAAATGTTCCATTTGTTCTAAAAAATTGTCTTTTCCAAAATAAATTGTGATTTTCAACATCAAATTGGATTTTATAACATGTTCTAGATTCTATAAATATTATTTTTAGTGAAATGTTCACAAATTCAAAATAATGATCGTGGTTAAAATAGACACATTCTAGAAAAATATTATAAATGTTCAAAACATGTTCCTATTTAAAAAAATGTTCCCAAATTCAAAAAAATAACGCTTTCTCAAAGGTTCGTGTTTTCAATAAATGTTTGTGAATTTTCAAAAAAATCTCCCTATTTCAAATGTTGTTCATCTTTTTCCAAAATGAACAAAAATTTTAAAAACTTTCCAGGATTTCAAAAATTGTTCAATTTTAAAATATTTTGCAATTCATAAATATTAATTTATTTTTGGAAGATTTTGAAAAAAATTAAAAAAAGGTTTTGAATATGGTGATGCAATATGTTCTTAAACGTTCGCGTTGGTCATCGGTAAGCAGGCCCCGTTTATTTGAGTGGCCAGTACCCAGTGGTCGAGTTTTTAGATCGTGAGTTCGATCCTTCAACTTGTCATTTTCTAGATTTATACGCGTGCCTTACAAATAATCAAATGAAAAGAACTGTAGGCACATGACGGCTAAAATAATCAACGAGAATAAACCCTGATAAAGAAGGGACTGCCTGGTTATGCGTTGATTATGCTAATGAAACTTGATTTATGTACTGCAATTAGTAATCCATCTGGTTACCTCGTAGTAGGAGAGAGTCATGAAGCAACAGTGCCCTCAAGGTCGCCGCGCAGCTACCAAATGAGGAGGGAGCCACAACACTGACACGAGGGCGAACCCAAAGGAAAAAAAGGCACGAGTTGGTTGGTCGTCGCCACGCCGACTAACCCCACCACTATCAAGATCTCGCAGGCCAAAGATGATTTGAGAGAAGACCACAGCTCCTGCGCTATCACCCCACTGTTGTGCAGACCGTTTTTGGTGCACACATCAATTATCTCCCCCGTTGCTTCTCAAAAGAATATCTCTACTGTTGCAACGCATGGGCATATTTGCTAGTATTATATTATATAATGTAACTTCGAAGTCCCTATAAATGTAGGGAATGCAGTGGAGTCTCTTGATAAGAAAGTGCAATGGCAAGTACTAAGTTGGAGCGCGCACTTCTAACAATTTTAGAAATGGGGATCATTCAGGAACACATTCCACATGTCTACGGGACTCCCCATGGTGAGTTCGATATGAACTTGCCAAAGACATCGGTTGGCGGATGCGTCCGACAACCATGATGTCCAATGGATCATGAGGAACCCACACATCCCACACTTGGTCAAATCCTGACCGTGGCCCTGTGTGTCGAGATGGAAGTGAATCCACCAGCTACCAGCCGCTGATGCACATCAAGAATAGCTTGTACGTCTAGAAGTGTATATTTCTCTTTATTAATTCTAGTGTACAACGACGCACGCTTCCAACAATCACCAGTTGTAGCTTGAGATCGTGCCAAACAAAAATAAATCATCCTCGGGCTTTCACCGTGTCTACTCTTCCACTATCACGTATTAGGAGGGATTAAGGCTTGCTACACTCGCTCAAACAATTGTAATTAGATCATTTACAATCCTAATGTCATCTGGCGCTGAATCATGAGGTATACCGTACCTTGCAATAATAGATGTACAAAGCGCAGGCCAAAGTGCAGTTTTTGATGTACCTATAATTTGATGTACCTCTAACTGATCTCCTATAATTTAGTCCCTTATATGGACTCTTATGCTTTAACTCCTTATATTTGGTCCGCTAAATAAAAGTGGTGCGTAGCCGATCCCCTAAGCTTAAATCATTTTGTTTCTCCAAATCTTCCTAATATAAGTTTACATACTAAATTTCAACAACATATATGCACACATATTAAATTAAAAAATAATAATTAAAGTTCAGAAAATTCATGAATATTACGAATTCAAAAATTAGAAACCAAATCATTCAAAGTCAAACAAACGTAAGGTTTCAAATGAAGTAAAGAGCATGATAAAGGTACAACTATGAAGTGCTACTAGTGGTTGGGGCGCCACCCTGTCGCGGCGCTTGAGAAGAAGTTGTGTGCACGTTTTCATTTCAAAAAAAATACGTAGAGTCGTCGTCTCCAGCTAAAATAACATCTCATAAAAAATCCTCACCTTCATCTAAAAAAGGTAAAAAAAAATACCATGGCAGCCTACCAGCGATCGCCACTTTGCATAACCCTCCATGTAAAGACAACCAGAGGTCCTCAGCTCCTTCTAAAAAGAAACAAAAATACATTTAAATCACATTCATCTAATAAATCCCAAAAGATTTCTCACTGCGGCCAACCAGCTTGCACCATATGGCATAGCTGGTTGGCTGCACTTCACGCGACGCTTAATGGGCTTAATGGAGTAGCCACTATGCTCAACAAGATCATCTTAAAGTTGGGTATGAAATTATTCGTTCCCGATGCTTCAATGCGCCAGGAGGAATCTCTGCATTATGTTTGCATTGTGCTCTGGCTCAAGGGGATCCCCATTAGAGATGCACAGAGAGTTTCTTGGCATGCCTCTCTCTTATTCAATTGTCATGTCATGCAAAATGATGCAACATGTTATAATACGCCATAGGATCTTGAGGTTCCAATACTCGGTAGGGCCCCAAATAATGGCAAAGCACATCTGAAGCACACCAAAAGCTCTCTCCACATCCTTCCATGTTGACTCTTAACACATTGCAAAGTGAGATCTCTTGTTCCCTTGAGAATGTTGGACTATATTAACCCATCGTGTACTGACGGTCACTCATAATATAGTTGCAAGGAAGAGCATCGCATGCAACAAAGCTTGCGAGCAGTGATGATCTCAGTAGCATAATATAGTTGCTAGGACTCCAAAGAATGAATATCAAATCCATAGATCCTCTGATGCAACAACCTGAAGAATGATTGTTAGATCTTTATAGTGTCCTTTGTACTGAACTATCCATCCCACATCACAATGCTTCTCCACCACATGTGTGCATCCGAAATGGCAAGTGAAAACACTTCCCCAGATAGGTTGCATCGGGTTGAAGTAGTCTCTCATAATCTGGGCATGGCCCTCTATTCTTTCTCGTGTGATGTGTATACGGCCGAACTGTTATCCTACTCTCGGACGCAAAAAAAACCTCATTGAATATCATGGCATTTTTCATTTCCAAGTCGACATCATCTTCTTCCTCCTCGTGCAACAAAGAGTTTTCAAAGATCATCACCCTCAATCTCTTCATCACTAGAAATGATTAGGTTCAGTTTGATTGCCAAAAAGAAAAATGAGATTAAAAGCACAAAGAAACTCGCCTAGGCAATTTGTCGAATATTTCAAGGATGGAGGAGGTGTCAGGATCGGCCGGTGAGGTTGAGCTGATGCACAAGCTAGTGGTGGGCGGGGCTTCAAGATGGTCATTAGTCAACGTAGGGGTTCAAAGGAAGAATATGTGGTGCATGCTTCCGACGACAAGATTGACCCAGCGGCGATAGAGCTTGGTTCCAGTGATGACAACAACTGGTGAGTGTCTTGGAGCGGGGCAAGCTGCGGTGGAGGCAGCGGGGTGTCGGCGGAGGTAAAGGGTAGTCACCGGAGGCAGCGCAAATGATGATGGAATATGGGGAGGGAGAGTACTCGTGCAGAGCGGAGGTGAAAATTTTAATACATGGGTAGGAGGCCGAGTATATTTGAGAGTCGGGGTGGCCCAGGAGTAAATTTTTTACTCCTCTAACACTGATAAGGGGTGGCTAGGTGTGGTTTGGAGGAGGAAAACAATTTTTTTACTTCTCTATTTCCCTTTTGGGGATTAGATAGAGATGCTCTTACATTCTATTTTGTTTTTTCTGTGTGGGGGAAACACCAGGTCTATTCATCAATATTCATTATAGTACAAAGACCACCAAAAGTAATAAAAATACATCCAGGTTCGTATACCACCTAGAGACACCTACAAGCATTGAAGTGATCCGAAGACGCGCAATCATCATCGCCACTCCCTTATCGGAGCCAGGAAAATCTTGTTGTAGTGGACAATTGGGAAGTCGTCGTGCTAAGACCCCATAGAAACAATACACCAGAACAACAATCATCATTCGTGAAGACAAGCATAGGACAGAAGTATCCAACTTGTAGATACATAGAACGATGATCGGAGCCAAGTAGATCCACCGAAGACAAATGCCGACTGAATCCTTCAAGATCCGCCGGAGACACATCACCATAAACCCTCCGATGATGTTAGATGTACAGTGGGACGGGTGCTAGGCAGGAATCCCTATTCAATCTTCAGGGAGCCGCTGCTGCCTCGCCTTCCTGAGCAGGAGGCAAACCCTAAACGGACACAAAAAGAAACCAAAAAATGGAGTAGGAGACCTCCTGCCTGCAAGGGTGATCGACCTCACCCCTAGGTGCCCTTGAGTACCTAGATTCTATTTTCATGACTCCTTATTTCCTTCTTCTTGATGAGCACTTGCATTGCCAAAAACTGTATAATTGTCAGACTAATTGTTTCACCATAATTTATGGACTTTTATCCATTGTTTTCAATTTCATTAAAGTATTTTTATGTTGATTATATTTGCCGGTGTTAGCTGCTATAACTTTCCTCTCTTATGATCCTTGTATAATTTTGTTTGATCAAGAGCCACCTGAACATCTGCCTGTGCATCGAAGGTATAACCTTTTCCTGTGATAAAATGTGAAGATTCTGCGAGATCCGAGCCACTAACCGGCAATATGACAAACACTTCATCTCGTAAATACAACCATGTGTTCCTGTAGTTAATGATATTATCCCGTGAACACACTTCCTTCTGCAAGTATGTACAGTTGCAGCAAAACTCAGTCTATTTGCCTAACCATGCGATTTGCCACGCCGGGAGATTTTATGGATTTATTACATAGTTAACAATTTGGTGACAAAGCAGATACATACAGTCCACAAACCACACCCGCGACACCAAACGCACTGCGACTAACTAAACAGTTATGTATGCACGTTAAGTCACTGACACATAAATTTTTACTAAAATATATGGTCTTGCTGGCCCACTAAACTTTACAAATATGATCTGGCCTGTTTTAAACGTATGGCACTCCACTGCCTTGGCAGTCCTCTAGCTTGAATACCAACCTCATGCCTGCATAAACTTCTTTATCAAGAATGGCTGGTGAATGTGGAGCCGTGCGGAGGACGCACGATGGCACGGATGCCCCTTGGAAACAGGTACTCCGGCATTCTTTAAAATAGTAATGGGTACACATCACAGATAGTATAGTGCAGGAACAAATGCTCTCCCATCCATTACTAACCAACATATGGACATACCTACCACGTAATTTACTCCAAGTATGTTGTAGTTAAATATATATCGAGCTGTCAAATGTTGCTGTCGTCTATGTTTCTAGTCAATTAACTGGCTAGCTATAACCCGCAGGCAACTCGAATGATTCAGAGATTAAAGACCCAAGCGAAAGAGGGGGAAACACGAGTTGTGGATGCATGAAGGGAATGAGACACATCTGGAAGAAATGTGTTTGCTTGTGTAGTGGATTTAGGAGGGCTCCATATATCTAGCCAGGGATGGGCACTATACTGACAACGATTACCAGAATGGAGAGTAGAACAAGGAAAACTTCTCGAGGACTCTGATCGTGATTTGTCTTGCTTGGCCGCCGAGGCTTGTCGCCGGACAAAAGACTTTCGGCGGTGAATGCACATGGGCATCATCTGACATTATCCTGTAAGCACTGCTACTCTGGTTCAAGGCACGGATGGACCTGGAAGGTGTAAACCGAAGAAGACATATAAGGAGCACAAAGCTGTTGGAGTTTGAGTTCAAATGAGTTGGGCCATGGGCCATATGTTGGGTGATTTGATATTATCATGGGCATGTACGAGGTGTGCACGAGCGAGTCCAGTGGAGATATAAGCTCGAAGTTGTTAACCGTGAAAAACAGCGGCCAAATGAAATAATCACCTGCTCCACTCTTTCGTGTTCTTTTGGACCACGAGCAGAGATGGTAGACCCTGGTTTGGGCAGGCACTATCCCAAACCGTGAAAAACAGCGGCCAATTGGAAGCACTGGGTGGAGGGAACAATCACAGAGATAGACCCTGGTTTGGGCAGGCACTATCCCAGAGCCGAGGTTCTGAAATGCATCGACATTGGGCTGCTGTGTGTCCAACAGAAACTCACGGACCGGCCATCCATGTCGTCCATCCTTGTCATGCTCGGCAGCGAGACAGCCTCTCTCGAATCTTGATGCCCCCTACAGGCCAGCCTATGTCTTCGACTCAGAGACTGCTGAGCTCGTCAAGGAGAATATGTCTTCCCAGCCTCACTCGTCGATCTCGGAGCTTGAGGCTACCTAGGTAAATAGACTCATGCACCAAGTTCATCTTGTAAATATACTCCTTCTGTCCTTAAAAGAGTGTACTTTCAACTTTGTTGGAGAGTCAAACTATCTCAAAGTTTGACCGAGTTTGTACATATAAGCACTTCAAGGCTCGTACTTCCACTAGTTTGAATACTCACAAGCATTGACTTGAACTAATAAATAAATATGTTGCTACTTATTATACTTAACAACAGAAAAGTACTCACACACACGGAAGTACTTAAGACAGCCAAACATGCTTGGCAGGCAGATCCTACGCAGGAACTGCTTAACACAACCAAACATTGTTCTCGTCCAACCACATCAAGCTAGCTACTCGTCAACCACCCACATAAATATGATATGCATGAAGAGGACCGGCCCTTGTTGTCCATGGTGGAGCGCGATGCTCAACTTGTGGCCTTCCTTTTTTTTGGCGAAAGAACTTGTCGCCTTCCTTGTAGCAGTAGTTCTGACAAATGATCTTCCACCCATTGCAACCAGATGTCCATCTTCTTGTGACGTGGAGTACGTGGTTGCAAAGTCAATTGCGTTAGAGATAACAGTTTGAATGCCACCACTACCCTGAATCTGCATGATTGCATCTGCTGAGGCACCACAGCACGCTTGAGTGTCAGCGTCCAACGTTGTGATAGATTTTGACATTGTTCTGCCCTCAGCCGGCGGGCGCAACAGTAGGAATGGATTCATATGCTCAACAATACTACTCTTCGACTCACCCATCGTGAGGGGTTCAGGCATCCAAGAAGCGCCTGACGCGATATGAATGTGTCTGTCAGATTGTGTCCATACAAAAGCTCTTCATCGAATGAGTGCAGTCAAACTATTAAAGTATGACTACATTTATTTGTGCAGTCAGTTGGATATGATGCTGGAATTTATTTATTTTGTGAAAAAGCCCTCACTTCTATTCATCAGCTTTAGACATTACAAAGAACCTCTTTTAAAGAAAGAAATTACGACGTAGACATGGGGAGCCAGCTATCATCTTCCACCGGAACATGCCGATGGCACGCCGCTGCCGCCCCTTCGTCTCTGAAGCCGGGTTGACCTTCTTTGTTCAGGCGGTCGGGAAGTCATCAAGGCAAAGGCCCTGATGGGATGGCGCCCCGAGGAAGAAAACATTGGATATGTCGAAGATGTCAAAGCCGTAGATGTCGAACAGGCCCCTGGGCCATACCGACCGGAGCAGAAACACGTCCGAAACAAGTAGCAGGCGCTCCCGACGCCACACGCCAATCCGCCGCTGCAGCTGCACCCGTCCCCATGAGCTCCACAACAAAGCCTAAGCAAACCCTTTTGCCATGAAGACGGAGAGGGGGGACAAAATCCCCACAGCGTAACCGCCGTCTCCACCACGACGTCCATGCCTGGAGCACAAAAGCGTGCCGGATCCGCAGATCCACAAGCACGAGAACATGCATGTTGGATGGTGGGGTTGAGCTCTAATTCAAACAGGATTATGAATATAATGGGAGCGCCATAAGGGGGATTGACTACATACATCAATAAAAAAAACCTTATCTTTTCATTCTTTTCCTTTGGTCAAAAATTGGATGTCCGTTGTTATTCGCTTTCTTGCATGAGTTATTCTTAGTTAACGATATGTAAAATTGATGGCAGATTGGTGCAATTTAACAGAATTATAATTGTTTTATTTAGAGCTTCTATTTCTCTCATTTTCTTTGATATTTTGGTTGAAAGTTCAAATTTTCTATTTATAGATTTGTCTCACAGGTTATTTTTGTAGTGTTATAGTTTTGGTTGGTAGTATAGACACATACTACCATAAAACTAGTGGTAAAAGTTACATCTTGAAAACCGCATCACTTAAAAAGCATCACTTTTCGAACTAAGAGATAGAGCACTAACAAATGGGAATGTAGGTTAATTGGGTGAAGTTGGATGAATGCACAATGTTTTGCCTTGCTTTGACAACGTTGCTTTACTCATTGTAGCACACTCCAGGGACAGGTAGAAGGCCTATCTGCTCATGCTCATCCGCGATCATAAGAAGGTACAACAGGCAAGGCTACAAACTTCACCAATGCCATCCGTAAGACATGGAGGATTGGACGGCTGAAACAAAGCAACGGCAAAGAGGGGAAGGTATGGCAGCTGCAAAATGAGTAGAAAAAGAAAGCAACAATAAGTAGTTGTCGTTGACATGGATTGTAGCATTTTCCATTAGGAACATAGCTATTCAAGCGTAATTAAGTCATTTTCTTCTAATAAACAAGACCTAATAATGAAGAATTGGGAACGAGAAATAAAAGGTTAACATGCAAGGCACAAAAAAAAGGAACAAAATATATGAAAAACGACCGTGAACTACAGTGCTTCGTGCACAGGCTCACAATGCTAGACATTTTCCTTTTGAGGAATTGATGAAATTAGTTACTCTTGCCTCTCATTTTTCCTTCGAAAAGGAGGGAAAGCCCCTTGCATTTGTCTCAATTTATTCATGCAACCTGCATCTCCCATTGTGGGCTTTATTAATTTAAAGTCTAGTTCATTTTGAACCTTTCTTCTAAAATTTCATAGTTGTAGTATACATGTATTTTTCAAACCGTTGGATTAGATGCTTGACCATTATATGTGTGGCTTTCATATTATCAAAATGCATTCAATAATACTCCAAGGATTATACAAATGTACAGTGTGGAACACATGATAAATTTACAACCTTAGATGTTGTGTTGTTCGTCTGAAGTATCAGACTTTGAAGAGAATGTATAGAATGTGATAGTATACCCACCAACCATTCATTAAACATTGATGTCGCCCTTATAAAGCTCGTTGCATACATGTCTACAATCATTATATATAGTCTCTTCTTCTATTTCCTCTTACCCATATTAGCTCCTTTAGGCCAGTAGACAGTACAGTAGCAGTAGCACTCAATCCAACACGAATAAAACTGTGATTTGGGGGAAAAGAGAGACTGGTCGGATATGAGAAAACTTAGTACTGACTAGCATTTGGACGCATAGAGTGAGTTGGGAATGGGAGGCACTCGGGAGCACATCATCTATTGAAGCTTAGATCCTACTTTCTCCACTTGTTGTGGCAGCTGTTCCAGCGGAAAGATTTGCAGTAGCTGACCCAGATTCAGCATACTCCAGGGGCTGGAAGAAGATGGAAGCAGATGGAAGCTGAAGTATGCTATTTTGTGTGTGTGTGTGTGTGTGTGTGTGTTTTCGTGATTTTGTTGTTTTGATTGGCATTATACACTAAGGATCTTGAAACTATGTCAATTTAATAGATGTCTACTTTTTTAACTAGTGGGGATATTTAGCAGCACAAAAGAACACGTAGGGAGTCCAGACAAGTAGAGATGGAGTACTGACAAATGACCAAAGTAGGTTAGTTGGGCGTAGTTGGATGCATGTACTGCACGAGAAATGTGAGGTATCTAGATGTACATGCCTTTCTATTTAAAAAAAAATGTTGCTTCTTTCGACTATTTACGACAGAAAATATGAACATTCAACCCGTTTTACTGAAGTGTTGCTTTGGTTTTGGTAGCATGCAGAAGGGACAAAAACAAGGCCTTTCTGCTGATCTACGAGAACAACAAGATACATTAGATGATTCCGTAACCATCACCATTTTGACACCAAAGACATTGAGGACGACTGACTATACAGAAGCAACGAAAAAAGAAAGAACGCTGGTGATCATTCATGCTGAGTGTAGCATTCAACTTTTGGAATATAATTAACTCATGCTTTAGGAAATAACAATTAGCAAGATTCATTTAAAGAAGAAAGTGGAGTGAGATTTGTTGAGAATGCGAGACCACTTTTAGTGCAAGTCCACAACACTAGTTTTTTTCCTGAGATTCTTCCGTGACAAGCTACTTCCCCTCATATACTATTTAGGAACCCCTCTAGAGTTCCTAAATAAGCTTATTTAGGAACCCCACCCCGAATCTCCTAAGTTACTAAACATAGTCCCACCACCACCCACCGCACAGCCACCACCACCACCTACCCCGCCGGCGCGCCACCACCACCGCCTACCCCGCCGGCGCGCCACCACCACCGCCTACCCCGCCAGCCTGCCGCCACCACCACCGCCTACCCCGCCAGCCTGCCGCCACCACCGCCTACCCCGCCGGCCTGCCACCACCACCACCTACCCCGCTGGCCTCCCGCCACCACCACCTACCCCGCCGGCCCGCCACCACCACCACCTACCCCGTCGGCCCGCCACCAACACCACCTATCCCCGCCGGCGCGGCACCACCACCACCTACCCCGTCGGCGCGCCACCACCACCACCAACCCCACTGGATGCAACCATCTCCAACCTCGGCACCACCAGCTGCCCCCACGTCTGGATCTCGGCGAGAGCGCCATCCTCGATCAGGCACCTCTTGAATGCAGGCCTCGCCCTCCCACAGCTACCCCCAAATCCCGGCGAGCCCCCATCCCTAGCCTAGTGAATCTCTCATGATGGGGCTTGATTAGAGTGCTCCGACGACCGCCACATCCATCTCGACCGACAGGCCGCCAGATCCGTCGTCACTGTCGACCACATACGTTGCCGCACCACTTCCTGTCATCTTGTGTGGCATCTAGGTGACGCGCTATTCCCCCGCCCCCCGTCTTCTCATGAATCCAGCAGAAACTCATGGTAGTTAACTCAATGCAGACATGCAGTTGGTTCCAACAATGTTCGGGTTGGGATCGAGCAGTTTGCTATTGGTGCGACTGTAATTAGCTCGCCCCGAAAGAAACAGAAAAATAGTGGAGTTTGGTTTTGGTCTGTAGACATCTGTACTAACAGAAAGGAGTTAGCATTTGGAAAATGATGGTCCAGTTAGCTTTAGAAAAAGCCAGGAACTTTTATTTGAATTTCTTCAGTCCACTTTTTGTGTGTGGTCAGTTAACCTTAAAAATTATGCGCTGAGATGGAGTAATCTTTTGTTTCTTCCTATCCTCCAATGCAGACCACTACAGCTGTCAATTTTTTGAGGGTTCTCCGCAGTTAGCAGTTAGCTTAAACTGAACAAATAGTTAATTGAGCCGACCAATGCAGTTAGCTTAAACTGAAGAAAAAACAGTGTGTTACTTGTCTATTTGGATATCTGTATAGCCATTAAAGTGTGTCGACGGCGATGATGTGTGGCAGCAAGGGGCAACACGAGTCCAGGCTCTGTGCATCCTCTTCCCGTGTTGTTTGATCTCATTTTCACTGCCGAGGATGTGTTTGCTTCTACTGTTAGACGTTGGACAGTTGCTGGCTGGCACGACCATCTCCCACCGAGATAGCACAAATTCTACAGATAACCCCGTTGTACTGTGACCGTTCTACAATTAAAAAAGTGATGTCTGCTACTGCTGCTTTGTTTATGTGCGAACAGGAGATAGCTTTCAATCGACAGTTTCTAATTCACATCAGTTAGCTTTGCGATTTGTAACGGTTAACTTGGCAATTTGGAATAGTTCACTAAGAAAAAAAGACACACAGAAGAAAATTTAAGTTTGTTATGAAAAAATTATGGAAGTTAAGTTACAAAATTACAGTAGTTAACTTCATTTACAACAATTTAAAACCCGTTGTTAAAAACCCAGGAAAAAAATGTAGCATATTCCCCGGCGAGAAAGGAACGAAACCAAAAATGTAGTACATTCAGTGCCGATAGTTAACCTGTTGTTAACTGTCACAATACTTGGCTGTTAGTTATTTCAGGCCCATGCAAGCTTACAGAGGAAAATATAAAAGAAAAGAAAAAATTAGTATCTTTAGTTGGGCAGTTAACTTGTTCTTAAGTGCCGTAGTCCTAGCGGTTAGCTATTTCGGGGCCGCGGTTAGCATGACCCAGACCAAAAAATATAAAAGAAAAAAATTAGTACCTTCAGTCTGGCGGTTAGCTATTTCAATACCGGAAGTTAGCTTGATCCAGGAAAAACCAGGAAAAAACAAAAAATAAAGTGTCTTCAGTCACGGCAGTTAGCTTTGTCGTCATACGTCAGTTAGCTATTTTGGTCGGGCAGTTAGCCTGTTCGTAGCAGTTAACTAGGTGTAATTAACTTTCGCAATCTGTGGAGTTAACTTCTGAAAAATTGCAGCAGTTAATGTGACCCGTGCAAAAAAAAGATTGATTTTTTTGTATATTCGGTCCGGTAGTTACCTTGGTGTACTGTCGCAATCTCGACAGTTAGCTATTTCAATCCCGATGGTTAGCTCGACCCAAAAAAACAACGAAAAAACCTAGGTCCGACAGTTAACTTGGTGTGCAATCCCGACAGTTAGCTATTTCAGTCCTGGCGGTTAGCTCGACCCGGAAAAAAGGAATGATTTTTTTAATATTTTTGGTCCGGCAGTTAACTAGGTATTAACTGCCTCGATCTTCGACAGTTAGCTATTTCAGTCCTAGCAGTTAACTTGAACCGGGAAGAAAAGAATAAAAAAAATTAGTTTATTCGGTACCGCATTTAGCTTGCTCAGTATGGGGCAGTTAAGTACTCTACTCGAGCAGCTAGCGTGACTGTAGCAGTTCGGGAAAAAAATGTCAAAAAATGATGTTAGTATTTAGAAAATTGCTCTTAAACCGTAGCAAATCTGAGAATGTGTTATATATGCCAAAGTTCGGGATAATCGGTAGCTTTCTAATGGTATATACGCATCGTTCTTATAAAGTTTTTAAAAATTCCTTTCACAAAAACATTGAAAACTCGTTTGATCGATTTTTGGTTTTTGTAATTTTGTTTATAAACCGAATCTATTTTGGGAAAACGGTCAACATGAGTTTTTTGCTCCTTTTCAATAGCTATCCAACGGTATATCATATGCATCATTCCGATAAACGGTTCAATAATTACAACTAAAAACAATGCGAAAAAATGATGCCAGAAAAAGTCCGCCCGGCAGTTAACTAGTATAGGTCGCACAGTTAGCTGTCTGTTCTTGGACAGTTAGGAAGGGTTACTGAATAGTTTATTCAGTATATATATATATATATATATATATATATATATATATATATATATATAGGGTTGCTAAACTAAGCCTGAGCGCATATTTCCTATTCTGCGCTCCGGTCTAACAACGCGCACCCAAGGAGACAGTAAAACAGCGCACGCACCATGGTACAGCCGAACCAGCGCTCCCCACCTGAACGTAAACGCCTCACTAAACATAGTAACCACCTCCATCCATTTACTACCAGTGGGAAATCAATGGTAAAAAAATGAAATTGGTGGTAAGAGACATGTGGTTAGTCTGCACACACCACTCCTATGCCTAGTTCTGCCAACTACTCCTAAATATAATAGAAAAACATGGTAACGACGGTGAAGATATTACTGCTAATTAGCCCACACGAATCCCACTATCCTACGCAACTTTCATCGAAAGCATAGTAATGAAGGAGAAAAAGCCTGATCGTATTCTTTTGTATGGATAGTTGATTTGCTAAACAAATTTTTTTCGGCCTTTGCTTCATAGTCTGTTAATATGCAAAAATATAAAAAATCTCTGCTTCATATGGATTTTCCACATACAACTCATGCATTAGTTGAGTAGCCAATAGTAATTAGTTAACAAAAGATGTAGTAACTGAATTACCACCCTTTTTTGTACCTTTGAGTAGCTAATATAATTAACTCATATAGGATGTAGTAAATGTATTACCATCCTTTTTCACATTTCTCTAGTTCTCCAAGTAACCACTGTAGCACACATGAGGAGTCTTTACCCCTCGTTACTATGTTTCTGGTGGAACGCTGGAGAGCATTCATATGCGCAAATTACAAAAGCAAGATATGAGCAGTAAACTATTTACTATTGTTACCATATTTTCCACCCCTTTTACGACTGGAGGGTTGGAACCATGCATTAGTTTGCTGATTTGTCGGAGTGGTGCACGCAGACCCATCACATACTCCCTTTTTACTAGATTTCTTGTCGGATTGCTATGTTCAATGAAGCTTTTACGTTCAAGTGGAAGGAGCGTTGGTTTCGTTGGCATGCTGGTGTGCGCGCAGTTCGGCCGGAGCGCAGAATAAAACAAATGCACTCAGGCTTAGTTTAGCGCAGCCGTATATATATATATATATATATATATATCGGACAAATGTTTCCTACCAGCAGTGGTAGTTACCACCACTTGCGTTTTGTATGTTGTATGTAGTATCTGTTGGAACCGAGAGTATGTACGTGTAGTATGTAGTATATAACAATGATTAGGTAGTATATATACTAATTTTTAGGTAGTACGTACCATTTTTTGAGTATGCTCATTTTTACGTACAAATATGTACGTATTTTACAAATATAACAAAAACTATGTGCTCATATGCAATTTTTTCATTTACTTGCTTTGAAATATCTTAGATATAGTATATGAACATATTTAAAATAATAAAATAGTATATATAGTACCACATGGTAGTATATGAGATATGTGGAGTAACTACCACCGGGTGGTAGGATGGATTTTCTACTAACCTATTTTTCTAACTTCCTTCTCCCCCGGCTCCAGATATATATGAGCTTCGTCTTAGGTGACTGCAATCATACAGTAAGTCAATAGTACAATTCTGAATTGGGGTTGCCTTATTTCAAAAGATGGAATGCACCCATAATTATTAGGGATGCACTCGAGTCTCCGGTACAAAATTAGAGTGTGCAACCTTCCGTGGAAATGGGAGGTTCCAGGAACACATCGCCTGCCACTGTGCGACTGCTAGCTTGTGGTGAGATCAGTTTGAATTTGCCAGAAACATCAGGCGTCTCATGTAGCTAAAGCTCTTGCCGTTCATCAACTTTAGACACAGGCCACGTTGGGTCGAACCATGCTGGATTCTTTTTTGTTTCGTTGCCATGTCCCCGTGATGATTACACCAACACTTTCCCGCCCCAACTTCACGTTTTGTATGTCTGGAGGTGCCACACTTATGACGAGCAAGTGCAAAGCGCTGGATACTACTGAACAACTGCCGACTGGTGCACTGAAACATTATGTAGGGCGCTTGCTCCCAGAAAGAACCAATGTTGGATAGTTATCCTGGTTCAGATATCACACAATGAAAAAAGTAACTGCTCTCAATCTTTGACTGCGTGCAACTAATGTTTCTGCTATCACCCAGTAGGAGAGACAAAAGGATCCTACCTAGCCTTGCCCGGCCATGCTTTGTCTGGCAATGCTTCGAGTGAGATGCACCATTCTTCATACCTTGATTCTCCTGGTCACCATCCAGAAGAATTTTGATGTACCTTTGCAATCTAAATATCCAAGTTTAGCCGTCACATATGTGTCTTATGTAGTTCCATGACAAATTACTGAATGCTGGCATTTCGCCTACTGCTTCATCGTCCATCCTAGTCGTTGCTAGAAATTCAGATCCAACTAGCACTTTCTATTTTAATGTGGATGAATTGCACTAATCGGAGCAACATTATTATAAGAAATAGCAAGGGATGTGTTTTCAGATTTCTCCAAACTATAGGGTAGATACATACAACCCACACACCACAATAGCGACATCACCAAATATCACACACAACTCCATGAACACTTCATCTTGCAATACACCAAACCCGTCATCTTGTATGTATCATCTGTGTGTTCATGTGGTTACTGATGTGATCCGATTAATACACTTTTTTTGGTGAGTACATCGTTTGCAACAAAACTCAACCTGCTTGCATAACCATTTGATCTGAGGCGGTACGCTTTGTCAAGCTTGCTTGATAATACTTTTCATATAGCTACACTAGTAGAAAACAGGGCTTTGGTTTAGGCCGGGCCAGCCCATTAGTCCCACCACCATTGGTCCCGGCTGGTGGCATGAACCGGGACCAAAGGGTGTCCTTTAGTTCCGGATCCAGCCACAAACCGGGACCAATGAGTTTCCTATATATACCCCCTCGTCCGCGAGCAGAGCACTCCACTGCTTTGTTTTTCTGGACGGCCGTTAGAGAGCTTTGTGGTGCTCTAGCTCACCTCCTATACACATGAGGTGTTCGATGAAATGCCCGAGCCACACTTAAGCTTTTTCCTCTCGAAGTTCCTTGTCCAAACTCCATTTTCCTCGAGATTTGTCTAGGTTTGGTGGTCCGTCCTGTCCCGTTCCCGTCCTCACCGCCGTTGATCGCTCGTGCCGATTTCGTCGCATGCACCACCGTGGTGAGCCTCTTGATCTTATCTTCTTTCTAAAAGAAAAAAGTTCTTACTTGTATGATATAGATAGATACTTGTGTAGTTTTCTTACTTATTATTGTTTGTTATTATATAGTGCGATGGTTTTGGTATCCGCCTCCGTCGGCCCTCGTCCTGTCTATGATTCAGATGTGGTATATATATATTTTCTTTTATAACTATTAGTTTTATTTAGTGTTTATGACAATTATGTTGAGCAACGTGACATAGATTTTTTTATCTTGAAGGTATGTGAACCGGAAATTCCAACTGGCCCTATTGTCGAGAGGTTAAATTTAGTTGAAGAAGAAAATAATTACTTTAAGGAAAAATTGAAAAAATTTGAGGAGGAGAAGATGATATTGGAGTCGCATGTTGCGGACGTCCTCGGTGATCACAAGATCAAGATGGATGCAATGCGCTTGAAGATTAGAAAGATTAAAAAATATGCCATTCACACTGAGGCTTGGTATCGTTATGATGTTGGATCAATTGTTACCTTGGTTGCGGTCATGATCGCATTTGTTGTTGCATTGAAATGTTTTACATAGTTTTAATGTATGGTTTAATTAGATGCTCTGGAGAGCTATATGTTGTTCAATGAGAACTATGTATGTACTTTGGGTTTAATGTGATGATGAACTTCTATTAATTTGGTCATTTATCTATTCATGATGTACGCAGAGATGAACTGACAATGGATGTACGGTAACAGACGCACCTCCGAGTACATTAAGGGCGTGAATAATTTTCTCGCAGTGGCTGAGGCAAACAAGCAGAATGGTTTTATGTGTTGTCCATGCCCTATATGTGGGAATACGAGGTCTTACTTTGACTCGAAAACCCTTCACACCCACCTTCTTTATAAGGGTTTCATGCCACATTATAATGTTTGGACCAAGCATGGGGAAAGAGGGGTTATGATTGAAGAGAGCGAAGAAGAAGAAGATGATGACAACTATGTGCCCCCTGAATACGGTGATGGTGCAACGGGGAAGCTCAAGATGCTGCAACATGGGAAGCTAAAGATCAAGAGGGACCAAATGATGTGCCCGATGATGATCTTCGCCGGGTCATTGTTGATGCAAAGAGACAATGCGAAAGTAAAAAGGAGAAGCTGAAGTTCGATCGCATGTTAGAGGATCACAAAAAAGGGTTGTACCCCAATTGAGAAGATGGCAACACAAAGCTCGGTACTGTACTGGAATTGCTATAGTGGAAGGCGGAGAATGGTGTGCCTGACAAAGGATTTGAGAAGCTACTGAAAATATTGAAGAAGTAGCTTCCAAAGGATAACGAATTATCCGACAGTACGTACGCAACAAAGAAGGTCGTATGCCCTCTAGGATTGGATGTGTAGAAGATACATGCATGCCCTAATGACTACATCCTCTACCATGGTGCGTACGAGGATTTGAACGCATGCCCGGTATGCGGTGCATTGCGGTATAAGATCAGACAAGATGAACCTGGTGATGTTGACGACGAGCGCCCCAGGAAGAGGGTTCTTGCCAAGGTGATGTGGTATACTCCTATAATACCACGGTTGAAGCGCCTGTTCAGAAACAAAGAGCATGCCAAGTTGATGCGATGGCACAGAGAAGACCATAAGAAAGACGAGAAGTTGAGAGCACCCGCTGATGGGTCGCAGTGGAGAAAAATTGAGAGAAAGTACTGGGATGAGTTTCCAGGTGACGCAAGTAACGTATGGTTTGGTTTAAGAGCGGATGGCATTAATCCTTTTAGGGAGCAGAGCAGCAATCACAGCACCTGGCCCGTGACTCTATGTATCTATAACCTTCCTCCTTGGCTCTGCATGAAGCGGAAGTTCATTATGATGCCAGTTCTCATCCAAGGCCCTAAGCAACCCGGCAATGACATTGATGTGTACCTAAGGCCATTAGTTGAAGAACTTTTACATCCGTGGAATGGAAACGGTGTACGTACGTGGGATGAGCACAAATAGGAGGAATTTGACTTGCATGCGTTGCTGTTTGTAACCATCAATGACTGGCCTGCTCTCAGTAACCTTTTAGGACAGACAAACAAGGGATACTACGCATGCATGCACTAAAAGTATATACCTGGACAAATGCAGGAAGAATGTGTACCTGGGGCATCATCGATTTCTTCCGACAAACCATCAATGTCGAAAGAAAGGCAAGCATTTCAAAGGCGAGGCAAATCACCGGAAGAAGCCCTCCATGCGTACCGGTGATCACGTACTTGCTATGGTCAATGATTTAAAAGTAATCTTCGGAAAGGGTCCCGGCGGACTATCTGTTCTGAATGACGATGAGGGACGCGCACCCATGTGGAAGAAGAAATCTATATTTTGGGACCTACCCTACTGGAAAGACCTAGAGGTCTGCTCTTCAATCGACGTGATGCACGTGTCGAAGAACCTTTGCGTGAACCTGCTAGGCTTCTTGGGCGTGTATGGGAAGACAAAAGATACACCGGAGGCACGGGAGGACCTGCAAGGTTTGCACGAAAAAGAAGGCATGCCTCCAAAGCAGTATGAAGGTCCTGCCAGCTATGCTCTTACCAAAGAAGAGAAGGAAATCTTCTTTGAATGCCTGCCCAGTATGAAGGTCCCGTCTGGCTACTCATCGAATATAAAGGGAATAATAAATATGGCAGAGAAAAAGTTCTAGAACTAAAGTCTCATGACTGCCACGTGATTATGACGCAACTGCTTCCGGTTGCATTGAGGGGGCTTCTACCGAAAAACGTTCGATTAGCCATTGTGAAGCTATGTTCATTCCTCGATGCAATCTCTCAGAAGGTGATCGATCCAGAAATCCTACCAATATTAAGGATTAATGTGGCGCATTGTCTTGTTAGTTTTGAGCTGGTGTTCCCACCATCCTTCTTCAATATCATGACGCACATCCTAGTTTATCTAGTCGACGAGATTGTCATTCTGGGCCCTGTATTTCTACACAATATGTTCCCCTTTGAGAGGTTCATGGGAGTCCTAAAGAAATATGTCTTTAACCGCTCTAGGCTAGAAGGAAGCATCTCCATGGGCCATCAAACAGAGGATGTCATTGGGTTTTGTGTTGACTTCATTCCTGACCTTAAGAAGATAGGTCTCCCTCAATCACGGTATGAGGGGAGACTGGGTGGAAAAGGCATGCTAGGAGGGGACTCAGTAATATGTAGGGACGGGCATTCTTGGTCTCAAGCACACTACACAGTTCTACAGAATTCTACCTTGGTGATGTCGTATGTCGATGAACACAAGAACATTCTGCGCTCCGAACACCCGAACCAGTGTGACGACTGGATTACATGTGAACACATCAGGGCTTTCGACAGTTGGTTGTAATGATGAGCTGTACTCGTTGGCAAGGGAACCATCTTCGATTGTAACGACTTACAAAGGGTACGCGATAAATGGGAATACATTTTACATGATCGCCCAAGATCAAAAGAGCACCAACAGTGGTGTCCGCTTTGATGCAGCAACCAAGAGGGGAAAGGACAAATATTATGGTTACATAGTGGACATATGGGAACTTGACTATGGACATGATTTTAAGGTCCCTTTGTTTAAGTGCAAATGGATCAATCTGTCAGGAGGCGGGGTACAGGTAGACCCACAGTATGGAATGACAACAGTGGATCTGAACAATCTTGGGTACACAGACGAACCATTCGTCCTAGCCAATGATGTTGCGCAGGTTTTCTATGTGAAGGACATGTATACCAAACTGAGAAAAAGAAAACATAAGGAAGTGAATACATCATACGATGAGCCAAAGTGCCCAATAGTTCTTCCAGGAAAAAGTGACATCATGGGATTGGAGGGCAAGGCAGAAAAGTCTGAAGATTATGAAAAGTTTCATGCAATTCCTCCATTCAAAGTCAAGTCTAACCCAAGCACCCTCTTAAACGATGAGGATTATCCATGGTTACAGCGCAATAAGCAAAGGAAACAAGCGAAGAAAAGGTGAAGACTTTCTCTCCACGACTATTATGATGATGCCTTTGATCTATAATATCACTACAGTTACATGTGAAGACAGGAAATCCCTTTTGTACAGATGAGTTTTCGTCCGAAACCCTGATCATTCGAGAGAGATTGTCTATATTGTAGACGAAGTGCATTCCGTTTTTGTCGTAACCCTCTCAACTTTTTAGCACATGCTATGTGGTTGAAATGATGATACCATGCCAACTTTCAACCTTTTCAGAGTTCATTTGGTCATTTAGCTGAAATAATGAGCTAATAGCAAAAAGAATGAACTAAAACAAAAAAGAATGAGCTAAAAAATAATCAATTAAAATATTCTATCATGATCAACTAAAACAAAACTATAATATTCTTCAATAGCAAAAAGAATCAACTAATTTTTTTATAAAACTCCAATAGCAAAAGAAATAAACTAAAAAACTTTTATAAACTCTAGTATTATTGAAACTAAAATTATATAAAATTTATGCAACTAAAATTATCAAAGTTTTTCTGTTCAAAACAAAAGCAAAAAGAATTTTCATAAATAATTTTTTTGTTAGAAACTTTAATAGCAAAAAGAATTTTCATAAATAAAATTTTGTTAGAAACTAAAATAACAAAATCTGTTTTTCAATATAATGATAAAACACAGTATATTAAATAGCAGGAAAAAGAATCACTCAAAAATCTATTTTTATAGTAAAGTTATTCAAAAACTAGTGATTCACACAAATTAAAAAAAATAAAATTTAAACTATTCAAATTGGAAAACAAATGACACTAACATAAATTTTATAATTTTTATTACCTAAAAGCAAAAAAGAATTACTGAAAAACTAGTAATATTTTGCTGTAAGTAGAAACAAAATAAAATAAATAAAGAAAAAAGAAAATAAAAAAAAATAAAAAAAGTACCACCTACTAGGCCACCACGGCATGAATACGACTAGAAACCCAACCATGGGCCAGGATTAAGGCCCGCAGCAAGCCCAGTAGGCCCATAGGCACGGAGTGACAGTTTAGGCCCGAAAGCCTGCAGTTGAGAGGAGCTCGAGAGGGTGGGCGCAGCAGCGCTTATAAACCACTCTCGAGCTCTCTCAACTAGCGAGGTAAAACTAAACTTTTGGCCGTGACGCGGGCAGCACAAGGCCTTTTGTCCCGGTTGGTGGCACTAACCGGGACTAAAGGGGTGCATTGGTACCGGTTCGTGGTACCAACCGGGACCAATGCCCCCCCTTTAGTCCCGTTGGTGCCACCAACCGGGACCAAAAGTCCTTGTTTCCCGCCCTTTGGGCTGCTGCAAAGAGACCTTTGGTCCGGGTTGGTGGCACCAACCTGGACTAAATGGGTGCATTAGTCCCGGTTGGTGGCATGAACGGGGACCAATGCTCTGGGTATATAAGAAAACACTTAGCAGTTTCTCCAAAATCCATCAGCTTCACCGCCCGACGCCCCTGCTCCTCTCGCCATTGTCGCCGCCCGACGCTCCTGCTCCTCTGGTCCACCTCGCCGTCGCTGCTGCCACCGCCGCCGTCAGGCTGCTCAATGTCGCTACCGCCACCGCCGCCGCTGACGCCCTCTGCCCTGATGACGGCGCCGCGCCCCTACCCATCCCGACGCCGCCCACCGTGCCCCGCCGCCCCCTATGAGCACCGCCCTGCTCCCGCGCTCCTCGCCTGCCCCGTGCCCCTGCGCCCCTGCCCTGCTCCGCTGGCGCTGGCGCTGCCGCCATGCCCCTCCGCCGTGCCCTTCCTTTTTTTTGTTATATATGCATATATGCAAACTTTAGATGTTTTTACATGTACTTTTTTAGATGTATATATATGAAAACATGGTGTATTTTTTCTGTAGTATATATATGAGAACTTGGTCAATTTTTTCCGTAGAAGATGATGATGATATATGAAAACTTGGTCCGTTTTTCGTACTAGATGATGATGATGTTGTTGATGTTGATGATATATGAAAACTTGGTCAATTTATTCTATTGTAATTTTGTTCGATGATATATGATGATGTAATTTTGTCGATATACCCCTCCCCAATTACTTCGACATGAGGGGGGGGGGTCGATATACCCCCTCCCTGATGCTACCTCTTGAGCACTATGTTGGAATTCCCCGAATAGGAGAGGATGATGCAACAAAGTAGCGTAAGTATTTCCCTCAGTTTTTGAGAACCAAGGTATCAATCCAGTAGGACACCACGCACAAGTCCCTTGTACCTACACAAAACGATAGCAACTCGCAACCAACACGATTAGGGGTTGTCAATCCCTTCACGGTCACTTACGATAGTGAGATCTGATAGAGATGATAAATAATATTTTTGGTATTTTTGATAGATAGATGCAAAGTAAAAAGTAGAAAGCAAAGTAAAAGCAAAGCAAGTAAATAAAGTGATAGAGATTGATATGATGAGAATAGACCTGCGGGCCATAGGTTTCACTAGTGGCTTCTCCCAAGAGCATAGATATTCTACGGTGGGTGAACAAATTACTGTTGAGCAATTGACAGAATTGAGCATAGTTATGAGCATATCTAGGCAATGATCATGTATATAGGCATCACGTCCAAAACAAGTAGATCGAAATGATTCTGCATCTACTACTATTACTCCACTCGTCGACCGCTATCCAGCATGCATCTAGAGTATTAAGTAAAAACAGAGTAACGCCTTAAGCATGATGACATGATGTAGCGGGATAAATTCATGCAATATGATAAACAACCCATCTTGTTATCCTCGATGGCAACAATACAATACGTGACTTGCAACCCTTTCTGTCACTGGGTAAGGACACCGCAAGATTGAACCCAAAGCTAAGCACTTCTCCCATTGCAAGAACTACCAATCTAGTTGGCCAAAGCAAAAGGATAATTCGAAGAGACTTGCAAAGATAACTCAATCATACATAAAAGAATTCAGAGAAGAATCAAATATTTTTCATAGATAATACTGGATCATAAACCCACAATTCATCGGTCTCAACAAACACACCGCAAAAAGAAGATTACATCGAATATATCTCCACGAGAGAGGGGGAGAACATTGTATTGAGATCCAAAAAGAGAGAAGAAGCCATCTAGCTACTAGCTATGGACCCGAAGGTCCGAAGTAAACTACTCACACTTCATCGGAGGGGCTATGGTGATGATGTAGAAGCCCTCCGTGGTGGATGCCCTCTCCGGCGGAGTTCTAGAACAGGCCCCAAGATGGGATCTCGTGGATACAGAAGGTTGCGGTGGTGGAATTAGGTTTTTAGCTCCTGTTCTGATCGTTTGGGGATACGTAGGTATATATAGGAGGAAGGAGTACGTCAGTGGAGCGTCGAGGGGCCCAAGAGGTAGGGGGCGCGCCCAGGGGGAGGGGCGCCCTCCACCCTCGTGACCGCCTCTGGCACTGCTTGGAGTAGGGTCCAAGTCTCCTGGATCACGTTCGGTTGGAAAATCACGTTCCCGAAGGTTTCATTCCGTTTGGACTCCGTCTGATATTCCGTTTCTTCCAACACTGAAATAGGCAAAAAACAACAATTCTGGGCTGGGCCTCCAGTTAATAGGTTAGTCCCAAAAGTAATATAAAAGTGGAAAATAAAGCCCAGTATAGTCCAAACAGTAGATAAAGTAGCATGGAGCAATCAAAAATTACAGATACGTTGGAGACGTATCACCCGATAACATTTTTTCCATGTATGTATGTCGTCGTTGTCAATATACCCCCGCCCCGATAACTTCAACATGAGGATAAGAAGAAGGAGAAGAAGAGGAGAGGAAGAAGAGGAGAAAAAATAAATAAGAAGATGTAGAAGAAGAAAAAAAAGAGGAGAAGAAGAAGGAATAGAGGAGAAGAAGAAAAACTAGAAAGTTCTTCTTCTCCTTTATTCCTTCTTCTTCTTCTTTTTTTTCTTCTATTTTTTCTTCATCTTTTTCTCCTCTTTTTTTTCTTCTTCTTCCTATTCTTATTTTTTATCGGGAACAAGGTGTCGAGGATCGCCGAGCGGTCGAGGGTCGGGAACTAGGGTAGTTGGTCGAGGGTCGTCGAGGGGTCGAGGGTTGTCGTGGGGTCGAGGGTCGAGGATCGCCGAGGGGTCGATGGTCGTCTAGGAGTCTAGGGTCTCCGTTTAACAAGAATTCCTCCATTATGGATGTGCACAAGAATTTCTCCATTTTGGGTCTATTATGATAACACCCTCTAGAGTCTTATTCTGCACATCAACCGTCTTATTCTGCTAACACCAGAAAAATGCGCAGCCCACTGCCTTCACTGACCCCGACTCCCACCTTATTCCTCTCCGATTGCCTCCCACCCGCGGCGCCCCCACCACCCATCACCCACCCCTCGACACCCCACCAGAACCGCCCCAGCACCCCCACCCCCACCCTTCCGGTGCCCCACCAGAACCGCCCCAGCACCTCCACCCCTCCGGTGCCCCACCAGAACCCCCTAGCACCCAACCCTCTACCCCTCTGGTGCCCCAACGCCCCGCCAGATCCACCAAGCTGACCACAGATCCCCCACACCTTCCTCCCTTCCAACCCCTACCTGTCGTCTCCATCCTCCTAGATCGCTGGCGACATCCAGGGCGCTTAGCCACCTTCCAGCAACCATGGTGACCTGATCTGGCAACTTAGCCCTCCTCCTTCCTGCATCGGGCCGAGGTGTAAAAGGAGGCCGGCGAGCTTGAGCCACCGCCCCGTGGTGAGATTCGTGGCGGCCGATCTAGAGGAGTTCGCTCGGCGCGACGACCACGTTTCCCTCCCCCACCCTCCTGACTTCCTTCGTTCTTTCTTCCAGATGACCGGGCTTCCCCCGCGCGAGTGGATCCGGGACTGGTAGGTGGCCAAATCTGGTAGGAGGCATCGTCAGCGAGGCACTCGACGGCAGGCCCCTGCCCTGGAGAACCACCACTTCCAGGTGAGCGAAACGAGCATGCGCGTAGTTCATCATGGGCTGCTATGTCCGATGGCTCCGCCGAGCAGTCCACGCGCGGCCCCTTGTCCGCCTACCCACCTCGCAGGGGCGGCCGCCGGTCGATGCACCTTCGCACGGAGGCGGCCAAAGGAGGCAAAGGTGGGGGGAGCGCCGACGAGCTCTCATTTTCTAGCCCCCGACAAGCTGCCCCTCCTCCCGTTGCAGACCAACTGTCCCGACCTTGCAGTGCACCGGCGCATGCGATGCGGCTTGTGTTTTTTGTTTGCTTCTGAAGTGTGCAAATGCAGTCCACTGTTCTTTTGCTCTTCAGGTTCATTTTAATTTTTTTACAGAAAAGATAGCCGATGCAGTCCGCCGGCCTACTCCCACATGCCCGCCTGAAGTGCACTGCTGCTGGGCGCCCGTGGATCAACGGCGGTTGTCGTGCAATTTGTCGGTGACCGGCGCAGTTCACACCCTCCCCTGCTCGATCCCGTAACCCTCCTCTTCCATCACCTCCTCTGGTTCTTCCTTTTTTTTTTGCTTTTTCAGATTCGCATATTTGCAGTTTTCCTTGGGGATTCGATGCGGTGCGGATGGTGTCTGTCATGTGGTTATCAGGGCTATTGTGCAAACAAATCCAGCGACAAAAAAATGGTTAAGTAATTGAGAAAACTGATGTAGTTCGCTGGATGAAAACGATGTTGTTTGTTCCGTTCGATTGTAGGCCACTCGCGTCGTCCCTGTAGTGCATATTTCATTAACCAAAAAAATGTATGCAATGCACTAGGGCGGAAATAAACTCTAGAGAAAAAATGAAGAGGAAACTACAATGCACTCCGGTCTTAAAAAGAAGTCCACTCCGAAAGACTTTGAAGTACACTTCACTTGGAAAAAATTTATTTAAAATTTTTTATGTTGTGTTTGTTGGAAAACATTTAAACTAGTAAAATAAAGTAATGAGGTTCACTCTCAAGAGTGTTGTGGATCACTTTCAAGAGTGTTGGGATTCACTTGCCGTCGTCTATGCGATCCATTCTCGTTCATATTTTTTTATAAAAAAGATAAAAGAATCCATGCAGCTCGCTTGACCCTCGTATGCAGTGCGGTTTTTTGTCTGAAGCAGTGTGATTTTATGTTGGATGAAGCTCACTCGTCGATTTGAGTGTCGCAAAAATTAATGTTGCAAAAATGTTTTCGTGTGTCTCAAAATTCAGTTGACTACATCAACACTTGCAGTGTCTTCGGTCTTTGAATGTCGTTCACTTTTGAGAGTGATGTTGTTCACTTGCGTATGAGAAAAAAAATGTCCGACAAAACAAATTATGCAGCTGGCTTGCCCATTCGATACAGTGCGGTTTTCATTCAGAAGCAGTGCGGTCGGCCGTATGATGTTGTTCATCCCGTAAGTGCAAAAAAATTGTTATGAAAGCGAAAAAAAGCAATGTGGTTCACTTCTTGATAGTGTTGTGGTTCATTTACACCCGATGTGAAGTGCACTCTACTTTCTCGTTCTTGAAAAAATTACGTTTGAATAAAAGAAACCATGCAGTTCTCTTACCCGTGTGATGCAGTGCGGTTTTTCGTCCGTTGCAGTGCGGTTTTCAGTCAGATGAAGTACCCATGTCGATTTGGGTGTCGCGAAAAACAGAGTGTCCGCATTTCGGTAAATTCGAAATTCCTCTTAAACCGTAAAGAATTAGAGAGAGTGTTCTACATGAAAGAGTTGCGTATCGTCGATATCTTTCCAACGGTGTATCGTTTCAATCATTCCGACCAGCGGTTTGCAAAAATTTCGCGAAAAACGGCCGCTGCCACTCGTTGTCCGCCGCACGAGTTTCACAATTAACTTAAAACCGTAAGGAATCTCAAAAATATATCAACACATGAAAGTTGCGCCTCGTTCGTAGCTTTCCAACGGCGTATCACTGAAGCGAAAACAATACAGAAAATTTTAAAAAACTTGAAAAACAAAATTCCGCGATTTAGTAAATTTGAATCTGCTCTTAAACCGTCACGAATTAGAGAAAGATTTATATATGGAAAAGATGCGCCTTGATGATATCTATCCAACGGCGTATCATTTGCTTCATTCCGACAAGCGGTTTATAAAAAAACGCGAAAAAACGCTCGCTGCCACTCGTCATCCGCCGCATCATTTCAAAACTGCTCTTAAACCGTGTGGAATCTCGAAAAGTGTTCAACATGTCAAAGTTGCGCCTAATCCATAGCTTTTCAACGGTATGTTACACGCCTCATTCGGATAAACGGTTACAAAATTGGAGTGAAAATAGTACCAAAAAATTAACGCGTGCAGTTTTTTCCGACGAGAAGTCCACTCGTGTGAATACTGCAGCACACTTGGTTTAAAAAATGACGTGCACTTGTGTTCAGCGTGCAATGCGGAAGTGGTGTCACTACTAGGGAAAACCTTATACACAGAATGTTACCAGTAGCGTTGTACAAAATCATACACTACTGCTACTTAGTAGCAGCGCGTGTAAATAAACCGCGCTACTGCTATGACTTTAGCAGTAGCGCGTACTAGCAAAAAGCGCTACTGCTATGTTTGAACTGGGCGCACATGGCTAGCCCAACCTAGCAGTAGCGCGTATACTGGCCCAGCGCTACTGCTACTCTCCTTAGCTGTAACGTGCTTACGTGTAAGGCACTACTGCTAACGGAAATAAAATAAAGTGAAAAACAAGTAGAAAAGTAAATGAAAATGAAAGAAATAAAAAAGGAGAAAGGAAAAAAAATGTAAAGAAAAATAAAAGAAAAAGGGAAAAAGGAGAAAGGAATAGCAGTAGCGCGTTTCCAAAAACGCGCTGTAGCTAACTTAGCTATAATGCGTTTTCGGAAACGCGCTACCGTTACGTTTCACTTAAACAACGGTTTCCCCACCCCCCGCCCCCTGGCCGCCACACTTCTTCCCCAAATCCCTCGCCCTCGCCGCCGTCTCCCCAATTCGCCGTCGCCCCACTTCGCCGCCGTCTCCTGCCAGCGTGGACGCCCGCAACCTCACCGTCTCCCCCCCGAGGCCGTCGTCATCCTCACCACCGCCGCCCGAGGCCGCCCTCAGCCTCACCGCTGCCGCCCGAGGCCGCCCTCGACGTCACCATCGGCGCCCTCCACCTCACCACTGCCCGAGCCCGCCCAGGACCGCCGTTGCCCGTGCTCGAGCCCGCCCTCTCCGCCCCTGCCTCCGTCACCGAGCACCTCCCCGCCACCGTCTCTCCCCTCTCCGTAAGTCCCCCACCCCCCCCTCCCACTCCTCTCTCTCTGAATTTTAGAGAAAAAATTAGTACAGCAAAAGTTTGTTTATAGCAAAAAATTTAGTTTAGAGCAAAGGATGTTAAGTAGTAGATGTTAGAGCAAAAATTAGTTTAGAGCAAAAAATTTGGTTTACAACAAAAGTTAGTTAGGGCAGTAGGGTTTAATTAGGGTAGATGCTGCTTGTATAGTATATAGTGATACTAGTAGATGTTAATTAGGTTAGGGCAATAGTGGTACTAGTAGATGTTAATTAGATGTTTTTCAGTTAGGGCACTAGAGTTTTGCTCGGTTAATTAGGTTAGTAGTGCTACTAGTAGTAGTGGTACAGTAGGTTAATTATGTGATGTTAAATGAATAACCTAAATGAATGAAATTAGTAGTTAACTAAATTTTTTTTCCTTTCATCATTATAGAGCACTAAAGTTAACTGAATTTTGTTCTATTAGTAGTTAAATGAATTTTCTTCTACATTTTGTTTTTGAATTAGCTTGTGAAATTTGGACATGTGGTTGCTCGTGTATATTTGGACATGTGTTGCGGTGTCGCAGAGGGATATTTGAACACTGTTTCCAGGGAATGATGCTGAGTGGCCTATGTTTTGCCGGAATGTTGATTCATTTTTGTTCCGGCAAATTTCAGGTTCTCGATTTGTCCACTTTTTAGCAAAGGTCATGCCGAAATTTTCCGTGAATTTCAGCATGACTTGTGCTACAAACTAGGACATATCGAGTGCCTGGGATTTGCCGCACCAGGAAGGAGTCAACATTCCTGCAAAACAATAGTCCTTTTTTATGTCATTATTCATTTTATTAGGTCTAGAATTAATTGACTAGATTTAATCATAGGAAACATGGCTAGCAACGATGAAGGACAGGGTTCTGGTGATTGCGACAACGTCTACCGGGCGGCAGACGAATTTTTTAGCCTTACCGACGATCAACAGATATTGTTGCTGGGCCTACCGGTGGCATCGGGGACTGAGACCAACACACAGACCGGTGCTGAGACCAACACGCAGACCGGTGCTGAGACTGAGGCCGGCGCTGAGATTCAGACCGGCATCGAGACTGGCGCTGAGACCGGTGCTGCCTCGGGGAGCGGAGCCGGTGTAGAACCGAAAGCAAAGAGGCAACGACTTCCTAACAAACTCAGGACTACTAGACTGGTGGTCACGGAGGTGGACGACGGCAATTTTGAGCCAAAGGCGCCCGAGGAAGCGCGCCGCTGCTACGGCAATCAAATAGGCTGCATCATACGGACAACCGCCACCATCAACGATGAGAAACTAAAGAAGATAGAAAATATGAGGAGCTCCCTCCTAAAGAAGTTTCACCAGATATTCTTGTTCCCGGGCCGGATTGAGAAGGATTATGAAGATCCAGACAAGGACCCGACAATGAAGAAGATAAACAAACACACCATTGTTGGGGAACGTAGTAATTTCAAATTTTTCCTACGCACACGCAAGATCATGGTGATGATATAGCAACGAGGGGAGAGTGCTGTCTACGTACCCTCGTAGACCAAAGCGGAAGCGTTGACACAACATAGTGGAAGTAGTCGTACGTCTTCCCGGTTCAACCGATCCAGGCACCGTTACTCCGGTACCTCCGAGTTCTTGACACACGTATAGCTCGATGACGCACCCTCGATCTCCAATCCAGTAGAGGCGCCGAGGGGGAGTTCCGTCAGCACGACGGCGTGGTGACGATCTTGATATTCTCCTGTCGCAGGGCTTCGCCTAAGCACCGCTACAATATGACCGAGGTGTAATATCGTGGAGGGGGGCACCGCACACGGCTAAGGAACGATCAATGATCAACTTGTGTGTTCTAGGGTGCCCCCTTACCCCCGTATATAAAGGAGGGAGGGAGGAGGTGGCCGGCCCAAGGAGGGGGCGCGCCATAGGAGGAGGAAACCTACTCCAAGTAGGTTTCCCCTCTTTTTCCTAATCTTATTTGGAGGGGAAAGGAAGGAGTACTAGTAGTTGGAAGGAGTACTAGTAGTATGAAAGGAAGAGGGGGAAGGAGAAAGGAAAAAGGGGGGGCCAGCCCCCTTCCCCAATTCGGATTGGGCTTGGGAGGGCGCGCCCCCCTCCCTTGCTCCTTCTCCCTTCATCCTACATGGGCCTAATAAGGCCCATATACTTCCCGGGGGGTTCTGGTAACCTCCCGGAGCTCCGGTATATTCCCAAACTCTCCCGGAACCTTTCCGGTGTCCAAATATATCCGTCCAATATATCAATCTTTATGTCTCGACCATTTCGAGACTCCTCGTCATGTCCATGATCACATCCGGGACTCCGAACAACCTTCGGTACATCAAAATACATAAACTCATAATGTAACTGTCATCGAAACCTTAAGCGTGCGGACCCTACGGTTCGAGAAAAATGTAGACATGACTGAGACACGTTCCTAGTCAATAACCAATAGCGGGACCTGGATGTCCATATTGGTTCCTACATATTCTATGAATATCTTTATCGGTCAAACCGCATAACAATATACTTTGTTCCCTTTGTCATCGATATGTTACTTGCCCGAGATTTGATCGTCGGTATCCAATACCTAGTTCAATCTCGTTACCGGCAAGTCTCTTTACTCGTTCTGTAATACGTCATCTCATAACTAACTCATTAGTTACATGCTTGCAAGGCTTAAGTGATGAGTATTACCGAGAGGGCCCAGAGATACCTCTCCGACAATTGGAGTGACAAATCCTAATCTCGAATTATGCCAACTCAACATGAACCTTTGGAAACACCTGTAGAGCACCTTTATAATCACCCAGTTACGTTGTGACGTTTGGTAGCACACAAAGTGTTCTTCCGGTACACGGGAGTTGCACAATCTCATAGTTGCAGGAACTTTGTATAAGTCATGAAGAAAGCAATAGCAGTATACTAAACGATCAAGTGCTAGGCTAACAGAATGGGTCATGTCAATCACATCATTCTTCTAATGATGTGATCCCACTAATCAAATGACAACACATGTCTATGGTCAGGAAACATGACCATCTTTGATTAATGAGCTAGTCAAGTAGAGGCATACTAGTGACCATAGTTTTGTCTATGTATTCACACATGTATTATGTTTCCGGTTAATACAATTCTAGCATGAATAATAAACATTTATCCTGATATGAGGAAATAAATAATAACTTTATTATTGCCTCTAGGGCATATTTCCTTCAGTCTCCCACTTGCACTAGAGTCAATAATCTAGATTACATAGTAATGATTCTAACACCCATGGAGTCTTGGTGCTGATCATGTTTTGCTCGTGAGAGAGGCTTAGTCAACGGGTCTGCAACATTCAGATCCGTATGTATCTTGCAAATCTCTATGTCTCCCACTTGGACTTGGTCCCGAATGGAATTGAAGCGTCTCTTTATGTGCTTGGTCCTCTTGTGAAATCTGGATTCCTTTGCCAGGGCAATTGCACCAGTATTATCACAGAAGATCTTCATTGGTCCCGATGCACTAGGTATGACACCTAGATCGGAAATGAACTCCTTCATCCAGACTCCTTCATTTGCTGCTTCAGAAGCAGGTATGTACTCCGCTTCACATGTAGATCCCGCCACGACGCTTTGTTTAGAACTGCACCAACTTACAGCTCCACCGTTTAATAAAAACACGTATCCGGTTTGCGATTTTGAATCGTCCGGATCAGTGTCAAAGCTTGCATCGACGTAACCATTTACGACTAGCTCTTTGTCACCTCCATATACGAGAAACATATCCTTAGTCCTTTTCAGGTATTTCAGGATGTTCTTGACCGCTGTCCAGTGATCCACTCCTGGATTACTTTGGTACCTCCCTGCTAAGCTTATTGCTAAGCATACGTCAGGTCTGGTACACAGCATTGCATACATGATAGAGCCTATGGCTGAAGCATAGGGAACACTTTTCATTTTCTCTCTATCTTCTGCTGTGGTCGGGCATTGAGTTCGACTCAACTTCACACCTTGTAGCATAGGCAAGAAACCTTTCTTTGCCTGATCCATATTGAACTTTTTCAATATTTTGTCAAGGTATGTGCTTTGTGAAAGTCCTATTAAGCGTCTCGATCTATCTCTATAGATCTTGATGCCTAATATGTAAGCAGCTTCACCGAGGTCTTTCATTGAAAAACTTTTATTCAAGTATCCCTTTATGCTATCTAGAAATTCTATATCATTTCCAATTAATAATATGTCATCAACATATAAAACTAGAAATGCTACAGAGCTCCCACTCACTTTCTTGTAAATATAGGCTTCTCCAAAAGTCTGTACAAAACCATATGCTTTGATCATACTATCAAAACGTTTATTCCAACTCTGAGATGCTTGCACCAGTCCATAAATGGAACGTTGGAGCTTGCACACTTTGTCAGCACCTTTTGGATCAACAAAACCTTCCGGCTGCATCATATACAACTCTTCTTCTAGAAATCCATTCAAGAATGCAGTCTTGACATCCATTTGCCAAATTTCATAATCATGAAATGCAGCAATAGCCAACATGATTCGGACAGACTTAAGCATCGCTACGGGTGAGAAAGTCTCATCGTAGTCAACCCCTTGAACTTGTCAAAAACCTTTTGCAACAAGTCGAGCTTTATAGACAGTAATATTACCGTCAGCGTTAGTCTTCTTCTTAAAGATCCATTTATTCTCAATGGCTTGCCGATCATCGGGCAAGTCAACCAAAGTCCATACTTTGTTATCATACATGGATCCTATCTCAGATTTCATGGCCTCCAGCCATTTTGCGGAATCTGGGCTCATCATCGCTTCCTCATAGTTCGTAGGTTCATCATGGTCAAGTAACATGACTTCCAGAATAGGATTACCGTACCACTCTGGTGCGGATCTTACTCTGGTGGACCTACGAGGTTCAGTAGAAACTTGATCTGAAGTTTCATGATCAATATCATTAGCTTCCTCACTAATTGGTGTGGTTGTCATGGGAACCGATTCTCGTGATGAACTACCTTCCAATAAGGGAGTAGATACAGTTATCTCATCAAGTTCTACTTTCCTCCCACTCACTTCTTTCGAGAGAAACTCCTTCTCTAGAAAGGATCCATTCTTAGCAACGAATGTTTTGCCTTCGGATCTGTGATAGAAGGTGTACCCAACAGTTTCTTTTGGGTATCCTATGAAGACACATTTCTCCGATTTGGGTTCGAGCTTATCTGGTTGAAGTTTCTTCACATAAGCATCGCTGCCCCAAACTTTAAGAAACGACAACTTTGGTTTCTTGCCAAACCACAGTTCATAAGGCGTCTTCTCAACGGATTTTGATGGTGCCCTATTTAACGTGAATGCGGCCGTCTCTAAAGCATAACCCCAAAATGATAGCGGTAAATCGGTAAGAGACATCATAGATCGCACCATATCAAGTAAAGTACGATTACGACGTTCGGACACACCATTTCTTTGTGGTGTTCCAGGTGGCATGAGTTGCGAAACTATTCCGCATTGTTTCAAATGTAAACCAAACTCGTAACTCAAATATTCTCCTCCACGATCAGATCGCAGAAATTTTATTTTCTTGTTACGATGATTTTCAACTTCACTCTGAAATTCTTTGAACTTTTCAAATGTTTCAGACTTGTGTTTCATTAAGTAGATATACCCATATCTACTTAAATCATCTGTGAAGGTGAGAAAATAACGATATCCGCCACGAGCTTCAACATTCATCGGGCCACATACATCTGTATGTATGATTTCCAACAAATCCGTTGCTCTCTCCATAGTTCCGGAGAACGGTGTTTTAGTCATCTTGCCCATGAGGCACGGTTCGCAAGTACCAAGTGATTCATAATCAAGTGATTCCAGAAGTCCATCATTATGGAGTTTCTTCATGCGTTTTACACCGATATGACCTAAACAGCAGTGCCACAAATAAGTTGCACTATCATTATCAACTCTGCATCTTTTGGCTTCAACATTATGAATATGTGTATCACTACTATCGAGATTCAATAAAAATAGACCACTCTTCAAGGGTGCATGACCATAAAAGATATTACTCATATAAATAGGACAACCATTATTCTCTGATTTAAATGAATAACCGTCTCGGATCAAACAAGATCCAGATATAATGTTCATGCTCAACGCAAGCACTAAATAACAATTATTTAGGTCTAAAACTAATCCCGATGGTAGATGTAGAGGTAGCGTGCCGACGGCGATCACATCGACTTTGGAACCGTTTCCCACGCGCATCGTCACCTCGTCCTTGGCCAGTGCTCGCTTATTCCGTAGTCCCTGTTTCGAGTTGCAAATATTAGCAACAGAACCAGTATCAAATACCCAGGTGCTACTACGAGCTCTAGTTAGGTACACATCAATAACATGTATATCACATATACCTTTGTTCACTTTGCCATCCTTCTTATCCGCCAAATACTTGGGGCAGTTCCGCTTCCAGTGACCAGTCTGCTTGCAGTAGAAGCACTCAGTTTCAGGCTTAGGTCCAGACTTGGGTTTCTTCTCTTGAGCAGCAACTTGCTTGCCATTCTTTTTGAAGTTCCCCTTCTTCTTCCCTTTGCCCTTCTTCTTGAAACTAGTGGTCTTGTTGACCATCAACACTTGATGCTCCTTCTTGATTTCTACCTCCGCGGCTTTCAGCATCGCGAAGAGCTCGGGAATAGTCTTGTTCATCCCTTGCATATTATAGTTCATCACAAAGCTCTTGTAGCTTGGTGGCAGTGATTGAAGAATTCTGTCAATGACACTATCATCAGGAAGATTAACTCCTAGTTGAATCAAGTGATTGTTATTACCCAGACATTCTGAGTATATGTTCACTGACAGAACTATTCTCCTCCATCTTGCAGCTGTAGAACTTATTGGAGACTTCATATCTCTCAATCCGGGCATTTGCTTGAAATATTAACTTCAACTCCTGGAACATCTCATATGCTCCATGACGTTCAAAACGTCGTTGAAGACCCGGTTCTAAGCCGTAAAGCATGGCACACTGAACTATAGAGTAGTCATCAGCTTTGCTCTGCCAGACGTTCTTAACGTCGTCAGTTGCATCAGCAGCAGGCCTGGCACCCAGCGGTGCTTCCAGGACGTAACTCTTCTGTGCAGCAATGAGGATAATCCTCAGGTTACGGACCCAGTCCGTGTAATTGCTACCATCATCTTTCAACTTTGCTTTCTCAAGGAACGCATTAAAATTCAACGGAACAACAGCACGAGCCATCTATCTACAAACAAACATAGACAAGCAATGATACTATCAGGTACTAAGTTCATGATAAATTTAAGTTCAATTAATCATATTACTTAAGAACTCCCACTTAGACAGACATCTCTCTAGTCATCTAAGTGATCACGTGATCCAAAACAACTAAACCATAACCGATCATCACGTGAGATGGAGTAGTTTTCAATGGTGAACATCATTATGTTGATCATATCTACTATATGATTCACGCTCGACCTTTCGGTCTCCGTGTTCCGAGGCCGTATCTGCATATGCTAGGCTCGTCAAGTTTAACCTGAGTATTCTGCGTGTGCAAAACTGGCTTGCACCCGTTGTAGATGGACGTAGAGCTTATCACACCCGATCATCACGTGGTGTCTCGGTACGACGAACTTTGGCAACGGTGCATACTCAGGGAGAACACTTCTTGATAATTTTAGTGAGAGATCATCTTAAAATGCTACCATCAATCAAAGCAAGATAAGATGCATAAAGGATAAACATCACATGCAATCAATATAAGTGATATGATATGGCCATCATCATCTTGTGCTTGTGATCTCCATCTCCGAAGCACCGTCGTGATCACCATCGTCACCGGCGCAACACCTTGATCTCCATCGTAGCATCGTTGTCGTTTACGCCATCTATTGCTTCTACGACTATCGCTACCGCTTAGTGATAAAGTAAAGCAATTACAGGGCGTTTGCATTTCATACAATAAAGCGACAACCATATGGCTCCTGCCAGTTGCCGATAACTTCGGTTACAAAACATGATCATCTCATACAATAAAATATAGCATCACGTCTTGGCCATATCACATCACAACATGCCCTGCAAAAACAAGTTAGACGTCCTCTACTTTGTTGTTGCAAATTTTACGTGGCTGCTATGGGCTTAGCAAGAACCGTTCTTACCTACGCATCAAAACCACAATGATAGTTTGTCAAATAGACTCCGTTTTAACCTTCACAAGGACCGGGCATAGCCACACTCGGTTCAACTAAAGTTGGAGAAACAGACACCCGCTAGTCACCTGTGTGCAAAGCACGGCGGTAAAACCAGTCTCGCGTAAGCGTACGCGTAATGTCGGTCCGGGCCGCTTCATCCAACAATACCGCTGAACCAAAGTATGACATGCTGGTAGGCAGTATGACTTATATCGTCCACAACTCACTTGTGTTCTACTCGTGCATATAACATCAACGCATAAAAACCTGGCTCTGATACCACTGTTGGGGAACGTAGTAATTTCAAAAGTTTCCTACGCACACGCAAGATCATGGTGATGATATAGCAATGAGGGGAGAGTGTTGTCTACGTACCCTCGTAGACCGAAGCGGAAGCGTTGACACAACGTAGTGGAAGTAGTCGTACGTCTTCCCGGTTCAACCGATCCAGGCACCGTTACTCCGGTGCCTCCGAGTTCTTGACACACGTACAGCTCGATGACGCACCCTCGATCTCCAATCCAGTAGAGGCGCCGAGGGGGAGTTCCGTCAGCACGACGGCGTGGTGACGATCTTGATGTTCTCCTGTCGCAGGGCTTCGCCTAAGCACCGCTACAATATGACCGAGGTGTAATATCGTGGAGGGGGGCACCGCACACGGCTAAGGAACGATCAATGATCAACTTGTGTGTTCTAGGGTGCCCCCTTACCCCCGTATATAAAGGAGGGAGGGAGGAGGTGGCCGGCCCAAGGAGGGGGCGTGCCATAGGAGGAGGAAACCTACTCCAAGTAGGTTTCCCCTCTTTTTCCTAATCTTATTTGGAGGGGAAAGGAAGGAGTACTAGTAGTTGGAAGGAGTACTAGTAGTATGAAAGGAAGAGGGGGAAGGAGAAAGGAAAAAGGGGGGGCCGGCCCCCTTCCCCAATTCGGATTGGGCTTGGGGGGGCGCGCCCCCCTCCCTTGCTCCTTCTCCCTTCATCCTACATGGGCCTAATATGGCCCATATACTTCCCGGGGGGTTCCGGTAACCTCCCGGAGCTCCGGTATATTCCCAAACTCTCCCGGAACCTTTCCGGTGTCCAAATATATCCGTCCAATATATCAATCTTTATGTCTTGACCATTTCGAGACTCCTCGTCATGTCCATGATCACATCCGGGACTCCGAACAACCTTCGGTACATCAAAATACATAAACTCATAATGTAACTGTCATCGAAACCTTAAGCGTGCGGACCCTACGGTTCGAGAACAATGTAGACATGACTGAGACACGTCCCTAGTCAATAACCAATAGCGGGACCTGGATGTCCATATTGGTTCCTACATATTCTACGAATATCTTTATCGGTCAAACCGCATAACAATATACTTTGTTCCCTTTGTCATCGGTATGTTACTTGCCCGAGATTTGATCGTCGGTATCCAATACCTAGTTCAATCTCGTTACCGGCAAGTCTCTTTACTCGTTCTGTAATACGTCATCTCATAACTAACTCATTAGTTACATGCTTGCAAGGCTTAAGTGATGAGTATTACCGAGAGGGCCCAGAGATACCTCTCCGACAATTGGAGTGACAAATCCTAATCTCGAATTATGCCAACTCAACATGAACCTTTGGAAACACCTGTAGAGCACCTTTATAATCACCCAGTTACGTTGTGACGTTTGGTAGCACACAAAGTGTTCTTCCGGTACACGGGAGTTGCACAATCTCATAGTTGCAGGAACTTTGTATAAGTCATGAAGAAAGCAATAGCAGTATACTAAACGATCAAGTGCTAGGCTAACAGAATGGGTCATGTCAATCACATCATTCTTCTAATGATGTGATCCCACTAATCAAATGACAACACATGTCTATGGTCAGGAAACATGACCATCTTTGATTAATGAGCTAGTCAAGTAGAGGCATACTATTGACCATAGTTTTGTCTATGTATTCACACATGTATTATGTTTCCGGTTAATACAATTCTAGCATGAATAATAAACATTTATCATGATATGAGGAAATAAATAATAACTTTATTATTGCCTCTAGGGCATATTGCCTTCAGCCATGACCAAGTTTAGCGACCCGTTGGCCGCCTGGAAAAATCGAGTGAAAGCAAAGATCAACGACGGGGAACCCTACTCTGAGATTGTAAAGGATAATCCGACAATCACGGAAGAGCAGTTTCAAATATTCAAGGAGGCTTGCAAGGCCGAAGCTGCCAAAAAAAGTCTAAGTACATGAAGGGGCTTCAAAAGAGGAACATTGGGAGCCACCACCTTGGAAGCCGTGGTTACGGCGGAAAGAGGTCCAAATGGGCCAAGGAGGACGCGGAAGCCGCGAGTCTGCGCATCCCAGACCCCTTGGCGGATTTCACCGTCTCGCAGGAGCGTGACGTCCTAAGGGCCCGGCACCGTTGGGACCCAGTGAAGAAGGTTTACGAGAAAATATCGGTCATTACGGAGTTCATGAGACTGCTGGTAATTTTAGTTTCTGATCAATTCGACTGCACACGTTAGTCATATTTGTAAATGATCCTTGTGCCTTTTGCAGAGAGAGCAGCACCGGATTGCGGCCGAAAGCGACTCGCCGTCTGAGGCATTGGCGAGGCCCAAGTGGGACACTCCATTCAACCGGGCGTTGAACATATTGAAACAACAACCGGTGGATACTCGACCGTCGTATGGACGCGTGCACGGTGTCGGAGACGGCACCACGTGGAAGAAGTACTACCGTGAGACCACGGAGGAGAGAAAGGAAAGACGGAGGTTAACTGAAGAAAGCATCGACAAGAAGGTTGAGATGGCGGTTGAGAAGAAATCATCTCAGACAGTCGCAACAGCGGTAGCTGCCGCAAAACAGGCGATTGTAGATATATCTACTTCCTTGGTGACGGGCGTTTACACTTGGACAAGGCCAAATCCAGAAAAAAATGCAGAGGACTTTCCCCTTGCTGACTTCTTGGGAGCACCTACTCCCGCACCGGCTCCCGTACCTACTCCTGCACCGGCTCCTGCACCTGCTCCCACACCGGCTCCCGCACCGGCTCCCACACCAGACGTGCTCGGTGGTGCCTCCTCTTTGGCTGAGCTCGACGCCCTCACGGTATCTGTCACACCGGCCCCCTTCAATATAAATGTATAATCTCCCGTTTTTGTTGCCTTTCGGATGTCTCACGTCGCAGACTTTTCTTTGCAGGCCGACGAAACCCCGTGCACCATATTGTACACCACCGGCGAACGGAAGGTGGACGTGGGGAAGGGGACGATAATGGAGCCGAAGGAACCATTGTTCCACAGCCGGTCAATCCCCCCGAACGTCTTCAAGGTTTCCATGGCCAGTGTCAAACCGGGCCACGAGAATTTGCCTCCTCTAATACTAGTGGGGGATGACGACGAGACCCCGCGGCGGCTTGGTGATTGTTGCAATGGGTGGGTCATGTTGTGGCCAAAGGGTCTGCTTCGTCTGGAGGCGGCCGGGAGCACACCCACGAGCACGCAGCCTCAGCAAGGTATGAACATCAACACCCCACCTACCCAATTAGCGTCGGGTGTCGGGTTGGGTGATAGCGTACGGGGTAAGCAGGTGGCTCCATTAGTCGCTGATGACGTCGCCATGGATGAGGATGAGGATGACGATGGCGCTGAACAGTATGTCTATACTGGCGCCTCCTCAGGGTTTGAGCGTCATGAGTCGGTGCCTGAATTACCGTCTCAACGTATTATTGATGACCATCCGGTAGTAAAGAAGTCTAGGAAGAGAGCAAGGAAAGGAAAAAAAGCTGATTCTATGATCCAGCCGCCTCAGCAGCCTCGGCTTCAGGACCGTGTAGATATCCCCGATGCGGATAAATGGCATATCCTCGGTCAACCAATCCTACCTGAAACAGCGCTAAGGGCCAGATTCGGCAATCTAAGGAGACTTCATGACGATGTGCTGCGGGCAGAGAAAGGCCTCATCGCCTCGAAAGATCCAGGATACCCACTCTACGTGGTTAACGTTCCGCGGCAAATGTCGTACGTCGATAGCTTCCCCGCGGATAAGTTCTTCCTCCGATTCGATTACATATTCGACATGTTTCACATGAAGAAGTTGGATTTTACGTTTGTCCGCCTTTAAGCCTTGCACATGAACTACATCATTGGGGTTGAACAGATACGTCATATCTGGCTCGCTGACCCGTACTACATGCACGAGGGCTTCTTGGGAGTCTGCGTAGAGCAGCGTGAATACGCGAGGGATTACATTGTCAGTTTCATGCTCGCCAATAAGGACAAGGAGGCGATTCTCGTGCCTTATCATCCCGTGTAAGTCATCCGCGCTGCTATCCTTCCTTCGATTTCAATAATTCATTTGCACGGTGGAGGCTAATTAATTTGAGGTGTACTTATTTTGCGCAGCGGCGGGCGCGCCGTCCTCATCATCCTCTACCCCCAATTCTCCCACGCTCTTTACTTGGACTCGTCGAAGAACATTCACAAAAAGGATTACACCCACATCAAAGATGTTCTCGACAGTGCTATGTTTTACTACCAAGCAAGGGGTGGAGAGGTTAGGGACAATAAGAGAAGGGGCGGCAGGGACGCCTTCAGCCATAAGACCGACTTCTGCTGCATCCAGCAACCGAACGATTCTCTTAATGATGGATTCTACATCCTACACCACATGCTGGAGTACAGACGGGATCACCAGAACCTTCACATGGCACCTAGATCTGGCGATGCCCATATTCTGCAATGGGCAAAGGACATAGGAGATATCGAGGATCATCGACTTCGAGCTGAGTTCTATAACATCCTGCGCGAACTTGCCCAAATCATCATGAATGAGGTCGTCGGAAAAACAGGGATGTTCCATGCAGAAGGACAAATGTCGCGCGAAGATGTCTAAACATGGATAGCTTCTCAGCGTCTCGACATGAAGCCTTTCACTAAGCTCGATGACTATCTCCCTGACATGGATGGATGGCACGACATGATGGAGTGATTGTCGATATATGACAATGTGTTCGTTTAGTCCATACTTTCTTTTATGACAAAACTTTGAGTTATGCACGATGAAACTTTATTTGTGATGTAATTAAACCGTCCTCCTCCTCGACTAGCAAAAATCCCTCTAGTTAGGTCATTTTGGGTACGATGAACTTTGTTATTTATGCTTATGATATGGTGTTTCTATTTTTGCCAAGTCTGTCTCTTTCTGTTGCTCAACTATATATGTTGCATATCATCGACTCATGTGACGATGCAGGTGCATAGATCATAGATGGCGAAGAAGTGCTACGCCAGGAGTATATATACGACAAGTGGCCGGAGTGTCAGGCCCAGGTGTACCGGTTTTCGGTTTCCGAGCGACACACAGTACTTAGTTTAGGTTCACGCTAATGCGAGAGAGGGATACGAACTCATGTACTCAAAGTGATAGCTATTCTCACGTATATCATTGTTTAGATGGATGACGATGTATTTGCAAGTAATCGAGACTTGTATCGCTATTTTCGAGATTGATGACGAGAGACCACTTTGTGTTGGATGATGATTATGATGATGACATGATTTGATGAGACTAATTGTATGTATATTCTATGATTACATTTGTATGTGGATGATATGCTAAAGATTATTGTATAAAGCCTATTCAAATACAAAACAAATAAAAAACAAATATGTAGGAAAAAAAACTAATAAAACTAGTAGTAGCGAGGGGGGGAAATTTAGCAGTAGCGCCGACTTACCGGTAGCGCTTCCCGCTAAACAGCACTGCAGATATTATCAGTAGCGCCCTTTTCTAAAGAGCGCTACAGCTATTCATCTGTAGCAGTAGCGTGGGTCAACAGGCGCTACTGCTATACGTTAGCTGTAGCGCCTTATTAGTAGCGCCGGTACCCGCGCTACTGAGAGGGCCAAAACCCGCGCTGCTGCTAGGTTTTTCCCTAGTAGTATGTGTAGAATAGTTATTCTGCTAATATTAGCAGAATAGACCGTATATATATATTGTCTGTCAAAGTATTGAAGAAATCCATGGCTACATCATTTGCTGGAAGTAACAGGCGTATGATGCTACGAAGCTCTTCAAAGTTGTTTTGGAACGGAGTTCCTCATACAATAATTCACTTTTTCATACGAAATTCAGCAAAGGCCTTCCAAGTAGCAACATTCGGAAGGCTCTTGCTGAACTTCATACCAAAAAGCTAATTATCCTATCGGAACTCGTTCCAAAACAATTTTGGAGAGTTTCGTACCATTATGCGCCTGTTACTTCCGGCTAATGGTGAAGCAATGGTTTTCTTGAATCCTTTGACACTAGACAACGTGACATATAGAAGGGCAGATGAGATCAGGAAAAATATGGACCATTTTCTGCACATCCAGAATGGCGCCATCTTGTTAAATACCTTAAAGGTTAAGAGAATCCGAGCGGTCGAGGATCAGAACTAGGGTAGAGGGTCAAGGGTCGCCTAGGGGATGAGGGTTGAGGGTCATCGAGGGGTCGGGGGTCGAGGGTCAAGGATCGCTGAGGGGTCGAGAGGGGGATGTTGATCAACCCCCTCTCTCTCGACCAACTCTCAAGGACACTCAGCTGGGTCTTGATCTGAAGACTCCATGTCTATGTTGGAAGGAGGACATCAAGCTTCTGAACTTCACGCCTTCGCCTCCTCCTCCTCCTCTGACGAGTCAGGGCACTCCACCTCCTCCTCCGATGATGATGATGATGAGTGATCAGGGCACTCCGCCTCCTGCTCCGACGCGTGAGGGCGGCACTCCGCCTCCTTCTCCGCCTGCTCTGGCGTGTCCGAGCAGCCTGCCTCCTCCTCCGCCTCATGGCCAACGGCGGAACACAGACGCCACCGCTCTGGCTACTCCGGCGCGTCGGACAAATCCGCCCCCTTCTACTACTCGTCAGCAAGAATGGAAGAGAGCCGCCGCCGCTCTGGGGTCTAGCAGTACAGCTAGAGGCGGAAGGCAATACAGATTTGGTCCATCTCTCAAGCATGTAGAGAAGTTACCATACAAGATGACCATGGAGGAAAACAAGCAGATCGTTCAAGCCCAAGTGAAGGACTTCTTTGAAATGCGAAGAGCTATGAAACATCCACCTGCAGAGGAGAAGATAAATCATGTGAAAGCGAAGCGCACTATAAATGCCCTGAAGCGACCACCACCGCGTTCGCCGGATAACAACCATCTCCGCTGTCTTAAAAAGACATTGCAAGAAGCACGCCAGTCGGGAAGTACTACAACTAACAAAAGGTTAAAAGAACAAAGAAGTGGGAAAAAAAAATTCCCCAGCTCGGAGAATAGGAGAACCAATCATTCCCCTCGCTCAAAGTGTCTAGCGATATCGTCGCAAATCAGCCACTACTTCCCGGTACCAATATTGGTGATTACCTTCCCGACGATGTAGATTTAGAAACAATGGAGCTGGACGAATTCAAATACCATTATAGGAAGCCTCTCGTCAAAGATACTCTTTCTCTAACAACGATGATGCGAAGATTTCATGATTGTTACATGAAAATCTGCAGCGAGTCTGGGAAGGATGCTTTGTCAATGAGAATTAAAGAGAACCACGATTTCATTGGCCAAGAACTGTTAACTATTGATTTTGACGAGTTTTTCCAGTTCTACAATCAAAAGGCCCTCGACAAATCACTTGTGGCTTGCTACTGTCTGTAAGTACTACTTTCTGTAATTAAGTATCTATATATATAGCTCAGCTCTTTCATTGCATGTATATATAATTATCCTCACTATATTATGCAGATTGAAGATCGTCGAATGCAGAAAAGCATAAATCTATGACATTGGGTTCATTAACCCAAATGTCATACATGAATGGACGGTTGAAAAGAATGTCACAGAAACCAAGGACAACTTACTAAAATCGTTGCTAAAAAATTAAACCAAAGATAAAATACTCTTTCCTTACAACTTCAAGTGAGTGTTACTGTCTTGTGCATATTCGGTTTCCTTTATTACTCGAGGTTATAGTCATGTAACTGATAAGTTGTGCATGTGTGCACGGCTTCCACTTTATTCTCCTAGTGATTTAACGTGAGAAGGAGAAGTAACCGTCTTAGACTCGAGACGAAAAGATCCCGAGGACTATGCGGACATTACTGGAATGCTCTAGCAGCAAGTTCAATCGATCATTATCGCACCATATCGGCAACTTTGTTCATTTCCTGATATCAAGTAATTATTTTTTTGTCCTGCAGGGTTTGGAAAGAGTTCACCGCAATTTCTCCAGGACTGTCGACCGAGTTGACATTTAAACAACCGAAAGTAACTACTACTACCTAGTTCCGTGCATCTCCCATTGATTGTAGCTAGTTTCATCAATATCATTTAGCATGCTTGCTTATCAGTTTGATTGACCTCTATTTCTCGTAAAGTGCTTGTGGTAGGAACAACGAAATGATTTCTGTGGATACTACGTTTGCGAGTTGATATAGAACGAGACGGCCAAGAATAAGTGGGGCTACTCTGAAAAACAATATGAAGTGCGTAAGCAAAAATATTCACAATTGTATTTTATTACCATCATTTGTGTTGAGTTTCATTCATACACATGTATTGACCCTCTTCTTCGATTTAAATATAGCAGCTGCGGGATGAGCTCCTACCACATCATCGGATAAAAGCAATTCAAGAGGAATTGGCGGGATTCTTTCTTGACCACGTCATATATAAAGCCGGAGAATACCATGTGGAACTTGACTTCAGATATTAAGGATTGTAATAGATCTTATAATGTATATATGTAGCTAGTAGCGTCGGATAGATATACGAAAACTTGCTGTTCGACCAATCTCTCGGAGAAGGAGAGGTCGATCACTTCTCTCTGTATATGTTCATGATGATCTTCTGTACTTAATGGTTTCCTTCACTTTCTTACTAGCTAGCATGTCGATCCTCTATACGTATAGTATGTAGCGTCGACCAAGCACGGAGATAAGAGAGGTCACTTCTCTCGCTAACACAATATATGAAACCCTAATTAAATTAACCCTCCACCCCCCCCCCCCCCCCCCCAAAATAACAAAAACCCCAGCTCCTGAGCCGTTGACGCGTGGATGCATTTTGGTCCCGGTTGGTGTTACCAATCGGAACCAAAGGCCCTCCTGCCAGGGCTCACCGCAAGGGCCACGTGGAGCCCCACCTGTCCCGGTTCGTGAGCGAACCGGGACTAAAGGTCATGGGCTTTAGTCCCGGGTCCGGAACCGGGACAAATGGGCCTCTGGAACCGGGACAAGTGGGCCTTTTTCCTCTAGTGCTAGCACCATCATATAAAGAATTTTGCTACATGAACTGGTGATGAAGTAGCAAAAGTGAATGTATTTTATTTTTTAAAATTATTTTCTCATGTAAAGTAGATACGTACAATCCACACAACACAACAGTGACACCACCACAACTGAGATAACAACCAAACACTAGGTATACCCCACTCATTTCTCTTGCCTCATCCATGACCATTTATGAGATATCTCATTTATATATTTTGGTTGGGTGCAGATAATATTCAATTGGAGCACATAACTATTCTAACTCTATTGAAGTGCATCTATTGTTGTTAAGATGTCACGTGTTTCTTTGTACTAGAAGATATATGGGCATGACTTTAGGCTGATCTGTGTTTGCAGTCCCCTACAATAAATACCAGCTTCATGCCTATATTATCTTTGCTCTAGAAAGACGGACTTGAGAATCCCGAGAACAATGTCGATTAGGAATAGTTGGATGTGTGCCACTTCCTAGGAATGTGAGGTATTGAGAACGCATTCGCTGTAGCTATCATTGTTAGCATTGCGTCATGTTGGCTTTTGATCGCTAGAACAAATCAACCAGGAGCAGCCTATACGTGCAAGCTAACTAGACAAGCAGTCAAACAATCAGCTTGATTGATTAACAGTACCACGTAGGCCTGGGCTTGCTTTAACTTGCGATCGGCTCTCTCGGCGGAACGTACTAGCGTCAACAGGATCGATACGATCTCAGATCGTACAACTCGGCGGAACTCATGGTAAACTTAGCGATAGGAAAATTGATCGTTTATAGCCAAAGGCTTGTATCGAGCCTTGCTTTATTTCTCTCTTTTTCCGTTATTATTTTACACGGGGGTTTACACGTATATATACTACTAGGGCGAGCTATCTTAAGCTAAACCTACTCGGGTAAGAACTCTAGTACTACACGGACAGGGTACAACATCCGAGACGGACACCATGTCGTGCTTACCTAACACGTCAATGGGACAGGACGTCTTGGTTGTGGAGGAGAACGACATGTTACCTTTGTGGGGGGATGCATGACATTTCGCCAAGCTTCCGGCAAATGAAGCACCGCTCGAGGAGCCAGTAGTATAACGTATAGTAGATAGTGCTAGGGCGAGAAGTTTCTGGGCAAGAGTTTGGTGGTGGTCAGACAGAGCGCGATAGCAAGAGATCAGAGTGTGCCTAATGAATTTAGCATTTACTTGTTTATGACCGTAACATACCACTCTCCGTAGAGCATGTTTAATTAGCCAGCATTTTCTATCTGGGGGTCTTTTCCGGAGGAGTGAAGTCTATTTCAAACCTTGAATTTGTACTGGTGGTCGAAATCAAACCTCAACGTCCTAATCCCTGAAATCCATACCCTGAACTTATAATTCCCGTTTGTTACTCACCTCGGCTCCTTTTTAATTCCGTGATTGCTGACGTCGGCATGGTCACTGCAAAGAAGCAACCGTTAGATATGGGGCTAGCGCACGGGGATTGCAGTTCAGCGATGGCTTACTCGGGAGGAAACTCGGGACCTCAGCGTGGGCTGCTGTCGCCTTTCGGGTCACCGGCGAGCTCGCCCGGCCGCAAATGGCAAATATGCACACAACAAATTGGCACACACGTACCAAATGGGCTTGGAAGTACGAAAATAACAGCGGCGACGTTCTCCCTTAATAGCAGCGGATACTCCTTGTTGGAGGCTTGGAGAAGCCTGAATCCTCCTCCTACAGCGTTGGCTCTTTGGCCTGCGCGAGTGACAACAAATCGAACTCCCCGTGATGCTGCTGCCGTGGACGGCGCCGGCGACCGCATTTCGCTGCGCTCGTCTCGCAGCACACCGCACACGACGTCGGAGTCGAAGGGCTTCACGGCATCTCTTCGCACGAGCAGCAAGTATCGCTGCAGCCGAAGCAACAGCTTCCACGGTAATCATCGCACCTGAGCAGAAGCTGCCGCCTGCGCAGCCGGCGCCAAATGAAAGTGGCAGACTTTCTGCGGGAGTCGCCGACGCCAAATGAAAGTGGCAGACTTTCTGCGGGCGTCGCGGCGTAGTAGTAGGCGTTGTGCGGCACGAGCATGACATTGGGGTGGCGGAGATGTCCGAGTAGGGCCATGTGGTGATGTGGTGCTCAAAATCCTTCTTGCTTGGTCGACGCCGTCACCGGCGCCGTGTGGCGGAGCCGCGCGACGCTGCCGTCGTGGAGCATCGCCTTGTACGCCATGCAGCCGCTGCCGAGAACCTCAGCGGTCACGCGCAGCTGTTCCTCCAGCCCGCCAACGTTTAGCTCGCCCTTGCTGTGGCGGCAGCGATGCGCCGCAGCGTACAGGTCGACATTCTCGCCGAACGCTGGCGGCCACCCGCAATCCGTATCAAGACAGCTAGAAAAGATGGAGATGATACGTGGGTCCATCTAATCAGTGAGAGTAGAGGCTGTCCTGGGTGAATTGACTTTTTCTACATGCAGTAGCTGACTCAGCTATCCCGGCCTTTCCTAGGGAAACCCTGTTTGGATGCGGCATCAAGGTTACAAACAACCCGGATTAAAGAAAACAGGGTACCATTTTCTGGGATTCAAAGGTCGTTCATTTTTGATGACGTGTGAAAAATTAAGGTTTAAATTAGACTTCACTCTTTCCCGAGCTGGGTACATAAGCTGATGTTGATGTGGACAATTAAGGTTATCACTGGAAACAAGCATCTCTTTCCTGCCAACTCTGCTGTCTAGGCTCTATCTTGTCACATTAGAAGCATGCATATGGATTTCTACCGAAAAAGGCTTTTGCCCCGCTTTATGTATAACACAACCATCGACCTACAGACTGCAAACAAACCGACACCACGCACACATCCAAGGCAGATACAAGGGAGCCGACGATCAGCAACACTACTCCAAAGACTACAAAGCAAACAACAAGTAGACATATGAGCATAGCTAAGGAACTAAGGAGCTCTCCACCGTGAGCAAGTCACCGCGAGGAGATGAAGTCGAAACTCGACGAACCAAGAACTCCAAAGCGGTGCTTCCAACAAAGAAACGACAATAGAGAGCCACCACCCCCTGATCCACTGAATCGAGGTTTTCAACCGGAGTAACGCGAAGGACGCGGGGCCACCATGATGGATCCTTCAGGAAAGGAAGGATGCAACGACGCCGCCGCCATCGCTCTGGCCCAAACTGGAAGAGGTTTTCACCCCGGCCACCACCCTTCGCTTGTGCTAATGGTATGACATGACAAGAGACCATCCCTCGTACCACCACCGCAGAGTGTCGAAGGCCTGCCCCATGCCGCCCTTGTGGCCATGGCAACAAGCCCATCAGCGTGTGAGCTACGAGCTCCGCCCACGAGCCCGCAGCTCCCACCACCAAGGCCGCCGCCCTACAAACAAACACTCCAGAGACCATCAAAGGTACGGGCTTTGAGCCGACCGGCAGGACCCAAGCACCATCGAAACCGCCGGTGGCCGTCCGTCCCCGAACACTGGTCTGCAGCCAGGAGGCACTAGGCCTGGAAGAGGAGAGGGGGAAGCGGAGCTCGTCCGGACTGGTACACCCCTGTGCCGGTGAGAGGTAGTCGGTCTACCCATCCCTGCATTAGCCTCCCTTGCGTCACCCCTGACGCCCTAGCACGGCCTCCGGCAAGATCCACGCGAGGAAGAGGCAGCTACCCATTCACTGGCGAGGGCCGCTTGATCGACCACACCCTTCCGCAGAAGAAAGTCTCTAGAGGAGCCAGCACCCTGACCCGCACCCCCACTATGATGCCATGGCGCCCCGCCGCTAGGTGCCATCCCCTACCTCGAACAAAGTAGCCGCAACCCGCCACACGACCACGCATCCGCTCTACACCACCCGTGTCCAGCCCACCACGCTGGGCCCGCGGCTCCAAAGCGCCGCCGCCGACCACAGCTGCCCGTCGCCGCGCCACAGATCTCCACCGCACCACTGCTCAGGAGTGCCCACCCGCGTCGAGCTCCACAAGCGAGGAGTGCAAGGGCCCCGGCGCCGCCAGCATGCACCGGGTAGGGAGGGGGTCGCATTTTGGCGGCTAGGGTTATCCACTCGTCGCTCGGAGAGCGATACAAGGTAGGGGGTCGTTCGGAACCCCAATCACACCCGTTGCCTATAATTTATGAAAACAAATCATCTCCACATTTACCAGATGAATCAATGATTGATTATATTGTAGCACTCTGGCAACAAGGCTAGAAATACAACACAATATGATATTGTACCAGGTTGAACGATAACACATGTATCCACCCACATTCCCTTGCTTAAACATGACCAAGCTCTCGTAAATGAGGCACCGCCTTACGCCCTATCTCCGAGTAATCGTATTGGCTGGACTTCTTTCTATGGTCTTTTGCCCATCTCTTCTTCTCAACTAGCTTGTAGCCAAGAAACCCAACAAAACCAACATGGTCAAACGGGCTAGAAAGTTGTGGAAAGAGAGAAAGCGATGATAATTCGGAGGAATCACATGAGTGTGGCACGTTAGGAATGTGAGGCACTAGGACACTTCTCTAGTCCTTTTTCTTGTGAGATTGCAACAGATAAGCTAGTGTGCGGCTTGCGGCCCCAGCCCTCCAAAATATTGGCTTATTGTACTGGAGACATGAGCTCACACACCATCAAACTTAGGGCATGTTCGGCAACCCTCGCAATGTGGAATCTGCAAGTCGTGACTCTTGCTCTGAAATCTGGCTATGCGTGCGTAGCATGGAAAGTTTGGCTGCCATGTTTCGCATCATAACGATTTCATATGCTGGTTGCCCATTTAGGTGCCATTGGGCCCGTTCGGCAGAGAAAGAAAGGCCGGGGATTTGAGCCTAGATCGGTGGGAAAGGTTACATGGGCTAGGCCCATCCAGAAGGGAGGGGGGGGGGGGGGGGGGGGGGGTTAGCCAGTTTTTTGGGACTTTGCAATGTGTATACTACTTTCCTATGTTTGCATCTACTTAAAGTGTAGAAGTACTGAAATTTTGAATAGGGAGAATTGAGAAAAATTAAATTTTGCACAGAGATTAAATTTTTGAAATTGAACACAGAGATTACAACTTACAGAAGTGACACATTACATAATTATAGAAGTGCTCACATAGGGAACTTATACAAATGCTCACTTAAAAAAGTACAAGCGCTTACATATACATAAATATTTTGGACATAGCAAAGATTCGGCCAAGCTGCCCAGCAAGTACTTCATAGAGAGATGGTGGTGAGAAGTTGTCTTTGTGGGCAGGTGACACAAATGGTAGTTCAAACATTGAGTTACTTACCAACATTGGGCTCACCTCAAAACATGCTTAGTCATCCATTTAATTATTTACTAGCTAAACCCCCTGTCTTAGCAGCATATCTTGTCCCTAAAGTTCTTTCTTCTCTGCTTTTTGAACCACTCAAATTTACAGATCCATTCTGCAATTGCTTGCGATTGTTTTAGGTCTATAAATTGTGGATTGTACGACATGTCATTGATCGTATGCCGTAGCATATATAGAGTACAAAGGGCAAGGATATCTCAACCGTATCCGCTATACAAGGAAAGAATCGGGAGATATCCGTAGACTAGGAAAACAATAAAAGAGAATCCTAGCTGCCTAAGTACATGCGATCATGAGTATCTCAACACCCCCCCGCAGTCGATACGTCGCTAGTGACGCAGAGACTGGATCGGCAAACTGCTGAGCGGTGGGAACATGCAGCACACGGATGCGGCCGAGAGCCACCTGCTCACGCACGAAGTGTATGTCTAGCTCGATGTGCTTCGTGCAGCGATGATGAACGGGGTTGGCGGAGAGGTAAACAGCCGAGACGTTGTCACAGTACACAAGAGTGGCACGTGAAACGTCGTGATGAAGCTCCTGAAGAAGTTGCCGCAACCAGGAGCACTCGGCAACGGCGTTGGCAACAGCCCTGTACTTTGCCTCAGCACTGGAACGGGAGACCGTGGGCTATCGTTTCGACGACCAGGAGATGCGGGACGGCCCCAAGTAGATGCAGTAGCCGGAGGTGAAACGCCGAGTGTCCGGACAGCCGGCCCAGTCAGCATCGGAGTAAGCAACCATGTCGATGGAGGAGGATGCTGTCAAGGTGAGCCCGAGGGACATAGTGCTGCGGATATAACGGAGAATCTGCTTCACCAAGTTCTAATGGCTGTCACGAGGAGCATGCATGTGTAGACACACCTGCTGAACGGCGTACTGCAAATTTGGTCGTGTGAGGGTTAAGTACTAAAGGGCCCCGACAATAGACCGGTAAAACGGGGCATCTGGTGCTGGAGAGCCATCAAGTGCGGAGAGCTTGGCCTTCGTGTCAACAGGAGTAGCCACGGGCTTGCAGTTGAGCATGTCGGCGCGCTCAAGAAGCTCATGGGCATACTTCTGTTGATGAAGGAAAAATCCGTCGGAGCGCCGAATGACCTCAATGCCGAGAAAGTAACGGAGCGGTCCCAAATCCTTCAAAGCAAATTCGGTGCATAGACGAGCAGTGAGCTGGTCTAGGAGTTGTACTGAAGAAGCCATGAAGATGATGTCACCGACGTAGAGCAGGAGATAAGCAATCGCCGGTCCATGATGGTACACGAACAGAGAGGCGTCGGAGCGAGTAGCTCGGAAGCCTAGTTGCTGAAGGAAGGCGGCGATGCGCTGGTACCAAGCTCGCGGCGCCTGCTTTAGTCCATAGAGGGACCGAGAGAGTAGGCATACGTGATCAGGATGATCGGCGTCGACGAACCCGGTGGGTTGCTGGCAATACACCTGTTCGGCAAGATGGTCGTGAAGGAATGCGTTGGAGACGTCCAGCTGATGAACCGGCCAGGCACGTGATACCGCAAGCTGAAGGACGGTGCGGATCGTGCCGGGCTTGACGACCGGAGCGAAGGTGTCTGTGAAGTCAACTCCGGCGTGCTGCCGGAAACCGCAAACCACCCAACGAGCTTTGTAACGCTCAAGGGTGCCGTCGGGGCGCGTCTTGTGCCGGAAGATCCACTTCCCGCTAATGATGTTGGTGTGGCGGGGAGGTGGGACGAGCTGCCAGGTGCGGTTGCGTTGCAAGCATCGAACTCGTCCTGCATGGCAGCAAACCAGTTGGGGTCGCGGAGAGTGGCCTGAACGGATGATGGAACCGGCGACGGTGAAGAGGTCGAGGCCGCACATAAATACTCCTCCGACGGATAACGCATGCTGGGCCGAAGGGCACCTGTATGTGATCGTGTGGTGATCTGGAGCGGCCGGGCATCACCGTCGGGCTGGTCGGTGGGCATAGCAGAGGCCGCAGGTGGCAAGACCAGCGGGGCGATGATCGAGGCCACGGGTGGCAGACCCGCAGGCAGGTCCGGAGTGACCGCAGAGAGGCCCGGGCCGGTCGCGGGCAAGGCCGCATGAGGCGGGCTCGGAACGGCTGCAGGCGGAGCCACAGGTGGCGGGCCCGGGACAGCTGCAGATGAGGCCGCAAGTGGCGATCCCGGGGCGGCCGAGGACGAGGCCGCGAGTGGCGATCCCGGGGCGGCGGGGGCCGCAAGGAGCCGACGCGAGCCGGACGAGGAAGCCGAAGCGCCCCATGCAGAGGCGCGGGATCCCGAGGCCGAGGAGGACTCCGGAGCCGCGGAGTGGCCCGGCGTCCAGGCATCCGAGGCACTCTGTACGCCTACAGAGTCGCCAAGATCGGATGGGACCAGGCCGGGGTGGCCGCCACGAGGGGGCGGCGGCGCGATCGGAGGCCCGCCGAGGAGAGGCGTGGCTGACAAAGTCGGTGCGTCCGAGGGAGGAACCTGCTGAAACGGAAATACTTTTTCGTCAAAGTAAACATGCCTAGATGTGATGACCCGATGAGAGACGGGGTCGTAGCACCGGTAGCCCTTTGTGTTGGAGGGGTACCCAAGGAAGATGCAAGCGAAGGACCGCGGAGCAAGCTTATGTGCGGCGGTAGAGGCGGTGCTAGGATAGCAGAGACATCCAAAGATGCGAAGATCATCGTATGATGGAGGAGTCCCATAGAGCAACTGATGCGGCGCATTGTTCCAGCAAACGCGACATGGTCGGAGGTTAACAAGAAGAGTCGCGGTGGTGAGTGCATCGGGCCAAAACCGAGGCGGGATGTTGGCATGAAACAGGAGGGTACGGACGCAATCGTTTAGAGTGCGGAGTACACGTTCTGCCCGCCCATTTTGCTGCGAGGTGTAAGGACATGTTAGACGAAAAACAGTACCATGTGTGGCGAGGAGGATGCGAACGGCAAGACTATCGAACTCTTTCCCATTGTCTGTTTGAAACGCAAGAATGGGGCGACCAAAGTGCGTAGAGACAAAGGAGTAAAAATATGTAAGTGTTGAAAAAACATCCGACTTCTGCCGAAGAGGAAAGATCCACACAAAATGCGTAAAATCGTCTAAGATGACAAGATAATAAAGATAGCCGGAGTTGCTCGCAATGGGCGATGTCCAAACATCGCAATGTATCAACTGAAACGGATAAGCCGCAATAGTGGTAGAGTTGCTAAAGGGTAGACGCACGTGTTTGCCAACACGGCAAGCATGACAAGCATGGTCATCGACCTTATTACAAGTGAAATAAAAACTACGAAGAATATGACAGAGCGTGGCTGTTGGGGAACGTAGTAATTTCAAAAAAAAATTCCTACGCACACGCAAGATCATGGTGATGGCATAGCAACGAGAGGGGAGAGTGTTCGTCCACGTACCCTCGTAGACCGTAAGCGGAAGCGTTAGCACAACGCGGTTGATGTAGTCGTACGTCTTCACGATCCGACCGATCCAAGCACCAAACGTACAGAGCCTCCGAGTTCAGCACACGTTCAGCTCGATGACGATCTCCGGCCTCCGATCCAGTCGAGCTCCGGAGATGAGTTTCGTCAGCACGACGGCGTGGTGATGATGATGATGTTCTACCGGCGCAGGGCTTCGCCTAAACTCCGCGACGATATGACCGAGGTGGAATATGGTGGAAGGGGGCACCGCACACGGCTAAGGAACGATCCGTAGATCAACTTGTGTGTCATGGGGTGCCCCCCTGCCCCCGTATATAAAGGAGCAAGGGGGAGGGGGCCGGCCAAGGAGAGGAGGCGCGCCCTAGGGGGGCAATCCTACTCCAAGTAGGATTCCCCCCTCTTTCCAAGTCCTACTAGGAGAAGGGAAGGAAGGGGAGGAGAAGGAGAAGGAAGGAGAGGGAGGAGAAGAAGGCAAGGGGGCCGCCCCCCTAGTCCAATTCGGTTTGGGCTAGGGGGGCCGCGCGCTCTTCCTCCTCTCTTCCACCACTTGGCCCATGAGGCCCAATGCTTCTTCCTCGTATTCCCGTAACTCCCCGGTACCCCCGAAAATACCCGAATCACTCGGAACCTTTCCGAACTCCGAATATAGTCGTCCAATATATCGATGTTTATGTCTCGACCATCTCGAGACTCCTCGTCATGTCCCTGATTTCATCCGGGACTCCGAACTCCTTTGGTACATCAAAACTCATAAACTCATAATATAACTGTCATCGAAACCTTAAGTGTGCGGACCCTACGGGTTCGAGAATTATGTAGACATGACCTAGAACTATTCTCGGTCAATAACCAATAGCGGAACCTGGATGCTCATATTGGCTCCTACATATTCTACGAAGATCTTTATCGGTCAGACCGCATAACAACATACGTTGTTCCCTTTGTCATCGGTATGTTACTTGCCCGAGATTCGATCGTCGGTATCCAATACCTAGTTCAATCTCGTTACCGGCAAGTCTCTTTACTTGTTCCGTAATACATCATCTCGTAACTAACTCATTAGTTACATGCTTGCAAGGCTTAGGTGATGAGTATTACCGAGAGGGCCCAGAGATACCTCTCCGACAATCGGAGTGACAAAACCTAATCTCGAAATACGCCAACCCAACATGTACCTTCGGAGACACCTGTAGAGCACCTTTATAATCACCCAGTTACGTTGTGACGTTTGGTAGCACACAAAGTGTTCCTCCGGTAAACGGGAGTTGCATAATCTCATAGTTGTAGGAACATTGTATAAGTCATGAAGAAAGCAATAGCAACATACTAAACGATCAAGTGCTAGGCTAACGGAATGGGTCAAGTCAATCACATCATTCTTCTAATGATGTGATCCCGTTAATCAAATGACAACTCTTTTGTCCATGGCTAGGAAACATAACCATCTTTGATAAACGAGCTAGTCAAGTAGAGGCATACTAGTGACACTGTGTTTGTCTATGTATTCACACATGTATTATGTTTCTGGTTAATACAATTCTAGCATGAATAATAAACATTTATCTTGATATAAGGAAATAAATAATAACTTTATTATTGCCTCTAGGGCATATTTCCTTCAGTCTCCCACTTGCACTAGAGTCAATAATCTACTTCACATCGCCATGTGATTTAACACCAATATTCACATCTGTATGTGATTAATACCCATAGTTCACATCTTCATGTGATCAACACTCGAAGGGTTTACTAGAGTCAATAATCTAGCTCACATTGCTATGTGATTAACACCCAAAGAGTACTAAGGTATGATCATGTTTTGCTTGTGAGAGAAGTTTAGTCAATGGGTCTGTCATATTCAGAGCCGTATGTATTTTGCAAAAATTCTATGTCCACAATGCTCTGCATGGAGCTACTCTAGCTAATTGCTCCCACTGTCAATATGTATCTAGATTGAGACTTAGAGTCATCTGGATTGGTGTAAAAGCTTGCATCGTTGTAACTTTTTACGACGGGCTCTTTTATCACCTCCATAATCGAGAAACATCTCCTTAGTTCTCACTAAGGATATTCTTGACTGTTGTCCAGTGATCTACTCTTAGATCAAAATTGTATTCCTTTGTCAAACTCAGAATAAGGTATACAATAGGTCTGGTTTACAGCATAGCATACTTTATAGAACCTATGACTGAGGCATAGGGAATGACTTTTCATTCTCTTTCTATTTTCTGCCATGGTCGGGTCTTGAGTCTTACTCAACTTCACACCTTTGCATCACAGGCAAGAACTCCTTCTTTGACTGTTCCATTTTGAACTATTCAAAAATTTATCAAGGTATGTACTCATTGAAAAATCTTATCAAGCGTCTTGATCTATCTATATAGATCTTGATGCTCAATGTGTAAGAAGCTTCACTGAGGTCTTGCTTTGAAAGAACTCCTTTCAAACACTCCTTTATGCTTTGCAGAATAATTCTACATTATTTCCGATCAACTATATGTCATTCACATATACTTATCAGAAATGCTGTAGTGCTCCCACTCACTTTCTTGTAAATACAGGCTTCACCGTAAGTCTGTATAAAACTATATGCTTTGATCAACTTATCAAAGCGTATATTCCAACTCCGAGATGCTTGCACCAGTCCATAGATGGTTGCTGGAGCTTGCACATTTTGTTAGCACCTTTAGGATTGACAAAACCTTCTGGTTGCATCATATACAACTCTTCTTTAAGAAAACCATTAAGGAATGCAGTTTTGACATCCATTTGCCAGATTTCATAAAATATGGCAATTGCTAACATGATTCGGACAGACTTAAGCATTGATACGAGTGAGAAAATCTCATCGTATTCAACCCTTTGAACCTGTTGAAAACCTTTTTGCAACAAGTCGAGCTTAGTGGATAGTAACACTACTATCAGTGTCCGTCTTCCTCTTGAAGATCCATTTATTTAACATGGCTTGCTGATCATCGAGCAAGTCAATCAAAGTCCATACTTTGTTCTCATACGTGGATCATATCTCGGATTTTATGGCCTCAAGCCATTTCGCGGAATCTGGGCTCATCATCGCTTCCTCATAGTTCGTGGGTTCATCATGGTCTAGTAACATGACTTCCAGAACAGTATTACCGTACTACTATGGTGCGGACTGTACTTTGGAAGACCTACGAGGTTTTGTAGTAACTTGATCTGAAGTTTCATGATCATCATCATTAGCTTTCTCACTAATTGGTGTAGAAATCACTGGAACTGATTTCCGTGATGAACTACTTTCCAATTCGGGAGAAGGTACAAATTACCTTATCAAGCTCTACTTTCCTCCCACTCACTTCTTTCGAGAGAAACTCCTTCTCTAGAAAGGATCCATTTTTAGCAACGAATATCTTGCCTTTGGATCTGTGATAGAAGGTGTACCCAACAATTTCCTTTGGGTATTCTATGAAGACGCACTTCTCCGATTTGGGTTCGAGCTTATCAAGATGAAACTTTTTCACATAAGCATCGCAGCCCCAAACTTTAAGAAACGACAACTTGGGTTTCTTGCTAAACCACAGTTCATATGGTGTCGTCTCAACGGATTTAGATGGTGTCCTTTTAACGTGAATGCAGCTGTCTCTAATGCATAACCCCAAAACAATAATGGTAAATCAGTCAGAGACATCATAGATCACACCATATCCAGTAAAGTGCGGTTACGACATTCGGACACACCATAATGTTGTGGTGTTCCAGGTGGCGTGAGCTGTGAAACTATTCCACATTGTTTTAATTGAAGACCAAACTCGTAACTCAAATATTCGTCTCCGCGATTAGATCGCAGAAACTTTATTTTCTTGTTATGATGATTTTTCCACTTCACTCTGAAATTCTTTGAACCTTTCAACTATTTCAGACTTATGTTTCATCAAGTAGATATACCCATATCTGCTCAAATCATCTTGTGAAGGTCAGAAAATAACGATACTTGCCACGAGCCTTCATACTCATTGGTCTGCATACATTAGTATGTATTATTTCCAACAAGTCAGTAGCTCGTTCCATTGTTCCGAAGAACGGAGTTTTAGTCATCTTGCCCAAAAGGCATGGTTCGCAAACATCAAATGATTCATAACCAAGTGATTCCGAAAATCCATCTTTATGGAGTTTCTTCATGCGCTTTACACCGATATGACCCAAACGGCAGTGCCACAAATAAGTTGCACTATCATTATTAACATTGCATCTTTTGGCATCAATATTATGAATATGTGTATCACTACGATCGAGATCCAACAAACTATTTTCATTGGGTGTATGACCATTGAAGGTTTCATTCATCTAAACAGAACAACAATTATTCTCTGACTTTAAATGAATAACCGTTTTGCAATAAACATGATCAAATCATATTTACGCTCAACGCAAACGCCAAATAACATTTATTTAGGTTCAACACTTATTTCGAAAGTATAGGGAGTGTGCGATGATGTTCATATCAATCTTGGAACCACTTCCAACACACATCGTCACTTCACCCTCAACTAGTTTCTGTTTATTCTATAACTCCTGTTTCGAGTTACTAATCTTAGCAACCGAACAAGTATCAAATACTCAGGGGCTACTATAAACACTAGTAAGGCACACATCAATAATCTGTATATCAAATATACCCTTGTTCACTGTGGCATCCTTCTTATCCACCAAATATTCAGGGTATTTCGGCTTCCAGTGACCATTTCCTTTGCAGTGTAAACACTCAGTTTCAGGCTATGGTCCAGCTTTGGGCTTCTTCGCAGGAGTGACAACTCTCTTGTCTTTCCACTTGAAGTTCCCTTTCTTTTCCTTTGCCCTTCTCTTGAAACTAGTGGTCTTGTCAATCATCAACACTTGATGCTCTTTCTTGATTTCTAGCTTCGTCGATTTCAACATCACGAAGAGCTCGGGAATCGTTTTCGTCATCCCTTGCATACTATAGTTCATCACGAAGTTCCAATAACTTAGTGATGGTGACTAGAGAATTCTGTCAATCATTATCTTATCAGGAAGATTAACTCCCACTTGATTCAAGCGATTGAAGTGCACAGACAATCTGAGCACATGCTCACTGGTTGAGCGATTCTCCTCCATCTTTTAGCTATAGAACTTGTTGGAGACTTCATATCTCTCAACTCGGGTATTTGCTAGAAATATTAACTTCAACTCCTGGAACATCTCATATGGTCCATGACGTTCAAAACGTCTTTGAAGTCCCGATTCTAAGCCGTTAAGCATGGTGCACTAAATTATCAAGTAGTCATCATACTGAGCTAGCCAAATGTTCATAATGTCTGCATCTGCTCCTGCAATAGGTTTGTCACCTAGCGGTGCATTAAGGACATAATTCTTCTGTGCAGCAATGAGGATAAACCTCAGATCACGGATCCAATCCGCATCATTGCTACTAACATTTTTCAACACAATTTTCTCTAGGAACATATCAAAAATAAACATATGAAAGCAACAACGCAAGCTATTGATCTTACAACATAATTTGCAAAATACTAACAGGACTAAGTTCATGATAAATTTAAGTTCAGTTAATCATATTGCTTAAGAACTCCCACTTAGCCAGACATCTCTCTAGTCATCTAAGTGATCACGTGATCCAAATCAACTAAACCATAACCGATCATCACGTGAGATGGAGTAGTTTTCAATGGTGAACATCACTATGTTGATCATATCTACTATATGATTCACGCTCGACCTTTCGGTCTCCGTGTTCCGAGGCCATATCTGCATATGCTAGGCTCGTCAAGTTTAACCTGAGTATTCTGCGTGTGCAAAATTGGCTTGCACCCGTTGTAGATGGACGTACAGCTTATCACATCCGATCATCACGTGGTGTCTGGGCACGACGAACTTTGGCAACGGTGCATACTCAGGGAGAACACTTCTTGATAATTTTTAGTGAGAGATCATCTTAAAATGCTACCGTCAATCAAAGCAAGATAAGATGCATAAAGGATAAACATCACATGCAATCAATATAAGTGATACGATATGGCCATCATCATCTTGTGCTTGTGATCTCCATCTCCGAAGCACCGTCGTGATCACCATCGTCACCGGCGCGACACCTTGATCTCCACCGTAGCATCGTTGTCGTTTACGCCATCTATTGCTTCTACGACTATCGCTACCGCTTAGTGATAAAGTAAAGCAATTACAGGGCGTTTGCATTTCATACAATAAAGCGACAACCATATGGCTCCTGCCAGTTGCCGATAACTTTGGTTACAAAACATGATCATCTCATACAATAAAATATAGCATCACGTCTTGGCCATATCACATCACAACATGCCCTGCAAAAACAAGTTAGACGTCCTCTACTTTGTTGTTGCAAGTTTTACGTGGCTGCTACGGGCTAAGCAAGAACCGTTCTTACCTACGCATCAAAAACCACAACGATAGTTCGTCAAGTTGGTGCTGTTTTAACCTTCGCAAGGACCGGGCATAGCCACACTCGGTTCAACTAAAGTTGGAGAAACTGACACCCGCCAGCCACCTGTGTGCAAAGCACGTCGGTAGAACCAGTCTCGCGTAAGCGTACGCGCAATGTCGGTCCGGGCCGCTTCATCCAACAATACCGCCGAACCAAAGTATGACATGCTGGTAAGCAGTATGACTTATATCGCCCACAACTCACTTGTGTTCTACTCGTGCATATAACATCAACGCATAAAACCTAGGCTCGGATGCCACTGTTGGGGAACGTAGTAATTTCAAAAAAAATTCCTACGCACACGCAAGATCATGATGATGGCATAGCAACGAGAGGGGAGAGTGTTCGTCCACGTACCCTCGTAGACCGTAAGCAGAAGCGTTAGCACAACGCGGTTGATGTAGTCGTACGTCTTCACGATCCGACCGATCCAAGCACCGAACGTACAGAGCCTCCGAGTTCAGCACACATTCAGCTCGATGACGATCTCCAGCCTCCGATCCAGCCGAGCTCCGGAGATGAGTTCCGTCAGCACGACGGCGTGGTGACGATGATGATGTTCTACCAGCGCAGGGCTTCGCCTAAACTCCGCGATGATATGACTGAGGTGGAATATGGTGGAAGGGGGCACCGCACACGGCTAAGGAACGATCCGTAGATCAACTTGTGTGTCATGGGGTGCCCCCCTGCCCCCGTATATAAAGGAGCAAGGGGGAGGGGGCCGGCCAAGGAGAGGAGGCGCGCCCTAGGGGGGCAATCCTACTCCAAGTAGGATTCCCCCCCTCTTTCCAAGTCCTACTAGGAGAAGGGAAGGAAGGGGAGGAGAAGGAGAAGGAAGGAGAGGGAGGAGAAGAAGGAAAGGGGGCCGCCCCCCTAGTCCAATTCGGTTTGGGCTAGGGGGGCCGCGCGCTCTTCCTCCTCTCTTCCACCACTTGGCCCATGAGGCCCAATGCTTCTTCCTCGTATTCCCGTAACTCCCCGGTACCCCCGAAAATACCCGAATCACTCGGAACCTTTCCGAACTCCGATTATAGTCGTCCAATATATCGATGTTTATGTCTCGACCATCTCGAGACTCCTCGTCATGTCCCTGATTTCATCCGGGACTCCGAACTCCTTTGGTACATCAAAACTCATAAACTCATAATATAACTGTCATGGAAACCTTAAGTGTGCGGACCCTACGGGTTCGAGAATTATGTAGACATGACCTAGAACTATTCTCGGTCAATAACCAATAGCGGAACCTGGATGCTCATATTGGCTCCTACATATTCTACGAAGATCTTTATCGGTCAGACCGCATAACAACATACGTTGTTCCCTTTGTCATCGGTATGTTACTTGCCCGAGATTCGATCGTCGGTATCCAATACCTAGTTCAATCTCGTTACCGGCAAGTCTATTTACTCGTTCCGTAATACATCATCTCGTAACTAACTCATTAGTTACATGCTTGCAAGGCTTAGGTGATGAGTATTACCGAGAGGGCCCAGAGATACCTCTCCGACAATCGGAGTGACAAAACCTAATCTCGAAATACGCCAACCCAACATGTACCTTCGGAGACACCTGTAGAGCACCTTTATAATCACCCAGTTATGTTGTGACGTTTGGTAGCACACAAAGTGTTCCTCCGGTAAACGGAAGTTGCATAATCGCATAGTTATAGGAACATTGTATAAGTCATGAAGAAAGCAATTGCAACATACTAAACGATCAAGTGCTAGGCTAACGGAATGGGTCAAGTCAATCACATCATTCTTCTAATGATGTGATCCCATTAATCAAATGACAACTCTTTTGTCCATGGCTAGGAAACATAACCATCTTTGATAAACGAGCTAGTCAAGTAGAGGCATACTAGTGACACTGTGTTTGTCTATGTATTCACACATGTATTATGTTTCTGGTTAATACAATTCTAGCATGAATAATAAAAATTTATCATGATATAAGGAAATAAATAATAACTTTATTATTGCCTCTAGGGCATATTTCCTTCAGTCTCCCACTTGCACTAGAATCAATAATCTAGTTCACATCGCCATGTGATTTAACACCAATATTCACATCTGTATGTGATTAATACCCATAGTTCACATCTTCATGTGATCAACACTCGAAGGGTTTACTAGAGTCAATAATCTAGCTCACATTGCTATGTGATTAACACCCAAAGAGTACTAAGGTATGATCATGTTTTGCTTGTGAGAGAAGTTTAGTCAATGGGTCTGTCATATTCAGAGCCGTATGTATTTTGCAAAAATTCTATGTCCACAATGCTCTGCATGGAGCTACTCTAGCTAATTGCTCCCACTGTCAATATGTATCTAGATTGAGACTTAGAGTCATCTGGATTGGTGTAAAAGCTTGCATCGTTGTAACTTTTTACGACGAGCTCTTTTATCACCTCCATAATCGAGAAACATCTCCTTAGTTCTCACTAAGGATATTCTTGAGTGCTGTCCAGTGATCTACTCTTAGATCAACATTGTATTCCTTTGTCAAACTCAGAGCAAGGTATACAATAGGTCTGGTTTACAGCATAGCATACTTTATAGAACCTATGACTGAGGCATAGGGAATGACTTTTCATTCTCTTTCTATTTTCTGCCATGGTCGGGTCTTGAGTCTTACTCAACTTCACACCTTTGCATCACAGGCAAGAACTCCTTCTTTGACTGTTCCATTTTGAACTATTCAAAAATTTATCAAGGTATGTACTCATTGAAAAATCTTATCAAGCGTCTTGATCTATCTATATAGATCTTGATGCTCAATGTGTAAGCAGCTTCACTGAGGTCTTGCTTTGAAAGAACTCCTTTCAAACACTCCTTTATGCTTTGCAGAATAATTCTACATTATTTCCGATCAACTATATGTCATTCACATATACTTATCAGAAATGTTGTAGTGCTCCCACTCACTTTCTTGTAAATACAGGCTTCACCGTAAGTGTGTATAAAACTATATGCTTTGATTAACTTATCAAAGCGTATATTCCAACTCCGAGATACTTGCACCAGTCCATAGATGGATTGCTGGAGCTTGCACATTTTGTTAGCACCTTTAGGATTGACAAAACTTTCTGGTTGCATCATATACAACTCTTCTTTAAGAAAACCATTAAGGAATGCAGTTTTGACATCCATTTGCCAGATTTCATAAAATGTGGCAATTGCTAACATGATTCGGACAGACTTAAGCATTGATACGAGTGAGAAAATCTCATCGAATTCAACCCTTTGAACCTGTTGAGAACCTTTTTGCAACAAGTCGAGCTTAGTGGATAGTAACACTACTATCAGTGTCCGTCTTCCTCTTGAAGATCCATTTATTTAACATGGCTTGCTGATCATCGAGCAAGTCAATCAAAGTCCATACTTTGTTCTCATACGTGGATCATATCTCGGATTTTATGGCCTCAAGCCATTTCGCGGAATCTAGGCTCATCATCGCTTCCTCATAGTTCGTAGGTTCATCATGGTCTAGTAACATGACTTCCAGAACAGTATTACTGTACTACTATGGTGCGGACTGTACTTTGGAAGACCTACGAGGTTTTGTAGTAACTTGATCTGAAGTTTCATGATCATCATCATTAGCTTCCTCACTAATTGGTGTAGGAATCACTGGAACTGATTTCTGTGATGAACTACTTTCCAATTCGGGAGAAGGTACAAATTACCTTATCAAGCTCTACTTTCCTCCCACTAACTTCTTTCAAGAGAAACTCCTTCTCTAGAAAGGATCCATTTTTAGCAACGAATATCTTGCCTTCGGATCTGTGATAGAAGGTGTACCCAACAATTTCCTTTGGGTATTCTATGAAGACGCACTTCTCCAATTTGGGTTCGAGCTTATCAAGATGAAACTTTTTCACATAAGCATCGCAGCCCCAAACTTTAAGAAACGACAACTTGGGTTTCTTGCTAAACCACAGTTCATATGGTGTCGTCTCAACGGATTTAGATGGTGCCCTTTTAACGTGAATGCAGCTGTCTCTAATGCATAACCCCAAAACAATAATGGTAAATCAGTCAGAGACATCATAGATCGCACCATATCCAGTAAAGTGCGGTTACGACATTCGGACACACCATAATGTTGTGGTGTTCCAGGTGGCGTGAGCTGTGAAACTATTCCACATTGTTTTAATTGAAGACCAAACTCGTAACTCAAATATTCGTCTCCGCGATTAGATCGCAGAAACTTTATTTTCTTGTTATGATGATTTTTCCACTTCACTCTGAAATTCTTTGAACCTTTCAACTATTTCAGACTTATGTTTCATCAAGTAGATATACCCATATCTGCTCAAATCATCTTGTGAAGGTCAGAAAATAACGATACTTGCCACGAGCCTTCATACTCATTGGTCTGCATACATTAGTATGTATTATTTCCAACAAGTCAGTAGCTCGTTCCATTGTTCCGAAGAATGGAGTTTTAGTCATCTTGCCCAAAAGGCATGGTTCGCAAACATCAAATGATTCATAACCAAGTGATTCCGAAAATCCATCTTTATGGGGTTTCTTCATGCGCTTTACACCGATATGACCCAAACGGCAGTGCCACAAATAAGTTGCACTATCATTATTAACTTTGCATCTTTTGGCATCAATATTATGAATATGTGTATCACTACGATCGAGATCCAACAAACTATTTTCATTGGGTGTATGACCATTGAAGGTTTTATTCATCTAAACAGAACAACAATTATTCTCTGACTTTAAATGAATAACCGTTTTGCAATAAACATGATCAAATCATATTTACGCTCAACGCAAACGCTAAATAACATTTATTTAGGTTCAACATTTATCTCAAAAGTATAGGGAGTGTGCGATGATGTTCATATCAATCTTGGAACCACTTCCAACACACATCGTCACTTCACCCTCAACTAGTTTCTGTTTATTCTATAACTCCTGTTTCGAGTTACTAATCTTAGCAACCGAACAAGTATCAAATACTCAGGGGCTACTATAAACACTAGTAAGGCACACATCAATAATCTGTATATCAAATATACCCTTGTTCACTTTGGCATCCTTCTTATCCACCAAATATTCAGGGTATTTCCGCTTCGAGTGACCATTTTCTTTGCAGTGTAAACACTCAGTTTCAGGCTATGGTCCAGCTTTGGGCTTCTTCGCAGGAGTGACAACTCGCTTGTCTTTCCACTTGAAGTTCCCTTTCTTTCCCTTTGCCCTTCTCTTGAAACTAGTGGTCTTGTCAATCATCAACACTTGATGCTCTTTCTTGATTTCTAGCTTCGTCGATTTCAACATCACGAAGAGCTCGGGAATCGTTTTCGTCATCCCTTGCATACTATAGTTCGTCACGAAGTTCCAGTAACTTAGTGATGGTGACTAGAGAATTCTGTCAATCATTATCTTATCAGGAAGATTAACTCCCACTTGATTCAAGCGATTGAAGTGCATAGACAATCTGAGCACATGCTCACTAGTTGAGCGATTCTCCTCCATCTTTTAGCTATAGAACTTGTTGGAGACTCCATATCTCTCAACTCGCGTATTTGCTAGAAATATTAACTTCAACTCCTGGAACATCTCATATGGTCCATGACGTTCAAAACGTCTTTGAAGTCCCAATTCTAAGCCGTTAAGCATGGTGCACTAAATTATCAAGTAGCCATCATACTGAGCTAGCCAAACGTTCATAATGTCTGCATCTGCTCCTGCAATAGGTTTGTCACCTAGCGGTGCATTAAGGACATAATTCTTCTGTGCAGCAATGAGGATAAACCTCAGATCACGGATCCAATCCGCATCATTGCTACTAACATTTTTCAACACAATTTTCTCTAGGAACATATCAAAATACACATATGAAAGCAACAACGCAAGCTATTGATCTTACAACATAATTTGCAAAATACTACCAGGACTAAGTTCATGATAAATTTAAGTTCAATTAATCATATTACTTAAGAACTCCCACTTAGACAGACATCTCTCTAGTCATCTAAGTGATCACGTGATCCAAATCAACTAAACCATAACCGATCATCACGTGAGATGGAGTAGTTTTCAATGGTGAACATCACTATGTTGATCATATCTACTATATGATTCACGCTCGACCTTTCGGTCTCCGTGTTCCGAGGCCATATCTGCATATGCTAGGCTCGTCAAGTTTAACCTGAGTATTCTGCGTGTGCAAAACTGGCTTGCACCCGTTGTAGATGGACGTACAGCTTATCACATCCGATCATCACGTGGTGTCTGGGCATGACGAACTTTGGCAACGGTGCATACTCAGGGAGAACACTTCTTGATAATTTTTAGTGAGAGATTATCTTAAAATGCTACCGTCAATCAAAGCAAGATAAGATGCATAAAGGATAAACATCACATGCAATCAATATAAGTGATATGATATGGCCATCATCATCTTGTGCTTGTGATCTCCATCTCCGAAGCACCGTCGTGATCACCATCGTCACCGGCGCGACACCTTGATCTCCATCGTAGCATCCTTGTCGTTTACGCCATCTATTGCTTCTACGACTATCGCTACCGCTTAGTGATAAAGTAAAGCAATTACAGGGCGTTTGCATTTCATAAAATAAAGCGACAACCATATGGCTCCTGCCAGTTGCCGATAACTTCGGTTACAAAACATGATCATCTCATACAATAAAATATAGCATCACGTCTTGGCCATATCACATCACAACATGCCCTGCAAAAACAAGTTAGACGTCCTCTACTTTGTTGTTGCAAGTTTTACGTGGCTGCTACGGGCTGAGCAAGAACCGTTCTTACCTACGCATCAAAAACCACAACGATAGTTCGTCAAGTTGGTGCTGTTTTAACCTTTGCAAGGACCGGGCGTAGCCACACTCGGTTCAACTGAAATTGGAGAAACTGACACCCGCCAGCCACCTGTGTGCAAAGCACGTCGGTAGGACCAGTCTCGCGTAAGCGTACGCGCAATGTCGGTCCGGGCCGCTTCATCCAACAATACCGCCGAACCAAAGTATGACATGCTAGTAAGCAGTATGACTTGTATCGCCCACAACTCACTTGTGTTCTACTCGTGCATATAACATCAACGCATAAAACCTAGGCTCGGATGCCACTGTTGGGGAACGTAGTAATTTCAAAAAAAATTCCTACGCACACGCAAGATCATGATGAAGGCATAGCAACGAGAGGGGAGAGTGTTCGTCCACGTACCCTCGTAGACCGTAAGCGGAAGCGTTAGCACAACGCGGTTGATGTAGTCGTACGTCTTCACGATCCGACCGATCCAGGCATCGAATGTACGGAGCCTCCGAGTTCAGCACACATTCAGCTCGATGACGATCTCCGGCCTCCGATCCAGCCGAGCTCCGGAGATGAGTTCCGTCAGCACGACGGCGTGGTGACGATGATGATGTTCTACCAGCGCAGGGCTTCGCCTAAACTCCGCGACGATATGACCGAGGTGGAATATGGTGGAAGGGGGCACCGCACACGGCTAAGGAACGATCCGTAGATCAACTTGTGTGTCATGGGGTCCCCCCCTGCCCCCGTATATAAAGGAGCAAGGGGGAGGGGGCCGGCCAAGGAGAGGAGGCGCGCCCTAGGGGGGCAATCCTACTCCAAGTAGGATTCCCCCCTCTTTCCAAGTCCTACTAGGAGATGGGAAGGAAGGGGAGGAGAAGGAGAAGGAAGGAGAGGGAGGAGAAGAAGGAAAGGGGGGCCGACCCCCTAGTCCAATTCGGTTTGGGCTAGGGGGGCCGCGCGCCCTTCCTCCTCTCTTCCACCACTTGGCCCATGAGTCCCAATGCTTCTTCCTCGTATTCCCGTAACCCCCGGTACCCCCAAAAATACCCGAATCACTCAGAACCTTTCCGAACTCCGAATATAGTCGTCCAATATATCGATCTTTACGTCTCGACCATTTAGAGACTCCTCGTCATGTCCCCGATCTCATCCGGGACTCCGAACTCCTTCGGTACATCAAAACTCATAAACTCATAATATAACTGTCATCGAAACCTTAAGCGTGCGGACCCTACGGGTTCGAGAATTATGTAGACATGACCTAGAACTATTCTCGGTCAATAACCAATAGCGGAACCTGGATGCTCATATTGGCTCCTACATATTCTACGAAGATCTTTATCGGTCAGACCGCATAACAACATACGTTGTTCCCTTTGTCATCGGTATGTTACTTGAGATTCGATCGTCGGTATCCAATACCTAGTTCAATCTCGTTACCGGCAAGTCTCTTTACTCGTTCCGTAATACATCATCTCGTAACTAACTCATTAGTTACATGCTTGCAAGGCATAGGTGATGAGTATTACCGAGAGGGCCCAGAGATACCTCTCCGACAATCGGAGTGACAAAACCTAATCTCGAAATACGCCAACCCAACATGTACCTTCGGAGACACCTGTAGAGCACCTTTATAATCACCCAGTTACGTTGTGACGTTTGGTAGCACACAAAGTGTTCCTCCGGTAAACGGGAGTTGCATAATCTCATAGTTGTAGGAACATTGTATAAGTCATGAAAAAAGCAATAGCAACATACTAAACGATCAAGTGCTAGGCTAACGGAATGGGTCAAGTCAATCACATCATTCTTCTAATGATGGGATCCCGTTAATCAAATGAAACTCTTTTGTCCATGGCTAGGGAACATAACCATCTTTGATAAATGAGCTAGTCAAGTAGAGGCATACTAGTGACACTGTGTTTGTCTATGTATTCACACATGTATTATGTTTCTGGTTAATACAATTCTAGCATGAATAATAAAAATTTATCATGATATAAGGAAATAAATAATAACTTTATTATTGCCTCTAGGGCATATTTCCTTCAGTGGCGTGATTGGGGTGACCCAAACGAGCGTGCCAGAGGTCGACACCGGCGGAGAGGGCGATGGGGGCGGTGTCGGTGGAGGACATGTGTGCGGTAGCCCCGGAGTCCATGAACCAGTCGCCGCCACCAGTGTAAGTGTTGGGGATGGGGGCGGACTGCAGCGCGGCTAGGAGGGACGGATCCCAAGGCAGCGACGCGGGCTGCGGCGGTGGAAGGGCCGGCAGCGGCGGGTAGGCCGGGTAGGCGCCGGGCTGCTGGAACGCCGCGAAGGCCGCAGGTGGCTGCGGGACGGCGGTGTAGGCCTGGTGCTGCGCCGGGCGGGGACCCAGGATGCCGGGGGCGGTGGGGCGGGGTACCGGCATGGAATATGCGTGAACGAGGCCGGTCCAGGGATTGTGCCCGTAAGCCCACGGCGCCACGGGTTGCTGCTGCTATCCACGGGGTGGCCCGACGGGGTTGGCAGCCCACTGCTGGCCCTTGCGCCCTCCCTTGCCGCGGCGGCCGCCGCGCTCGTTGGAGGCAGCGGGCTGGGGCGCCCCCTGTTGAGGGAACGGGAAGGGCTGGGGTGGCGGGAAGGGAGCCGTCGGCTGTTGTGGGGAAGCCGCGCCGCGGGACGTGCCAGCGGCGAGGGCGGTGTGAGCCGCCCGCGCCCTCATCTTCTTCATCCTGCGTTCCTCCAAACGCAGGTATGCAACGACCTTGGGAAAGGTCGGGTTGGGGATGAGCGTGAGGTTGGCAGCCGCGTGGGTGAACTCCTCGTTAAGGCCGGCGACGAGGGTGCTGAGGAGGAGGTCGTTGGAGACTTTCTCGCCGATGTCGCGGAGCTCGTCGCAGAGTCGCTTTAGGCGCATGCAAAATTCATCCACGGAGGAATTATTTTGGTGGCACCCAAAGAACTCCTGCTGAAGGAAGACGAGCCGCTGGAGCCGATTGTCGGTGAAGAGGCCCGTGAGCTTCGTCCAGACGGTGTGTGCATCATTGCCATCCTGCACCACCGTGTAAAATAGGTCCTTGGAGATGGTGAGGAAGAACCAGCGAATGATCGTTGCCTCCACGGCCGACCACTCGGCGTCGAACGCCATGGTGGCAGTGTCACGATGCCATCGATGTGCTCCTGGAGATGAAACTCACGAAAAACAAGGTGAAAGTAAGTCTTCCACACATAGTAAGATGCGTCCTCCTGGGAGAGACGGATGGGCACACGGGCGAGGATGTCGACGTTGTGGATGATGTCAGCGGGGATGGGGGCAGGGCCGGTGAAGGGGTTGGAGGGTTGGGTGTTGCCGGACAGGGTGGAGGAGGAGGAGGAGGAGGAGTCGGCCAGGGGATCATAGAAGGCGAACGACATGGCGATGGGTTCGGGTGGAGGTGGAGAGGGAGCGGCGGCTGCTAGAGAGGGCGGCGGCCGGGAGGGATGCGGCGGCAGAGGGGTACTGCGGCGGCAGGGAGGCGGCGGCGGCAAGAAGGCGGCGGCGGCTCAGGTGCGGCGGCGGCGGCGGAAGCGTTAGGAAAGAAACGCGGTGTCTGATACCATGTGGATTGTACGATATGTCATTGATCGTATGCCGTAGCATATATAGAGTACAAAGGGCAAGGATATCTCAACCGTATCCGCTATAGAAGGAAAGGATCGGGAGATATCCGTAGACTAGGAAAACAATAAAAGAGAATCCTAGCTGCCTAAGTACATGCGATCATGAGTATCTCAACATAAATATTCGAATCAGAGCTTTTGCTGATTGGCATCATGACCCAAAAGCTAGAGTCTGAAAGTATGCATTTGTTCTCTTTTTGTGAACAGTCGTGTTTTGCTGTGCCAACTGAACATATGCATATGCACTGTAGGGATCAGCTTTTCCGTGACAAAATGTTTAGATTCTGTGAGATCCAGGTCGCTAACCTACAATACAACAAACAATTCATCTTGTAAATACGTCTATTTGTTCCTGTGGTAACTTATGTAATCCTATGAATAAAAGCTTATTGTTGCAGGTGCGTACGATTGTAGAAAGCTGGAGCCATTTGCTATAAGATACGATGATGTAAATATTTCTTGAGTCCTTTTACAGTACATCAAATTAATTTGGACCATCAAATTTTGTGATAGAACGGTCTAGATCAATGCTGCAATACTACATCCAAATTCCTAGTGTATTCAAGTTTTTAAATTTTTATTGTATGACCTGATTGTATGGGAAGGAAGCACCCGCCGTGTGATAAACAATTTTCCGTCATAGTTCATTCTCATGTGCGCTTTTCTTATCTCATAGAAGAGCACGTGCCTAGACTTGCATTGGTATGTCGAACAAGGAAGTCAATCGGCAGGGAGTCCACACGCGGCGAACTCGGATCAAGCTGCCTTTGGCCGGTGCTGGCGCGAGGAGCTAGCGGGCTGGGCCAGCGATCTGCAGACACTGAGAAGCGCGTTGATGCGGACCGGCCTGATGACGGAGGAGCAGCACTAGAAGTGGCTTGTCTCAAAAAAGAAAAAAAAAACTAGAAGTGGCGAGGGTGTGTGCTGGTGCAGAAACGGCAGTTTGACCAGAGGTGCTGATGCGAGGGTAGATGCGACCAGGCAGCGGCAACGATGGTCGATGCCAGCAAATGATCACATACACTAAAGAGTAAAATACACCCACAGTACCTTTACTCTCCCTATAAAATCACTTTGGTCACTGTATTCTGGCAACTGCAAATTACAGTCATTATGCTAACGTTGCTTGCTCACCATACGGTCACTTGCGTCCGAAACGTACGTATTTGCACAGCTAGCATGCGATTTTTGCAATTACACCCTCCCCTCCCCCTCCCACCATCAAATCCCTAGCTCGTTCGGTCGTTCCCATTCAACATCGGCTGCGTCGCTGCGTTCCACTTCTGCACAGAGAGAAGAGAGGAAAGGGGGAGCAGAGAGAGCCCAGGCGATCGCTGTCCGCTAGGGTTTCCCGTCGCGTCGGCTACCATGACCGGCGGAGGTGGTTCGTCGGCCGGAGCAAAAGACGCCCTCGACTCGCTGGATGTTGGAGGAAGCAGCAGCGAGCCAAAGCCCTTCCTCCGTCGACCTGATCATGCGCGGACGCCGGCATACGGTTAGCACTCTCGAATCCTTCGCCCTTCGGTTCGCATCTCTTTGTAGGAGTCTCGATTTGGAGTGATTGTTAGGGTTAGATGAACGATTTTCCTCTGTTGCTCTGAAATAAAAGAGGGGGTTTTGCCGATTTTCCTCTGTTGCTCTGAAATAAAAGAGGGGATTTGTAGTTAGGGTTAGTTTGCTGATTTTGCAGTGATTGTTAGGGCTAGATGAATGATTTTCCTTGTTGCTCTGAAATAAAAGAGGGGTTTTTGCTCTGTTTTTTTATTTTGCAGAGGAATACAATTATGATTATCCGTGCAGTCTAGGCATAAATCATGGTGGTTTCTTTGTTGGCCAAGGTAGCTACATGAGTTACTGCAATGGAAAAACTGCTTGGTATGATTATGTGCCGTCTGCGAAACTGACCATGTCTGAATTGGAAAGGATAGTTGAAGATCTAGGCTATGAGATGGCAGGTAGATTGGATGTATATTGGTGTTTGCCAGGGTTGCAAATTAAGACTGGTGGTCTTAGGAAAATGAATTCCCAGGAAGCTTGTGACAATATTAGTGCTTGTGTAGTTTTTGGACATAAAGAAATTCAGTTATTCCTTGACCATGATGAGAGCTACAGGAGTATCGAATGGGATGATGTTGTGGTCTTTCCTGTCAATGATTTACCTCATGTGATCAGTCCTAGGAAAGTAAAAGAGGAGAAATTTGCAGAGAGAATGCCTGAACAAAATATGGCAGAGGAGCAAGGTGATGACAATGCAGAGGAGGCTGGGCAGAACATGGAAGAGGGGCAAGGTGATGAGCAATTCAATGAGGAAGAAATTGAGCAGTATATGGCTGATGCTGAGGAAGAGGATGAGGCTGATGTGGAAGAGGAATAGGAGGAAGATGTTGTGGAAGAGGAACATGATGAATATGCACAGTCAAATGTAGATGATGGCAGTCTTTCTCATGCTGGAAGAGGAGTTAGTGATTCAGAAAATGGGGATGCAATTGTGGACAGTGATTATGCTATATCTGATGGAGATGTAGATCTTCTAGAAGATCAAATAGAAGAGGTGGTCATAGATGTAAAAGGAAAGAAAGCTGCAGATATTGGAGCTTCTTCTGATGAGGAAGATCTTCAGATGCCAGATTCTGATGAGGATGAGCTGAAGCACAACTTCAATACATTCAGGCCAGAAGATATGCATGATCTTGTGTTCAAAGTTGGACAGTTATTCCAGTCACCAGAGATGTTAAGGAAAGCCATTAGGGAATATAGCTGCAAGAACAGAGTTGATATCTCACTCCCAATAAATGATAGGAAAAGAATTTCAGCCAGGTGTGAAAAAGGATGTTCATGGTACTTATGGGCATCTCATGGCAGCAGGACCAAGTGCATGATGATCAAGAGAATGACCACTGAGCATACTTGCTGCAAGAAGTGGAAAGTGAGGTCTTTTACCTCTAGATTTCTATCAGAGAAGTATGTTGAGCATTTCAGGGCTGATGATCACATGAATATGAGGAACTTCAGCAGGATTGTCCAAAAAGATTGGAACATGACACCCACCAGAAGCAAATTGCAGAGAGCCAGAAGATTAGCGATGAATGTTATACATGGAGATGAAGAACAACAGTACAATCTGCTATGGGACTATGCAAATGAAGTTAGAAGATCTAATCCTGGTAGCACTTTTTTTGTCTCGCTTGATAATGAAGAGAGGTTTAAAAGATGTTATTTCTGTCTTGATGCATGTAAAAGAGGATATTTGGAAGGATGTAGACCTGTGATATGTCTTGATGGATGTCATATCAAGACCAGATATGGTGGTGTACTGCTGAGTGCCATTGGCATGGACCCAAATGATTGTATCTATCCATTGGCCTTTGCTTATGTTGAAGTGGAAGACACCCACACCTGGACATGGTTTCTTAGGGCTTTGAAGCAGGACCTTGGAATTATAAACACTGAGCCCTGGACACTGATGTCTGACAGACAAAAGGTAAATTCAGTTCAGTTACTATTCACTTTCAGTGTATTTTCAATTCAGATACTATTCACTTTCAGTTCAGTTATAATTCAATGCACTTTGAGTAATTTTGCAATGCACTGTCAGTTAATTATGTGTAGTTTCAGTTAATTTACAGTGTGCTTTCAAATTTCAGGGACTTATCAATGCAGTGGAAGCCTTGTTTCCTCACTCAAAGCACAGGTTTTGTGTGAGGCACTTGTGGCAGAATTTCACAAGAGCTGGTCATAGAGGTGATGTGCTAAAAACCAGCTCTGGAAGTGTGCTAGAAGCACAACTGTCACTGCTTGGGAAGAGAGCATGGAGGAGATGAAGGCTTTGAGCAAGAGAGCTTATGATTGGCTATATGCTCTGGACCCGAACACTTGGGTGAGAGCATTTCAAGAGGACCTTCCCAAGTGTGATATTCTGTTGAATAACAATTGTGAGGTCTTCAATAAGTAAGTGAGCTCATTGTCAATATTTACATTGTCAATGTTTGCATTGCTATTGAGCTCATTGTGAATATTTAAATTGTTAGTGAGCTCATATGTGTAGTTATGCAATGCAGGTACATTTTAGAAGCAAGAGAGTTGCCAATCCTCTCTATGGTAGACAGGATTAAGGCACAACTAACTACTAGGATGGTTACAAAACATGAAGAGATGTTGAGCTGGACATCTCCAATTTGCCCAAAGATTAAGAAAAGACTAGACAAGAACACAGAATTAGCTAACACATGTTATGCTGAATTAGCTGGAGATGGCATATATTCTGTGGAGGACAGAGGGTACACATACATTGTTGAGATAAATGTGGAGAGTTGCAGCTGTAGAAGGTGGAATTTGACAGGAATACCATGGCCTCACTCAATAGCATGCTGCAGAAGAGAAAGAAAATCACCAATTGAGCTAGTGCACAAGTGTTACTCCATTGAATCTTACCACAAGGCATACTCTCATTTTATTGTGCCTTGCAGAGATAGAAGAGAGTGGACAAAGATGAATGGATGTCCTATTGCACCACCTCTTTATGTGAAGAAGGTTGGAAATCCTGGTCATAATAGGAGGAGGGCTCCTGAAGAAGTTGCAGATGGGAGAGGTGGAACCAGAATGACAAGGCATGGTGTAGTTATCCACTGTGGGCACTGCAAACTACTGAAGAGCAGAACCAACTGGCATACCCCCATATGTTCCTGCCCCAAAGCAACATGTCAGGAGAAGGAGAAGGGCAGAACCAACTACTGAAGAAGATCAAGAGGCAGAACCAAATGTTCAAGAACAGCAAGAGGAAGCACCAAATGTTCAAGAACAGCACGAGGAAGCACCAAATGTTCAAGAACAGCAAGAGGCACAACATACACAGGATGAGCATGGCATAACTCAGGTTTTTATGTTCTACTGCTATCAATCTTGATGCTTGTTCTTGTCATTTACTAGATGTACTTCAACGATGCTGAGCAGTTTTGTTTTTATTTCTGTAGGATATCAATGACCAAATTCCTCTATCTGCTGTGTATACTCATGATATGCTCAATGAAATGATTTTCCAGGTACTTGCCTGTTTCTAACTATAACTTGTCTCATATTGTTCATTTCTGCTCAATAATGATATGCTTCAAGACATGACCATGTTTTCTTTGAATTATTTATTCAGAGACCTATGCCAAAGACAACTACTACTCCTAGGCCTTTGCCAGACTGTTCTTTTATTACTGCTGCTAGAGAAGCCCTTGGCACAGGGACAACAAGCACCTCAACAGCAGCAGGAGACCTTGCTATGAAGGCTGCAGCTATGAGAATTGCAAAAGAAAAGATCTTTGCTGCACAGAGAGATGCAACACAAGAGCAAAGGTATGAGTCCCATGAGAAGCAAGCTGCTGATGTGCTTGCTAGAAGAGAAGCAGAGAAGGCAAAGAAAGAAGAAGAGAAGGCAAAGAAGAGAGCAGAAGCGCTAGCAAAGAAAGAAGAAGAGAAGGCAAAGAAGAGAGCAGAAGCACTAGCAAAGAGAGAAGAAGAGAAGGCAAAGAAAGCACAAAAAATGGCAGCAGAGATAGAAGAAAAGAGGAAAGTTGCAATTGCCAGGAGAGAAGCTCATCTACAAGCAAAGCTCATCCAAAAGAAGAAGGCTGCTGCACAAGCAAAGAGGGCTGCTTCTACTATGTCCAACAGAGCAAAAAACACAAGGTCAACATGTTTGATGAATTCAGATGAAAGTTCATCCTCTAGTCTTTAGTTTATTAAGTGTAGTGATCTTAAAAACTATGATCTTTATTTTGTTGCTCAACAAACTACCAGTGATCTTAATTTTGTTGCTCAGATGGAGCATTTAGTTGAACTTCATTCTACTCTTACCAAGTGGAGTATGGATGTCAACTTTGTAATGCTTCTGTATTGAATCTTGATATGTAATGAAGCAAGTTGAACCTGACTATGCTAGTGATGAAAATGTGTTGATCCTTTTATGATGGTGTAGTTCATTATATGTAGTTTGTTGGGGATGAAGGCATCGATGCTCGAAGGGAGTCGAGACAGAAGTTTGTTTGGGATAAATTGCATTATTTGGTACTCCCTCCGTTCCAAAATAGATGACCCAACTTTATACTAACTTTAGTACAAAGTTGGGTCATCTATTTTGGAACAGAGGGAGTACATCCATATTCTGGGCACGACTTTGCTCGAAGGCATCGATATTCATTCATCACTTGACAAATTGCATCATAATTACCAGAAAAATAACAATCTTGTTAAATTCATTCATCATACTCTCATTTGATACATCCATATTCCCCAACACACAAAGATCACATTTTTAACACTGCAACTCCACACAACACAACAAGTGCAAATAGTAAAGCAACTATCATCTTCAAGACAACCACAACCTCATTTCCTACTGCAACTACTGATCTTCTCATCTCTTTAATCCCTTCCTTTTGCACCAGAAGATGTCCAGGTTGTTGGCCATGCCCTTGCCCTGCGAGTTGGCCATGCCCCTGCCCTGCTTGATGCTCATGCCTTCCCAAATGACCATATTTCACCAAATGCAGAACATATAAAACCATATGTTCAAAAGCATATAAAACCATATGGGCTTGAGCTCCCAATGCCAGAAATCACAACCACCTTTCTTTGGCTGTTCAAAAAAGCATATAAAACCATGAACAAATTCATCCACCGGGGCCTGATTCAACCGTTCTAGCACCAGCGACCTCCTCTTGCGCAGCTTTAGAGAAAATGTAGACGCCTCTAATATCACAGGGACCTGCTTGTTGATGTAAAAGGCGTCAAAACGGGGGTGGCACAAATTTTGTTTACAGCGGCTATGAGCCTATGTCAGAATCGGGTACCTGGCTGTTGGTCTGTGCCACCTTATGAACATGCAGAAAACCAACCATGTCCTGATACCCCATGAGGAGCTTCGCCAAGTCCTTGTCCTCATCTAATGATCAAGGGGGTGAACAGTCAGGCAACGTATGATCGGCAGTCGAAGTTGCAATCAAGAAGCAGATTTCGAAGTGTTGGGCTTGCCTGGAATTGCTTTTATCGACAGTAGCGTGTCTGCTAGGTGCTGCCATCTCTTGCAGAAAGAATCTGATAGGACTATGTATGGAAATGTTATAATGGCAGCGGCGTTAGATGAGCGCACCATGGCCTTCATCTGAGAAACGAGACCATGTCCCAGTCCTGCAATGCATAAATAATCTAATATGTCAAAACTGAGTTGGAAGGGAGGAAGCATGTAACTTGGCTTCAAAATTTGAATGTGCTGCATCAAGCCATCAACCAGTCAGCACACGTCATTTCAAGTAAAAACTTGCCTTCCCAAAAGACCATATGGGCTTGAGCTCCCAATGCCAGAAATCACAACCACCTTTCTTGGCTGTTCAAAAAAGCATATAAAACCATGAACAAATTCAGACAACAACACAAATGCATTTGCAGAAGATGCCAGAAATCACTCACATTATGGTTCATGCATTTGTAGAAGAAGATGTTCGTATGCGCCGGGGTCTGCGAGAAGAATCGCCTCATAGTCTGACCGCAGTCTGGGCACTTGATTAGAGGGAGCACAAGAGAAGCAACACCGCCACCTATCCCGGACGAGCTCGCGCTGGATATGGCCGTCGTCGACAAGCTCGTAGCGGAGGACAAGCTCGCGCTGGATATCGTGATGGCGACGACACGTGGCTGAGCGAGGGCGGGGCAGCGAGCGAGGGTGGGCGCTGATGGCGACGACGCGCGGCTGAGACGGCGGCTCAGACTGTGGCCGCGGGGCAGCGAGCGAGGGTGGGCGCGGCTGAGACGGCGGCCGCGGCTGAGACGACGACGAGGGTGAGCTAGGGATTTGTGGAATGGGGAACGAATGGGAGGGAAGGGGGAAGAGGAAGGGGGGTGTAATTGCAAAAATCGCATGCCAGCTGTGCAAATACATACGTTTCGGGCGCAAGTGACCGTATGGTGAGCAAGCAACGTTAGCATAATGACTGTAATTTGCAGTTGCCAGAATACAGTGACCAAAGTGATTTTATACAGAGAGTACAGGTACTGTGGGTGTATTTTACTCTACACTAAACATTTGTTTGATATAGAAACTTAGGAAGCTGTCCTCAAGTCAAACTCTGAGTTGAACCATATTAACAACTGGATCAATTTAATACTATACCTGAAATTATGTAGTACAATGTACCTAAAGAATCTTTATTTCTATATGGTTTGTTAGATGTTAAAAGTCATACGCAGATCCGTTTCACAAGTCACAAACTATTCTAGTAATATTAAACTTTAAAATGTTTAATAAATATACCACAACAAATAGATGACCAAAGTTACACATTGAATGATGTGCCATCTGTCCAAATATCAATTTTTCAAGAACCGTATCAAGACGATCACCAACCATCTGTTAAATACAAGGGCTGTCCTTAAAATCTCGTTGCATACATGCCTCCTATAGTTTCCAAAAAGAAATCTTACCCCTCTCTACCAGGCCATTAGCAAGCAAACAAACACAACTACTGTTATGATTTGGGGGGAAAGAGATACCGATATCGAATGAGCATGCTAGTTAAACATATCAATTTGGAGTTACACACGTGTAGTTTGTTGGGAACAGGAGGCATTCAGAACCATAGTTGCGCCACGATGCTCTGACGCTCCGGCGCCAGCTGATTGTTAGTGACACAACTCCTTTTTTTTTTATAGAGAGAATAGTGACACAACTCCTTTGTCTTTCTTGTACGTAGTATGTCCACTGGGGGAGCTACGCTGTGGCCGAATGGGCCGTGGCCCACCTAGCTTTTTAGTAGAATTATAGAAATTTACCTAGACACAGCCCATGAATACACAGCACGACAAGGCAGCAGCCTAGGCGGTGTTTGGTTGAGAAGTCCTAGGACTTTTTCTAGTCCTAGGGACTAATCAAAAAAGACTCTTCAATAGAGTCTTTTTCTAGTCCCTGTAGAAAAAATCCCTCCCGTTTGTTTCCTAGGGACTTTTTAGGGACTTTTTTTAGTCCCTGGGACTAAAAAGTCCCCGAACCAAACACCCCCTTAGCATCAAATTCAGCCTGGCCTGCCCAGTTTTCTATTTGTACCTCCGTCACTAAGTATGTCAAACATCTTCGATGTCAATTCTGGTATGTTTGCAATTTCGTAGGAGTCAAGAGGGCATCACATCCTGTTTATCTTAGAGTGCGGGTGCTACTGGTTTCGCGTAGGACTCAAAATACTTGCCAGGTACTTATCTAACTATTTGCCTAGTGCCCGTATTTTGGCTCTCAGCAAATTCCTGTTTGCCTGAGAGGGCTACGCCGGATGGCCTTTGCCGAGTGCCACTCTCGGCAGAAGCTTTGCCGAGTGTCCATGGCACCCCGCGTATAGGATGATTCTAGTAGCTATAGCTCCAGTGTAGTGAGGGTGTACACGAAGTTTCATATTTGGAAATTGCAATCACGCCATCCCGTGGTAGACACATGTGGATTAGTTCCAAAATCCAAACCTGTTTCCACAAAAAAGCACATTTTCACTGATCCTGTTTTCTGTTTTATTTTTTCTCCAGACAAAGCTGCATTAATATGCAGAGTAAATGAAAAAAATTATAGGTGTTAATTAGTTTTTCTGTAAACTTGATCAAATTAAAAGAGTTTGACTTAAGACAAAGCTACAACAATATGCAGAGTAAATAAAAACTGAGGGAGTAGTAAGGAAGAATCATCGAGAAAAAGGAACAATACTGTTTACAAAGAAAGCAGCTGCATCTCTACAATGTCCTATCAAGAACTTTGTAGCGCGTGAAACAACCAGCTGCACGTGCCAAGATCAAAACTTGCTACCTCTCTAGTGCAGGACCATAATATGTGTTCCGACTTCAGACCATTGCCAATGAGCGAGCTCTCTTCTGGGTTTGGCACCTCATGTTTGCCTGGAACCTTCAAGGAACTCTGACCGCAAAGCCACAATTTGTGCAGTTTAACAATAGACATATTGTGGGCTTAGCAGACTTTGAAGTGTGTAGTTACTGGATTTTATTGCAAATTTAGGATTTCCCGTGCAACCATTATACAAGAACTGATGGGACAGTTGGTTGACTGCATTGGCACCTAAATGAGACCTACAAGCAGCATGGGAGAATATCATACGGAAATCAATATTCAATGAAAACTTCATGGAAACCATATTTTAAAATTTTGGAAAATCTGAAAAAAAAACGCTATATTAAGAGGGTAATATTTTATTGCCATGCAAAATTTCAAGTTGAAACACATTACGAGATGTGAGCTATGAAAAAGATAATTTCAACCCTAAATTGTGACATTATTATTCGGCACTCTTCAACTCTGATATTTTTTCTTTTCATAGCTCACATCTCGTAATGTGTTTCAACTTGAAATTTTGTGTGGCGATAAAACATCATCCTCTTAACATCCCGTATTTTTTTCAGATTTTTTTTTGAAACTTCAAAACATCTTCTTCTTGTGGTTTTCATCGGTTTCCACCGAATGTTGGTTTCCGTATGATATTCTCCGCAAGCAGCATAACCTTCCTGTTCACATTCAGCGTATGATAACAATATCATAGTAAATGCTCATCTATCTTCAAATAATGTAATTTCTCTATGCTGGAAAAAGTAAAAGGAGTAAGTCAATAAAGGAAAAATAATTTCCAAGTCCTAACATCAGTTCACTAAAACACATGACACGACTAAACTAGTTACAAAGACTGACTATGATAATTTTGTCACTAGTTATTTACTACCACCGCGTGATTAAGTGTACCTACTGTTCTTTCTGCATATCCACAAGAAATCTGGCCCAATTCATCAAATCCAAAAGTCTGAGACTGGCCGCAACTCTAGCAGTGACAAATGAAACCATAATTACTGCCAGAAATGGAAGGGACATCAGTAACTTAGCAATACAACCCATTAACGGTGGCGCCAAGGGCGCCTGCTCGCGATGTACATGTCGATACCAGGTTTACTGTTCTCGATGGCCAATAGCGTGAGAGCTCGGTGCACAGTCCGTGCGTGGGGACAAAAGAGAGAGATGGGAGCAATTCTTTTTGTCCCAGGCAACTTCCTTCTTCTTTCCCATCCCCACCGGCGGCTAGGGTTCCGCCGCCGCCGCCACACCACCGGCGCCATCCCTGCTTTTCTAGCGGTGGCCACCGGAGAAGGCGGGCGCCGGCGCCGCCTCCGACCTCGACCGTGTCTGCGGCAGCGGCCAGGACCTCCGTACCCATTAACGGTGGCGCCAAGGGCGCCTGCTCGCGATGTACACGTCGATACCAGGTTTACTGTTCTCGATGGCCAATAGCGTGAGAGCTCGGTGCACAGTCCGTGCGTGGGGACAAAAGAGAGAGATGGGAGCAATTCTTTTTGTCCCAGGCAACTTCCTTTTTCTTTCCCATCCCCACCGGCGGCTAGGGTTCCGCCGCCGCCACCACACCACCAGCGCCATCCCTGCTTTTCTAGCGGTGGCCACCGGAGAAGGCGGGCGCCGGCGCCGCCTCCGACCTCGACCGTGTCTGCGGCAGCGGCCAGGACCTCCGTACCCATTACCGGTGGCGCCAAGGGCGCCTGCTCGCGATGTACACGTCGATACCAGGTTTACTGTTCTCGATGGCCAATAGCGTGAGAGCTCGGTGCACAGTCCGTGCGTGGGGACAAAAGAGAGAGATGGGAGCAATTCTTTTTGTCCCAGGCAACTTCCTTCTTCTTTCCCATCCCCACCGGCGGCTAGGGTTCCGCCGCCCCCGCCACACCACCGGCGCCATCCCTGCTTTTCTAGCGGTGGCCACCGGAGAAGGCGGGCGCCGGCGCCGCCTCCGACCTCGACCGTGTCTGCGGCAGCGGCCAGGACCTCCGTCCATAGGTGTGGGAGAGGTGCGGTAGAACTCCAAGGGAGCGCTCGGGAGAAGCAGGACCTTCTCTTCTCCGGCTCCCCACACTTCTCCTCCCTCTTTCCCTCCCTTGCACGGGCACACATAGGCAACCGCTCGAGGAGAGCAGCAGCGCTCGATGCGGCCCCGGAGGAGCAATTGTAGCCGACGTGCTCGTGGAAGCAGGAACCGGCAGAAAGCTGCGGTTGCCGGCAGTGGAGGAGCAGCGGCGGCCGATGGCGGCGGACCAGATCGGCGTATCATGGGAGCGGCCACGACGGCCGTCACGAGTGGAGCAGAGCCAAGTCGGCGCGGCGGCGGGCGCGATCTGGAGAACCGGTGAGCGTGGTACGCGATCGGGGCAGTCGCGACCTGCGCAAGTTGGAGGCGAGGTGACGGTGTTGACTGGGACGCCGTCGCAGATCCTCATCGTGCCGGCGGGAGAGGAGCTCGTCGAGGATCTCCTCTTCTCCAGGGATCCACTACGGAGGTGCTCGAGGAGGAAGTTCTTCTCGGGATGCCATGGAAATTGTCAAGGTACGTCCCCGTTCCCCCTCCCCCTGTCTGGGTGACGCTAGGTTCGTGTTGGATGCCCATTTATGGTCCTTTTTGCCATGTTCTTGTTGTAGACAATACAAATCATTTTCGTGAATTTCTGATGTGATTGCTTTAGTGATGATTTTTGCAGAAGCACATGCCGATGGTGCCCTTGCCTTTGGGATTAAAGAAGATCAGCTTACAACACTGACCAGAGATCATAAATACTCTACTCTACAGCAGTATGAATGGGTGAGCTAATTTTGTTATCAGTGTGCTTCACACTTTTCTGTCATAGTTTGCGTCTTAAACAATTCCCTATAGATAGCAAATATGTTAGAGACAAATACAGAGAAGTGGGTAGGGGAGTGGCTTCCAATATTGATGCGAGAAAAAAAATGCCTTTTGGTCGAACACATACCCCTGTAAGAAAGGAAGAAGCTCCTTGGTAATGGAGATGCTATGTCAGGTAGAATTGATCTGCTAGCTTTGAGTTGGCTTCAGGAACGCCACAAATCCTCTAATATTCATCTTAAATAGTTAACATTTAGTTCACTATGCCTGAGATATTCTTTGGTCATACCAGATTTGCGGCAGATTTTTTTTCATGACATACATTAGCAAGTTAATTATAACTACATCAGCTAGGGGGGGGGGGGGGGGGGGGATAAGGTGCTAACTCGAGTACAGAACATTGAAGCAGCGCTTCCATATCTCTGAAAAATCAGAAGAGGCATATACATTTTGCTAATGTACCAGGTCCTTACTTCATGAATGACTATACATGTGTTCGCAAGTAGAAAAAATGAGCTAAGGATTCTTGCACACATTTTAGTCACCGATAATCATATTGCCCATTTTTATTTCACACTAATTTATCAGTCCATATTGATAGCAATTGAAGTTGGCTAATGTAGGCTTCATCAGATTGATATGAGTATTAGCGGTGGCAATCTGAAATCAGGTCAAACTTACAAAACAAAAAATGCCAACTGATTGAGGTTGGTGTCACTAAATCACTACAAACCTTTTTCGGCAATAAGTTGATCTGTCCATAATGTTAGTGCTGTCCTGGTACAAAATGGCCCATTTCTAACTTAGTCTCATAATTAACTGTCTCTTGACCATAATCAACAATTTGGTTTAAGATCATCACATAGCTTTACTTAATTTTAAATTTAGGCTCTGACTGTCACACAAAACTTTGAAATGAGCAAAATCATCTCCTATCCAGTGATTTGCCATGGTTTATGATAGATTGCTATGAAGAATGTCGAGACCCACCACGACTTTACCTTCTCGACAGGTAAGGATGCTTGTTTTCTTTTTTTCAAGCGCTCTCGGGTATCTAACATGATTTATATTTTCAGATTTGATAATGCTGGTGTTGGGACTTGCTTGAAGAGATATTCTGATCCATCATACTTCAAGAAATCATTGGATGTGATGAGAGCAGACAAGACTGCACATCTCCAAAAAGAAAGGAGATCTCACAAAATCAAGGTTCTTTTTCTCTAATTATTTACCCTACTTTTAATTACTTTTTCTCCAGACAATCAAAGTTTACAGTCCATGTCATCGAACGAGGATTCGCGGTTGATTTCAGGGCAAATCACTATTGTGAGGAAATCAAGAAGTTGAGAGTTGGCTGGACTATGTGAGGAAGCGGGTTCAGGAGCTCAAAGCCAACAACAACCATGGCTTGGCAAAAGATGTAAGCTCCCATGTTATAATTATAAGATTTGCTGCCTATTCTTTAATTAGCAATTGTTATAGTTGTATGAATTAGCTATCTGCCTTGCAAATCTATTTTTTAAAGAGAAATATTAAGTATATATTCTAAACAAGGCCGTCACAGTAATGTGTAAAATTCAGAATTGATTTCATGCACACGTTGATTTCTTTTTCATGATACTTGTCTTTTCTGGGTATTTTAGTCCTTGCAAGCTCTTAAGAAGATATCCCAGGAGCGTCCAACTGCCTGCTTGAGGGCTGACGCACTAATTGCAGTGCAATCATATCTTGACTTCCTTCTCCATCGGTGTTCAAGTAATTTTACTAAATACTTTCATGTTTTTCCCGCATTTAGATATAACATTCTCAATACTTAAGTTGTTATTTTTTTGCAGCATTTAGAACTTGGGACATAATAATTTGTCATATCACTTTATCTTTTTGTTGTACACATAATGTACTACATTTAATTATTATTCACAGTTTTTTTCTGGGTGGAATGTATACAGAGAGTGGTTTTACCTACAACTGCTAATATGTGTAGGAAGCTTCCTTGAGACACCTCAAATTTCGTAATATAAGCGGTTCAACTGCTAACAAATTTTCTGAACTACCATGATGCGAAAGTATGCTTGTTGTTTGTATTTGCATACCCTGATTATGCCATGATACCATATATTCTTAGATGCTGATGTTCTCAATCGATTTATTTCAGGTGTTGGAACATGTTTCCATTTGCCTGACTCGTATAGCAGAATCATTTGCTTCGTCTTCAGAGAAACTGGATCAATTTTGCAAGCATAGATTGGTTGCACAAGCGGCTAGCTTAATAGCTGTTAGCAGCTCAGCAGCGGGACAAGCATCACTGAGTACATTAACATATACATTATGCTTCTATTTCACTCTTTATTGCTACTGTATCATTTATGCAAATTTGCTAACTTTGGCTCATATATCCTTGAAGGGAGTAATTCGTGTTTTGTCAATATGTGCAGGTGGATCTCCATTCGCAGGTAAAATACTCCATGGAATTAGCGGCACAGTTAAAGTTATCCTTGCGGGTTCTGGTTTGATTGCTGGTACAACTGTATACCCCACTAGGCCAGCTGATCAGGTGGTTATTGCTTTATGAAGGCTATATCGAGCTAGATTATAGCTACTCACTGTTTTATTTGAAAGCCATCGGTTGATGACTCCGTTTGGTTGTCTTTTATCTGACTTAGCTGATGAAGCTTTTGAGTGATACTCCCTCTGTAAATAAATATAAGAGCGTTTGGATCACTACTTTAGTGATCTAAACGCTCTTATATTTCTTTACGGAGGTAGTATTTTTTTTTCAGTTTTAGGTTCACTCAAGTGTGCATACAATTCAGCTTTCTTTGATAAACTGAAATTAATCACACAACCTAATTTTCAAAATTTGGAAGAAAGTTGCAAGCAATTCAGGTGTGCATACTTACTCTGTGTGCATACAATTCAGGTCTGTTTGCTAAACTGAAATTAATACTCACAGATGCGTGTCTTAGCCGCTCTGTATCAGCGGATCTATTCTCGGAATTGGCGGTAGCACGGACCAACCTGTCATTGCCTGCAGGCACCTTCCAGAAATTGAAATATCTTAGAGTGGATTGCATCTCAGGCGGTGCTTGTTGCTCCCATCTGCAGCCTCATTGCCGCTACCCTCCGCGATTTACATGTCAGTGATTATCAGCGTACAGAAAGCTTCACGGGAGAGGAAGACAGAGCTCTTCAGCTCCTCACCTCCCTCAGATTTATCGGTTTTGACAATTCCCTGAATCTGTCGCCCCTTCCTCAAGGGTTACCCAGCCTTCCTTCACTGAAGTACCTACGCATCATGTGTTGCAGTGCTGAGGTACGAGAGCATGTCGAGGAATTGCATGGAAAAACCCCAGGTCTTAATGTGTTATTTTGGTAGAGCAAGGTAAACCCGTCAAAAGAAAAGGTAACACCCCTCCTGCTATCTGTTACTTTTTTACAGCACATATTAACTAACTTGTTAAATCTGACAGGTGGGCTTAATTGCTGGCACAACTGCTCAATCGTTTAAGCTGCATTGTGTACATAAGTCATGAAACCTTTCCGTCTATGCTTATTAAGATCTCATCTGGCCTGGGTATATCAACACAAGTCATCTTATCAACCCCTAATTAGTACTCCGTAAGTGCAATCAAAACCAACTTGTATTTTCCCTCTTTTTTTCTTCTTCCTATTCCTAGTTTAGCAACTAAGCGGTGTTTTCCTCCCATCTACAGTTTAGTCGCTGCTAGCTGCCCTCCACAAGTTGGAAGTAAGCAGCACAACTTCTTTCCTCCATTGTTGGTGTCATAAACTCATAATGTAGCTATGTTTCCTTACCCTCTTCTGAATATCTCAATTCTAAAACACATATATTTTGTGCAATATTGGAGCAGGCACGTTCTTTTTCATGCTCTTAGTCAGTCCATGGTACCTCTCACTTGCCAACTGCATATTGTGGAGATTGCATGCATATGGTTATGTTTCGCTGACCGCCATCCTTCAGAGTTTATTTCCTACTTAGCAGGTTCACCAACTGACCAACTCCAAGTAATGGATTATATCAGTGAGTTCCCTTACTATGGTCATTTTCTGACCATAAATTCATTACCTGGATTCTGCAGAATCATTACTGCCAACAGTCAATTTTGAAGTTGGAATTCAGAACCTGGGGTTGCATCCAAACTATAACAGTAATGCAAGGGTATGTCATGATGTTCTGAAGGAGTTGTTTCGCATGGATAAAGGTGAGTTTGTCGTTGTTTCACTTCTTCTATGAAGGATAAAGAAAAGATCCCTACTAAAGCACTGATTTGTTTCCATTCATGTGTGGCATCATCGCTTAGGTGTTTTCCTCCCTAGCAATTCACTGGTGCATGCATTGGATTCCCGAATCACAAGACTAACAATTGTTATGGAAGAGCAATTTATCCTCCGGTATGTTCATATCTGAGTTATTTTTAGATGATAAGAATGCTTGTTACTTACTGTATATGGTGCACCAACTCACCTTCTTTGCTCCAGTATCCAGGTTGTTGGTTTAAAGCGAAAATGTTGGCTAGCCATTTTTCCGAATAAATCTCAATGCTAATTAAGATATGTTTCATGCTATAGCGGAACAGGTTGATTATTTGTTCATAGAGTCCGTGCTACCCCCAATATGCTGCATCTTGTGCAGATTTGATATCTGGTGATGTTTGACGGCCAACATTCAGAGATTCAGTTCCAATTTAGCAGGTTCACACCTGTTGACCAACGACCCTGAATTATTTTACCTTGTTTGTCATTTTGTGAGTCTTAGATTCGTTACTCTGTTTCTGCAGAATAATTCACAGCCAGCAGTGAAGTTTTACAAGTTGCCAGTAGTGTAATCCATCATTTCAAAGGTACTCCACTAGTTGCCAGTTTGTCATGATGGATCATTCATATTTCTTGGTACTGATTTATTTGATGCATGTTGCATCATCATCGTGCAGGTGTTCTGCTTCGTGGCTCTTGGTGAAGCCAGACAGTGAGGAAGGCCACCTGCGTCCTCTGTTTTCTTCCCCAGCGGACTGCCTCCATCCTCCGCTGCCGCCGTCTCTTTCAAGCCTCCTTAACCGCCGATTACCTCCTCTAGTCCTGACCTAGCTAGTACTTCGCCAGTAATCTTGTTACTGAAGTTAGGTTTCAGCTAGTGATCAAGAACCACACAAAATGTGAAGTGTTGATTGTAAATTTGTAATGCCGATCCAGTCCAGACTGGAGTAGATGCTAGCTGTGGCATAGTCCTGGCTGGTTACTTCACGAATCCGGAGCGTTGCTTGCTGCCGAGATATGTAATTACTACTGTTTAAGCTGGGCCCCTTCTTAACAAATTGTAAATTGTTGTTTAATTTTCGTGTGATAAGAGCATACATTAATTCTGAGTAGTAAGAGTCCAGACGAGTGTGTATGCCTTGGCTGAGAAAACAAAATAAATTTTGGTTGCGTACACATGGAATTCATTCCGCCATCACAAACTCAAGCAACCAAGCACACTTTTTAGTTATTTCCAGCTTTCTGTTGCTTCAATTTGGCATCAAAATATGGGCTGCTGCAGATGGCAGTGCAACACACCAAAGGATCGAGACACGAGGAAAAGATCCGCCGTCTTATGAGCCATTGGATACCGGCGCTACAATCCATCCGGACAGCTGTTCAGTGTGACCCGCCGGTTTGCAACATAGCCATGTTTGTGCTCGCTGTTTCCTACATAGGCCATGTTATGTTTCCCGATCGCTATCACGCCAGCTTGTCTAGCCATAGGTTGACATTTGCAACATGGGCATGTAGCAAACGCACTGTCACCGATGTTGCTGTTGCCACCGGGCAATCACCTACAATGCGATCACAATGTCACCGCTGCTGATGTGTATGTGTGTAAAACTTGAGGATGAAATACCTTGAAATGTGATATGTGCGAAAAAGACAATTTCATGGATTTTGAGGATGAGTAGTGCATCTACTAAAAAGCCTCAGATTTGTTTTTTTTGTGTTCCACTCATTTTAACGTATTTTGTCCTGAAAATTTACACACTTTTGTATTATGTCTCTGAGTATATATGTATGCTTTCTCAAAATAAAAATTGAAATGTGCAAATTTGAATTTTGATCATTTCAATTTTGGCCTCTTTGGAGGCCGAGATTCATTGAGCATTTTTGTAGATTTGACCCTTTCCTAAAACTTTAATGCAAAATAAATCAGATCATAAAATATTTAACAAAATATGCTTTTTCATGATGTCCAGATTGGGGCGCCATGCTCAATGAATCCCCACCAATTAGGCATGCTGAAGCTAGAGGAGCGGCCTCACTGGCAGCATGGTGAATCATCTTTCAAATGAGCTCGTGGAGGCGTATATTGCCAGCTCCCAGCTTGGCCTCAACTTCAAGAAGATCGAAGATGAGTTGATGTTCATGCAAGGGCTGCTGCACGAGAAAGTAAACCCCAAAGCACCACACATGATCATCGGGCCAGGGCAGGATTCAACAACATAGAGAGCAAAAATCAGGTCTTGATGGGAATGGGCTGCTTACCAGCAGATTTGAATGGATTTGACTAGTTCTAGAGGACAACTGCTGATCACGTTCTCAGCCGTTCACGGTGACAACTGCTGCAGCAGACCCCTCATCTTCTTCCATTTCTTTGGGTAAACCTTTGAAACAAAGAAAGAAGAATGGTCATTAACATCAGGAGAGAATTAAGCTAGCTAATTCTGTCAAAGTCTACAGAGGCCTGGCAGCGTGAGACAAAAGACTTACGAGTCTGACTCCAATGAAAGGTGGGACGGTTGGGATGGGCATCCAATGCGAACTCCAGCATATCCACCGCTTTCTGCACCACTGTCAAGCATTTTTCCGCAAACCAAAGACAAACTGTGACTTTCTGGAGAAATGGGAGGTGTCGCATGGGCAAAGAAATTAAAGGATTCAAGCCGGGGCATGGATCCTCGTGGAAACATATATGGCCCTGTCTGAAAACAATAGAATCTGCAATCTCTTATGCAAGGGAATTTATTCACGCCAATGATGAACCTTTCGATATGTTAGAGTTGTGTCGAGTATTATTGTACAAGTTAGGGCATCTCCATCCGTTGGCCTCGCCAGGAGGCATTTTTTTCGCCTCCTGGGGGGCTGCCGGCGAAAACTTCGGCCTGGGGGTGGAATTTTTTCCACTCGTTGCGCCCCATGGCTCCATCGACAGGCTCCATTCCTTCATTCCTTCAAGCAAGAAACAAACAGAGCTCCATCGCCAAGAAACCACCATCGAGTTGCTTGCCGGAACCAATGGCGACCACCAAGAAGAGGGAGATGGTGTTCTTCGACGTGGAGGCTGCGCAGTCCCCGTCGCTGCCCGGCGAGTGCAGCCTCCTGGAGTTCGCCACCATCCTCGTCTGCCCGCGCCGCCTCGTCGAGTCTGCCGGCCGCGCACTCCCGCGTTCCCAGGCCGCGCGCTCCCGCGGCCGCGCTCGCCCGTCCGCGCCTGCTCGCTCGCCCGTCCGCGCCCGCCCACTCGCCCAGGCCGCGCCCTCAAGCACGCGGACGCCCCAGCTGCCGCGACCGCGTTGTCCGTCCGGCATCGTCCTCCGAGAGGCTCGCGCTCGCCTGGCGCCCCCACTCTGCCCCGGTGCAGGGCACGCCCCTTCTCGTCTCCCAGCAGGCGCTCTCCACAATGCGCTTCGCCTACACGTACGTGACACCGACCCCCGCCTGCGGTGGAGCTCCGTCCTCCTCGGCTACGCCCGTGGAGCCTCCGCACTGCGCTTCTGCACCCCCGCCTGGCTCGAGGAGGCCATGCGCTTCTGCATCCCGGAGCCGGCTGGGCGCGCGGCGCAGAGGGGTGGCGGGGCGGCGCGGGCTGGCTGGCGGGAGGTCGGGCGCGGCCGCATATGGTTGGCGGGGCGGCGCGGGCTGGCTGGCGGGAGGCCGGGCGCGGCCACAGATGGCTGGCGGGGCGGCGCGCGCTGGCTGGCGGGAGGCCGGGCGCGGCCGCAGATGGCTGGCGGGGTGGGGCGCGCGCAGCCGGGCGCGGCAGCGACGCAGCAGGCCTGAGCTGCGGGAATGGCTGCCGGCGAGCGGAGCCAGGGGATGCGGAGATGCGGAGGCGCAGAGCCGGCCCGGAGCTCCTTCATCCTGCCGTCCTTGTGCGCGGCGAGGCGAGAGAAGGAGAAAGAGAAGAGAAGAGTTGCAACCGAGAGAAAGGGGATGGGTGTGTGGAGGGGAGCACGTGGGTGGGCCAGGGTGGGAAAGGGACGGGAGAGACGCTGGCAGGTGGGCCTGCGCATGCAAAAGGCAAACGCCGGCGTCCCCAGCTGCTCCCCCGGGAGCTGGGTGTGGGGTGGGCGCGCCGGCCATAACATTCGCCAAATCCGGCTAAAAATGAGCTCTTGGGTGCCTGACTGGGAAGATTTTTTACAGCCGCCGCTAAAAAAGTGCTCTTGGGGGGCCTGTTGGGGAGCCTAGTGGAGATGCCCTTAGGTTACAGTTGGACTTGGTTTTGGACTGTGTGTAGATAGGGTAGGACTTGTGTCCTAATAGGACACTTGTATCCTATGCCTCTCATATATATCGGGTGTAGACACATGATGTAATCTATGCCAACATAAATAATAGTACAGACACAGGGGGGAGCCGGCGGCGTGTGCCGGCGCCCGGGCGGCCGGGGTGCGGTATTGTGACGGTGTCATGGGGACGAGCGCCCGTAGTGATGCCCCGGGGATGTAGCCATATCGGTGAACCTCGTTAATACATCTCGGTGTCGTGCCTCGTGTGATTGCTTGGTCCTCGGATGATCGACGGAGCGCCTCGGATTTATTTTAACAAGTGGTATCATGAGCAAGGTTCAATTTGAGATCGCAGGTTTGTTGATCAGGGGCAGAGCGCTATTGCACGTGGTGCGAGGCAAGTGCGTGGACGCAATGAGAGGCTGGCGTGCGCGGCAGGCTGGACGTGCGGCGATCAGTTCGATCGGGCGAGCGGCTGACGGTGCGCGTACCATGACAGGCAAGGCCCATGGTGCTGGAAAGCGGAGGCCCGTACGCCTGGTCGGCTGAGCGTAGGTACGCAGCGGTGCAAGGGTCCGATGTTCATGCACGCAGGTGGTTAGTACGAGGGCGTATGCAGGAAGCTAGATGGTGGCGTGAGTCTGTGGTGCGCGTGGCAAGAATGGCGGCATGCGTATAAGGCTTGGAGGAGTCTGGAGCGTGTCGTGACAAGGATCATGCATACACAGGACGTCAAGCAAGGCACGATGTGTGGAGGCGGACACGACGCAGGGTGGAGTATGGTTGCACTACTAGGGAAAAGCCTAGCAGCAGCGCGGGTTTTGGGCCTATTAGTAGCGCGGGGGCCGGCGCTACTAATAAGGCGCTACAGCTAACTTATAGCAGTAGCGCGGGTGCCACCCGCGCTACAGCTAACGTATAGCAGTAGCGTGGGTAAAAACCCGCGCTACTACTAATCTGTAATCTCTGATTTTTTTTGAATTTTTTGAATTTTTTTTGATTTTTTCCCTAATTTTCAAATTTCTGAATTATTTTAACCTCAAATCTCTAATCACCCATCATCGCTGCTAAATTTAATCTCTAATCACCCCTCATCATTCCAAATCACCTAACTTCCTGGACGGTCACCCATCCTCTCACTACTCCAGCCTGAGCACGCTTAACTTCCGGGTGCTATTCTCCCTCGTTTCCAAGTCTGCACTTGTTGTTTTCCTGACAATAGTAAGATGTCAATCCTATTAACCTCATGAATTTAGCTTGAGCATGTAGTGACACATTTCACTGTTTGAGTTTGAAACTATTGTTCCAAAAAATTAGTAACACTAATATTTCTTGAATAATTAGTTTGACCCACAGTTTGACCATAGTTTGACCAGATTTGACCACAGTTTGACCAGATTTGACCAAAATTCAAAAAAACTAAATAATTATTTAGGAATTCTAATATTCTTGAATAATTAGTTTGACCATAGTTTGACCAGATTTAACAAAAATAAAAAAAAACTGCAATTTGATGAATTTTTTTGCCTCCAGATCTTAAAAGCCCCGTAACTTTTTTTCTGTTAGGTTTTTGAGCATTTTAAAAATGTTTAATGGGGTTCCCATGTTAAATTCGGATGTAACTTTTCGAGTAGATGATTTTTCATATAATTTTTTTTCATCCGAGTTCGTATGCAAAAGTTATGGCCATTTTACAAATATCTAGAGAGATTTTGCAAATAAAGTCGAAATTCATATTTGTAAATTTTCCCAACAACTAGACCACATATCACATGGGAAACTTATTTTCTTTTATTTTTTTGACATTTTTATCATTTTCTTTTATTTTTTTTTAAACTAAAAAGGCGGTCGGGGGGGGGGGGGGTAGACTTTGACAAATAGGCCGTACCCCGCGCTAGTACTATGGCAGACGATTAGCAGTAGCGCGGGTTTTTAACCCCCGCTACTACTAAGTTGATAGCAGTATCGCGGGTTTATAACCATCGCTACTACTATGGCATGGTCCAGGGGCCACTTAGTAGTAGCGAGGGTTAAAACCCGCGCTACTGCTATCAACTTAGTAGTGGCGAGGGTTAAAAACCCGCGCTACTACTATGGCATATCCCGGGGGGCACGGTAGAGACCGCTTAGTAGTAGCGAGGGTTACAAACCCGCGCTGCTGCTATCAACTTAGTAGTAGCGAGGTTTAAAAACCTACGCTGCTAGTAAGTAGAAGTAGCGAGGGTTTTTAACCCTCGTTGCTGCTAAGATTCTGTGTATAGCCTTTTCCCTAGTAGTGTTGTAGTTAGAAAATTCCGGCTTGGTCGGACTGGACTGTCTGACGGATCGACGGGGATGTCGGTCAAAGAAGAAGACGGCGGTGATTTCAGCAACGACGACATAGGAGCGTGATGCTGATGGTGGCCGACTTCTGGGGTGTGGAAACACATGGTGCAGGCCTAAGGGCTTGTGCGGCTTCGACAGACTATGGCGCAGTGTTGATTCAAGGCAGTGTACACATGGGAGCTTGAAGTCGACGGGGTGCGGGGGTAGCAACACTAGTAGAAAAAGGGTCAAACGTGCAGCACATTAGTGCCGTTTTGTATTAGAGCCGGCACTAATGTATACATTAGTGCCGGTTCCAACGGCTAGCCGGGCCGCTCTCATTAGTACCGGTTCGTGGCTAACCTTTAGCACCAGTTCGTGCCACGAACCGGTACTAATGAGGGTGGTGGCAGGATGTTGTCAGTCTGGGCCCCCTCAAGCACCTTTAGTACCGGTTCGTGCCACGAACCGGTACTAAAGGTCCTCCTGCATATAAACCCTTCGTCCAGCTCGCTCTGTTCTTCCCTCTTTCCCCTCTCCTCTCCTCTCTTTTCTTCCTCTTCTCCCCACGAGCTCATCACACATTTTGCCCAAAATTTGTCAAGATTTGAAGGCCCCCATCCATTCAAGTGATCACAAAGGTTAGCAACTTTGTCCTTTCATCTCTCATTGCTAGATTAGCTCTTGCAATGCTTTATATAGTTACTAATTTGTGAGTTTAGTAATTTGGGAGGAAATATATATATATGTGCTAGTATTTGATTTATATGCAATTTGAGGTCAAAAATAACACTTAGTTTGCATATGTAGGTGTGGTTTACTTAGTGCCTTCTAAATCTCCGTCGTAACCACCGTCGATCGCTCGCACCGTCCCGTCGCCGGCACCACCTTGTGGTGAGCCTCTTGTTCATGAAATTTTATATAAAAAATTGATGTTTGTGCGATTTGGATATATAGTTAATCATGTAATAATTATCTTACCCGTACGTTGTTTGTTATACATAGTGCCATGGTTTTGATATCCGTCCCCGTCGGCCCTCGTCCTTGTTATGATTCGGATGTGGTATATTCTCTTTTAAAACTATTTGTTGCATTTCATGTTTATGACAAATTATGCCCATCAAGTTGACATAGATATTTTTATCTAGGAGGTATGTCAACCGGAAATTCCAACCGACCCTATTGTCGAGAGGTTAAATTTAGTTGACAGAGAAAACGAGTACTTGAAAGAAAAATTGAAAAGAATTGAGGGGGAGAAGATGGAATTGGAGTTGCATGTTGCCGATGTCGTCGGTGATCACAAGATCAAGATGGAGAAAATGCGCTTGAAGAATAGAAAGATTAGAAAATATGCCATCGATAGTGAGGCTTGAAATCATTATGCTGTTGGATCAATTGTGAAGGAAATATGCCCTAGAGGCAATAATAAAGTTATTATTTATTTCCTTATTTCATGATAAATGTTTATTATTCATGCTAGAATTGTATTAACCGGAAACATAATACATGTGTGAATACATAGACAAACATAGTGTCACTAGTATGCCTCTACTTGACTAGCTCCTTTATCAGAGATGGTTATGTTTCCTAGCCATGGACAAAAGAGTTGTCATTTGATTAACGAGATCACATCATTAGGAGAATGATGTGATTGACTTGACCCATTCCGTTAGCTTAGCACTTGATCAATTAGTATGTTGCTATTGCTTTCTTCATGACTTATACATGTTCCTGTAACTATGAGATTATGCAACTCTCGTCTACCGGAGGAACACTTTGGGTATTACCAAACATCACAACGTAACTGGGTGATTATAAAGGAGTACTACAGGTGTCTCCGAAGGTACATGTTGAGTTGGCGTATTTCGAGATTAGGTTTTGTCACTCCGATTGTCGGAGAGGTATCTCTGGGCCCTCTCGGTACTGCACATCATTATAAGCCTTGCAAGCAATGTGACCAATGAGTTGGTTACGGGATGATGCATTACAGAACGAGTAAAGAGACTTGCCGGTGACGAGATTGAACTAGGTATTGGATACCGACGATCGAATCTCGGGCAAGTAACATACCGATGACAAAGGGAACAACGTATGTTGTTATGCGGTTTGACCGATAAAGATCTTCGTAGAATATGTAGGAGCCAATGGGCATCCAAGTCCCGCTATTGGTTATTGAACGAGAATAGTTCTAGGTCATGTCTACATAGTTCTCGAACCCGTAGGGTCCGCACGCTTAAGGTTTCGATGACAGTTATATTATGAGTTTATGAGTTTTGATGTACCGAAGGAGTTCGAAGTCACGGATGAGATCGGGGACATGACGAGGAGTCTCGAAATGGTCAAGACGTAAAGATCGATATATTGGACGACTATATTCAAAGTTCGGAAAGGTTCCGAGTGATTCGGGTATTTTTCGGAGTACCGAGAGTTACAGGAATTCGCCGGGGAGAAGTATTGGGCCTTATTGGGCCCTGCGGGAAAGAGAGAGGGGCTGCCTAGGGCAGGCCGCCCCCCCATGGCCTAGTCCGAATTGGACTAGGGGGAGGGGCCGCACCCCCTCCTTCCTTCCCTTCTCTCTTCCCCTTCCTTGTCTCCTACTCCTAATACATGGAAGGACTCCTAGTTGGACTAGGAAAGGGGGAATCCTACTCCTGGTGGGAGTAGGACTCCCCTAGGGCGCGCCATAGTAGAGGGCCGGCCCTCCCCTCCTCCACTCCTTTATATACGGGGGTAGGGGGCACCCCATGGACACACAAGTTGATCTACGGATCGTTCCTTAGCCGTGTGCGGTGCCCCCTTCCACCATATTCCACCTCGGTCATATCGTCGCGGAGTTTAGGCGAAGCCCTGCGCCGGTAGAACATCATCATCGTCACCACGCCGTCGTGCTGACGGAACTCATCTCCGGAGCTCGGCTGGATCGGAGGCCGGAGATCGTCATCGAGCTGAACGTGTGCAGAACTCGGAGGTGCCGTACGTTCGGTGCTTGGATCGGTCGGATCGTGAAGACGTACGACTACATCAACCGCGTTGTCATAACGCTTCCGCTTACGGTCTACGAGGGTACGTGGACAACACTCTCCCCTCTCGTTGCTATGCATCACCATGATCTTGCGTGTGCGTAGGAATTTTTTTGAAATTACTACGTTCCCCAACAGTGGCATCCGAGCCAGGTTTTATGCGTTGATGTTATATGCACGAGTAGAACACAAGTGAGTTGTGGACGATATAAGTCATACTGCCTACCAGCATGTCATACTTTGGTTTGGCGGTATTGTTGGATGAAGCGGCCCGGACCGACATTACGCGTACGTTTACGCGAGACTGGTTCTACCGATGTGCTTTGCACACAGGTGGCTGGCGGGTGTCAGTTTCTCCAACTTTAGTTGAACCGAGTGTGACTACGCCCGGTCCTTGCGAAGGTTAAAATGGAGTCTATTTGACAAACTATCGTTGTGGTTTTGATGCGTAGGTGAGAACGGTTCTTGCTAAGCCCGTACCAGCCACGTAAAACTTGCAACAACAAAGTAGAGGACGTCTAACTTGTTTTTGCAGGGCATGTTGTGATGTGATATGGTCAAGACGTGATGAGATATAAGTTTTTGTATGAGATGATCATGTTTTGTTGAAGTTATCGGCAACTGGCAGAAGCCCGATGGTTGTCTCTTTGTTGCATAAGATGCAAGTGCCAAATAATTGCTTTACTTTATCGCTATGCGATAGCAATAGTTGCAAGAGCAATAGTTGGCGAGACGACCATGTGAGGACACATTGATATAGATCAAGATGATGAAGATCATGGTGTCGTGCCGGTGACGATAAAGATCATGACAGTACTTTGGAGATGGAGATCAAAGGCGCAAGATGATCATGGCCATATCATGTCACATATTTTGATTACATATGATGTTTATCTGTTATACATCTTATTCTTGCTTTGAATGACGGTAGCATTTTAAGATGATCTCTCACTAATTATCAAGAAGTGTTCTCCCTGAGTATGCACCGTTGCCAAAGTTCGTCGTGCCCAGACACCACGTGATGATCGGGTGTGATAAGCTCTACGTCCATCTACAACGGGTGCAAGCCAGTTTTGCACACGCGGAATACTCAGGTTAAACTTGACGAGCCTAGCATATGCAGATATGGCCTCGGAGCACGGAGACCGAAAGGTCGAGCGTGAATCATATAGTAGATATGATCAACATAGTGATGTTCACCATTGAAAACTACTCCATCTCACGTGATGATCGGTCATGGTTTAGTTGATTTGGATCACGTGATCACTTAGATGACTAGAGAGATGTCTGTCTAAGTGGGAGTTCTTAAGTAATATGATTAATTGAACTTCAATTTATCATGAACTTAGTCCTAGTAGTATTTTGCAAATTATGTTGTAGATCAATAGCTCGCGTTGTTGCTTTCATATGTTTATTTTGATATGTTCCTAGAGAAAACTGTGTTGAAAAATGTTAGTAGCAATGTTGCGGATTTGATCCGTGATCTGAGGTTAATCCTCATTGCTGCACAGAAGAATTATGTCCTTAATGCACCGCTAGGTGACAGACCTATTGCAGGAGTAGATGCAGACGTTATGAACGTTTGGCTAGCTCAATATGATGACTACTTGATAGTTTTGTGCACCATGCTTTATGGCTTAGAATCGGGACTTCAAAGACGTTTTGAACGTCATGGACCATATAAGATGTTCCCGGAATTGAAGTTAATATTTCAAGCAAATACCCGAGTTGAGAGATATGAAGTCTCCAACAAGTTCTATAGCTAAAAGATGGAGGAGAATCGCTCAATTAGTGAGCATGTACTTAGATTGTCTGGGTACTTCAATCGCTTGAATCAAGTGGGAGTTAATCTTCCAGATAAGATAGTGATTGACAGAATTCTCTAGTCACCATCACTAAGTTACTAGAACTTCGTGATGAACTATAGTATGCAAGAGATGACGTAAACGATTCCCAAGCTCTTCGTAATGTTGAAATCGACGAAGGTAGAAATCAAGAAAGAGCATCAAGTGTTGATGATTGACAAGACCACTAGTTTCAAGAGAAGGGCAAAGGGAAAGAAAGGGAACTTCAAGTGGAAAGACAAGCAAGTTGTCACTCCCGTGAAGAAGACCAAAGCTGGACCAAAGCCTGAAACTGAGTGCTTACACTGCAAAGGAAATGGTCACTGGAAGCGGAAATGCCCTAAATATTTGGTGGATAAGAAGGATGGTAAAGTGAACAAGGGTATATTTGATATACAGGTTATTGATGTGTGCCTTACTAGTGTTTATAGTAGCCCTTGAGTATTTGATACTTGTTCGGTTGCTAAGATTAGTAACTCGAAACAGGAGTTACAGAATAAACAGAGACTAGTTGAAGGGTGAAGTGACGATGAGTATTGAAAGTAGTTTCAAGATTGATATGATCATCATCACACACTCCCTATACTTTCGGGATTAGTGTTAAACCTAAATAAATGTTATTTGGCGTTTGCGTTGAGCATGAATATGATTTGATCATGTTTATTGCAATACGGTTATTCATTTAAAATCAGAGAATAATTGTTGTTCTATTTACATGAATAAAACCTTCAATGGTCATACACCCAATGAAAATAGTTTGTTGGATCTCGATCGTAGTGATACACATATTCATAATATTGAGGCCAAAAGATGCAAAGTTAATAATGATAGTGCAACTTATTTGTGGCACTGCCGTTTGGGTCATATCGGTGTAAAGCGCATGAAGAAACTCCATAAAGATGGATTTTCGCAATCACTTGGTTATGAATCATTTGATGCTTGCGAACCGTGCCTTTTGGGCAAGATGACTAAAACTCCGTTCTTCGGAACAATGGAACGAACTACCGACTTATTGGAAATAATACATACTGATGTATGCAGACCAATGAGTATGAAGGCTCGTGGCAAGTATCATTATTTTCTGACCTTCACAAGATGATTTGAGCAGATATGGGTATATCTAGTTAATGAAACATAAGTCTGAAATAGTTGAAAGGTTCAAAGAATTTCAGAGTGAAGTGGAAAATCATCGTAACAAGAAAATAAAGTTTCTACGATCTGATCGTAGAGACGAATATTTGAGTTACGAGTTTGGTCTTCAATTAAAACAATGTGGAATAGTTTCACAAACTCACGCCACCTGGAACACCACAATGTAATGGTGTGTCCGAACGTCGTAATCGTACTTTACTAGATATGGTGCGATCTATGATATCTCTTATCAGTTTACCACTATCGTTTTGGGGTTATGCATTAAAGACAGCTGCATTCACGTTTAATAGGGCACCATCTAAATCCATTGAAACGACACCGTATGAACTATGGTTTAGCAGTAAACCTGAGCTGTCGTTTCTTAAAGTTTGGAGTTGCGATGCTTATATGAAAAAGGGTTTTTCAACTTGATAAGCTCGAATCCAAATCGGAGAAGTGCGTCTTCATAGAATACCCAAAGAAAATTGTTGGGTACACCTTCTATCACAGATCCGAAGGCAAATTTGTTGCTGATAATAGATCCTTTCTAGAGAAGGAGTTTCTCTCGAAAGAAGTGAGTGGGAGGAAAGTAGAACTTGATGAGGTAACTATACCTACTCCTTTATTGGAAAGTAGTTCATCACAGAAATCAGTTCCTGTGACAAATACACCAATTAGTGAGGAAGCTAATGATATTGATCATGAAACTTCAGATCAAGTTACTACAGAACCTCGTAGGTCTTCCAGACTAAGATCCACACCAGAGTGGTGTAGTAATCATGTTCTGGAAGTCATGTTACTAGACCATGATGAACCTACGAACTATGAGGAAGCGATGATGAGCCCAGATTCCGCGAAATGGCTCGAGGCCATAAAATCTGAGATATGATCCATGTATGAGAACAAAATATGGACTTTGATTAACTTGCTCGATGATCAGCAAGCCATGTTAAATAAATGGATCTTCAAGAGGAAGACGGACACTGATAGTAGTATTACTATCTACCAAGCTCGACTTGTTGTGAAAGGTTTTCAACAAGTTCAAGGTGTTGAATACGATGAGATTTTCTCACTCGTATCGATGCTTAAGTCTGTCTGAATCATGTTAGCAATTGCCACATTTTATGAAATCTGGCAAATGGATGTCAAAACTGCATTCCTTAATGGATTTATTAAAGAAGGGTTGTATGTGATGCAACCAGAAGGTTTTGTCAATCCTAAAGGTGCTAACAAAATGTGCAAGCTCCAGCGATCCATCTATGGACTAGTGCAAGCATCTCGGAGTTGGAATATACGCTTTGATAAGTTGATCAAGGCATATAGTTTTATACAGACTTGCGGTGAAGCCTGTATTTACAAGAAAGTGAGTGGGAGCACTACAACATTTTTGATAAGTATATGTGAATGACATATTGTTGATCAGAAATGATGTAGATTTTTTCTGCAAAGCATAAAGGAGTGTTTTAAAGGAGTTCTTTAAAAAGAAAAGACCTCAGTAAAAGCTACTTACATATTGAGCATCAAAATCTATTGAGATAGATCAAGACGCTTGATAAGATTTTCAATGAGTACATACCTTAGCAAGATTTTGAAATAGTTCAAAATGGAACAGTCAAAGAAAGAGTTCTTGCCTGTGTTGCAAAGGTATGAAATAGAGTAAGACTCAAATCCCGACCACAGCAGAAAATAGAAAGAGAATGAAAAGTCATTCCCTATGCCTCAGTCATAGGTTCTATAAAGTATGCTATGCTATGTACTAGACCTATTGTATACCTTGCTCTGAATTTGGCAAGGGAGTACAATAGTGATCTAGGAGTAGATCACTGGACATTGGTCAAGAATATCTTTAGTAATAACTAAGGAGATGTTTCTCGATTATGGAGGTGATAAAAGAGTTTGTTGTAAAAGTTACATCAGTGCAAACTTTTACACTGATCCAGGTGACTCCAAGTCTCAACCTGGATACATATTGAAAGTGGGAGCAATTAGCTAGAGTAGCTCCGTGCAGAGCATTGTGGACATAAAATATTTGCAAAATACATACGGATCTGAATGTGACAGACCCCTTGACTAAGCTTCGCTCACGAGCAAAACATGATCACACCTTAGTACTCTTTGGGTGTTAATCACATAGCAATGTGAAGTAGATTATTGACTCTAGTAAACCCTTTGGGTGTTGGTCACATGAGGATGTGAATTATGGGTGTTAATCATATACAGATATGAATATTGGTGTTAAATCACATGACGATGTGAACTAGATTATTGACTCTAGTGCAAGTGGGAGACTGAAGGAAATATGCCCTAGAGGCAATAATAAAGTTATTATTTATTTCCTTATATCAAGATAAATGTTTATTATTCATGCTAGAATTGTATTAACCAGAAACATAATACATGTGTGAATACATAGACAAACATAGTGTCACTAGTATGCCTCTACTTGACTAGCTCGTTTATCAGAGATGGTTATGTTTCCTAGCCATGGACAAAAGAGTTGTCATTTGATTAACGAGATCACATCATTAGGAGAATGATGCTATTGCTTTCTTCATGACTTATACATGTTCCTGTAACTATGAGATTATGCAACTCTCGTTTACCGGAGGAACACTTTGGGTACTACCAAACATCACAACGTAACTGGGTGATTATAAAGGAGTACTACAGGTGTCTCCGAAGGTACATGTTGAGTTGGCGTATTTCGAGATTAGGTTTTGTCACTCCGATTGTCGGAGAGGTATCTCTGGGCCCTCTCGGTAATGCAAATCATTATAAGCCTTGCAAGCAATGTGACCAATGAGTTGGTTACGGGATGATGCATTACAGAACGAGTAAAGAGACTTGCCGGTGACGAGATTGAACTAGGTATTGGATACCGACTATCGAATCTCGGGCAAGTAACATACCGATGACAAAGGGAACAACGTATGTTGTTATGCGGTTTGACCGATAAAGATCTTCGTAGAATATGTAGGAGCCAATGGGCATCCAGGTCCCGCTATTGGTTATTGACCGAGAATAGTTCTACGTCATGTCTACATAGTTCTCGAACCCGTAGGGTCCGCACGCTTAAGGTTTCGATGACAGTTATATTATGAGTTTATGAGTTTTGATGTACCGAAGGAGTTCGGAGTCTCGGATGAGATCGTGGACATGACGAGGAGTCTCTAAATGGTCGAGACGTAAAGATTGATATATTGGACGACTATATTCGGAGTTCGGAAAGGTTCTGAATGATTCGGGTATTTTTCGGAGTACCGGAGAGTTACGGGAATTTGCCGGGGAGAAGTATTGGGCCTTATTGGGCCCTGCGGGAAAGAGAGAGGGGCTGTCTAGGGCAGGCTGTGCGCCCCCCCCATGGCCTAGTCCGAATTGGACTAGGGGGAGGGGCCGCACCCCCTCCTTCCTTCCCTTCTCTCTTCCCCTTCCTTGTCTCCTACTCCTAATACATGGAAGGACTCCTAGTTGGACTAGGAAAGGGGGAATCCTACTCCCGGTGGGAGTAGGACTCCCCTAGGGCGCGCCATAGTAGAGGGCCGGCCCTCCCCTCTTCCACTCCTTTATATACGGGGGTAGGGGGCACCCCATGGACACACAAGTTGATCTACGGATCGTTCCTTAGCCGTGTGCGGTGCCCCCTTCCACCATATTCCACCTCGGTCATATCGTCGCGGAGTTTAGGCGAAGCCCTGCGCCGGTAGAACATCATCATCGTCACCACGCCGTCGTGCTGACGGAACTAATCTCCGGAGCTCGGCTGGATCGGAGGCCGGAGATCGTCATCGAGCTGAACGTGTGCAGAACTCGGAGGTGCCGTACGTTCGGTGCTTGGATCGGTCAGATCATGAAGACGTAAGACTACATCAACCGCGTTGTCATAACGCTTCCGCTTACGGTCTACGAGGGTACGTGGACAACACTCTCCCCTCTCGTTGCTATGCATCACCATGATCTTGCGTGTGCGTAGGAAATTTTTTGAAATTACTACGTTCCCCAACAAATTGTTACCTTAGTTGCGATCTTGATCGCTTTTGTTGCTGCATTTAAATGCTTTAGCTAGAGAGTTATTTGTTTGTTGCATTTAAGTGTTGTATGAACTTTATGTATGAACTTGTATTAATTTGGTCTATTCGGTGTTGTGTAATGAAGATGAGCCGGCAATGGATGTATGATGACCGATGCTCTCCCCAATTCGTTGAGGGCGTGCATACTTTTCTGCTTGCGGCTGAGGCAAACAAGCGGGCGGATGGTTTTATGCCTTGTCCATGTGCTGGCTGTAAGAATGGTCACAATTACTCCACGTCAAGAACCATTCACGTCCACCTGTTTGAGTCCGGTTTCATGCCCCTCTATAATGTTTGGACCAAGCACGGAGAAAGAGGGGTTATGATGGAAGACAATGAATAAGAAGAGGACGACGACAGCTATCCTGGCCATGGGTTCCCTGAATATGATGATACAACAATGGGGGAAGAAGCTGAGCTGGTAATGCGGGAAAGAGCTGAGCCGGCAATGCGGGAAGAAGCTGAAGAAGAGGCATCAGATGAGCCCATTGATGATCTAGGTCGGGCCATTGCCGATGCAGAGAGAAACTGCGCAAGTGATTTGGAGAAGAAGAAGTTGCAGCGCATGTTAGAGGATCACAAAAAATTGTTGTACCCGAATTGCGTAGGTGACAAGAAAAAGCTGGGCACCACATTGGAATTGCTGCAATGGAAGGCAGAGAATGGTGTATCTGACAAGGGATTTGGAAAGTTGCTGGTAATGATAAAGGATATGCTTCCAAAGGACAATGAATTGCCTGAGAGTACGTACGAAGCAAAGAAGGCTGTCTTCCCTCTAGGGTTAGAGGTGCAGAAGATACATGCATGCCCTAATGATTGCATCCTCTACCGCGGTGAGCACGGGGATTTGAACGCTTGCCCGGTATGTGGTGCATTGCGCTAAAAGATCAGCCGCGATGAACCTGGTGATGTCGAGGGCGAGCGCCCCAGGAAGAAGATTCCTGCCAAGGTGATGTGGTATTCTCCTATAATACCACGGTTGAAACGTTTGTTCCAAAACAAAGAGCATGCCAAGGCGATGCGATGGCACAAAGAAGATCGTAAGAAAGACGGAAAGTTGATAGTACCCGCTGACGGGTCGCAGTGGAGAAAAATCGAAAGAAAGTACGGGAAGGAGTTTGCAGATGACGCAAGGAGCATATGGTTTGGTCTAAGCGCAGATGGCATTAATCCTTTTGGGGAGCAGAGCAGCAACCATAGCACCTGGCCTGTGACTCTATGTTTGTATAACCTTCCTCCTTGGTTGTGCATGAAGCGGAAGTTCATTATGATGCCAGTGCTCATCCAAGGCCCTAAGCAACCCGACAATGACATTGATGTGTCCTAAGGCCATTAGTTGAAGAACTCTTACAACTGTGGAATGGAACAGGTGTACGTGCGTGGGATGAGCACATGGTGGAAGAATTTGACCTAAAGGCATTGCTGTTCGTGACCATCAATGATTGGCCTGCTCTCAGTAACCTTTCAGGACAGACAAACAAGGGATACCGCGGATGCACGCACTGTTTGGATGATACCGACAGTATATATTTGAATAGTTGTAAGAAGAATGTGTACCTGGGACATCGTCGATTTCTTCCGAGCAGGCATCCCATAAGAAAGAAAGGCAAGCATTTCAAAGGTGAGGCGGATCACCGGACGAAGCCTCGCCACCGTACTGGTGCTGATGTACATGATATGGTCAAGGATTTGAAGGTGATATTTGGAAAGGGTCCTGGCAGACAACCTGTTCTGAAGGACGCGGACGGACGCGCACCCATGTGGAAGAAGAAATCTATATTTTGGGACCTGCCATATTGGAAAGACCTAGAGGTCCGCTCCGCAATCGACGTGATGCACGTGACGAAGAATCTTTGCGTGACCCTGCTTGGCTTCTTGGGCGTGTATGGGAAGACAAAAGATACACCTGAGGCACGGGAGGACCAGCAACGTATTCACGGAGAAGACGGCATACATCAGGGTCATGCAAGCTACGCTCTTACCAAAGAAGAGAAGGAAATCTTCTTTGAATGCCTGCTCAGTATTAAGGTACCGTTTGGCTTCTCGTCGAATATAAAGGGAATAATAAACATGGCAGAGAAAAAGTTCCAGAACCTAAAGTCTCATGACTGCCACGTGATTATGACGCAACTGCTTCCGGTTGCATTGAGGGGGCTTCTACCGGAAAACGTTCGATTAGCCATTGTGAAGCTATGTGCATTTCTCAATGCAATCTCTCAGAAGGTAATCGATCCAGAAATCATACCAAGGTTACAGAATGATTTGGTGCAATGTCTTGTCAGTTTCGAGTTGGTGTTCCCACCATCCTTCTTCAACATCATGACGCACGTCCTAGTTCACCTATGCGAAGAGATTAACGTTTTGGGTCCTGTATTTCTACACAATATGTTCCCCTTTGAGAGGTTCATGGGAGTCTTAAAGAAATATGTTCATAACCATGCTAGGCCAGAAGGAAGCATCTCCAAGGGCCATCAAAATGAGGAGGTCATTGAGTTTTGTATTGACTTTATTCCTGACCTTAAGCCGATTGGTGTTCCTGAATCGCGGCATAAGGGCAGACTGGATGGAAAAGGCACGCTAGGAGGGGAACAAATAATATGTATGGACGGACATTCTCTCACTGAAGCACACTACACAGTTCTACAGAATTCTGCCTTGGTGGCTCCGTATATGGATGAACACAAGAATTTGCTACGCTCCAAACACCCGGAGCGGTCTGATGACTGGATTACACGTGAACAAACCAGGAGTTTCGCCAACTGGTTGCAGACACGTATCATGCATGACACCTCTATTGAAGATGACTTGTACTTGCTGTCCCAGTTACCATCTTCGAATATAATGACTTTCAAAGGGTACGAGATAAATGGTAACACATTTTACACGATCGCCCAAGATAAGAAGAGCACCAACCAAAACAGTGGTGTCCGCTTTGATGCAGAAACCAAGACGGGAAAGGAAACATATTATGGTTATATACAGGACATATGGGAACTTGACTATCGACGAGGTTTAAAGGTCCCTTTGTTCCGGTGCAAATGGGTCAATATGACACGAGGCAGGGTAACGGAAGACCCGCAGTACGGAATGACAACAGTGGATCTCAACAATCTTACGTATGCAGACGAACCATTCGTCCCAGCCAATGATGTGGCACAGGTTTTCTGTGTGAAGGACATGTCTACCAAGCCAAGAAAAAGAAAAGATAAGGAAGCGAATGCATCGTACGATGAGCCAAAGCGGCACATAGTTCTTTCTGGGAAGAGAAACATCATGGGAGTGGATGACAAGACAGACAAGTCAAAAGATTATGAAAAGCTTGATGAAATTGCTCCATTCACAGTGAATATTGACCCGAGCATCCCGTTAAATGATGAATATTTTCCATGGTTACGGCGCAAAGGGACACACGCGAAGAAAAAGTTTCACACCCAAAGATCTGGGATGTGATCGGCTTCACTATCATCACTTTCTTCTGTGTTTCACACCCAGGAGGTAATATCTATAATAGTTAGGGTAGTTAAGTGTTTTGGCATTTGAAACGCGAAGAAATTTTATGTGCAAACAAATTCTTTTCATGCATTTACTGATTTTTTTCCAGCTAAATGACCCTGAAATTGAAAAGCAATTCAAATGAACTCAGAAAAGGTTGAAAGTTGGCATGGTATCATAATTTCATACAAATAGCATGTGCAAGAAAGTAGAGAGGGTTACAACAAAAACTGGATGCACTTCGTGTACAAAATGGACAATCTCTTTCGAAGTATCAGGGTTTCCAACGAAAACTAAACTGTTACAAAGGCATTTCATTTTTTAAATAACCTAAGCATTACTAAATTGAATATAATGATAAAACACACTAATATTAAGCATAAGAAAAAAGAATCACTGAAAAAACTTTTTTCAAAGTTAAGTTATTCACAAACTAGTGATTTACACAAATTTCAAATAATTCAAAATTTAAACTATTCAAATTTGAAATCTACCGGCAATAACAGAAAGTTTGTAATTTTTTGTACCTAAAGCAAAAATATTCACAAAGAAACACTAAATACAGAAAAAAACAACTCAAAAATAAATAAAACAAAAAAGTAAAGCAAAAAAAAATAAAGGAAAAAAAGCCCGCCTACTGGGCCAAAGCGGCCTGCATACGACTAGCGACACAACCTTTCGTTGGGCCAGGATGCAGGCCCGCGAAGGCCCAGTAGGCCCACTAGGCGAAGAGGACAGGTAGGCCCAGTAGGCCTGGTTAGGAGAGGAGCTCGAGAGAGCTACCGCACTGGGGCTTATAAACCAGTGCGGTAGCCCCTCGACTAGCGAGGTGGGACTAAACTTGCCGCACCGCACCTGCGCCAGCTCACCCCCTTAGTACCGGGTCGTGGCACAAACCGGTACTAAAGGGGGGCCTTTAGTACCGGTTTGTGCCACCACCCGGTACTAAAGGGGGTCGCTTCCTGCCGCTTGGCCTGGCCAAAACAGGCCTTTAGTACCGGTTGGTGGCATCAACCGGTACTAAAGGTGCCTTCTATATATACAACAGCTACGAAAATTTCAGTTTCCCTCTCTGTTCGTTCCTCTGTTCCCTCGTCTTCGTCGCCGTCGCCGCCCCCGTCCCCGTCGCCGCCCCGGGCCCGTCCCCGTCGCGCCGTCCCCGTCCCCGTCACGCCGTCCCCGCCGTCGCCGCCCCGGCCGTCGCCTCGCCGTCGCCTCTCCTCGCCGTTGCCTCGCCTCGCCGTCGCCTCGCAGTCGCCTCGCCGTCGCCGTCGCCCGTTGTGAGCCTTCCGGCCCCGAGCCCGTACACACACACACAAAAGCATGTTTAATTAGTTTAGATAATTAGTCTTTAATTAGTTTAGATTATTTAGATTATTATTTTGTATGTTTAGTTAGTTTAGATAATTAGTGTTTAATTAGTACACACACACACACACGTATTTTGTATGTTTAATTAGTTTAGATTATTTAGATTATTTTTTTTTCACTATTAAATATGTATGAATGCATGTTAGATGGATATAATTAGTGCTTAATCAGTAAGAAATTAGTGTTATATAGAAATGTTAGAAATTAGTGTTATATAGAAATGTTAGAAATTTTAGTGTTATTTAGATTATTTAGATTAGCATAATTAGTGTTATATAGAAATGTTAGAAATTTTAGTTATCAAAATCCAATCATTAAAAAAATGTTACTTTTTGCGGGCATACAGCTAGTATTTGTTCTCGACGATGCCCGGCCCGCATCCTCGCCGCCGACCCGTCCGCGACGACGTCCAGCCGACCCATGTCCGGGACTGGGCTCCACCGGGCTCGCACTGGGAGGTGCTGCTTGGAGGGGCGCGCCGCTTGATGAGGAACCCGGCCGCGGGTCCCGTCTTCGACCCTGATCTCGTTTGGTGGCATTCGCGTGCGCCACTTTCGGTGCGGAGGGACCCGGCCCCGCCGGAGGTGGTACGTCGCCGTGTCAGGGAGGAGGACGAGCACGTCCATCGCTACATGGTTGCATTAGAGGGCGGCAGGTTCTCCAATACGTGGCAGTATCTTCGGGGATCTCACTTCAGCTATGATCCTGTGAGGGTTCCTTCTCTTTGGGTGTCCACCGCCCGCGCTGGAGGAACCGCGAGTGTCCTAGATTCTTCTGTAGTATTCGATCTTTATTAGCTAATAGCCAGTGATGTACTATTCAATATTATATATTATTCGAGACGATGTATTCGAGATTATATCTATTATTCTAGACGATGTATTCGAGATTATATCTATTATTCGAGACGATGTAATTTGAATACTAAATTGTTTTATATTTCTTTTGGATTAGTTAAACAAAAGCTATGGCAGACAATACCGACAGAGAGGGAGAACAGACCATGTTCGATATGATAGGCGGGCCAGATGATAATCAAAATGAAGAAGATTATGACGGCTCCGAATTTCTAAACAACACCGGAGAGGGTGATATGATATTCGATCGCGACGACGAAATTGATGAAGTCATGAACTACGATTATGACGATGAAGAAGAACATGTTGATCATGAAACAACAAACACCGGCGAGGTATATATATTTATATAAGCAGGCATCTGGTGATCATCACATGTTTTAAATGACTTGAAGATATATTAACGAATCAATCTTTGTTCTTTCTGCCATCCGGATCGAGCCAATCTTCAGGCAAAATGACGAAACGAGGCCCGAACAAAAAGTTGAAGCCGGGCGTAAAGTACAATATCGAGGCATGCGGCCCTACTGGCAAAACATTAGCGCCTAAGAAGATTGCGGACAAGTTCGTTCGTCAGTGCGGAGTTCTTGTGAAGGACCAACTCCCGATCAAACTTCAAGAATGGAGAGAGCCAGCAAAGCCACGTTCAGATGTTACTTTTGTCGACAAGAATCAAAAATATCTGCTTTGGGATACTCTCATGGAACATTTCACCCTACCAGATCATTTCACAGAAGCAGATGTGCAGAAAGTCAAGGAGGCTGCTCTTAGGATGATGGCGATTGCATTCAAGAACTACAAGAATCGTGAATGGAACAAGTACGTCAAGGGAGGAAGGAAGACTCCAGTATTCAAGGGAACACTGGAGAACCAACGTGATCATTGGGACGATTTCGTGAAATTCAAGGATTCGGAATTAGCTAAGGAACGGTCGAGAATAAACAAGAAGAATGCCGAAAAAAGGATAAGTTCCATAAGCTGGGGCCAGGTGGCTATGCGGTGGCAATGCCTAAGCGGGATAAGTCTGAGAAAGAGATGGAGGATGCAGGTGTCACTCCGGCTACTTAGAGCTGGCCCCCCAGGGTCAGGACTTGGTTCTATGCGCATGGGGGGGAGTTGGACCCGGACACAGGCAATGTTTCGACGAGGGAAAGTCCGAAGGGAGTCGATGATGCGATACTTGTTGCAATAGAAGAGGCATGATAGGGGGTGCTCCAGCCCAACAGAGAGAACGACGAGCTTACGCGTGCCCTGGGAAATCCTGAACACCCGGGAAGAACACGAGGCAAGGGCGCTATGCCATGGTATGAGGGGTTTTCAGACTGGAACACCGACTACAGAACCCATGCGAGAAAGAAGATTGAGGAGGAGAAGAAGAGGAAGATGGAGGAGGAGCAGAGGAAGCGGGACTATGAACGCCTTCAAGGCCTAGAAGCAAGTCAAGCGGAATTGGTAGTCAAATTCCAGCGGCAGCAGGAGCAGATCGACTCACTTACCCATCAAAGGGGGTCTCAGCAGCTGCAGCAGCTAGCGGATGATTCAGCATTGGATAGCACCGGCCCATCCATGCCGAGAAGCAGCGTGGGTTCCGTCCCGGACGATGCAATGCTGGGTAGATACCCCGTGGATGACATCACGGAGAACACTAACTGCGAGCTACACGTCAAAATGAAGAACATATCCATGAAGGTGACGGACGGCTTTGCTTTCACAAATCCCCCCGAGGCAACCTTCCATTGCAACCCGATTCCAGCGGGCTATGCTCGTGTCTTGGTTGATGAGGTGGTGGACCCACCATATTCGGGGTTACAGCTTGACATTGCTGGAGGTGACGGCGAGCGCTTTCTCGGAGAGGCCAAACATCGTATCATCCTATGGAAAAAGGATTGCATCATCTTTCGAAGGCCACCGACACCGCGTCAGCCGAGTCCTCGTCGAAGTCCGCCACCGAGTCAGCAGACTCCCGCTCCTGCAAGTCCACCAAGTCCGGCAAAGTGTCAGGCCACTCCTCCTCCTCCAAGTCCGGCAAAGTGTCAGGACAATCCTCCTCCTCCAAGTCCGCCACAGCGTCAGACGTCCACTCCTCCTCCAAGTCCGGCACAACCTCAGGCCACTCCTCCTTGTCCAACTCAGCCTCGTCAGCCGTCTCCGCCGCCTCAGCAATCGTAGAAGAGACACCCCGCAGCTATGGTGCGTAGCGGTACGAGTCGAGGTAGTACAGGAAGTACAGGCGGAGGCAAGCGATATAAATATGGTCCAAGCCTCAAGCCTCTTCCGCAGAGGTCTTATGACAGGTCCGAGGAGGAAATCACAGCCATATCGAAGGTCGAGGTGGAAGCCCATTTTGCACCGAAACCGCCACCGCCGCCAAGGGAGAAAGTGCCTGAGGAAACGATTGACCACTTCATTCGTATGGCTCAACCACCAGCTCCCAAGCCTGTTGACACAGACTATGAGCGCCACATCAGGAAGTTAAATCGAGCACGTCTACAAAGGGAGGCGAGCACGTCTACATCGGGATCGAGCAAACAAGAAGTAGCTGCCAAAAAATGCGGGAAAACCATTCCCCAGCTGGGAGAACAGGCGGCGCAATCGATCCCCTCGCTTGTTGTGCCAACAACAGGTGACAGTACGCGCGCCCAATATTATTGTGGGCAAACAGTGCACGTTCCCGAGGTGGGCAATGTGGTAATAACAGAGGAGCATATAATGCAGGCTCAAGTTCTCAACATCACTGTTGGACAACTCCTCGAGATCGAGCCCATGCCTTTGCTTAGAGAGGATGAAGTAAAACGGAAATATGTCCGGGGCAAACCTTTGGTCGCGCCAGACAAGGTCAAGAACCTCCCAACGAGAATGTATGAATTGCATCAATGGTACATGAACGTTACCAAGATTTCAGATCGATTGTCCCTCATGGTGAATGTCAAGCAGGACCATTACTACCATGAGAAAGCTGTGTCCGTTGAGTATTTAGAACTGTTTCAGTTATACAATCAAGACGCACTCGACAAATCTATCGTCAGTTGCTATTGTCTGTAAGTGATTTCTTTCTATAATTTAAGTCTCAAGCTAGTTGTAGTGATATCCTTTTGATCAATCATTACTAATTATCCTCACTACATTCTTTTCTGTGGTATTATGCAGGATGAAGATATATGAAATGAGAAAAGGTGGACGCTTTGGCATTGGGTTCATTGACCCAAACACCGTTAATGAATACACCTGGAAGATAAATGAACGTCAGAAAAAGTACGTAGAGGACAACATGCTAGAGTTCTTGAAGCTCCTCAAATACAATGAAGATATACTACTTCCTTACAACTTCCAGTGAGTCACACTGTCTTGTACTACCAATTCTCTGTTTTTGCCTACTAGCTAGCTACATGTTTTTGCTTACATATGCCCGCTTAATTAAGACATGCAAACGTGTGTGCATGCAGATTTCACTGGGTCTTGTGTATCATTAAAGTTGACGCCGGAACAGTTGAAGTACTGGACTCACTAATCTCAGAAAAAACTGACTATAACATCTTGTATGGGATAGTCAACAGGTAATTTCAATCATTATTAACTATATATCTTGGCCTATTTAGTTCGTCATTTCATGATATGAACTATTTAATAACCCCTTTATTCATTTTCTTTGTCGGCGGGCAGGGCTTGGGCAAGATTCATCAGCGTCACGGAAGGTGAATGGAAACAAAAGCTTAAATGGTTTTGACCCAAGGTAAGTAATTAAGTAGTACTAGCTAGCTAGCTAGCTGCCATCTCTTTAATTATCATGCTTGATTAATTATTATTATCTGATCAAATTCCATTCTCGTAAAGGCCCTGAAGCAGGCGCAGGGGACTAATTTGTGTGCATTCTGTGTTTGCGAGAACATTCGCATGATGGCGTCCGAAAGGAGCAGATCTCAAAGACAGCAATGGGTACGCTTGTCAGAACACTATTCACAATTTTTACACCATTATCGATATCTAGTCACACAACTAATACACATGCATATTGATCTCCTTCTTAACAGTTCAAAGAGGTGCGGGAGAAGCTCATAGAAACGGAGCGCGTAGAAGCACTTCAAGAGGAAATAACGGGATTTTTGCTCGACCAGGTCATAAATCCGAATGGAGAATTCTATTACCCGCTACCGCCCCCATGAAAACCACTTCCAATTGTCATCATGCTCCGAAGGCACCAATTAGGCTAATGCCACTGGCTCCGAAGGCAACATTCATATGTAGGAGAAATTGTATATAGCTATACATGTGTGTATGTGTGAATTAATTAATATGGTGGTTTGTGAGACATTGATGATATATATATGCATGATTGGTTCTACTAGAAATTCTATATATATATATATATGCATAACATGTACAATGTGTAGTATCGTAAAATACCAGCAAACGAAAAAGAATTAAAATGGAAACACAAAATTAAATGAAAAAGAAATCATAAAACTAAAAACCCCCCAAACCTTATAGTACCGGTTGGTCTTAGCAACCGGTACTAAAGGGCTCCAGGCCCCCGGAACTGGTTCGTGCCACGTGGTTGCCCTTTAGCACCGGTTCGTGCTGAACCGGTACTAAAGGGGGGGGGGCTTTAGTGACCACAATTTAGTGCCGGTTATGTAACCGGCACTACAGGGCCTTACGAACCGGTGCTAATGCCCGGTTCTGCACTAGTGCAAGGCGCAACTACATGGAGTCATGTTGAAGGTGGAGCTGGAGTCTAGCGGAAGATTTCATTCTGTGCCGATGGAGGGGCTACGACGTAAGAATTCGGAGAGTCGAAGCCTATTTCAGCGGGATAGCGAGAGATACGTGGATCGGACTGGGTACCAGTGGTCTGATGAAGACGTGATACTCGACATTGGTCGGTGATGATCGGTGGTTCTCTGCAGTGGGGGTTGAGGCAGTGTGGGCTAGCTACTCGGGAGACTCGACCAGGATAGCAAAGGCTCGACGCGGTCATAGCGGCGAGGTGTGCGGTAAGCACGGGACATAGCGACGGACCAAGGCACTAATGGTGAGATGTGTGGTCGTACAAAGTGTGCAGGGGTGCTGAAGCACTGTTGGCGAGTACCAGTTTCAAGTTGGTGACTGGGACTATTGGTGCTAGTTGATGGACATGAGTTGACCATGGAGCATCTGAGAAAGTGGTAGAAAGTCTAAAATTGTCAAAATCAAAGAGAGTACATGGCCGTATATTCTGTGGTGTTCAGTGCACATGCCAAAGTGTGGATGACAAGTACAGAAGGAGGCGGAGTGCTATACCCGTGGGACATGTCAGAGACTATCCGGGAAAAGGGTGAGACAACTGTGAATTTGACTTAGGGTGACACATGGCGACAATGAAATTCCTTCAAGTTTCAGACAGACGGTCATGAAAGAGCGGTGATGTTGAGTTCTGGTAACTCTAATATGTGGCGTCTAATATGTGAGTTGTTCACTTTCGCACAGACAGTGGTATGTCGGTGTGTGATAGTGTTGAACGGATACTACGGATGTTCGGAGCACAAAGTAGAGTAATGAGGAACTTAATTTTGATCAAGTGTTGACTGTGAAGAAGACGAGAAGGGACTACAGTTGCAGGTGGAGTCACATGGAGTCTGGGAGTAGCAGCGGTGCTCACGGTGTATCTCAAGTCCAATGTACATGGAGGTTCGATGCATGGATGAATTCAAGGTGGTGAAGATTATTCACCAAGGTGGAGTTTGTTAGAGTTGTATCGAATATTATTGTACAAGTTAGGTTACAGTTGGACTTGGTTTTGGACTGTGTGTAGACAGGGTAGGAGTTGTGTCCTAACAGGATACTTGTATCCTATGCCTCTCATATATATCGGGTGTATTCACATGATGTAACCTATGCCAACATAATAGCACAGGCACACGAGGGAGCCGGCGGCGTGTGCCGGCGCCCGGGCGGCCGGGGTGCGGTATTGTGACGGTGTCATGGGGAGGAGCGCCCATAGTCATGCCCCGGGGATGTAGCCATATTGATGAACCTCGTTAACAAATCTCGGTGTCATGCCTCGTGTGATTGCTTGGACCTCGGATGATCGATGGAGCGCCTCGGATTATTCTAACACGTTAGGACTGCATTGGGCTCTGTTGGCTCTCACAAGGAGGGAGCGAAAGGTAGAAAAATTCCCAAGGATCTTGATACATCTCCGTCGTATCTATAATTTTTGATTGTTCCATGCCAATATTATGCAACTTTCATATACTTTTTGGCAAGTTTTTACACTATTTTTGGCACTAACATATTGATCCAGTGCCCAGTGCCAGTTCCTGTCTGTTGCATGTTTTTGGTTTCGCAAAATATCCATATCAAACGGAGTCCAAACTGGATAAAAACGTACGGAGATACTTTTTGGAATATTTGAAAAATCTGGAGGAAAAATCAACGCGAACCAGTGTCCGAGGTGGGCACGAGGTAGGGGGGCGCGCCCCCCCTAGGGCGCGCCCCTGACCCTCGTGACCCACCTGTAAGGCGGTTGACACTCTTCTTTTACCGCAAGAAGGCTAATTTTCGGAAAAAATTCACGGCGAAGGTTTCAGGCCAATCGAAGTTACGGATCTCCATATATACACGAAACGGTGAAACAGAGCCAGGGGAGAACGCAGAAACAGAGAGAGACAGAGAGATAGATCCAATCTCCGAGGGGCTCTCGCCCCTCCCACGCCATGGAGGCCAAGGACCAGAGGGGAAACCCTTCTCCCATCTAGGGTGGAGGTCAAGGAAGAAGAAGACGAAGGGGCCCCCTCTCCGCTTCTGTTCCGGTGGCGCCGAAACGCTGCCGTGGCCATCATCATCATCACCGCGATCTTCACCAACACCTCTGCCATCTTCACCAACATCTCCATCACCTTCCCCCCTCTATCTACAGCGGTCCACTCTCCCGCAACCCGCTGTACCCTCTACTTGAACATGGTGCTTTATGCTTCATATTATTATCCAATGATGTGTTGCCATCCTATGATGTCTGAGTAGATTTTCGTTGTCCTATTGGTGGTTGATGAATTGCTATGATTGATTTAATTTTCTTTTGGTTATGTTGCTGTCCTTTGGTGCCCATCATATGAGCGCGCGCGTGGATCACACCATAGGGTTAGTTGTATGTTGATAGGACTATGCATTGGAAGGCAAGAGTGACAGCTTCAACCTAGCATAGAAATTGATGCATACAGGATTGAAGGGGGACCAATATATCTTAATGCTATGGTTGGGTTGTACCTTAATGAACATTAGTAGTTGCGGATGCTTGCTAATAGTTCCAATCATAAGTGCATAGAATTCTAAGTAAGAAATGACATGCTAGCAGTGGCCTCTCCCACATAAAACTTGTTATCGGTCTAGTAAAGTAGTCAATTGCTTTAGGGACAATTTCACAACTCCTACCACCAGTTTCCCACACTCGCTATATTTACTTTATTGTGTCTTTACTTAAACAGCCCCTAGTTTTTTTACGTGCTCTTTATTTTCTTGCAAGCCTGTCCAAAAACATCTACAAAGTACTTCTAGTTTTCTACTTGTTCTAGGTAAAGCGAACATCAAGCGTACGTAGAGTTGTATCAGTGGTCGATAGAACTTTGGGGAATATTTGTTTTACCTTTAGCTCCTCGTTGGGTTCGACACTCTTACTTATCGAAAACTGTTGCGATCCCCTATACTTGTGGGTTATCAAGACCCTTTTCTTGCGCCGTTGCCGGGGAGTCATAGCGTGGGGTGAATGTTCTCGTGTGTGCTTGTTTGCTTTATCACTAAGTAAATTTTTATTTACTGTTCCTAGTTGTTCTCTATCTTTACTTATGGATATGGAAGACGAAATACCAAAAGAATTAGGTGTACTTGCTACTCATGGAGATGGGGAACCTCCTAAAACCCTCGATGCTCAATATGTGAAAAATACTATGTATCACCTTTGATAATCCTGAGAAAACCTCATTCAATTTGATAATGGGAGTAACATTAGATCAACGTGAATACTTTAGGGATTATCGCTTGACACAAAAAGGGAAACTATTATGGGATCAAATTTATATATTGAAGTGGTATGCTCGACAAGTATGCTTGAATTATGATATTACCTGTTGCTCTAGGATGAATGCTCCACACCTTCCCTTTTCATGCATATTTAATGATAATGAAACCTTAGCTTCTTATGCTAGAGGTATATATGATTTCTATGATGTGGAACAAATAGAAGAATTTGTTGCTTTTAAGGGTGCTTATGAAATTGAATCTATGTTTGAAAAGTATGAAGCTTTTGATGATGATGTTTATAGGCCTGAAAATTTAGCTATCCTAAAAAATTGCTATGATAATTATGAATATAATTCCTATATTAATGCACTTATTGAGAAAGTCTCCACTGTCCAAGAAGAGACTAATATTTTGCAGGAGTCTATGGAAGAAGAAATTGATGAAACTGTGAGCTCATTGGATGAAAAAGATGATGAGGAGAGCGAAGAACAAAAGGAGGAAGAGCGGATTAGCTACCCGTGCCCACCTTCTAATGAGAGTAACCCTCCAACTCATACATTGTTTAATTTCCCTTCGTGCTTACCGAAGGATGATTGCTATGATGACTGTTATGATCCCGTTGATTCTTTTGAAATATCCCTTTTTGATGATGCTTGCTATGCTTGTGGCCAAGATGCCAATATGAATTATGCTTATGGAGATGAACTTTCGATAGTTCCTTATGTTAAACATGAAATTGTTGCTATTGCACCCACACATCATAGTCCTATTATCTTTTTGAATTCTCCCAATTATACTATATCGGAGAAGTTTGATCTTATTAAGGATTATATTGATGGGTTGCCTTTTACCGTTGCACATGATAATTTTGATAGATATAATATGCATGTGCTTGCTGCTCCTACTTGCAATTATTATGAGAGAGGAACTATATCTCCACCACTCTATGTTTCCAACATGGTAAAATTGCAAGAAACTGTTTTTACTATGCATTGGCCTTTACTATGTGTGCATGAATTGTTCTTTTATGACATGCTGATGCATAGGAAGAGAGTTAGACTTCGTCATTACATGATATATGTTGCTTTGTGCTCACTACTAAATAATAAATCATTGTTAATTAAAATTGGCTTTGATATACTTTGGGATTCGGGTGGATTCACTACTTGAGCACTATATGCCAAGCCTAATGGCTTTAAAGAAAGTGCTGCCAGGGAGACAACCCGGAAGTTTTAGGGAGTCATTTACTTATGTTGAGTGCTTTCATATAGTTTAAAAAAACAACAAAAATAAAGAGGGGAACCCAAAACATTTTCAAAAAGGAAAGTGAAAGTGAGAGAGACAAGCATTGTTGAAGTGGGAGCTAGCCTTGAACATTGTTCATGCTCACAGAAACTTTGTGAATCTTGATTACCGAAACTTTTCAACAAAAATAATTATCCCGTTGTACAATTCCATTGTATTATAAAAATAATGTGCCAAGGTTTGCCTTTAGGATGCTTACAATGCTTGTTGGTTTGTGCGGTGCAGGACAGAAACTTTGGCTGTAGTGCGCGAATTTTAATTTTCTTACTGGAACGTCAAATGGTTCTGATTCTTTTTGCACTGTATTGCTGTACAAATTTTTCATTTTTCCTAACTTTGGCAGAATTTTTCAAGTATCAGAAGTATGATGCATGTTCAGATTATTACAAACTATTCTGTTTTAGACATATTCTGTTTTTGATGCATAGTTTGCTTGTTTTGATGAAACTATCAATTTATATCAGTGGATTAAGCCATGAAAAAGTTATATTACAGTAGACACAATGCAAAAACAGAATATGAATTGGTTTGCAACAGTACTTAGAGTAGTGATTTGCTTTATTATACTAACGGATCTTACCGAGTTTTCTGTTGAAGTTTTGTGTGGATGAAGTGTTCGATGATTGAGAAGGTTTCGATGTGAGAAGAAGGAAGAGAGGCAAGAGCTCAAGCTTGGGGATTCCTGAGGCACCCCAAGTAAATATTCAAGGAGACTCAAGCGTCTAAGCTTGGGGATGCTGGGAAGGCATCCCCTCTTTCTTCAATAATTATCAGTATGTTTTCGGATTCGTTTCATTCTTGTGATATGTGCAAATCTTGGAGCGTCTTTGCTTTAGTTTTCATTTTTCTTTTATGCACCATGCTGGTATGAGATGGTCCTTGGTTGATTTATAGAATTCTTTATGCACTTCACTTATATCTTTTAAGTATGGCTTTATAGAATGCTTCAGGTGCTTCACTTATATCATTTGAAGTTTGGATCGCCTGTTTCTCTTTACATAGACAACCACCATTTGTAGAGTGCTCTTTTGCTTCACTTATATTTGTTAGAGCTTGGGCATATCTTTTGTAGAAAGAATTAAACTCTCTTGCTTCACTTATATCTATTTAGAGAGATGACAGGAACTGGTCATTCACATGGTTAGTCATAAAATCCTACATAAAACTTGTAGATCACTGAATATGATGTGTTTGATTCCTTGCAATAGTTTTGCGATATAAAGGTGGTGATATTAGAGTTGTGCTAGTTGAGTAATTGTGAAATTGATAAATACTTGTGTTGAGGTTTGCAAGTCCCGTAGCATTCACGTATGGTGAACCGTTATGTAACGAAGTCAGAGGATGAGGTGTTTATTGATCGTCTTCCTTATGAGTGGCGGTCGGGGACGAGCGATGGTCTTTTCCTACCAATCTATCCCCCTAGGAGCATGCGCGTAGTACTTTGTTTTGATGACTAATTGATTTTTGCAATAAGTATGTGAGTTCTTTATGACTAATGTTGAGTCCATGGATTATACGCACTCTCACCCTTCCATCATTGCTAGCCTCTTTGGTACCATGCATTGCCCTTTCTCACCTCGAGAGTTGGTGCAAACTTTGCCGGTGCATCCAAACCCCATGATACGATACACTCTGTCACACATAAGCCTCATTATATCTTCCTCAAAACAGCCACCATACCTACCTATCATGGCATTTCCATAGCCATTCCGAGATATATTGCCATGCAACTTCCTTCATCATCATATACATGACTTGAGCATTCATTGTCATATTGCTTTGCATGATCGTAAGATAGCTAGCATGATGTTTTCATGACTTGTTCGTTTTTTGATGTCATTACTACGCTAGATCATTGCACCTCCCAGTACACCGCCGGAGGCATTCATATAGAGTCATATCTTTGTTCTAGTATCGAGTTGTAATATTGAGTTGTAAGTAAATAAAAGTGTGATGATCATCATTATTAGAGCATTGCCCCATCCAAAAAAAGAGAGAGGCCAAAGAAGCCTAAATAAAAAAATGGGGACAAAGAAGCCCGCAAAAAAAGAGAAAAAAAGGGGGCAATGTTACTATCCTTTTACCACACTTGTGCTTCAAAGTAGCACCATGTTCTTCATATAGAGAGTCTCTTAAGTTATCACTTTCATATACTAGTGGGAATTTTCATTATAGAACTTGGCTTGTATATTCCAACGATGGGCTTCCTCAAATGCCCTTGGTCTTCATGAGCAAGCAAGTTGGATGCAGACCCACTTAGTTTCAATTTGAGCTTTCATATACTTATAGCTCTAGTGCATCCGCTGCATGGCAATCCCTACTCCTCACATTGATATCTATTAATGGGCATCTCCATAGCCCTTTGATACGCCTAGTTGATGTGAGACTTTCTCCCTTTTGTCTTCTCCACATAACCCCCATCATCATATTCTATTCCACCTATAGTGCTATGTCCATGGCTCACGATCATGTACTGCGTGAAAGTTGAAAAGGTTTGAGAACGTCAAAAGTATGAAACAATTGCTTGGCTTGTCATCGGGGTTGTGCATGATGTGAATGCTTTGTGTGGTGAAGATGGAGCATAGCCAGACTATATGATTTTGTAGGGATGAGCTTTCTTTGGCTATGTTATTTCAATAAGACATAATTGCTTGGTTGGTATGCGTGAAGTATTATTGGTTTTACGTCAAATGATAGACTATTGCTTTGAATCACTTGTGTCTTAATATTCATGCCATGATTAGACATATGATAAAGATTATGCTAGGTAGCATTCCACATAAAAAAAATATCTTTTTTATCATTTACCTACTCGAGGATGAGCAGGAATTAAGCTTGGGGATGCTGATACGTCTCTGTCGTATCTATAATTTTTGATTGTTCCATGCCAATATTATGCAACTTTCATATACTTGTTGGCAACTTTTTACACTATTTTTCGGACTAACATATTGATCCAGTCCCCAGTGCCAATTCCTGTCTGTTGCATGTTTTTGGTTTCGCAGAATATCCATATCAAACGGAGTCCAAACAGGATAAAAACGGACGGAGATACCTTTTGGAATATTTTGAAAATCTAGAGAAAATCTGTAGAATATCCATACCCAACGCGAACCAGTGTCCGAGGTGGGCACGAGGTAGGGGTCGCTGTTGGGGAACGTAGTAATTTCAAAAAAATTCCTACGCACACGCAAGATCATGGTGATGACATAGCAACGAGGGGAGAGTGTTGTCTACGTACCCTCGTAGACCGAAGCGGAAGCGTTGACACAGCGTAGTGGAAGTAGTCGTACGTCTTCCCGGTTCAACCGATCCAGGCACCATTACTCCGGCACCTCCGAGTTCTTGACACACGTACAGCTCGATGACGCACCCTCCTTCTCCAATCCAGTAGAGGCTCCGAGGGGGAGTTCCGTCAGCACGACGGCGTGGTGACGATCTTGATGTTCACCTGTCGCAGGGCTTCGCCTAAGCACCGCTACAATATGACCGAGGTGTAATATTGTGGAGGGGGGCACCGCACACGGCTAAGGAACGATCAATGATCAACTTGTGTGTTCTAGGGTGCCCCCCTACCCCCGTATATAAAGGAGGGAGGGAGGAGGTGGCCGGCCCCAAAGGGGGGCGCACCATAGGGAGGGGAAACCTACTCCAAGTAGGTTTCTCTCTCTTTTCCTTATCTTATTTGGAGGGGGAAGGAAGGAGTACTAGTATTAGGAAGTAGTACTAGTAGTAGGAAAGGAAGAGGGGGAAGGAGAAAGGAAAGGGGGGGCCGGCCCCCCTCCCCAATTCGGATTGGGCTTGGGGGGGCGCGCCCCCCTCCCTTGCTCCTTCTCCCTTCCTCCTACATGGGCCCAATAAGGCCCATATACCTCCCGGGGGGTTCCGGTAACCTCCCGGAGCTCCAAACTCTTCCGGAACCTTTCTGGTGTCCAAATATATCCGTCCAATATATCAATCTTTATGTCTCGACCATTTCGAGACTCCTCGTCATGTCCGTGATCATATCCGGGACTCCGAACAACCTTCGGTACATCAAAATACATAAACTCATAATATAACTGTCATCGAAACCTTAAGCGTGCGGACCCTACGGTTCGAGAACAATGTAGACATGACCGAGACACGTCTCTGGTCAATAACCAATAGCGGGACCTGGATGCCCATATTGGTTCCTACATATTCTACGAAGATCTTTATCGGTCAAACCGCATAACAACATACGTTATTCCCTTTGTCATCGGTATGTTACATGCCCGAGATTTGATCGTCGGTATCCAATACCTAGTTCAATCTCATTACCGGCAAGTCTCTTTACTCGTTCCGTAATTCGTCATCTCATAACTAACTCATTAGTTACATGCTTGCAAGGCTTAGGTGATGAGTATTACCGAGAGGGCCCAGAGATACCTCTCCGACAATTGGAGTGACAAAACCTAATCTCGAATTATGCTAACTCAACATGTACCTTCGGAAACACCTGTAGTACTCCTTTATAATCACCCAGTTACGTTGTGACGTTTGGTAGTACCCAAAGTGTTCTTCCGGTAAACGGGAGTTACACAATTCTCATAGTTACAGGAACATGTATAAGTCATGAAGGAAGCAATAGCAGAATACTAAACGATCAAGTGCTAAGCTAACGGGATGGTTCATGTCAATCACATCATTCTCCTAATGATGTGTTCTCATTAATCAAATGACAACACATGTCTATGGTTAGGAAACATAAACATCTTTGATTAATGAGCTAGTCAAGTAGAGGCATACTAGTGACTATATGTTTGTCTATGTATTCACACATGTATCATGTTTCCGGTTAATACAATTCTAGCATGAATAATAAACATTTATCATGATATGAGGAAATAAATAATAACTTTATTATTGCCTCTAGGGCATATTTCCTTCAGTCTCCCACTTGCACTAGAGTCAATAATCTAGATTACATAGTAATGATTCTAACACCCATGGAGTCTTGGTGCTGATCATGTTTTGCTCCTGAGAGAGGCTTAGTCAATGGGTCTGCAACATTCAGATCCATATGTATCTTGAAAATCTCTATGTCTCCCACTTGGACTTGGTCCCGAATGGAATTGAAGCGTCTCTTGATGTGCTTGGTCCTCTTGTGAAATCTGGATTCCTTTGCCAAGGCAATTGCACCAGTATTGTCACAGAAGATCTTCATTGGTCCCGACGCACTAGGTATGACACCTAGATCGGAAATGAACTCCTTCATCCAGACTCCTTCATTCGCCGCTTCTGAAGCAGCTATGTACTCCGCTTCACATGTAGATCCCACTACGACGTTTTGTTTTGAACTGCACCAACTTACAGCTCCACCGTTTAATATAAAAACGTATCTGGTTTGCGATTTAGAATCGTCCGGATCAGTGTCAAAGCTTGCATCAACGTAACCATTTACGACTAGCTCTTTGTCACCTCCATATACGAGAAACATATCCTTAGTCCTTTTCAGGTATTTCAGGATGTTCTTGACCGCTGTCCAGTGATCCACTCCTGGATTACTTTGGTACCTACCTGCGAAGCTTATTGCTAAGCATACGTCAGGTCTGGTACACAGCATTGCATACATGATAGAGCCTATGGCTGAAGCATAGGGAACATCTTTCATTTTCTCTCTATCTTCTGCTGTGGTCGGGCATTGAGTTCGAGTCAACTTCACACCTTGTAGCACAGGCAAGAATCCTTTCTTTGCCTGATCCATTTTGAACTTTTTCAAAATTTTGTCAAGGTATGTGCTTTGTGAAAGTCCTATTAAGCGTCTTGATCTATCTCTATAGATCTTGATGCCCAATATGTAAGCAGCTTCACCGAGGTCTTTCATTGAATTTTTTTTATTCAAGTATCCCTTTATGCTATCCAGAAATTCTATATCATTTCCAATTAATAATATGTCATCAACATATAAAACTAGAAATGCTACAGAGCTCCCACTCACTTTCTTGCAAATACAGGCTTCTCCAAAAGTCTGTATAAAATCATATGCTTTGATCACACTGTCAAAGCGTTTATTCCAACTCCGAGATGCTTGCACCAGTCCATAAATGGAACGCTGGAGTTTGCACACTTTGTCAGCACCTTTTGGATCAACAAAACCTTCAGGCTGCATCATATACAACTCTTCTTCTAGAAATCCATTCAAGAATGCAGTCTTGACATCCATTTGCCAAATTTCATAATCATGAAATGCAGCAATAGCCAACATGATTCGGACAGACTTAAGCATCGCTACGGGTGAGAAAGTCTCATCGTAGTCAACCCCTTGAACTTGTCGAAAACCTTTTGCAACAAGTCGAGCTTTGTAGACAGTAACATTACCATCAGCGTCAGTCTTCTTCTTAAAGATCCATTTATTCTCAATGGCTTGTCGATCATCGGGCAAGTCAACCAAAGTCCATACTTTGTTTTCATACATGGATCCTATCTCAGATTTCATGGCCTCTAGCCATTTTGCGGAATCTGGGCTCATCATTGCTTCCTCATAGTTCGTAGGTTCATCATGGTCAAGTAACATGACTTCCAGAATAGGATTTCCGTACCACTCTGGTGCGGATCTTACTCTGGTAGACCTACGAGGTTCAGTAGAAACTTGATCTGAAGTTTCCTGATCAATATCATTAGCTTCCTCACTAATTGGTGTAGTCGTCACAGGAACCGGTTCTTGTGATGAACTACTTTCCAATAAGGGAGTAGATACAGTTATCTCATCAAGTTCTACTTTCCTCCCACTCACTTCTTTCGAGAGAAACTCCTTCTCTAGAAAGGATCCGAATTTAGCAACGAAAATCTTGCCCTCAGATCTGTGATAGAAGGTGTACCCAATAGTCTCCTTTGGGTATCCTATGAAGACACATTTCTCCGATTTGGGTTCGAGCTTATCTGGTTGAAGTTTCTTCACATAAGCATCGCAGCCCCAAACTTTGAGAAACGACAACTTTGGTTTCTTGCCAAACCACAGTTCATAAGGTGTCGTCTCAACGGATTTCAATGGTGCCCTATTTAATGTGAATGCGGCCGTCTCTAAAGCATAACCCCAAAACGATAGCGGTAAATCGGTAAGAGACATCATAGATCGTACCATATCAAGTAAAGTACGATTATGACGTTCGGACACACCATTTCGTTGTGGTGTTCCAGGTGGCGTGAGTTGCGAAACTATTCCACATTGTTTCAAATGTAAACCAAACTCGTAACTCAAATATTCTCCTCCACGATCAGATCGTAGAAACTTTATTTTCTTGTTACGATGATTTTCTACTTCACTCTGAAATTCTTTGAACTTTTCAAATGTTTCAGACTTGTGTTTTATCAAGTAGATATACCCATATCTGCTCAAATCATCTGTGAAGGTGAGAAAATAACGACATCCACCACGAGCCTCAACATTCATTGGGCCACATACATCTGTATGTATGATTTCCAACAAATCTGTTGCTCTCTCCATAGATCCGGAGAACGGTGTTTTAGTCATCTTGCCCATGAGGCACGGTTCGCAAGTACCAAGTGATTCATAATCAAGTGATTCCAGAAGTCCATCAGTATGGAGTTTCTTCATGCGCTTTACACCGATATGACCTAAACGGCAGTGCCACAAATATGTTGCACTATCATTATCAACTCTGCATCTTTTGGCTTCAACATTATGAATGTGTGTATCACTACTATCGAGATTCAATAAAAATAGACCACTCTTCAAGGGTGCATGACCATAAAAGATATTACTCATATAAAATAGAACAACCATTATTCTCTGATTTAAATGAATAACCGTCTCGCATCAAACAAGATCCAGATATAATGTTCATGCTCAACGCAGGCACCAAATAACAATTATTCAGGTCTAAAACTAATCCTGATGGTAGATGTAGAGGTAGCGTGCCGACCGCGATCACATCGACTTTGGAACCATTTCCCACGCGCATCGTCACCTCGTCCTTAGCTAATCTTCGCTTAATCCATAGTCCCTGTTTCGAGTTGCAAATGTTAGCAACAGAACCAGTATCAAATACCCAGGTGCTACTGCGAGCATTAGTAAGGTACACATCAATAACATGTATATCACATATACCTTTGTTCACTTTGCCATCCTTCTTATCCGCCAAATACTTGGGGCAGTTCCGCTTCCAATGTCCAGTCTGCTTGCAGTAGAAGCACTCAGTTTCAGGCTTAGGTCCAGACTTGGGTTTCTTCTCTTGAGCAGCAACTTGTTTGCTGTTCTTTTTGAAGTTCCCCTTCTTCTTCCCTTTGGCCCTTTTCTTGAAACCAGTGGTCTTGTTGACCATCAACACTTGATGCTCCTTTTTGATTTCTACCTCCGCGGCTTTCAGCATCGCGAAGAGCTCGGGAATAGTCTTGTTCATCCCTTGCATATTATAGTTCATCACAAAGCTCTTGTAGCTTGGTGGCAGTGATTGGAGAATTCTGTCAATGACGCTATCATCCGGAAGATTAACTCCCAGTTGAATCAAGTGATTATTATACCCAGACATTTTGAGTATATGCTCACTGACAGAACTGTTCTCCTCCATCTTGCAGCTGTAGAACTTATTGGAGACTTCATATCTCTCAATCCGGGCATTTGCTTGAAATATTAACTTCAACTCCTGGAACATCTCATATGCTCCATGACGTTCAAAACGTCATTGAAGACCCGGTTCTAAGCCGTAAAGCATGGCACACTGAACTATAGAGTAGTCATCAGCTTTGCTCTGCCATACGTTCTTAACGTCGTCAGTTGCATCAGCAGCAGGCCTGGCACCCAGCGGTGCTTCCGGGACGTAATTCTTCTGTGCAGCAATTAGGATAATCCTCATGTTACGGACCCAGTCCGTGTAATTGCTACCATCATCTTTCAACTTTACTTTCTCAAGGAACGCATTAAAATTCAACGGAACAACAGCACGAGCCATCTATCTACAAACAAACATAGACAAGCAAAATACTATCAGGTACTAAGTTCATGATAAATTTAAGTTCAATTAATCATATTACTAAAGAACTCCCACTTAGACAGACATCTCTCTAGTCATCTAAGTGATCACGTGATCCAAATCAACTAAACCATGTCCAATCATCACGTGAGATGGATTAGTTTCAATGGTGAACATCTCTATGTTGATCATATCTACTATATGATTCACGCTCGACCTTTCGGTCTCCATGTTCCGCGCGCCCAATATTATTGTGGGCAAACAGTGCACGTTCCCGAGGTGGGCAATGTGGTAATAACGGAGGAGCATATAATGCAGGCTCAAGTTCTCAACATCACTGTTGGACAACTCCTCGAGATCGAGCCCATGCCTTTGCTTAGAGAGGATGAAGTAAAACGGAAATATGTCCGGGGCAAACCTTTGGTCGCGCCAGACAAGGTCAAGAACCTCCCAACGAGAATGTATGAATTGCATCAATGGTACATGAACGTTACCAAGATTTCAGATCGATTGTCCCTCATGGTGAATGTCAAGCAGGACCATTACTACCATGAGAAAGCTGTGTCCGTTGAGTATTTAGAACTGTTTCAGTTATACAATCAAGACGCACTCGACAAATCTATCGTCAGTTGCTATTCTCTGTAAGTGATTTCTTTCTATAATTTAAGTTTCAAGCTAGTTGTAGTGATATCCTTTTGATCAATCATTACTAATTATCCTCACTATATTCTTTTCTGTGGTATTATGCAGGATGAAGATATATGAAATGAGAAAAGGTGGACGCTTTGGCATTGGGTTCATTGACCCAAACACCGTTAATGAATACACCTGGAAGATAAATGAACGTCAGAAAAAGTACGTAGAGGACAACATGCTAGAGTTCTTGAAGCTCCTCAAATACAATGAAGATATACTACTTCCTTACAACTTCCAGTGAGTCACACTGTCTTGTACTACCAATTCTCTGTTTTTGCCTACTAGCTAGCTACATGTTTTTGCTTACATATGCCCGCTTAATTAAGACATGCAAACGTGTGTGCATGCAGATTTCACTGGGTCTTGTGTATCATTAAAGTTGACGCCGGAACAGTTGAAGTACTGGACTCACTAATCTCAGAAAAAACTGACTATAACATCTTGTATGGGATAGTCAACAGGTAATTTCAATCATTATTAACTATATATCTCGGCCTATTTAGTTCGTCATTTCATGATATGAACTATTTAATAACCCCTTTATTCATTTTCTTTGTCGGCGGGCAGGGCTTGGGCAAGATTCATCAGCGTCACGGAAGGTGAATGGAAACAAAAGCTTAAATGGTTTCGACCCAAGGTAAGTAATTAAGTAGTACTAGCTAGCTAGCTAGCTGCCATCTCTTTAATTATCATGCTTGATTAATTATTATTATCTGATCAAATTCCATTCTCGTAAAGGCCCTGAAGCAGGCGCAGGGGACTAATTTGTGTGCATTCTGTGTTTGCGAGAACATTCGCATGATGGCGTCCGAAAGGAGCAGATCTCAAAGACAGCAATGGGTACGCTTGTCAGAACACTATTCACAATTTTTACACCATTATCGATATCTAGTCACACAACTAATACACATGCATATTGATCTCCTTCTTAACAGTTCAAAGAGGTGCGGGAGAAGCTCATAGAAACGGAGCGCGTAGAAGCACTTCAAGAGGAAATAACGGGATTTTTGCTCGACCAGGTCATAAATCCGAATGGAGAATTCTATTACCCGCTACCGCCCCCATGAAAACCACTTCCAATTGTCATCATGCTCCGAAGGCACCAATTAGGCTAATGCCACTGGCTCCGAAGGCAACATTCATATGTAGGAGAAATTGTATATAGCTATACATGTGTGTATGTGTGAATTAATTAATATGGTGGTTTGTGAGACATTGATGATATATATATGCATGATTGGTTCTACTAGAAATTCTATATATATATATATGCATAACATGTACAATGTGTAGTATCGTAAAATACCAGCAAACGAAAAAGAATTAAAATGGAAACACAAAATTAAATGAAAAAGAAATCATAAAACTAAAAACCCCCCAAACCTTATAGTACCGGTTGGTCTTAGCAACCGGTACTAAAGGGCTCCAGGCCCCCGGAACTGGTTCGTGCCACGTGGTTGCCCTTTAGCACTGGTTCGTGCTGAACCGGTACTAAAGGGGGGGGGGGGGCTTTAGTGACCACAATTTAGTGCCGGTTATGTAACCGGCACTACAGGGCCTTACGAACCGGTGCTAATGCCCGGTTCTGCACTAGTGCAAGGCGCAACTACATGGAGTCATGTTGAAGGTGGAGCTGGAGTCTAGCGGAAGATTTCATTCTGTGCCGATGGAGGGGCTACGACGTAAGAATTCAGAGAGTCGAAGCCTATTTCAGCGGGATAGCGAGAGATACGTGGATCGGACTGGGTACCAGTGGTCTGATGAAGACGTGATACTCGACATTGGTCGGTGATGATCGGTGGTTCTCTGCAGTGGGGGTTGAGGCAGTGTGGGCTAGCTACTCGGGAGACTCGACCAGGATAGCAAAGGCTCGACGCGGTCATAGCGGCGAGGTGTGCGGTAAGCACGGGACATAGCGACGGACCAAGGCACTAATGGTGAGATGTGTGGTCGTACAAAGTGTGCAGGGGTGCTGAAGCACTGTTGGCGAGTACCAGTTTCAAGTTGGTGACTGGGACTATTGGTGCTAGTTGATGGACATGAGTTGACCATGGAGCATCTGAGAAAGTGGTAGAAAGTCTAAAATTGTCAAAATCAAAGAGAGTACATGGCCGTATATTCTGTGGTGTTCAGTGCACATGCCAAAGTGTGGATGACAAGTACAGAAGGAGGCGGAGTGCTATACCCGTGGGACATGTCAGAGACTATCCGGGAAAAGGGTGAGACAACTGTGAATTTGACTTAGGGTGACACATGGCGACAATGAAATTCCTTCAAGTTTCAGACAGACGGTCATGAAAGAGCGGTGATGTTGAGTTCTGGTAACTCTAATATGTGGCGTCTAATATGTGAGTTGTTCACTTTCGCACAGACAGTGGTATGTCGGTGTGTGATAGTGTTGAACGGATACTACGGATGTTCGGAGCACAAAGTAGAGTAATGAGGAACTTAATTTTGATCAAGTGTTGACTGTGAAGAAGACGAGAAGGGACTACAGTTGCAGGTGGAGTCACATGGAGTCTGGGAGTAGCAGCGGTGCTCACGGTGTATCTCAAGTCCAATGTACATGGAGGTTCGACGCATGGATGAATTCAAGGTGGTGAAGATTATTCACCAAGGTGGAGTTTGTTAGAGTTGTATCGAATATTATTGTACAAGTTAGGTTACAGTTGGACTTGGTTTTGGACTGTGTGTAGACAGGGTAGGAGTTGTGTCCTAACAGGATACTTGTATCCTATGCCTCTCATATATATCGGGTGTATTCACATGATGTAACCTATGCCAACATAATAGCACAGGCACACGAGGGAGCCGGCGGCGTGTGCCGGCGCCCGGGCGGCCGGGGTGCGGTATTGTGACGGTGTCATGGGGAGGAGCGCCCATAGTCATGCCCCGGGGATGTAGCCATATCGATGAACCTCGTTAACAAATCTCGGTGTCATGCCTCGTGTGATTGCTTGGACCTCGGATGATCGATGGAGCGCCTCGGATTATTCTAACACGTTAGGACTGCATTGGGCTCTGTTGGCTCTCACAAGGAGGGAGCGAAAGGTAGAAAAATTCCCAAGGATCTTGATACATCTCCGTCGTATCTATAATTTTTGATTGTTCCATGCCAATATTATGCAACTTTCATATACTTTTTGGCAAGTTTTTACACTATTTTTGGCACTAACATATTGATCCAGTGCCCAGTGCCAGTTCCTGTCTGTTGCATGTTTTTGGTTTCGCAAAATATCCATATCAAACGGAGTCCAAACTGGATAAAAACGTACGGAGATACTTTTTGGAATATTTGAAAAATCTGGAGGAAAAATCAACGCGAACCAGTGTCCGAGGTGGGCACGAGGTAGGGGGGCGCGCCCCCCCTAGGGCGCGCCCCTGACCCTCGTGACCCACCTGTAAGGCGGTTGACACTCTTCTTTTACCGCAAGAAGGCTAATTTTCGGAAAAAATTCACGGCGAAGGTTTCAGGCCAATCGAAGTTACGGATCTCCATATATACACGAAACGGTGAAACAGAGCCAGGGGAGAACGCAGAAACAGAGAGAGACAGAGAGATAGATCCAATCTCCGAGGGGCTCTCGCCCCTCCCACGCCATGGAGGCCAAGGACCAGAGGGGAAACCCTTCTCCCATCTAGGGTGGAGGTCAAGGAAGAAGAAGACGAAGGGGCCCCCTCTCCGCTTCTGTTCCGGTGGCGCCGAAACGCTGCCGTGGCCATCATCATCATCACCGCGATCTTCACCAACACCTCCGCCATCTTCACCAACATCTCCATCACCTTCCCCCCTCTATCTACAGCGGTCCACTCTCCCGCAACCCGCTGTACCCTCTACTTGAACATGGTGCTTTATGCTTCATATTATTATCCAATGATGTGTTGCCATCCTATGATGTCTGAGTAGATTTTCGTTGTCCTATTGGTGGTTGATGAATTGCTATGATTGATTTAATTTTCTTTTGGTTATGTTGCTGTCCTTTGGTGCCCATCATATGAGCGCGCGCGTGGATCACACCATAGGGTTAGTTGTATGTTGATAGGACTATGCATTGGAAGGCAAGAGTGACAGCTTCAACCTAGCATAGAAATTGATGCATACAGGATTGAAGGGGGACCAATATATCTTAATGCTATGGTTGGGTTGTACCTTAATGAACATTAGTAGTTGCGGATGCTTGCTAATAGTTCCAATCATAAGTGCATAGAATTCTAAGTAAGAAATGACATGCTAGCAGTGGCCTCTCCCACATAAAACTTGTTATCGGTCTAGTAAAGTAGTCAATTGCTTTAGGGACAATTTCACAACTCCTACCACCAGTTTCCCACACTCGCTATATTTACTTTATTGTGTCTTTACTTAAACAGCCCCTAGTTTTTTTACGTGCTCTTTATTTTCTTGCAAGCCTGTCCAAAAACACCTACAAAGTACTTCTAGTTTTCTACTTGTTCTAGGTAAAGCGAACATCAAGCGTACGTAGAGTTGTATCGGTGGTCGATAGAACTTTGGGGAATATTTGTTTTACCTTTAGCTCCTCGTTGGGTTCGACACTCTTACTTATCGAAAACTGTTGCGATCCCCTATACTTGTGGGTTATCAAGACCCTTTTCTTGCGCCGTTGCCGGGGAGTCATAGCGTGGGGTGAATGTTCTCGTGTGTGCTTGTTTGCTTTATCACTAAGTAAATTTTTATTTACTGTTCCTAGTTGTTCTCTATCTTTACTTATGGATATGGAAGACGAAATACCAAAAGAATTAGGTGTACTTGCTACTCATGGAGATGGGGAACCTCCTAAAACCCTCGATGCTCAATATGTGAAAAATACTATGTATCACCTTTGATAATCCTGAGAAAACCTCATTCAATTTGATAATGGGAGTAACATTAGATCAACGTGAATACTTTAGGGATTATCGCTTGACACAAAAAGGGAAACTATTATGGGATCAAATTTATATATTGAAGTGGTATGCTCGACAAGTATGCTTGAATTATGATATTACCTGTTGCTCTAGGATGAATGCTCCACACCTTCCCTTTTCATGCATATTTAATGATAATGAAACCTTAGCTTCTTATGCTAGAGGTATATATGATTTCTATGATGTGGAACAAATAGAAGAATTTGTTGCTTTTAAGGGTGCTTATGAAATTGAATCTATGTTTGAAAAGTATGAAGCTTTTGATGATGATGTTTATAGGCCTGAAAATTTAGCTATCCTAAAAAATTGCTATGATAATTATGAATATAATTCCTATATTAATGCACTTATTGAGAAAGTCTCCACTGTCCAAGAAGAGACTAATATTTTGCAGGAGTCTATGGAAGAAGAAATTGATGAAACTGTGAGCTCATTGGATGAAAAAGATGATGAGGAGAGCGAAGAACAAAAGGAGGAAGAGCGGATTAGCTACCCGTGCCCACCTTCTAATGAGAGTAACCCTCCAACTCATACATTGTTTAATTTCCCTTCGTGCTTACCGAAGGATGATTGCTATGATGACTGTTATGATCCCGTTGATTCTTTTGAAATATCCCTTTTTGATGATGCTTGCTATGCTTGTGGCCAAGATGCCAATATGAATTATGCTTATGGAGATGAACTTTCGATAGTTCCTTATGTTAAACATGAAATTGTTGCTATTGCACCCACACATCATAGTCCTATTATCTTTTTGAATTCTCCCAATTATACTATATCGGAGAAGTTTGATCTTATTAAGGATTATATTGATGGGTTGCCTTTTACCGTTGCACATGATAATTTTGATAGATATAATATGCATGTGCTTGCTGCTCCTACTTGCAATTATTATGAGAGAGGAACTATATCTCCACCACTCTATGTTTCCAACATGGTAAAATTGCAAGAAACTGTTTTTACTATGCATTGGCCTTTACTATGTGTGCATGAATTGTTCTTTTATGACATGCTGATGCATAGGAAGAGAGTTAGACTTCGTCATTACATGATATATGTTGCTTCGTGCTCACTACTAAATAATAAATCATTGTTAATTAAAATTGGCTTTGATATACTTTGGGATTCGGGTGGATTCACTACTTGAGCACTATATGCCAAGCCTAATGGCTTTAAAGAAAGTGCTGCCAGGGAGACAACCCGGAAGTTTTAGAGAGTCATTTACTTATGTTGAGTGCTTTCATATAGTTTAAAAAAACAACAAAAATAAAGAGGGGAACCCAAAACATTTTCAAAAAGGAAAGTGAAAGTGAGAGAGACAAGCATTGTTGAAGTGGGAGCTAGCCTTGAACATTGTTCATGCTCACAGAAACTTTGTGAATCTTGATTACCGAAACTTTTCAACAAAAATAATTATCCCGTTGTACAATTCCATTGTATTATAAAAATAATGTGCCAAGGTTTGCCTTTAGGATGCTTACAATGCTTGTTGGTTTGTGCGGTGCAGGACAGAAACTTTGGCTGTAGTGCGCGAATTTTAATTTTCTTACTGGAACGTCAAATGGTTCTGATTCTTTTTGCACTGTATTGCTGTACAAATTTTTCATTTTTCCTAACTTTGGCAGAATTTTTCAAGTATCAGAAGTATGATGCATGTTCAGATTATTACAAACTATTCTGTTTTAGACATATTCTGTTTTTGATGCATAGTTTGCTTGTTTTGATGAAACTATCAATTTATATCAGTGGATTAAGCCATGAAAAAGTTATATTACAGTAGACACAATGCAAAAACAGAATATGAATTGGTTTGCAACAGTACTTAGAGTAGTGATTTGCTTTATTATACTAACGGATCTTACCGAGTTTTCTGTTGAAGTTTTGTGTGGATGAAGTGTTCGATGATTGAGAAGGTTTCGATGTGAGAAGAAGGAAGAGAGGCAAGAGCTCAAGCTTGGGGATGCCTGAGGCACCCCAAGTAAATATTCAAGGAGACTCAAGCGTCTAAGCTTGGGGATGCTGGGAAGGCATCCCCTCTTTCTTCAATAATTATCAGTATGTTTTCGGATTCGTTTCATTCTTGTGATATGTGCAAATCTTGGAGCGTCTTTGCTTTAGTTTTCATTTTTCTTTTATGCACCATGCTGGTATGAGATGGTCCTTGGTTGATTTATAGAATTCTTTATGCACTTCACTTATATCTTTTAAGTATGGCTTTATAGAATGCTTCAGGTGCTTCACTTATATCATTTGAAGTTTGGATCGCCTGTTTCTCTTTACATAGACAACCACCATTTGTAGAGTGCTCTTTTGCTTCACTTATATTTGTTAGAGCTTGGGCATATCTTTTGTAGAAAGAATTAAACTCTCTTGCTTCACTTATATCTATTTAGAGAGATGACAGGAACTGGTCATTCACATGGTTAGTCATAAAATCCTACATAAAACTTGTAGATCACTGAATATGATGTGTTTGATTCCTTGCAATAGTTTTGCGATATAAAGGTGGTGATATTAGAGTTGTGCTAGTTGAGTAATTGTGAAATTGATAAATACTTGTGTTGAGGTTTGCAAGTCCCGTAGCATTCACGTATGGTGAACCGTTATGTAACGAAGTCAGAGGATGAGGTGTTTATTGATCGTCTTCCTTATGAGTGGCGGTCGGGGACGAGCGATGGTCTTTTCCTACCAATCTATCCCCCTAGGAGCATGCGCGTAGTACTTTGTTTTGATGACTAATTGATTTTTGCAATAAGTATGTGAGTTCTTTATGACTAATGTTGAGTCCATGGATTATACGCACTCTCACCCTTCCATCATTGCTAGCCTCTTTGGTACCATGCATTGCCCTTTCTCACCTCGAGAGTTGGTGCAAACTTTGCCGGTGCATCCAAACCCCATGATACGATACACTCTGTCACACATAAGCCTCATTATATCTTCCTCAAAACAGCCACCATACCTACCTATCATGGCATTTCCATAGCCATTCCGAGATATATTGCCATGCAACTTCCTTCATCATCATATACATGACTTGAGCATTCATTGTCATATTGCTTTGCATGATCGTAAGATAGCTAGCATGATGTTTTCATGACTTGTTCGTTTTTTGATGTCATTACTACGCTAGATCATTGCACCTCCCAGTACACCGCCGGAGGCATTCATATAGAGTCATATCTTTGTTCTAGTATCGAGTTGTAATATTGAGTTGTAAGTAAATAAAAGTGTGATGATCATCATTATTAGAGCATTGCCCCATCCAAAAAAAGAGAGAGGCCAAAGAAGCCTAAATAAAAAAATGGGGACAAAGAAGCCCGCAAAAAAAGAGAAAAAAAGGGGGCAATGTTACTATCCTTTTACCACACTTGTGCTTCAAAGTAGCACCATGTTCTTCATATAGAGAGTCTCTTAAGTTATCACTTTCATATACTAGTGGGAATTTTCATTATAGAACTTGGCTTGTATATTCCAACGATGGGCTTCCTCAAATGCCCTTGGTCTTCATGAGCAAGCAAGTTGGATGCAGACCCACTTAGTTTCAATTTGAGCTTTCATATACTTATAGCTCTAGTGCATCCGCTGCATGGCAATCCCTACTCCTCACATTGATATCTATTAATGGGCATCTCCATAGCCCTTTGATACGCCTAGTTGATGTGAGACTTTCTCCCTTTTGTCTTCTCCACATAACCCCCATCATCATATTCTATTCCACCTATAGTGCTATGTCCATGGCTCACGATCATGTACTGCGTGAAAGTTGAAAAGGTTTGAGAACGTCAAAAGTATGAAACAATTGCTTGGCTTGTCATCGGGGTTGTGCATGATGTGAATGCTTTGTGTGGTGAAGATGGAGCATAGCCAGACTATATGATTTTGTAGGGATGAGCTTTCTTTGGCTATGTTATTTCAATAAGACATAATTGCTTGGTTGGTATGCGTGAAGTATTATTGGTTTTACGTCAAATGATAGACTATTGCTTTGAATCACTTGTGTCTTAATATTCATGCCATGATTAGACATATGATAAAGATTATGCTAGGTAGCATTCCACATAAAAAAAATATCTTTTTTATCATTTACCTACTCGAGGATGAGCAGGAATTAAGCTTGGGGATGCTGATACGTCTCTGTCGTATCTATAATTTTTGATTGTTCCATGCCAATATTATGCAACTTTCATATACTTGTTGGCAACTTTTTACACTATTTTTCGGACTAACATATTGATCCAGTCCCCAGTGCCAATTCTTGTCTGTTGCATGTTTTTGGTTTCGCAGAATATCCATATCAAACGGAGTCCAAACAGGATAAAAACGGACGGAGATACCTTTTGGAATATTTTGAAAATCTAGAGAAAATCTGTAGAATATCCATACCCAACGCGAACCAGTGTCCGAGGTGGGCACGAGGTAGGGGTCGCTGTTGGGGAACGTAGTAATTTCAAAAAAATTCCTACGCACACGCAAGATCATGGTGATGACATAGCAACGAGGGGAGAGTGTTGTCTACGTACCCTCGTAGACCGAAGCGGAAGCGTTGACACAGCGTAGTGGAAGTAGTCGTACGTCTTCCCGGTTCAACCGATCCAGGCACCGTTACTCCGGCACCTCCGAGTTCTTGACACACGTACAGCTCGATGACGCACCCTCGTTCTCCAATCCAGTAGAGGCTCCGAGGGGGAGTTCCGTCAGCACGACAGCGTGGTGACGATCTTGATGTTCACCTGTCGCAGGGCTTCGCCTAAGCACCGCTACAATATGACCGAGGTGTAATATCGTGGAGGGGGGCACCGCACACGGCTAAGGAACGATCAATGATCAACTTGTGTGTTCTAGGGTGCCCCCCTACCCCCGTATATAAAGGAGGGAGGGATGAGGTGGCCGGCCCCAAAGGGGGGCGCACCATAGGGAGGGGAAACCTACTCCAAGTAGGTTTCCCTCTCTTTTCCTTATCTTATTTGGAGGGGGAAGGAAGGAGTACTAGTATTAGGAAGTAGTACTAGTAGTAGGAAAGGAAGAGGGGGAAGGAGAAAGGAAAGGGGGGGCCGGCCCCCCTCCCCAATTCGGATTGGGCTTGGGGGGGCGCGCCCCCCTCCCTTGCTCCTTCTCCCTTCCTCCTACATGGGCCCAATAAGGCCCATATACCTCCCGGGGGGTTCCGGTAACCTCCCGGAGCTCCAAACTCTTCCGGAACCTTTCTGGTGTCCAAATATATCCGTCCAATATATCAATCTTTATGTCTCGACCATTTCGAGACTCCTCGTCATGTCCGTGATCATATCCGGGACTCCGAACAACCTTCGGTACATCAAAATACATAAACTCATAATATAACTGTCATCGAAACCTTAAGCGTGCGGACCCTACGGTTCGAGAACAATGTAGACATGACCGAGACACGTCTCTGGTCAATAACCAATAGCGGGACCTGGATGCCCATATTGGTTCCTACATATTCTACGAAGATCTTTATCGGTCAAACCGCATAACAACATACGTTATTCCCTTTGTCATCGGTATGTTACATGCCCGAGATTTGATCGTCGGTATCCAATACCTAGTTCAATCTCGTTACCGGCAAGTCTCTTTACTTGTTCCGTAATTCGTCATCTCATAACTAACTCATTAGTTACATGCTTGCAAGGCTTAGGTGATGAGTATTACCGAGAGGGCCCAGAGATACCTCTCCGACAATTGGAGTGACAAAACCTAATCTCGAATTATGCTAACTCAACATGTACCTTCGGAAACACCTGTAGTACTCCTTTATAATCACCCAGTTACGTTGTGACGTTTGGTAGTACCCAAAGTGTTCTTCCGGTAAACGGGAGTTACACAATTCTCATAGTTACAGGAACATGTATAAGTCATGAAGGAAGCAATAGCAGAATACTAAACGATCAAGTGCTAAGCTAACGGGATGGTTCATGTCAATCACATCATTCTCCTAATGATGTGTTCTCATTAATCAAATGACAACACATGTCTATGGTTAGGAAACATAACCATCTTTGATTAATGAGCTAGTCAAGTAGAGGCATACTAGTGACTATATGTTTGTCTATGTATTCACACATGTATCATGTTTCCGGTTAATACAATTCTAGCATGAATAATAAACATTTATCATGATATGAGGAAATAAATAATAACTTTATTATTGCCTCTAGGGCATATTTCCTTCAGTCTCCCACTTGCACTAGAGTCAATAATCTAGATTACATAGTAATGATTCTAACACCCATGGAGTCTTGGTGCTGATCATGTTTTGCTCCTGAGAGAGGCTTAGTCAATGGGTCTGCAACATTCAGATCCATATGTATCTTGCAAATCTCTATGTCTCCCACTTGGACTTGGTCCCGAATGGAATTGAAGCGTCTCTTGATGTGCTTGGTCCTCTTGTGAAATCTGGATTCCTTTGCCAAGGCAATTGCACCAGTATTGTCATAGAAGATCTTCATTGGTCCCGACGCACTAGGTATGACACCTAGATCGGAAATGAACTCCTTCATCCAGACTCCTTCATTCGCCGCTTCTGAAGCAGCTATGTACTCCGCTTCACATGTAGATCCCACTACGACGTTTTGTTTTGAACTGCACCAACTTACAGCTCCACCGTTTAATATAAAAACGTATCTGGTTTGCGATTTAGAATCGTCCGGATCAGTGTCAAAGCTTGCATCGACGTAACCATTTACGACTAGCTCTTTGTCACCTCCATATATGAGAAACATATCCTTAGTCCTTTTCAGGGATTTCAGGATGTTCTTGACCGCTGTCCAGTGATCCACTCCTGGATTACTTTGGTACCTACCTGCGAAGCTTATTGCTAAGCATACGTCAGGTCTGGTACACAGCATTGCATACATGATAGAGCCTATGGATGAAGCATAGGGAACATCTTTCATTTTCTCTCTATCTTCTGCTGTGGTCGGGCATTGAGTTCGAGTCAACTTCACACCTTGTAGCACAGGCAAGAATCCTTTCTTTGCCTGATCCATTTTGAACTTTTTCAAAATTTTGTCAAGGTATGTGCTTTGTGAAAGTCCTATTAAGCGTCTTGATCTATCTCTATAGATCTTGATGCCCAATATGTAAGCAGCTTCACCGAGGTCTTTCATTGAATTTTTTTTATTCAAGTATCCCTTTATGCTATCCAGAAATTCTATATCATTTCCAATTAATAATATGTCATCAACATATAAAACTAGAAATGCTACAGAGCTCCCACTCACTTTCTTGCAAATACAGGCTTCTCCAAAAGTCTGTATAAAATCATATGCTTTGATCACACTGTCAAAGCGTTTATTCCAACTCCGAGATGCTTGCACCAGTCCATAAATGGAACGCTGGAGTTTGCACACTTTGTCAGCACCTTTTGGATCAACAAAACCTTCAGGCTGCATCATATACAACTCTTCTTCTAGAAATCCATTCAAGAATGCAGTCTTGACATCCATTTGCCAAATTTCATAATCATGAAATGCAGCAATAGCCAACATGATTCGGACAGACTTAAGCATCGCTACGGGTGAGAAAGTCTCATCGTAGTCAACCCCTTGAACTTGTCGAAAACCTTTTGCAACAAGCCGAGCTTTGTAGACAGTAACATTACCATCAGCGTCAGTCTTCTTCTTAAAGATCCATTTATTCTCAATGGCTTGTCGATCATCGGGCAAGTCAACCAAAGTCCATACTTTGTTTTCATACATGGATCCTATCTCAGATTTCATGGCCTCTAGCCATTTTGCGGAATCTGGGCTCATCATTGCTTCCTCATAGTTCGTAGGTTCATCATGGTCAAGTAACATGACTTCCAGAATAGGATTTCCGTACCACTCTGGTGCGGATCTTACTCTGGTAGACCTACGAGGTTTAGTAGAAACTTGATCTGAAGTTTCCTGATCAATATCATTAGCTTCCTCACTAATTGGTGTAGTCGTCACAGGAACCGGTTCTTGTGATGAACTACTTTCCAATAAGGGAGTAGATACAGTTATCTCATCAAGTTCTACTTTCCTCCCACTCACTTCTTTCGAGAGAAACTCCTTCTCTAGAAAGGATCCGAATTTAGCAACGAAAATCTTGCCCTCAGATCTGTGATAGAAGGTGTACCCAATAGTCTCCTTTGGGTATCCTATGAAGACACATTTCTCCGATTTGGGTTCGAGCTTATCTGGTTGAAGTTTCTTCACATAAGCATCGCAGCCCCAAACTTTGAGAAACGACAACTTTGGTTTCTTGCCAAACCACAGTTCATAAGGTGTCGTCTCAACGGATTTCAATGGTGCCCTATTTAACGTGAATGCGGCCGTCTCTAAAGCATAACCCCAAAACGATAGCGGTAAATCGGTAAGAGACATCATAGATCGTACCATATCAAGTAAAGTACGATTATGACGTTCGGACACACCATTTCGTTGTGGTGTTCCAGGTGGCGTGAGTTGCGAAACTATTCCACATTGTTTCAAATGTAAACCAAACTCGTAACTCAAATATTCTCCTCCACGATCAGATCGTAGAAACTTTATTTTCTTGTTACGATGATTTTCTACTTCACTCTGAAATTCTTTGAACTTTTCAAATGTTTCAGACTTGTGTTTTATCAAGTAGATATACCCATATCTGCTCAAATCATCTGTGAAGGTGAGAAAATAACGACATCCACCACGAGCCTCAACATTCATTGGGCCACATACATCTGTATGTATGATTTCCAACAAATCTGTTGCTCTCTCCATAGATCCGGAGAACGGTGTTTTAGTCATCTTGCCCATGAGGCACGGTTCGCAAGTACCAAGTGATTCATAATCAAGTGATTCCAGAAGTCCATCAGTATGGAGTTTCTTCATGCGCTTTACACCGATATGACCTAAACGGCAGTGCCACAAATATGTTGCACTATCATTATCAACTCTGCATCTTTTGGCTTCAACATTATGAATGTGTGTATCACTACTATCGAGATTCAATAAAAATAGACCACTCTTCAAGGGTGCATGACCATAAAAGATATTACTCATATAAAATAGAACAACCATTATTCTCTGATTTAAATGAATAACCGTCTCGCATCAAACAAGATCCAGATATAATGTTCATGCTCAACGCAGGCACCAAATAACAATTATTCAGGTCTAAAACTAATCCTGATGGTAGATGTAGAGGTAGCGTGCCGACCGCGATCACATCGACTTTGGAACCATTTCCCACGCGCATCGTCACCTCGTCCTTAGCTAATCTTCGCTTAATCCATAGTCCCTGTTTCGAGTTGCAAATGTTAGCAACAGAACCAGTATCAAATACCCAGGTGCTACTGCGAGCATTAGTAAGGTACACATCAATAACATGTATATCACATATACCTTTGTTCACTTTGCCATCCTTCTTATCCGCCAAATACTTGGGGCAGTTCCGCTTCCAGTGTCCAGTCTGCTTGCAGTAGAAGCACTCAGTTTCAGGCTTAGGTCCAGACTTGGGTTTCTTCTCTTGAGCAGCAACTTGTTTGCTGTTCTTTTTGAAGTTCCCCTTCTTCTTCCCTTTGGCCCTTTTCTTGAAACCAGTGGTCTTGTTGACCATCAACACTTGATGCTCCTTTTTGATTTCTACCTCCGCGGCTTTCAGCATCGCGAAGAGCTCGGGAATAGTCTTGTTCATCCCTTGCATATTATAGTTCATCACAAAGCTCTTGTAGCTTGGTGGCAGTGATTGGAGAATTCTGTCAATGACGCTATCATCCGGAAGATTAACTCCCAGTTGAATCAAGTGATTATTATACCCAGACATTTTGAGTATATGCTCACTGACAGAACTGTTCTCCTCCATCTTGCAGCTGTAGAACTTATTGGAGACTTCATATCTCTCAATCCGGGCATTTGCTTGAAATATTAACTTCAACTCCTGGAACATCTCATATGCTCCATGACGTTCAAAACGTCATTGAAGACCCGGTTCTAAGCCGTAAAGCATGGCACACTGAACTATAGAGTAGTCATCAGCTTTGCTCTGCCATACGTTCTTAACGTCGTCAGTTGCATCAGCAGCAGGCCTGGCACCCAGCGGTGCTTCCGGGACGTAATTCTTCTGTGCAGCAATTAGGATAATCCTCATGTTACGGACCCAGTCCGTGTAATTGCTACCATCATCTTTCAACTTTGCTTTCTCAAGGAACGCATTAAAATTCAACGGAACAACAGCACGAGCCATCTATCTACAAACAAACATAGACAAGCAAAATACTATCAGGTACTAAGTTCATGATAAATTTAAGTTCAATTAATCATATTACTAAAGAACTCCCACTTAGACAGACATCTCTCTAGTCATCTAAGTGATCACGTGATCCAAATCAACTAAACCATGTCCAATCATCACGTGAGATGGATTAGTTTCAATGGTGAACATCTCTATGTTGATCATATCTACTATATGATTCACGCTCGACCTTTCGGTCTCCATGTTCCGAGGCCATATCTGTATATGCTAGGCTCGTCAAGTATAACCTGAGTATTCCGCGTGTGCAACTGTTTTGCACCCGTTGTATTTGAACGTAGAGCCTATCACACCCGATCATCACGTGGTGTCTCAACACGAAGAACTTCCGCAACGGTGCATACTCAGGGAGAACACTTCTTGATAATTAGTGAGAGATCATCTTAAAATGCTACCGTCAATCAAAGCAAGATAAGATGCATAAAGGATAAACATCACATGCAATCAATATAAGTGATATGATATGGCCATCATCATCTTGTGCTTGTGATCTCCATCTTCGAAGCACCATCATGATCACCATCGTCACCGGCGCGACACCTTGATCTCCATCGTAGCATCGTTGTCGTTTACGCCATCTATTGCTTCTACGACTATCGCTACCGCTTAGTGATAAAGTAAAGCAATTACAAGGCGTTTGCATTTCATACAATAAATTGATAACCATATGGCTCCTGCCAGTTGCCGATAACTTCGGTTACAAAACATGATCATCTCATACAATAAAATATAGCATCACTCTTGGCCGTATCACATCACAACATGCCCTGCCAAAACAAGTTAGACGTCCTCTACTTTGTTGTTGCAAATTTTACGTGGCTGCTACGGGCTTAAGCAAGAACCAATCTTACCTACGCATCAAAACCACAACGATAGTTTGTCAAATAGACTCTGTTTTAACCTTCACAAGGACCGGGCGAAGCCACACTCGGTTCAACTAAAGTTGGAGAAACAGACACCCGCTAGTCACCTGTGTGCAAAGCACGGCGGTAAAACCAGTCTCGCGTAAGCGTACGCGTAATGTCGGTCCGGGCCGCTTCATCCAACAATACCGCTGAACCAAAGTATGACATGCTGGTAGGCAGTATGACTTATATCGTCCACAACTCACTTGTGTTCTACTCGTGCATATAACATCAAACCATAAAAACCTAGGCTCGGATGCCACTGTTGGGGAACGTAGTAATTTCAAAAAATTTCCTACGCACACGCAAGATCATGGTGATGACATAGCAACGAGGGGAGAGTGTTGTCTACGTACCCTCGTAGACCGAAGCGGAAGCGTTGAAACAGCGTAGTGGAAGTAGTCGTACGTCTTCCCGGTTCAACCGATCCAGGCACCGTTACTCCGGCACCTCCGAGTTCTTGACACACGTACAACTCGATGACGCACCCTCGTTCTCCAATCCAGTAGAGGCTCTGAGGGGGAGTTCCATCAGCACGACGGCGTGGTGACGATCTTGATGTTCACCTGTTGCAGGGCTTCGCCTAAGCACCGCTACAATATGACCGAGGTGTAATATCGTGGAGGGGGGCACCGCACACGGCTAAGGAACGATCAATGATCAACTTGTGTGTTCTAGGGTGCCCCCCTACCCTCGTATATAAAGGAGGGAGGGAGGAGGTGGCCGGCCCCAAAGGGGGGCGCGCCATAGGGAGGGGAAACCTACTCCAAGTAGGTTTCCCTCTCTTTTCCTTATCTTATTTGGAGGGGGAAGGAAGGAGTACTAGTATTAGGAAGTAGTACTAGTAGTAGGAAAGGAAGAGGGGGAAGGAGAAAGGAAAGGGGGTGCCGGCCCCCCTCCCCAATTCGGATTGGGCTTGGGGGAGCGCGCCCCCCTCCCTTGCTCCTTCTCCCTTCCTCCTACATGGGCCCAATAAGGCCCATATACCTCCCGGGGGGTTCCGGTAACCTCCCGGAGCTCCAAACTCTTCCGGAACCTTTCCGGTGTCCAAATATATCCGTCCAATATATCAATCTTTATGTCTCGACCATTTCGAGACTCCTCGTCATGTCCGTGATCATATCCGGGACTCCGAACAACCTTCGGTACATCAAAATACATAAACTCATAATATAACTGTCATCGAAACCTTAAGCGTGCGGACCCTACGGTTCGAGAACAATGTATACATGACCGAGACACGTCTCTGGTCAATAACCAATAGTGGGACCTGGATGCCCATATTGGTTCCTACATATTCTACGAAGATCTTTATCGGTCAAACCGCATAACAACATACGTTATTCCCTTTGTCATCGGTATGTTACATGCCCGAGATTTGATCGTCGGTATCCAATACCTAGTTCAATCTCGTTACCGGCAAGTCTCTTTACTCGTTCCGTAATTCGTCATCTCATAACTAACTCATTAGTTACATGCTTGCAAGGCTTAGGTGATGAGTATTACCGAGAGGGCCCAGAGATACCTCTCCGACAATTGGAGTGACAAAACCTAATCTCAAATTATGCTAACTCAACATGTACCTTCGGAAACACCTGTAGTACTCCTTTATAATCACCCAGTTACGTTGTGACGTTTGGTAGTACCCAAAGTGTTCTTCCGGTAAACGGGAGTTACACAATTCTCATAGTTACAGGAACATGTATAAGTCATGAAGGAAGCAATAGCAGAATACTAAACGATCAAGTGCTAAGCTAACAGGATGGGTCATGTCAATCACATCATTCTCCTAATGATGTGATCTCATTAATCAAATGACAACACATGTCTATGGTTAGGAAACATAACCATCTTTGATTAATGAGCTAGTCAAGTAGAGGCATACTAGTGACTATATGTTTGTCTATGTATTCACACATGTATCATGTTTCCGGTTAATACAATTCTAGCATGAATAATAAACATTTATCATGATATGAGGAAATAAATAATAACTTTATTATTGCCTCTAGGGCATATTTCCTTCAGGCGCCCCCCCCCCTAGGGTGCGCCAATGACCCTCGTGACCCACCTGTAAGGCGATTGACGCTCTTCTTTTGCCGCAAGAAAGCTAATTTTCAGAAAAAAAAATCACGACGAAGGTTTCAAGCCAATCGGAGTTACGGATCTCCGTAGATACACGAAACGGTGAAACAGAGCCAGGGGAGAACGCGTCAACAGAGAGAGACAGAGAGATAGATCCAATATCGGTGGGGCTCTCGCCCCTCCCACGCCATGGAGGCCAAGGACCAGAGGGGAAACCCTTCTCCCATCTAGGGAGGAGGTCAAGGAAGAAGAAGACAAAGGGGCCCCCTCTCCCCTACTTTTCCGGTGGCGCCGAAACGTTGCCGTGGCCATCATCATCATCACCGCGATCTTCACCAACAGCTCCACCATCTTCACTAACATCTCCACCACCTTCCCCCCTCTATCTACAGCGGTCCACTATCCCGCAACCCGCTGTACCCTCTACTTGAACATGGTGCTTTATGCTTCATATTATTATCCAATGATGTGTTGCCATCCTATGATGTCTGAGCAGATTTTCGTTGTCCTATTGGTGGTTTATAAATTGCTATGATTGATTTAATTTGCTTGTGGTTATGTTGCTGTCCTTTGGTGCCCATCATATGAGCGTGCGCGTGGATCACACCATAGGTTAGTTGTATTTTGATAGGACTGTGTATTGAAGGGCAAGAGTGACAAAAGCTTCAACCTAGCATAGAAATTGATGCATACGGGATTGAAGGGGGACCAATACATCTTAATGCTATGGTTGGGTTTTACCTTAATGAACGTTAGTACTTGCGGTTGCTTGCTAATAGTTCCAATCATAAGTGCATAGAATTCCAAGTAAGGGATGACATGCTAGAAGTGGCCTCTCCCACATAAAACTTGCTATCAGTCTAGTAAATTAATTTCGCAACTCCTACCACCACTTTTCCACACTCGCTATATTTACTTTATTGTGTATTTACTTAAACAGCCCCTAGTTTTATTTAGTGCTCTTTATTTTCTTGCAAGCCTGTCCAAAAACACCTACAAAGTACTTCTAGTTTTCTACTTGTTCTAGGTAAAGCGAATGTCAAGCGTACGTAGAGTTGTCTCGGTGGTCGATTGAACTTAAGGGAATATTTGTTACCTTTAGCTCCTTGTTGGGTTCGACGCTCTTACTTATCGAAAACTGTTGCGATCCCCTATACTTGTGGGTTATCAGATCTGAATGTCTACCTCTAGCCTCAGTCTATCCACTCCTATGGCCAAGCAAGGAGAAAGACAGTTTCTTCCCCTAGGGTTATCTAGGGTTTACCTTGTCCTCCAGCGGCGCCGTCGGAGTGCACGTACTTTCACCACCGATCTGCTGAGTTCTCGCGGGCGTGGGTCTCCACAACCGCGGCGTTCGAGTTCAGAGGTTGCATGGGAGATTCAGGAGGAGAGTTTCCTGTGGGAGGGATGAAGGAAGCGGGGAAGGAGATACGATCTGATGAGGAGGTCGCTGGTAGAGGGAGATCGGGGCGTGACCAATCCACAGATACAATTGGTGGGGAGGCTGGGGGACTGCAGGGGATCCAGGCGGATGAGGATCTGAATGATGACGGGGTGGGCTGGGATTACTACGCCCCTGAGCTAACCCTAGAAGAGGCATTTGAAGGCATGAATCTGCATGGAGAGGAAGAAGAAGATTTAGACCTATCGGGGGAGGTTGATGATCTGATCAGTGAGGTTTGGTGGTTGGCCTTGTTTAGGGTTCATACCTTGAGACCCTTTAGTCATGCTGCTCTGCTAAACTCTATGCGGAATGCGTGGGCATGTGCACAAGGGGTGACTTTCAATATTAAGGGCCCGAATCTATTTTTGGCTCAATGTCATTGTCTTGGTGATTGGAAAAGGGTGATGGAGGGAGGGCCATGGCAGTTTCGAAGAGATCCAGTTGTTCTTGTGGAGTACGATGGTTTTACAAATGTTGTTGAGTATGCACTGGATATGTATCCATTATGGGCTCGTATCAAAGGATTACCAGATGGTCTCACACGGAAGAAGGAGCTGGTGGAGAAGGTAGCAAAGAAAGTTGGAAATCCCCCATTCAGTGTTATTGTTAACGAAGGGAAGATAAATCCATCTAACCACCTTCGGGTGAGAGTTTTTGTGAATGTTAAGGAGCCACTCGTGAGTTTTGTGCCAATTACTTTGAAGGAGAGGAAGAAGTACCCTGTTAGTTACGAGAAGCTACCGGATTTCTGTTTTTTCTGTGGCTGTATGGGACACGTGGTGGAGGAGTGTGGGGATGGTACTCATGATCCTAGGTCCTGTGAATGGGGTGATTGGCTGCACTGGAGTAATGAACCCACTGGGGGCGTGGGTGCTGGCAGAGGAGGGAGTTGGGCGGGGTCTGGGAGGGGAGGGGGGAAATAAAGGAGCAAGGGGTCGCGGTGGTAGAGGAGAAGGAGCGGGGGGCGGAGGCAGAGGTGGCCGGACTTCAGATATGGGGCAAGGGAGTGGAACAAACAATGGGTTCGTGAGCACTACCTTTGGTCATGAAGCTATGAGAGGAGAAGACGGAAAGAATGCGCGGAAAAGACTGATAAATGGCGATGGATCTATAAATGTCAGAGGACAAGAAGTACCCAATCTGAAGGCCAAAGTGTCTAACACAGTCTTATTGCTTGAGAATGGCACTGTAGCGGGGACTTCTGAGGGTACGGGAGCTGGTAACTCAACTCCTGGGAAGGTTCCAATAGTCAAGAGACAGAGACAAGGCGATGAGGATGCAGCGGATGACACACTTATGAATGATGAGGCGGCCTCCGTGATGGAGGACCGCCGAGCCCAATGAGTATTCTAAGTTGGAACTGCCGGGAAGGGGGGAATACCCGGACAGTTCGTGAACTTGCGACGATTTGTCAGTCGCATTCCCCAAATTTGGTGTTTTTGTGTGAAATGAGGCAAAAAACAGAGAAGATGAGAAGGATTCGGGGGCGCATTGGCCTGAAAGGGTTTTGTGGAGTGGACAGTGATGGTATGAGTGGCGGGCTAGCTCTATACTGGCATGAGTCCTATGTGGTGGAGATCTTAGATAAAGATGAGCGTCACATTGACGCCCTTATGCGTGCAGACCAGAATGCTGAACAATGGAGAGTCACTTTTGTAAGTGGGGAGCCAAGACTCGAAAATAGACATCTAATGTGGTCAAAGTTACAGAATCTGAAAAACAAAAGTGATCTGCCTTGGTTAGTAGTGGAGGATTTTAATGAAGCACTATGGGACTTTGAACACATGTAAGTGACACCACGAGCAGAATCGCAAATGATAGCTTTTCGGGATGTGCTAGAAGTTTGTGGCATGATTGATCTTGGATTCGTAGGAGTGCCTTTTACCTACGATAACAAACGAGGAGGAGTAAATAATGTACGTGTAAGTCTTGACCAGGCAGTAGATTCTAACACATGGAGGAACATGTTTGCATTTTCTGCTGTCTCGCATATACCTTCGCCATGTTCAGATCATGTTGCAGTGTTGCTTAAGGCCTCGGCTGACCAGGGGCCAACCGGTGTTAAGGCCAGGAGGTATGAGGTCTTTGGGAATGCGACGACACGCTGCCAGAGGTGATCAAGGGTGCTTGGGAAGCTGTTGGGGGTGTACGTAACCTTGCCCAGCTGAGAGATGCATTGGTACAGACCATGCACTCGCTTGGTTCATGGAGTAGGAAGTTTGGCAACGTAACTAGAGAACTAGCCAAGTCTAGATCACAACTTGAGGAACTCATGCACATGAATGCAGACCAACAAGATACTAGAAGAGTGACGGATAAGACGAATGAACTTTTATATCAAGAGGAGATGATGTGGATGCAGAGATCGAGGGTTTCCTGGCTCAAGGAAGGCGATAGAAACACAAACTTTTTTCAGAACAAGGCTGTTTGGAGGGCGAGGAAGAATAAAATCCTGCAACTCAGAGATAGCATGGGTGTGGTGCACTCGGAGTTTGCTGCAATGAGCAAGATTGCAAATGACTACTTTCGTGAGATTTTTACTGCAGATCCTTTGCTTGACGCATCCCCGGTCCTAGATCTATTGGAGTCGGTGGTAACAGATGCGGATAATATAAAATTGTGTGCCCCGTTCTCGGATAAGGAGATTTCTGATGCTTTGTTTCAAATAGGGCCACTTAAGGCCCCGGGACCAGACGGTTTTCCTGCGATATTTTTTCAGCGTAATTGGAGTATAGTCAAAGATGATGTGATTGCAGTGGTTAAGGATTTATTTGTGACTAGAATTTTACCGAAGGAGTAAACTCACCATCCATCGTTCTTATTCCTAAAATTTCTAACCCTGCTAAGATTTCAGATTACAGGCCCATTAGTCTCTGTAATGTAATTTATAAAGTGATCTCAAAGTATTTGGTGAACTGGCTACGTCCGTTGCTAGACACTCTTGTATCTTCTGAACAAAGTGCCTTTGTGCCGGGTAGGATGATCACTAATAATGCTCTGGTTGCCTTTGAGTGCATTCATTACATCAAGTAGGAGAAAGACCCAACAAAAAGTTTTTGTGCTTACAAGCTGGATCTGTTGAAAGTGTATGATAGAGTGGATTGGGTTTTCTTGGAGCAGGTGATGCAAAAGCGGGGTTTCTCTCAGCGATGGATTGACTGGATAATGACTTGTGTCACGTCGGTGAGATATTCTGTCAAATTAACCTCTTGGATTCATTTGCACCGTCGTGTGGCCTTTGGCAAGGCGACCCTCTCTCACCTATCTTATTTTTGTTTATTGTGAACGGATTATCGGCGATTCTAAAGAACAAGGTTTCAGTGGGGGATATTACCCCAGTTAAGGTATGTAGAAGGGCTCCGGGTATTTCGCATTTGTTATTTGCTGATGACACCTTGTTGTTCTTTGAGGCCTCTAGTGCCTAGGAGGAAAATGTGAAGGAAGCCCTGCACCTTTATGGTAGGGCCATGGGACAGAGCCTTAATTTTAGTAAGTTCGATATTTTTTTGTCAATCTTGCCCGGTTCTGGTACAGGAGCAAGTTAGGGATGTTTTGGCAGTGACCAGTACAGTGTTTGAGGAAAAGTATTTGGGTCTCCCAACCCCAGAGGGGCGCATGTCCAAGGGGCGTTTTCAAAACCTTCAAAACCAGTCTCACCAAATGCTTGGTTCAATGGGGTGACGGTCTCCTCGCACAACCAGGAAGAGAAGTGTTGATCAAATCTGTTGCACAAGCGTTGCCAACATATATTATGGGCGGGTTCAAATTACCGTACTCTGTATGTGATGATCTCACTAGGATGGTGAGGAATTTCTATTGGGGCTCTAGCAAAGGAAAAAAGAAAGGTCCATTGGAGACGGTGGGACTACTTGCTATAGCCTAAAAACAAAGGCGGTGTTGGCTTTCGTGATTTCCGTATGTTCAATCAGGCATTCCTAACCTGTCAGGCATGGCGGTTATTGATTAGACCGGACAGCTTGTGTGCCCAGGTTCTAAAGGCTAGATATTACCCCAATGGCAACCTTGAGGACACGGTTTTCTCAGGTAATGCTTCGTCTTCGTGGCAAGCAATAAGTCATGGGCTGGAACTTCTGAAGAAAGGATTAATTTGGAGGGTTGGTAATGGGCGCAGTATAAGGGTGTGGAGAGACAATTGGATCCCAAGACCGTACTCTTACAAACCAGTGTCGCAACAGTGCTGATGTCGCATCCGGTTTGTGTCCGGCTTGCTTAATTACAATGGTTCTTGGAATTTGGAGATACTGCGATAGTATTTTGTTCCAGCTGATGTGGAAGAAATCTTAAAGATAAGGGCGTCGCCCAGTGTTAGTGTCAAAACCGGCGGATCTCGGGTAGGGGGTCCCGATCTGTGCGTCAAGGCTGATGGTAACAGGAAGCAAGGGACACGGATGTTTACCCAGGTGGCCCTCTCGATGGAGGTAAAACCCTACTTCCTGCTTGATTAATATTGATGATATGGGTAGTACAAGAGTAGATCTACCACGAGATCGTAGAGGCTAAACCCTAAGAGCTAGCCTATGATGGTATGATTGTAATTGTGATCGGTCTTCTAAGGACCAACCTCTCCGGTTTATATAGACACCGGAGAGGGCTAGGGTTTACATGGAGTCGGTTACAGGGAAGGAAATATAATATCCGGATTGCCAAGCTTGCCTTCCACGCGAAGGAAAGTCCCATCCGGACACGGGCCAAAGTCTTGAGTCCTGTATCTTCACGCTTCAATAGTCTGGACGTTGTACACAGTCCGGCAGTCCGGATACCCCCTAATCCAGGACTCCCTCAGTAGCCCTTGAACCAGGCTTCAATGATGATGAGTCCGGCGTGCAGTATTGTCTTCAGCATTGCAAGGCGGGTTCCTTCTCCGAATACTCCAAAGTGCTTGTTACGATGAATAGTGTCCAGCCTCCAATCAATGTTGTGCTCCTCGGCTTTGGTGCCTTAGTAATGACCATCTCCACGTGTTGAGCGACTGCGAGGAGTCGAGGCATTTTTGCATTTCCCACCCTCGATCCTCCGGGCGAACCGTCTATTTGAAGGGACGGGGATTCTCAGATCCAAACCTCACTCTCCCTCCCAGAGCCAGCATCCAACAGAGCGCTCCGCAAAAAGCCATTCCAACATGGCCGGCCGTCGCAGCTCATCTGCTTGCCCTTCTCGTTCCAAGTCGGGGTATTGGGGAGAGTGTTCAGTTCCTCATAGCCGTTTGACAAAGTTACAAACCCAAGGGTTTCTCCCACCGGCGTTCATGGTCTCTGTCCGAGCTGGAATAGCCACTTATGACGGAGGAGACCAAGCTGAGGGATCTCCTAACCCATCTGTGGAGGAGCGTATATGTTTGATCCCTCATCTGCTGAGGGGCGTCGGGTTCCCTATCCACCCGTTTCTTCGCGGGCTCCTGGAGTTCTACGGCCTCCATTTACACGATCTTACCCCGGCCTCTATTCTGCACATAGCGGGGTATGTTGCCCTGTGCGAACTGTTTTTAGGCTGCGAACCACACTTCGGATTATGGCGGAAGCTGTTCTGCCTTGTCCCCCGCACCCAGGGGGTGTCCCTATGCCAAGTGGGCGGGGCCGAAGTATGGCGCATTGCCGAGACCGGATACCTGTCCGGCACTCCTAAGAAGGCAGCAGAAAATTGTCCTTCAGAGTGGTTCTATATAAACGACGTCCCCCTTCCGGATCCAGTCCGCATAGGTCTCCACAAGTTCAGCAACGCCCCGCCAAGGGCACGCCTAAGCTGGCGCCCCCGGGCCCTCGAGAAGAGGACACGACGGAAATATTCCTCCTGATGGACAGGATAAAGTTACTGGCCAAATCCGGACTGACGATAGTTGAGGTTATGGCGATATGCATAAGACGGGGAGTGCAGCCACTCCAATATCGGAGGAAGCCCATGTGGCATTTCAACGGGGAAGACGACGCCACCCGCTGTGTCCATAAAGGTCCAGACTCCGCTGCCGCTCTGGCAAGGATATTGTCCGATCTGTACAAAGGGGAAGAGGAGGAATTCCTTCGCATAAAAACGTGGGACGGATTCTCCATGTACAACCCCCCAGCGTGGGAAAGTTGCCATTTTTTCCCTTCTTTGCTCTAGCGTTCTTCTGCTAAAATTACTTGCACCAATGCTTCTGGGCAGGAATTAAGGAGGGCCGTAGAAGGAATCTTCAGTCCCTCCCTGCAACCAGAGGACCCTGGAAGGGCCCTAGATTCGGGACATAAACTGGATCCGGATATCACTGTGGAGCTCGTCAACGGGGTATTTTATCAGGCGAGCTGGGATGGCGCCCTAGTGGCCATTACGGCCGACTACCCTGGACTGCTCCCTGCCTCGTGTGTAAGCCGAACTAGAAGGCCCTATCCTTCGAAGAGGACTCCCACCAGGTGATATAATTTACCTTTGAGGCATCGTTCTATTTGCAGAAACAACGGCCGGAGCGAGGGGCCGAGCCCCTAGGGACTCGTCAACCACGGGCGTCCAGATCGGGCAGGCTCAAGAGGAAGGCGGTGAGGGTTGACACACCGCTACAGAGGTAAAACAATAACCTGTCCTGTAATTATAGAATTTAAAAGATGAAAATGCCCTTTGTGTCTGGCAGGAAGAAGAATATCCGGACTATATCCGGAGACCCTACCAATCACCCCTCTACCAGCCGGGTTGTAGAACCGGCTTTAGGGGTGGAAGCAGACACGGTGCCAGCGCCGCATGGCTCTCCAACAGAGAGTGTGGACATGCTCTCAGCAACGAATTCCGAAGTAGAGAGCGCCATGAATCACAGGCGCCGACGGGCCGTACTTCGGAACAACATCTTTTCCAAAGAGGTGTTTAGTGCCTTCAATTCGGCGGACGCGTACGTCCAAGCTGCTCGGGGCAGGGCTTGCCCAAGCGACAAACCAGTATACCAAAGACATACGGGTGAGAAATTTTGATAAGTATGTATAGCAGTAGCCCCTGAGACTTGAAACGGTTGAAACAACAGTTTTAAGGATCAAATTATATACAGGTCCTGGTAGAGAAGAACGAGCAATTGTTTCGGGAGCTGGAGGACTGCAAGGCCGAACTGAGGGCCGCAGTTGCCAAGTTAGAGGAACCCCAAAGGCCCTCATCTGGTAACAATTATCACAATTGTGCGAAGATGCACTAGTTAGTAAATGGATAATATGGCAAGTCTAATAGAAAATTCTGCAGACAATCCTGGGGTGAATCCGGAGGGCGTAGGAGAGGACGCATCGCATCTCAAAAAGCAACTAGAGGCTGGCGAGCGCATTCTTACGTGAGTTAGGCGGGAGAAGAACGATCTTCAAGATGCCAAAGTCCAGCTAGACGTGGAGTTAAAAGATCTCCGCGCTCAGCTGGCGGACTCCATGAAGGAGAACAAGAGGATTCGACGCGGCATTTACAGTAAGTTCCTAGACGAACTGTTGTACAGTTCGGCGAGGAAGTATATTGAAAGAATTTTACTTGCAGGAATGTCAACGGGTCGCCCCGAGGAGGAGATGCCCTCATTTGCAAATGATTTACTGCAAGAACTTTCGCGACTGCACGAGCGAGCTCGGCAAGTGATGCAATGTGTTGCTCAGGCTTTGTGGCCATCAAGCCTACTGCCGAATGGCCTGGGGGAACTTGTGGACCTGCTTCAAGGAGCCCGGCAGCGCTTCCGTCTATGGAAGATATCAGCATGCCGGCAAGGAGCAAGAGAAGCCTGGGCAATGGTGAAGACACGCTACACCAAGCTGGACCCGAACCATATGGCCAAAGTGGGACCGGCGGAGCCCGATGGGCAAGAAATTCCCGTTAGTCTGGTGTATGACCAGGTAGCGTTAGCCGCTAAGTATTCTCAATAGGATTGTAAGCTAGATAGCCTATTGGATGGTATAGAAGAGGAATGTAATCAGTCCAAATGACTGTGTAAATTAATGGGCATGATTAGCCCCTAGCCGGATTAAAATCATTTGTCATGGCGGACCTTTTCGCTTCAGCCCCCGGACCCTATAGTCCGGGGTGTATCCGAATACCCACTCAGTTATACAAAACCGGGGTATGCGTGGAAACAAGGCGTAGGGGTCATAAGTGCTTGAACAGACAAGTACCCAACTAGTTATGTTATATTACATGGATAGTAAGAAACATCTTCCAGAGAGAATAGTTCCGTTAGGGGTTCCTTTCCCTGGGTATGCATGCGACGATGCACATGTCCGGACTGCGAACGATGGCGCAAGATACAAGACTTCTTGGGATTTATGTTATGATAAACGAATACATCTTTTCTTTACCGACCGAATATTCTCTTAAGGAAGCTAGAATTCGGCTTCACCCAGTCTAAGGTACACATCCGGCTGAACCGGTAGTAACAATCGCAGAGGTGCTCCCCTTATGCCCTAGCCGAATTAACGGGAACGTAGGGCATAAACACCAGAGCCAGGCAACCCAGCTTGGCAACATATTAAGTCATATCGATGCATATAATGGTGAAGAAAAGGCACATATGGAAAAAGAATGCATATGCGACTGGCAAAAAGCCATGTGAGTAATCATTTTAAGCTTCCATATAGGAAGCCCCCAGGTATTGCTTACACACTTAGTGCGGCCGGAGCGATCCGGAAATCCGCACTGTATTGAATACTTTGTGTGAAGATAGAAAAAGGTCGAGAAAGGAAAAGGGGATGTGGCATAATTAAAAGGGAGGGGTTAGGAGACGAACACTGTGTTCGGCGCTAGGTGTAGAATCTCCGTAGTCTTGCCGCGTTCCATGGGTTCGGCTCGAGTCTGTTATCGGATGCATTACGTAAGTGGTACGCTCCTCCGGTGAGAACTTTGTCAATGACGAAGAGACCCTCCCACTTGGGTTTGAGTTTGTCCTTCTTCTTCTCCGGTAGTCGTAGAACGAGCTTGCCAATATTGTAAGTTTTGGCCCGCACTTCTATGCTTTGGTATCGTCGAGCCTGCTGCTGATAGAATGCGGAACGGGCTTTTGCGACATCGCGCTCCTCCTACCGATCTAACTCGGCTTCCTTCTCTTCGTACATCCGTACGCGTGGCGAATCATGTACTATGTCGCAAGGTAATACTGCTTCCGCGCCGTACACCATAAAAAATGTTGTGTATCCGGTGGTGCGATTTGGCGTGGTCCGTAGGCCCCAGAGTACGGAGTCGAGCTCCTCCACCTAGTGCGTGTCCAACTCTGTCAAGGATCACACTAGCCTGGGTTTGATACCACTCATAATGAGACCATTTGCCCGCTCTACCTGGCCATTAGTTTGTGCATGGTAGACGGAAGCGTAATCGAGCTTGATGCCCATTTTTGCGCACCAAGTTTTCACTTCGTCGTCTGTGAAATTTGAGCCATTATCAGTGATGATGCTGTGGGGGACACCGTATCGGTGTATGACCCCGGATATAAAGTATATTACTGGTCCGGATTCAGCCATTTTGACTGGTTTAGCTTCTATCCATTTGGTGAATTTGTCCACCATGACCAATAAGTATTTCTTCTTATGGCTTCCCCCTTTAAGAGGTCCGACCATATCCAGCCCCCAGACTGCAAAGGGCCAAGTTATGGGGATTGTTTGTAGAGCGGTAGGGGGCATATGACTCTGATTGGCAAAGAGCTGGCAACCGACGCAATGTTGGACAAGGTATTGTGCGTCTGCTCGGGCCGTCGGCCAATAGAAACCTGTACGGAAGGCCTTGCTGACTAATGGCCGAGCCGCGGCGTGGTGCCCGCCCAGGCCGGCATGGATTTCAGCCAACAGAGACAGGGCAGAGGCGTCCAGTTCATCACCGGACGGTAGCAGACAATGCTGGCAATTCAATTGGAAGTGCAAGGTACCCCCTATAGTGCATAACTTTGCTTGGAGATTGGCGGTTGATTCTTTACTGACGTGGACGAATAAGCATAAAATTGGTTTGGAGCATCACGGTACATGTCCTATATGCGGCATGGAGGAGGAGGACAACTTCCATCCTTTTGTTCGTTGTCAGTGCGCATCCCTGCAATGGAGTCTATACAGAATGTTGGGAAGGAATGGATTCTTCATGTTTTAGCCCCGCTGGATAAGGTTCAGAGATGCATGTTGCTGTTGATTTTTTCGGAGAAGTTGGTTCGTTCGTAATGAGGTAACACATGCGAAGCCTGCTCTACCGTTGGTAGTGTCCGTCAGCTTTCTTCTGAGGTACTTGGACGAGTTAATTGGCAATAGAACTAATGCCCAGTGTGATCCAGTAAAAGGAAAACTAAGTATTTCTTATGACCTAGTTAATGTTAAAGGAAAGGCTCCTGTACAGGAGTCAGCCTGGGTCCCGCCGCGCCCTGGATGGGTTAAGCTGAATACTGATGGTGCTTTCTCGTCGGTCGATGGAGCAGGTGCTGGGATGATCTTACGTGATAATGCAGGCAGTATAATTTTTTCAGCCTGCAGATCCCTGTTCTCTTGCAGGGATGCATTGGAATCGGAGCTATGCGCATGTATGGAAGGAATGTCTTTTGCGATCCAAAGGTCGATCTATGATCACAGGAGTGGAGACGGACCGGTCGATCTATGCATCTCTGGTGGCAGAAATTAAGTACTTACTTAGTCTTCGGATTTCTTGTATTACTCTAGTTCCTTGGTGTCAGAATAAGGCGAGTGATAAACTAGCTAGTTTTGCTAGAGCCAAGGGTCGGACAATTACGTGGGTTGGGTCAGGACCGGATGAGGTAGTGTCGATTGTCCGAGATGATTGTAAGAACTTTATAATTGAGTAATGCAAGTGTTTTTCCTGCAAAAAAAAGAGAGGACTGGAGACAACGATGGATTAATCCATCTAGGCAATGTCGAGGTAAAATAATTAAACCTAGTTGTGTGGAGTTGTGACGGGGGCACCCAGCTATCCCAGCTGACATCGAATCTTGCATCCCCATCATTAGAAATATTTAGAATATGTAATTTACGCAGATTGGTTAGGGACACCGACAAAGGATTGCACACACTCTCGTCGCCTCCCTTCCAGAAAAGTCAAAGCACCCTCAGCTCCATCAGCTTCCCTAACTCCTTCTCAATGGCATCAATACCGCCCACACACACTGTACTCAGTTGTTCTAAGGACAATAAGTTCCCTATCCCAACTGGCAATGCAATATTTGTATAAACATATAGGCACATCAAATGTTATAACCGAGTAACACGTGATGGCACCTCATGAAATCCATGTATTCTTAAGTCCAATGTTTCCAAAAAGATGCAGCTTTCCTATTTTCATGGGGAGAACACCAACATATGTATCCAGTAGGCCTAGGCAGCTCAGGTGTAATAAATTCTCAACACATGTGTGACTACTTTCCTTAATATCACAACCTTCTAGATCCAATACACGCAAAAGTTGGAAGTTTGAAAGAGTTCAAATCAGATCAACATTCGTTCTAAAGAGAGTAATAGACCTCAACTTTGACATGCTTTGTTTAGTACCATCCAAAATCTTTGTTTAGTACCATCCAATATAGTAAGAAAGTTTTCTCCACTGGACAGAGAACATATGAGATCAAGTACCATACCATCGACGCGACAACCTTCCGACCTATATTCAACATCAACATACATTGGTTGAATCAAATTTCTGTTTATCAAGTCACTGAAATATCTCTCTCTGAGCTCAGATAGTCTAATATCTTCTTCTCCAGCTTGGATAAAGCCTTCAGCTATCCACCTCCATATCAAGCGGTCTCTTCTTATGTCATGATCTTCTCGGAATACACCGAGATATAACAAACAAGTTTTAGATGGGAAGGTAGATCATAATAACTAAAGGATTGGACTCTCTGCATACCCTTTGCAGTACTGCCTTCTGCAAGCCCACGACCAATAGAATTGAGTATCTTGCCCATAGATACATTCGTTGTATATTTTGATCATTACTGGCTAAAAGACTAGCAATAGTAATGATGGCTAGTGCTACTCCACCACATTTCTTCCAAATTTCTGTAGATACTTGCTCCAATTCATTCGGACAATCACTTCCTTGGGAGAAATCCTTTTGTAGAAGAGTCTTTTGGAGTCATCATTCTCAAGGGATTTCATATTATGAATAATATCACCACTAGATGGGCAACATGCTTTAGAGACACTGCCTATGCGGGTTCTCGTTATTACTTGACTACCGCGATTGCTCTTAGAGAAAACACACTTGATAATTTCCCATGCATATTCAGTCCATATGTCATCAATCACGATGAAGTACCTGTGTGATTTTTTAGAATGCTAGTTCTACAGTTTTAAATAGCGTGCTAATGTCATTTAGCGTGCTACACCGCGAATTTAGTGTGCCAACACTTCTACCGCTATTTTCCATAGCCCATTATTTAGAACTTTAGTTATTTCACATATTAATGAATACAAACATAATCAGGTTCTATTTTTATAATATTTATTGATTTGGAGGTGTATATCAATGAATTCATACCTCTTAACATGAAGAAATGCTCTCAGCTCGTCGATGAGTTGTTGATTGTCCCTAACAGCTTCATTGATGTGTGCAAACGTGATCCTATCAAGTCCGTACAATATCTTCTTGTCCCTAACAGCTTCTTGAAAATCTTTGTTATATTCGGATTCCGAGACACTGAAACAAACACTCCACAGTCAAACTACACTATGATCTTGTCATACACTGCATACATTGCTAAGCGTTGTCTTGCCCAATCCTCCAAATCCAACAATATACAAAGTCTTAAGTTGCTGCCTTGACATCCCATCTCCATCAAATAGCTTCTCAATCTGCTCATCCTGTGTGTCCTCGATGCCCATGAGCTTTGTGATGTCTTTGTACACAGCCTTCATGCGAGGATCAACAATATTACTGGCACCATCAGTGCGTGCCTCAAGTTTGTACCTTTGATGGAGCTCGCCAAGTTCCTTGGCGAGCTCCTGCGCATCTCGGACGGTGCCATAAATCTGATGGAAAGCCATGCCCTTGCTGAATAGCTTCTTGGTCCGTTTGACGAACTTATTGACTCTGTTCTTCGTGTTGTTGGAGCTGAGTTCACCATGGCGGCCGTCGTACAGATGGACCATATACGCATCCACAACATCCTCCATGTTGTAGGAGAGCTCCCGGACCTTGCCTGACTAGATTCTGACTTGCGAGTCCAGTTCCTCCGTCGGCACGTCGTCGACCTTATGGAGTCATGCACATCATCTCCAGCGTTGTGTGGAGGGACTTGATGCCCTTCTTCACACGGTTGCCGAGGGTGAATTCAGCCATGAGGAGGTCACCAAGCTTACGGACGAGGTGGCTAAGCGCCCCAGCTGCAACCTGCATCGTGCGGGTGGTGTATCAAGGGAAGGAGCAAGGCTATGTATTTCTGCACAAGTTCTATCTACAGCGAAGCTGTTTCCTCCAGTTGTCTTGTGGGATAGTGTTATACTGAAGTGAGGGAGATAGTCTCACATTGGAGCTGACTCATTTTTTCGAAACGGAGGCAAAAAATTTGAGGCAAAAGATTTGCCTCCTCCATTAATTAAGAAGAGAGAGTAGAGTTTGTTACAACCATCCCACAAAATACCACATGGTGATTACTCGCATTCAATGAGTGCCCCTAGTTTTTTTGGCCTCGCGATGCTCCAAAGATTTGCTTCTTCTAGGATGATGTTGAGTAGAATCATCGACGGAGCACTCTTGTAACTCACATTCGAGCTGACTCATCAATTCCATCTGGTTATATTTCTTGTTTCCTTGATCTAAATATGAAAGTAACAAGCTGTCAACCGGACCGCGCTGCTAAGGCCAATTGAGAGACCTTCACCAGCATCAGGATTTGCAAGAACGAACACTTCAAGGTGGAACAGTTTGCGAAAATATCAAAAAACAAATATAATAGGGAAATGTCAGGAACATGGAAAAGGAATCACCTGGTGTAGGCCTAGCTATCACCACTAGTAGAAAATAGGGCTTTTGACCAGGCCTGGCCAGCCCATTAGTCCCGGTTCAGTTGAAGGAAATATTCCCTAGAGGCAATAATAAAGTTATTATTTATTTTCTTATTTCATGATAAATGTTTATTATTCATGCTAGAATTGTATTAACATGAAACTTGATGCATGTGTGAATACATAGACAAAACAGTGTCACTAGTATGCCTCTACTTGACTAGCTTGTTGAATCAAAGATGGTTAAGTTTCCTAGCCATAGACATGAGTTGTCATTTGATTAATGTGACCAAGTCATTAGAGAATGATTTGATTGACTTGACCCATTCTGTTAGCTTAGCATTTGATCGTTTAGTATATTGCTATTGCTTTCTTCATGACTTATACATGTTCCTATGACTTTGAGATTATGCAACTCCCGAATACCGGAAGAACACTCTGTGTGCTACCAAACGTCACAACATAACTGGGTGATCTATAGGTGTCTCCGATGGTACTTGTTGAGTTGGCATAGATCAAGATTAGGATTTTTCACTCCGATTGTCAGTGAGGTATCTCTAGGCCCTCTCGGTAATGCACATCACTATAAGCCTAGCAAGTAATGTGACTAATAAATTAGTTGCGGGATGATGCATTACGGAACAAGTAAAGAGACTTGCCGGTAACGAGATTGAACTAGGTATAGTGATACCGACGATCCAATCTCGGGCAAGTAACATACCGATGACAAAGGGAACAACGTATATTGTTATGCGGTTCGACCGATAAAGATCTTCGTAGAATATGTAGGAGCCAATATGGCATCCAGGTTCCGCTATTGGTTATTGACCAGAGAGGTGTCTAGGTCATGTCTACATAATTTTCTTAAGAGGATATTTAATTGGTTGGTTCAACCTATTGGAGCATATCACTCAAATAATTTACTGCGTAATATATTGTCTTGGACCTAAAAATTAAGGAAATCAATTATGTCAAAGGGATACTAAACTAAATTACATTTCTATTATCTATTTTGTAGATTCACCAATAGAACTTGAATGGAGAAAGCGCTACCATATAATAAAGGGGATCTGTGAAGGGTTAAATTACCTTCACCAAAAGAATGTTATGCACTTGGATCTAAAACCCGGAAATATATTATTGGACGAAGATATGATGCCGAAAATTACTGATTTGGAATTGTCAAGGTGTTTTGAGGAAGACCAAACACGGGTCATTACTAAAAATGTGGTCGCAACATGGCAAGACAGCGAAAGCCTACTGAAAGTTGAATGTTTAACTAATATAGCTGTAGTGTAAATGATATTTCACTCGCTCCATACTACTAATTGTTCAAACTATATGTATTTTCAGGGGATATTTGGCACCAGAATGCTATAGCGGTGAAATCACAATCACACACACACTTGACTTGTACAGCCTTGGTGTTATAATTATAGAGATGTTGACTGAAAAGAAGGGGTATCAAATTACTATTCAAAGCGTATGGACACTTTCTGTAGGGCACCATTCAAATTTCAATTTTAAAAATAAGGATGCATTAGCACTCAGTCTTCCTTCTGAAAGGCTGGTCTGTTTCATATTGTAATCATGGTTTTAATTTCCTAGGTACTTGAAATTTGGAGTAATACCATGTTGGATGCACTGCAGTGGGATCAACTAAGAGTATGCGCTGAGACTGGGATAGAGTGCAAAGAAGTTGATCCGACGAAGAGACGAGCTAGTATGAAGCATATACTTGATAGGCTTGCTGAAACATAAACCCTAAACCCTAAACCCTAAACCCTAAAAGAGTAAATCCGGTAGGCGGCACATAATCCCAGCTGGTGGGACAAGCGAGCTTCTGTTCCTTCACCAGTCGACACTTTTTTTCCCATTTGAGCCCAACAAAGTTATCACACGCCCGCTTCAGCTAACAAATAACACAGGCAAACATGTTGCATTTCGGCTCATGGATAAGAGCATGGAGTCTTCCTTCCTAAGGCTGCCATTATATGGCCTTGTGGCTCCTAACACCCCTTACACTCTCATCATGACAACACAAGAGAAAGAAGAGATACCACAAAAGTATATCATGGACATGACCCTCCATAGTGCTACATTAATATTGGTTGGTAATGAGCCTATAATGACCTTCCATGCCCTGCCAAACGAGTTTTTTGAAGCGACTGAGAATGCAGTTCAGGAGGTGAAACTGAAAGCATTCTTGATTAAGCGACAACACATCAAAAAATCATTGTCTAAGGTAGGATATTACTATATCAACATAAGTATGATGAACTAGCTAGGTGACCTCCACACTTTCATAGTAACTTTTGTAAGTTTTTGTATGTATGTTCTTCCGTACTGTTTTACTGACACGTATATTAAAATATATTCCTTACAAATCAAAAATATTGAAAACATTAAGTAATAGATGTACCATGCAAACCTTTTTGCAATTGTTTCTTAGTGACTATTTCCCAATGAAAATTGTAGTTAATGTAGTTGATTGCCACATTGCCAATGCTATGGCAATGAAAACAGAAAAATAAGTGTTGCAAATTACACCTTGATAGAACATTATTAGACCTCAGTCTTTCCATCAAGTGGTTGGGCCGAAAAGCAATCAAAGGTCGGAATAAATCTTTGCCATTCTTTTTCATGATAAAAGGAATATCCTTGAATATTTATATCGAGCTAATACAACCTCACGGAGCAGATAGTAGGCATCTGAATAATTGTACATAGACAAGACATCCAAAAGAGTCAAAAATTAGTGTTTTACAGAAGATAAAAATAACAGCCTAGGATGAAGGACATCCTATCTGGAAAATACACCACAATCCATGTTGGAAGAAACAATCTACCATTCTAGTTTGCAAAAAAATCATTTGCCAAATCATTTGCCATTCTCTATATACTTCTCTAGTAACCCATATAATTGAACATGGGTGAATAAAGGTTGGTCTTACTAGAATTCAAAGGTTAACGCTCTTGTGTAAATGTTACTTCACCTTTTTGTGTTGCGTTCACTTGTATTTCGTGGTGGTGATGGTCCTGGCGTTCACTTACACACATACACGCATGGTTATATATTCTACAGCCAATGTCGCCCCTGATTAAGGTATGTACTCTACCTTCTCTTTCTCACTTGCATGTCTGTGTAGTAAAATATGGAGGTGTTTCTCGGTTAGATATAAGATATAGTCTTGTTGAATCAGATAATATGCAAGGTAAAAGACTTCAGCAGGTATTGCTTGGACACAAACCAAGCAAAGCAATGGTGAGTGCATTTTTGTCGTTGAAAATCCATATGAAAATCCATTTTTGTATGTTGAATATTCATTTGGCACCTTTATATTTCTGGCAAGTTCTTCCATGAAAATTTTGATTCCTTTTGTTACGAAGAAACTGCGGCCCCCAATGTTACTTATCTCAGGAATGGGCCAGTCCATAGTTTCATTCGGCTTGGGACCTCTATGTTCTGCGAGGAAGCACACGAATGAAATCTGTTTTTAGATTAATTATGTGTAAGCACATGGGACAGTTTTTTTTACCGGGGACCAGAAAGAGCGCTGCTATATCATTAAGAATACTGCATACTTGCCAACAGCCATTAATCTATACGAAACGCTGCCACGAGAAATAGCCCTACTTACAAAGAGTCGGGACCGGCTAGAGATCAATCAACTGAAAACGAAATTTGGGTCAGTCGACTGACCCAAATTTGTTTCAGTCGATTAGCTGCAAGTGGGAATGGAGGGACAAAGCGCCGTATGTGTCGATCTTGAGAGTCCATCCATGCATGATCTGTAGTGCTGCTCAGGTGTGCCTTGTGCGGCACTGGGTTCACTTCCATGCGATGCACGCATGCACACAACCGCACAGTCTCATGAGCAATATTTAGTTCATATAGCACCGGTCATTAGCATTTAACTAATCACTAGCACAAATGCCCGTGCGTTGCAACGGGAGAATACACCGCTTTTTATGAACCATAGTTACCAGAGTCGAGAGGGCCCTTATGAGAAACAAAAAGATGAATGATTTGAGTATCGAAACTACTTTGCATACGATGCAATCGCGTCGGAGAACGGTACGACCAGACAGGAGATCATCTCTGAATACCGCGGCCCACAAACTGAATCATCTTTGGTTGTGTCTAATCGTACATTGTTGGACAGGAATTAATCGTACGTATAGCAAGGTTGTTTGAGTATATTGCGACTTCAGAATTTGAGTAAATTGACCTGTGTGTTCATTCTGAAATTTAGAAGTAGAACATGAAAAAAGAATCAATATCAATAAATCTGAAAAAACAGCAGCAGCAAACAAATCAACCTAAAATAACAATTGCAACAATAAGAAGCAAACAAACCTATATTGATATTACCTGCAAGAATTCTCAACCTACGGTTTGCAATGGGGAACAAATATACCACACGCACCTAACCCAATACCCGACGCCCTCTATTTGAACTATTATACTGAATATCAGTAAGCACTCTTCCTATAATAGGCAAGGGAAAAGAAAAATCATGACTCCTAGAAAGAACTTGTGGTAAACACAAGAAACCTACAAAATTAGTCGAGGAAATGATGGCCGTGCATTGCTACGGGTTGTCATCCGGATCATTGGTTGTAGAAGTAAAAAAACGCTCTCATTTCCTCCGATGCTTTTTCTTTAGATGCGCACTGCTCTCAAGTGGAAGGGGTGTGGTTGGAAAGGGAAGAGCACACCGAAAAGTTTGATCAAGTGCAACATGTAATCTGATTATTAAGTGAAGATATGCCAAATGCTTGCATGTGCTTCTCTGTTGAGTACAAAGTTTCCGTCACAAAACAACAGACAATTATGAATTGAGGCAAATTTTCCTTTGAAGTGCTAGCAAATCTCTGCTCAGGCATGTTGGAAACTGTCATCCCAATTATTTATAACAGCCAATAAACATCCATAGATTAAACAAAAAATTAATAGACACTCTGAACAGTTGGACGTAGACATGGTTAACTATATCAATATGCTCTTGTGTTATACTTACACAATTGTGACAAAAAATATTGTACCTCTGCCACTACTTCTAGGTCACATTGCAAGTGCAGTTATGAGATACAAACAGCCTGCTTTTGAACGTGCTAAATGCCTGTTCGTCATTGCTGATTGAAAAGCGTAATCCAAAAATCCACCAATTTCATGCATGTAGGACGATCGGAATGGCTGGCGAGTGCAGAGTGACGTGGTGTGATGAGGACAATCGCGATGGCTGGCTGACAGGCGCACTGGGACGGGGCGCGTCGATCGCGGCAGACTGGCGGCGCAGGACTGCGATCCAGTGACTTGCCTCTGCAGTCACCTCTCATCTGCCCTCTAATGAAGATCCAATGCTTTACAATGCGATCCAGTTTACATTGGCCCAACTGAAGACAAGCCACAACAGCTACAGAAAAGCACAAGCATAGAAACACATCCACATGGCATTTGAACCAATTTGTAGCAGCGACATGGTACAGGAACAACAGCGAAATGACACAAAAACAACAACTACAGAAAAGCACAAACTGGACATATTTGTAGCCCTGAACATTGAAAATATGTAGCATTAACATATAAATTGTGATCCTTCAAATTCTAGAAATGAAAAATCGAACAGCTACAGAACAAATTTGTAGCAAGGTACAGCTGAAAAAATTTGTAGCCTGAACACTGGATATATTAGGCAAGTCTGCTTGCACACTTGGCTACGAGTTCATCGAAATAATGAACTGGATGCACCATAGATTTAAATCGCGGGCGAACGGAAATCGCGGAAGGAAAATTTGCCGCGAGAATTAATGAAGAAACAGCGCGATCTCCGGCGATTGCGGCGTGATCTCCCGTGATTCTGGGAAGGACACAAATCACGGGGCTGATTTCATGCAGCAATAGCGCTCTTTTCGCCCGCGATTTTAAACTATGGGATGCACACATATGCTATAAGAACCAGTACAGGTCAATTCTTAGCATTATCTGTACATGTCAATTTCCATGCTACTTGTCACTGAAATTCAAAAGCATCCACGGTAAGGTCAATTCTTTGTATCATCAGTCAATCCAATCCAATATAATCCACTATTTGTATAGATGCTATAAGAACCAGCGGTGACGCTCCACCAAGAACCACACGTCCAGCCGGCGACGAGGATACCCGGGATTGCCGGTGGGAGGAGATGGAATTGGGGTAGGGTTGCCTCACTCACATGGTGGCTAGCGTGCCGGCGTTGGGGAGAGGTGAGGTGGGCGGGTCCGGGCAGCGAAAGCAAGGAGCTTGGTCGGGGCGGCGATCCTCCTCGATCTGCGGCCGCGTGAGGAGCTCGGTCCAGGAAGTGGTTCACCTTGCGATGTCCGGCGGCGTGAGGAGCTCGGTCCCGACAGCGGTCCTCCTCGATCTACGGCGGCGCTCCTGCCCGGCCCGTAACTGCGCTTCGCAGCAGCAGCTTCCCGGCCGCCCGTCAGGGCGCTCCTCCCTAGTCCTCACGGCGACATCGCTCGGCTGCTCGGAACCGGCCCTTCGCGGCGAAGCGCGCGAGAGCAGGGACGCTCGCGCCAAGCCGTGTTCTTTTCTTTCAGATGTTGTTTGAAGAAAACGGCTGCAGCGGACCAAAGGCTTCCTTGAGTTTCATGAGTGATCGTGTGTGTGGTCCTTGACGTGATTTTTTTGCGTTTAGAGAGGAGCGTGCAGTTTCCTGATTTTCAGGGATTGATTAGCATCTGTTTTTTATGAAACGAATCGATAGATCGTTCCGTGCTAGGCGGCACCTGGTCGAGATCGTCCGGAACGGATCGAGGTTTTGGCAGATTTTGTTTTCTGTTTTCTTCTGGAATTGAGAAGGTTCTTCCCAAACTATTACATAGATCTATTTTTTAATCTCAGCCATTAATTTTTCATGTTAACATAAAATCGACGGATATAAAGTGATAACTTATGAAAAACTATGAAAGCCTCCGTTTTTTAATATTAGATAAAGACAAGGAAAACCAGCCATCACAGTCATTATCCGAACGGCAAAACAATGTGTTGTATATAATCATTAGTGACAATATGTGCAATGAAAACAAAATGCTTTCAAAATATTATAATAGTGCATTTGTCACATTCTACTATAATTTACATATAGTGTAAATGAAATGTTAAATTGTGATCCAAATTATATCGTATTGGACTAGACGTAGTACATACGGTGTGGGCCTTTGCGTTGGTACCGACGCGTACGAGTACAACTTGTTTACTTGTCCTATAAGACTCTCATGTATTGCCCTCATATGTACAGACGCTTACGAGTACAACTCGTTTACTTGTCCTACAAGGACTCCTATGTGTTGCCCCTCATATGTACTCCATGTAGTCGCACATCAGGCAGTCTGTTGTCTCGTGCTTGTAATACTCCCCCTCATGGTGATTGCGCCTCCGTGCGTCCGTGATTTTCTCCGGCAAGGGTTTCCATGTAAAAAATCCGTGTCTCTCGTGTCTTGTTTATTTCTCGTTATTATCTAACAAGTGGTATACAGAGCTGAGGTTTCAGATATGAGATTTGAGATCGGGAGATTAGGGTTGCGGCGTCCTTTGCACCGCGGCCGACGCGACCTGGCGATCCGAAGCCAGATCGATCAAGTTGCCGAGTTCGACAGGAACCAAGTCGATCTACTACTGGGTCAAGTCACGTGTTGTCTGGCCGTGTCCGAGATCGAAAAGTTTTTCCGCTGCAGCCAACTCCAGCAATCTACCGAGGCCGACGCAAATTTTGGCAGAGTCGTCGTCACGTCACGGGTCGTCAAATTCCCGTGTTCCTAGTCGCTGCAATTCCCGAGGAGTTCCCTCACGTGAAGCTAAGTTCAGATTCGCTTTATTTGTTTCATCACCGATCAAGAACTAGTACTTTGATCAGCCAGCTACTAGTACTAGTATTTGTCACATCAAGCTACAGTTTTTTGGTCTTCCAGTTCCACGTGTACACGAAGCTGCCAGGTGCTACTGTTCCTTGCTCAGTTTGATCTGCATATTAAATTCTGTCAAGAATTTTTCTACGGCTTCTACTACTTTGTGTACACAGATTTATCGACTGATGGCATCCATGAAGTACGATCTTCCGTTGCTGGATCGTGACACAAGGTTTACCCTATGGCAAGTCAAGATGTGAGCATTGTTGGCACAGTCCGACTATAATGAAGCACTAGATAGTTTTGGGAAGCAAAGGATTCAGGACTGGACTGATGAGGAGAAAAGAATTGATTGTAAGGCTTTGTCACAAATTCAACTCCATTTGCATAATAATATTTTGCAGGAAGTTTTGAGCGAGAAAACTGCCGCCGCTCTATGGTTAAAGCTGGAAGGGATTTGCATGACTAAAGATCTCACCAGCAAGATGCATCTGAAGCAAAAATTATTCCTGCACTAAAGAGATCATATCTGATCTAGCTGCAATGGAGGTTAAGTATGAAGAGGAAGGTATTGCTTTAATGTTACTTTATTCACTATCAAGTTTTTATACAAATTTTAGAGACACCATATTATACAGTCGTGATACTCTCACACTTAATGAAGTTTATGAAGCTTTGAACTCTAAGAAGAAGATGAAATTAATGGTGCCTCATGATGGTTCGAGTTCATCCCAATCCGAGGGATTATCTGTTCATGGCAGGACAAAGGAGAAGAACTCCAATAATGAGAACAGAGGCAAAAGTAAAAACGGCTACAGGGGCCGGTCGCAATCCAGACATAAGAAATATTGCAGATATTGCAAGAGAGACGGGCATGACATCTCAGAGTGTTTCAAGTTGCAGAACAAGGAAAAGAGGAAATGTAACAAACAAGGTGAAAATTCTGCTAACGTTGCTCATGATGATAGTTCCGATGATGCCCTTGTCGTTATTGCTAGATGTGCTGAGACCAATGATGAGTGGGTACTTGACACTGCATGCACTTTTCATATGTGCCCGCATAGAGATTGGTTTATTACTTTTGATTCCACTACTTCTGTTGGTTCCGTTTTGGATTTTGATAATTCACTATGCAAGATTGAAGGCATAGGTTCTATTCGAATCAAGATGTTTGATGGCATAATCAGAACTTTGACAGATGTTCGGTATATTCCGAAGATGAAGAGAGATCTTATTTCTATGAGTGCCCTTGATGCAAAGGGGTACAAATATTCAGGTGGAGATAGTGTTTTAAAGGTTACCAAAGGTTCCCTTATTGTGATGAAAGGTGACTTATGTTCGACCAGTGGTCTTTATTACCTTCGAGGTTCTACCATTTCAGGTAATGCTACTCCAGCTATTTCAAAGAATTCTGATTGCGATGCTGCTAACCTTTGGCATATGCGTCTTGGACATATGAGTGAACTTGGTTTAGCATAGTTAAATAAGTGAGGTCTTCTTGATGGATATGAACCTGGTAAACTGAAATTTTGTAAGCATTGTATCTTCGGCAAGCACAAGAGGGTGAAGTTCAACACTTCGACTCAGACAACCGAAGGTATTCTTGATTATGTTCATTCTGATTTATGGGGACCATCTCGCAGAAAGTCACTAGGTGGTGCAAGTTACATGCTGACTATTATTGATGATTATTCGAGAAAAGTTTGGCCTTATTTCTTGAAGCATAAATATGAAGCATTCTCAGCATTTAAGGAGTGGAAGATTATGATTGAGAGACAAACTGAAAAGAAGGTAGAAATACTTCGCACTGATAATGGTATGGAATTCTGTTCTAAGCAATTCAAGAATTATTGCAAGTATGAAGGCATTGTCAAACATTACACCGTTCCTTATACTCCTCAACAAAACGGTGCTGCTGAGCGTATGAACAGGACCATTATTTCTAGAGCCCGTTGCAAGTTGTCCAATGCAGGTTTGCATAGGCGTTTCTGGGCCGAGGCTGCTTCCACTGCTTGTTATCTCATTAACCGTTCACCATCTATTGCTCTTAATAAAAAAAACTCCAATTGAGGTATGGTCTGGTTCACCTGCTGATTATTCACAGTTGAGAGTTTTTGGTTGCAGTGCTTATGCTCATGTTGATAATGGAAAATTGGAGCCTATAGGGCTGTTAAGTGCATCTTTCTTGGTTATAAGTTTGGTGTTAAAGGTTTTAAATTTTGGAATCCTGAAACCCAGAAGGTTGTTATTAGCAGAAATGTTATCTTCAATGAATCTGATATGTTACATGATGTTTCATCTACTAATGTTCCTGTTGAGAGTGGACAACAGCCTATTGTTCAGGATCCTACTGTTTAGGTGGAGCATGTTATTGATTCCGGCGATACATCTGGTAATGAAACTGTTGATGCACATGATGAACCCGTCGTTAATGATGATCATGTCACTCCCACTCCAAATCAGCCTATTGTTCCGCCCAGTTGGAATCTCGCACGTGAAAGAGTTAGACGAGGTACTAATAAACCCGACAGGTTAATTGAAGAGTGCAATATTGTTTCTTTTGCTTTGTCTGTTGCAGAAGAAATTGAAGGTAATGCTGAACCTTCTTCATATTCCGAGGCTATTATTTCTGGTGATAGTAATAAGTGGATGACTGCTATGCATGATGAGATGGAATCACTTGAAAAGAATGACACTTGGGATTTAGTAAAATTACCTAGAGAGAAGAAACCTATTTGTTGCAAGTGGGTTTTCAAGACGAAAGAAGGTGTTTCTCCTAATGATGAGATAAAAGCAAGGTTAGTTGCTAAAGGTTACAGTCAGATTCTAGGTATTGACTATAACGAAATCTTTTCTCCTGTTGTGAAGCATAGCTCTATTCGCACTTTACTCAGTATTGTTGCCATGCATGATCTTGAGCTTGAACAATTGGATGTTAAAACTGCATTTTTACATGGAGAATTAGAAGAGGATATTTATATGAAACAACCTGAAGGTTTTGTTATTCCTGGAAAAGAAAAGCTTGTCTGTAAGTTAAAGAAATCTCTTTATGGATTGAAGCAATCCCCTAGACAGTGGTACAAGAGATTTGACACCTTTATGCTCTCTCAAGGTTTCAAAAGGTCTAATTATGATAGTTGTGTTTATTTGAAAAGTGTCAAAGGTTCAACTATTTATTTTCTCCTTTATGTTGATGATATGCTAATTGCTGCAAAGAGTATGTCAGAGATTAATGAACTAAAGAAGCAATTGAGTAATGAATTTAAGATGAAGGATTTGGGTGCAGCAAAGAAAACACTTGGCATGGAAATATCCAGAGATAGACCATCTGGAAAAGTGTATCTTAGTCAGAAGGGATATATTGATAAAGTTCTTCTTCGTTTTAATATGCATAATGCCAAGCCGGTGAGTACTCGTTACCTGCACACTTCAAATTATCATCAGCTATATGTCCTAAGTCAGATGCAAATATTGAGTACATGTCTAGAGTTCCCTATTCGAGTGCAGTTGGTTCACTCATGTATGCCATGGGTTGTTCTATACAGAATGTTGGGAAGGAATGGATTCTTCATGTTTTCGCCCCGCTGGATAAGGTTCAGAGATGCATGTTGCTGTTGATTTTTTTGGAGAAGTTGGTTCGTTCGTAATGAGGTAACACATGCGAAGCCTTCTCCACCATTGGTAGTGTCCGTCAGCTTTCTTCTGAGGTACTTGGACGAGTTAATTGGCAATAGAACTAATGCCCAGTGTGATCCAGTAAAAGGAAAACTAAGTATTTCTTATGACCTAGTTAATCTTAAAGGAAAGGCTCACTAGTAGAAAAGGGGGCAATGGTCCAGGCCGGTCCAGCCCATTAGTCCTGGTTCAATCCAGAACCGGGACCAATGGGGGCATCGGACCCGGTTCGTGAGCCCCGGGGGCCGGCCGGGCCACGTGGGCCATTGGTCCCGGTTCGTCTGGACCTATTGGTCCCGGTTGGTGGGACGAACCGGGACAAATGGGCCGCACTCCTGGCCCACAACAATTGGTCCCGGTTGTTGGCTTGAACCGGGACCGAAGGCAAACCTTTAGTCCCGGTTGGAGCCACCAACCGGGACCAATGGTGGTGCCTATATATACCCACCTCGCGCAAGAGCAGAGCACACTGCTCTGTTTTTTCTGGCCGAGGGGGAGAGGGCTTGGTGGTGCTCTAGCTCACCTCCTATGCACACAAGGTTTTCGATGGAATGCCCGAGCCACACTACTTAGGGTTTCTCCTCTCCAAGCTCGACCGCCAAGCTCCATTTTCCTCCATATTTGTCTAGGTTTAGCGGTCCGTCACGCCCCGTCCCCGTCTTCAACGTCGTCGATCACCCGCACCGATCTCATCGCCGGCACCACCGTGGTGAGGCTCTTGTTCTTATCTTCTTTCTGAAAGGAAAAATATTCTTATTTGTATGTTTAGATAGATATATACTTTTATAATTTTCTTACTTTTATTATTGCATCTTATATAGTGCGATGGTTTTGGTATCCGCCCCCGTCGGCCCTCGTCCTGTCTATGATTCGGATGTGGTATATATTATCTTTTCATAACTATTGGTTCATTTATTGTTTATGACAATTATGCCGACCAACGTGACATAGATTTTATTCATCTAGGAGGTTGTTGAACCGGAAATTCCAACCGACCCTATTGTCGAGAGGTTAAATTTAGTTGAAGAAGAAAACAATTTGTTAAAGGAAAAAATTAGAAAAATTGAGGAGGAGAAGATGACATTGGAGTTGCATGTTGTGGATGTCGTCGATGATCACAAGATCAAGATGGATGCAATGCGCTTGAAGATTAGAAAGATTAGAAAATATGCCATTCATACCAAGGCTTGGTATCATTATGCCGTTGGATCAGTTGTTACATTGGTTGCGATTATGATCGCATTTGTTTTCGCATTGAAATGTTTTACATAGTTTCAGTGTATGGTTTAATTAATTTAGATGCTCTGCAGAGCTTTATGTTGTTAGATGAGAACTATGTATGTACTTTGGTTTTAATGTGATGATGAACTTCTATTAATTTGGTCACTTAATTATCTAATTCATGATGTTCTGTAATGATTTTTGACACACTTAATTATATATAATGCACACAGATGAACCGGCAATGGATGTACGGTTCAAGACACACCTCGGAGTACATTAAGGGCGTGCATAATTTTCTCGAAGTGGCTGAGGCAAACAAGCAGAATGGTTTTATGTGTTGTCCATGCCCTATATGTGGGAATACGAAGTCTTACTCTGACCGGAAAATCCTCCACACCCACCTGCTTTACAAGGGTTTCATGCCACACTATAATGTTTGGACGAGGCACAGAGAAATAGGGGTTATGATGGAAGACGGCGAAGAAGAAGAGTACGATGAGAACTATGTGCCCCCTGAATACGGTGATGCTCCAGAAGATCAAGAGGAACCAGACGATGTGCACGATGATGCTGCAACGGGCGAAGCTGCTGAAGATCAAGAGGAACCAGACGATGTGCCCGATGATGATGATCTCCGCCGGGTCATTGTCGATGCAAGGACGCAATGCGAAAGTCAAAAGGAGAAGCTGAAGTTCGATCGCATGCTAGAGGACCACAAAAAAGGGTTGTGCCCCAATTGTGAAGATGGCAACACAAAGCTCGGTACCGTACTGGAATTGCTGCAGTGGAAGGCAGAGAATGTTGTGCCTGACAAAGGATTTGAGAAGCTACTTAAAATATTGAAGAAGAAGCTTCCAAAGGATAACGAATTGCCCGACAGTACATACGCAGCAAAGAAGGTCGTATGCCCTCTAGGATTGGAGGTGTAGAAGATACATGCATGCCCTAATGACTGCATCCTCTACCGCGATGCGTACAAGGATCTGAACGCATGCCCGGTATGCGGTGCATTACGGTATAAGATCAGACGAGATGACCCTGGTGATGTTGACGGCGAGCCCCCCAGGAAGAGGGTTCCTGCGAAGGTGATGTGGTATGCTCCTATAATACCATGGTTGAAACGTCTGTTCAGAAACGGAGAGCATGCCAAGTTGATGCGATGGCACAGTGAGGACCGTAAGAAAGACGGGAAGTTGAGAGCACCCGCTGACGGGTCGCAGTGGAGAAAAATCGAGAGAAAGTACTGGGATGAGTTTGCAAGTGAGCCAAGGAACGTATTGTTTGCTTTAAGCGCGGATGGCATTAATCCTTTCGGGGAGCAGAGCAGCAATCACAGCACCTGGCCCGTGACTCTATGTATGTATAACCTTCCTCCTTGGATGTGCATGAAGCGGAAGTTCATTATGATGCCAGTTCTCATCCAAGGCCCTAAGCAACCAGGCAATGACATTGATGTGTACTTAAGGCCATTAGTTGAAGAACTTTTATAGCTGTGGAATGGAAACGGTGTACATACGTGGGATGAGCACAAAGAGGAGGAATTTAACCTAAAGGCGTTGCTGTTCGTGACCATCAACGATTGGCCCGCTCTCAGTAACCTTTCAGGACAGACAAACAAGGGATACCACGCATGCACGCACTGTTTACTTGACACCGATAGTATATACCTGGCAAGCTGCAGGAAGAATGTGTACCTGGGCCATCGTCGATTTCTTCCGACCAACCATCAATGTCGAAATAAAGGCAAGCATTTCAAAGGCGAGGCAGATCACCGGAAGAAGCCCGCCATGTGTAGCGGTGATCACGTACTTGCTATGGTCAATGATTTACATGTAATCTTTGGAAAGGGTCCCGGCGGACTAGTTGTTCCGAGTGACGCTGAGGGACACGCACCCATGTGGAGGAAGAAATCTATATTTTGGGACCTACCCTACTGGAAAGACCTAGAGGTCCGCTCTTCGATCGACGTGATGCACATGACGAAGAACCTTTGCGTGAACCTGCTAGGCTTCTTGGGCGTGTATGGGAAGACAAAAGATACAGCTGAGGCACGGGAGGACCTGCAACGTTTGCACGAAAAAGACGACATGCCTCCAAAGCAGTATGAAGGTCCTGCCAGCTATGCTCTTACCAAAGAAGAGAAGGAAATCTTCTTTGAATGCCTGCTTAGTATGAAGGTCCCGACTGGCTTCTCGTCGAATATAAAAGGAATAATAAATATGGCAGAGAAAAAGTTTCAGAACCTAAAGTCTCATGACTGCCACGTGATTATGACGCAACTGCTTTCGGTTGCATTGAGGGGGCTTCTACCAGAAAACGTCCGATTAGCCATTGTGAAGCTATGTGCATTCCTCAATGCAATATCTCAGAAGGTGATCGATCCAGAAATCATACCAAGGCTAAGGAGTGATGTGGTGCAATGTCTTGTCAGTTTCGAGCTGGTGTTCCCACCATCCTTCTTCAATATCATGACGCACGTTCTAGTTCATCTAGTTGACGAGATTTTCATTCTGGGCCCCGTATTTCTACACAATATGTACCCCTTTGAGAGGTTCATGGGAGTCCTAAAGAAATATGTCCGTAACCGTGCTAGGCCAGAAGGAAGCATCTCCATGGGCCATCAAACAGAGGATGTCATCGGGTTTTGTGTTGACTTCATTCCTGGCCTTAAGAAGATAGGTCTCCCTAAATCGCGGTATGAGGGGAGACTGACTGGAAAAGGCACGCTTGGAAAGGACTCAATAATATGCAGGGACGGATATTCTTGGTCTCAAGCCCACTACACAGTTCTACAGAACTCTACCTTGGTGACCCCATATGTCGATGAACACAAGAACAGTCTGCGCTTCAAACACCCGGAGCAGTGCGACGACTGGATTACATGTGAACACATCAGGACTTTCAGCAGTTGGTTGGAAGCACATATCAGAGGTGACAACACTGTTTGTGATGAGCTGTACTTGTTATCCAGGGGACCATCTTTGACTGTATTGATTTGGAAAGGATACGAGATAAATGGGAATACATTTTACACGATTGACCAAGATCAAAAGAGCACCAACCAAAACAGCGGTGTCCGCTTTGATGCAACAACCGGGAGGGGAAAGGACACATATTATGGTTACATAGTGGACATATGGGAACTTGACTACGGACATGATTTTAAGGTCCCTTTGTTTAAGTGCAAATGGGTCGATCTGTCAGGAGGCGGGTTACAGGTAGACCCACAGTACGGAATGACAACAGTGGATCTGAAAAATCTTGGGTACACTGACGAACCGTTCGTCCTAGCCAATGATGTGGCACAGGTTATCTATGTGAAGGACATGTCCAGTAGACCGAGAAAGAGAAAAGATAAGGAAGCAAATACATCATACGATGAGCCAAAGCGCCACATAGTTCTTTCAGGAAAAAGGGACATCGTGGGAGTGGAGGACAAGACAGACATGTCTGAAGATTATGAAAAGTTTCATGAAATTCCTCCCTTTAAAGTCAAGGCTGACCCCAGCATCCTGATAAACGATGAAGATTATCCATGGTTACGGCGCAATAAGCAAATGACACAAGCGAAGAAAAAGTGAAGACTTTCTCCCGCAACTATTATGATGATACCATGCCAACTTTGTAACTGACGAGTATGATACCATTGTTCGTTTTATACATGCACATGCTATGTGTGGGTCAATTTATGATACCATGCCAACTTTCAACTTTTTCAGAGTTCATTTGAAATGCTTTAATGTCTTATGGTTCGGCCATCGTAATAATTAAAAATAGCAACAATAAGTATTTGGTTGTAAGTAGAAACAAAATAAAATAAATAAAGCAAGAAAGAAAACAAAAAAAAGTGTTTTCAAATTTGAAAAGTAATGGCACTAACAGAAAGTTTATAATTTTCCTAAAACTAAAAGCAAAAAGAATTAAAAAATAAAGCAAAAAACAAAAGAAAATAAATAATGCAGAAAACAAAACAAAAAAACAACAATAAGTATTTTGTTGTAAGTAGAAACACAATAAAATAAATAAAGCAAGAAAGAAAACAAAAAAAAAGTGTTTTCAAATTTGAAAAGTAATGGCACTAACAGAAAGTTTATAATTTTCCTAAAACTAGAAGCAAAAAGAATTAAAAAATAAAGCAAAAAACAAAAGAAAATAAATAATGCAGAAAACAAAACAAAAAAACAACAATAAGTATTTTGTTGTAAGTAGAAACAAAATAAAATAAATAAAGCAAGAAAGAAAACAAAAAAAGTGTTTTCAAATTTGAAAAGTAATGGCACTAACAGAAAGTTTATAATTTTCCTAAAACTAAAAGCAAAAATAATTAAAAAATAAAGCAAAAAACAAAAGAAAATAAATAATGCAGAAAACAAAACAAAAAAATGGAAAAAAATAAAAATAGCAACAATAAGTGAAGAAAACAAAAAACAAAAAAAGTGCCACCTACTGGGCCCCCACGGCCTGAATACGACTAGAATCCCTAATTTGGGACAGGATTCAGGCACGCAGAAGGCCCAGGAGGCCCATCAGGCAAAGCAGTAGCAAGTAGGCCCATAAGCCTGCAGTAGAGAGGAGTTCAAGAGGGGAGCGGCAGTGGGGCTTATAAACCACCGCGCTCCCCTCTCAACTAGCGAGGTGGGACTAAACTTTGGCCCCGATGCGGGCAGCACAGGGGCCTTTGGTCCCGGTTGGTGGCACCAACCGGGACTAAAGGGGGGGGGCTTTAGTCCCGGTTGGTGCCACCAACCGGGACCAAAGGCCGCAGCTTCCCGCCCTTTGGGCTGCCGAAAAAGAGACCTTTGGTCCCGGTTGGTGGCACCAACCGGGACTAAAGGGGGCATTAGTCCCGGTTGGTGCCACCAAGCGGGACCAATGCTCCTTGTATATAAGTAGCACTTCGCAGTTTTGCAGAGTTCATCGCCACCAGTTGCCCCCCCACCCCCGATGACGCCGAACACATCGACGCCGCCAGGCTGCCCCGCCGCCGCCCGCCGCCCCCGCCATCGCCGTCGCCGTCGCCCGCGCCCGTCGTCGTCGCCGTCCTCCCCGAGCCCGCGCCGTCCTCCCCGAGCCCGCGCCCGCCGTCGTCGCCGCCAGGCTCCGCCGTCGTCGCCGCCAGGCTCCGCCATCGCCGACGCCCGCCCCCGCGCCCCGCGCCCCGCGTCCCGAGCCCCTGCCCCGTCGCCGTCGCCCGCCCCCGCGCGCCGCCACCGCTGTGAGCCGCCGCGTCGCACCTGCTCTATTTTTTCATTTTTATTAGTTTATTTTTTTTGTTCAATGTATATATATGTGTATGTATGTGGCTATATATATATGCGGCTCTGTTTTTTTTTCATTTTTATTAGTTTAGTTTTTTTGTTCATATACTAAAAATAATAAAGTAGAGTATATACTACCACATGATAGTATATGAGAAACGGGTGTAGCTACACCCGGTAGTAGGATGCATTTTCCCTATATATATATATATATATATATATATATATATATATATATATATATATATATATATATATATATATATATATATATATATATAATGTATATGTGTATGTATGTGGCTATGTGTATGTAATGTTTAAAAATTGTTCAGATTATGTTTTTGTTGATATATGTATTTATTGTTCATATGTCTATTAATGTTTTCATATATGCAAAAGATAGATTTTTAGAAAAGTTAGCTTTTTTTCTGTTCATAGATTTTTTTTGTTGATATTAATTATTGTAGAATATGCAAATGTTTGTATATTCATATGAACAATGCATTAGGCAAAACCTTTGTTTTTTTTTCGAAATTTTCTATTTGAACATTTTTTTTAAAACAAGCAATACTAAAAGAATGAGAGGAAAAAGGAAAATAAGAAGAGGAAGAAAGGAGAAAAAGAGGAGAGGAAGAAGAGGAGAAATAAATAAGAAGAGGAAAAAAGAAGAAAAAGAAGAGGAGAAGAAGAAAGGAATAGAGGAGAAAGAAGAAATTCTATATTTTCTTCTTCTCCTCTAATCCTTTCTTCTTCTCCTCTTTTTTTTCTTCTTTTACTTCTTCTTCTTCTTCCTTCTTCCTTCTTCCTCTTTTCTTCCTTTTCCTTAATTATTTTCCTTTCTCGAGGGAGAAGAAGAAAAAGAATAGGAGAAGAAGAAAGAAAGGAAAGGAGAAAGAAGAAACTTCAACACGAGGGGGTGGTACCGATACCCCCTCCCCGATAACATTATTTTCCCATGTATTTGTATGTCGCGTCGTTGTCGATATAACCCCCTCTAGATACAACTGCAGCACCCCCCTCGGCCCTCTCGCTCGACCAAAACTCTCGAGGACACCCAAACCCTAGAGAGAAAACGATGTTGCAGGTCTCCTACGTACACCCTCCCGCCGCGCCCCTACCCGACAAATTATACTCTCTCGAGGCCACCCAAATTTATCAAGTTAAAAGAGCGTTATCGTCGAGGCCACCCCAAACTCTTGAAGCTTTGTGTCGAGGTGACCCCAAACCCTAGAGAAGCAGCGTCGAGGCCACTAACATGATTCCTTATTGTGATTAGCTAGCTAGTTCTATGTTTGCCACTATGTACCATATTTGAATAATAATTGACATGTTGTCAATATTTGCAGAAACTATGGAGCACTCCCGAGACGAAGAAACAGAAGCGATGTTGGGGGAAATAATCGCAAATGGATGTGATGATGTTGCGTCATTTCTCATCGACACCGTTGGTCAGCTGGATGAAGAAGAGGGATATGATTATGATGGCTTCGACCCATTAATGCCGGTACAAGAGGAGGACTATGTTCATGATGGCTCCGGTGACACAATGGAGGTACAAGACGAAGGAGACCGTGCTGAATGCTCCGGTCACCGAACCGAGTCCGGCCAGGTATATATATATTAGTTAAGCCCGTGCTGACAAGTTAATTGATGCATCCATTTTTTGGTACATGTACACATATTAATTACTGTCGTCTTTCTTCCTTATAATTTCTAGCCCTCCGGATCGAGCACAACTTCGGTAAGGAGACGGGGCCCGAAGAAAAAGTTGAGCTCGGATGAAAAGTTTGAGATCATAGAAATCGCGCCCGACGGCGAACCGATTGAACCCATCCGGACAAAGAAGGCATTTTCTGCTCAGTGCGGGGTTCTTGTTAGGGACAGGATCCCGATCAGCATCCAGCAATGGTATAAGCCTGCTAAGGATGAAGACGCTGAGGTGTCTTATGTCAATGATATGCAGAAAGAAGATCTTTGGAATGAGCTGAAGGCAAATTACACCCTACCGCCAGAGGAGGATCCGGAGAAGCCAGTTAAAGAGCAATTAATCAAGTCTTGTGCTCTTAAAAAGATGGCAGGCCTAATGAGGAGGTGGAGGAAAGAGCTGAACCAGTTTGTCAAGAAAAAAGAGACACCAGAATTCATCGGCAAATATGAGAAGATCAAAGATCACTGGCCCGCATTTGTGGCCCACAAGACATCGGAAAAGAGTAAGAAGATGTCGGAGACAAACAAGAGAAATGCTGCGAAGAAGAAGCTTCACCATCGCACGGGGTCAGGTGGCTACCTCAAAGCCCGGCCTAAGTGGTCCAAGGCTGAGCATGATCTGCTTGAAAAAGGGATCAAACCAGAGACAATGCACTGGCCAGACCGTTGCCGGACTTGGTTCTTCGGGGCTGGCGGAACCTTGGACCCTGTAACAGGGCAGTGTCAGTGGACGGACGAGCAACTGCAAACACCAGTCAAGAACCTTCGACACTATATCGATGCAGCGCAGCGAGAGACGTTCCTTCCAAACAGGGAGAAGGACGAGCTCACAATGGCCCTTGGGAATCCCGAGCACCCTGGACGGACACGAGGCACGCCAGGCTCCCTTCCGTGGAAGGTTGGTTTTCCGGATGCAGGGGGTTACAAAACCCATGAGAGGAGGAAGAAACTGGAGCAGGACCAAATGCAGGCGCTGCTTGGAAGGGTAATGGGGCTAGAGGATCGAGAAGAGGAACGAGAAGCAGCAGATCGCAACAAACGACATGCCGAAGCTTCCCCCGAAGCTACCCCGCCATCTCAGCGGAGAAGCAGCGTTGCTTCCACCGATCTGCTTCAGCCGGAGCATGTCTTGACGGCTCCTGCCAGCTATCCCGTGGATGGTATCACGGAGTCTCAAAATTGCCACATTATGGCGCGATGCATGAATTTGAAGGTCAAGGCGGCTGTTGGCCAAGTTTATCCTAGTGGACCCGGCACAACTTATCACTGCCAGCCGATTCCAGAAGGATTTGCTAAGGTGATGGTGGATGAAATAACGGAGGGATTTGAGGACTTCGCGCTTGAGCACCCTACCGGTGAAGGGGAGACTAGGCTGGGTTCTGCTCTGAAGACTCCATGCCTATGGCGGAAGGAGCTCATCGACCTTCTGAACTGGACGCCTCCGCCTCCTCCTCCTCCTCCGGCGAGTCAGGGCACTCCGCCTCCTCCACAGCCTCCTCCTCCGGCGAGTGACGATCAGGGCACGCGTGGCGGCACTCCGCCTCCTCCACCGCCTCCTCCTCCGGTGAGTGACGATCAGGGCACGCGTGGCGGCACTCCGCCTCCTTCTCCGGCGCGTGGCGGCACTCCGCCTCATCCTTCTCCGCCTCGCTAGTAAGGGCGGAAGAGACCCGCCACCACCCCGGCTGCTCCGACGCGTCGTAGTCCTTCTCCTCCGCCTCGTAAGCAAGCACGAAAGAAGACAGACGCCGCAGCCGCTCCGTCTGCTCCGGCGTCTAGCAGCACAAGAAGAGAGAGGCAATACAGATACGGTCCACCTCTAAAGCCTGTAGAGAAGTTACCGTACGAGAGGACCAAGGAGGAAAACGATACGATCGTGCAGGCCCAAGTGAAGGAGTTCTTTGAAGGGGTGAAAGCAAAGATACATCCACCTCCGGAGGAGAAGGTAGATACGGTGAAAGCAAAGCGCACTCTCGATGCCCTGAGGAAACCACCAAAGTCTCCGCCGAGAACCAACTATGAGCGCATTACTGAACAGATATATCTCCAAGCCAAGCGGTCGGGAACTACTGTCAGTGATAAAAGGTCAAAAGAACAACGAGCAAAGGGAAAAAAAATTGCCCAGCTCGGCGAACAAGCACAGCAATCGTGCCCCCCGCTCAATGTGTCTAATCCTCCGGGGACAGTGGCCGGTTATGGCAATCTTGAAGATTACCTGCCTGACGATGTACTTCCTGATTTCATGGAGGTGGACTTATTCAGATACGAGTACGGGAAGCCTCTCGTCAAAGATGAAAAGTCTCTGACAACAATGATGCGAAGATTTCATAGTTGGTACATGAAAACCTGAAGAGAGTCTGAGGGGACGAACACTTTGTATCTGAAAATTAAAGAGGAGCACGACCTCGTTTCAAATGATGTGTTGTCTATTCCATTTGAGGAGTTCTTCGAGTTCTTCAATCAAAAGGCCCTCGATAAATTAATGGTCTTTTGCTACTGCCTGTAAGTACTATTTCTGTCATTAGTCTGTATATATAGCTCGGCTCTTTCATTGCATGTATTTATAATTAATTGTCCTCAATATATTATGCAGATTGAAGATCGTCGAGTGCAAAAAAAAAATGAAATCTATGATATTGGGTTCATTAACACAAATATCATAGATGTATTTCTGGTTAAAAAGCGCGTCGAAGAGGCCGAGGACAACTTGCTACAATCATTGATCAAAAATCAAAACAAAGATACCATACTCTTTCCTTACAACGGCCCGTGAGTGTTACTGTCGTGTGCATATTCGGTTTTCCTTATTACTCGAGTGAGGTTAATGTAATTGATGAGTTATGCATGCGTGCACCACTATATTCTTCTGGAGATTAAGCTTGAGCGTGGACTAGTAACCGTCTTAGACTCCAGACGGAAAGATCCCAGCACCTATGCGGACATGACTGAAATGCTCAGCAAGTAAGTTCAATCAATCATTATCGCACCATATCGGCAACTTTTTGTTCATTTCCGGATATATCAATTAATAATAATTATTTTCTTTGTCTTGCAGGGTTTGGAAACAGTTCACCGCACAAGCTCCGGGACTGCCGAAGGAGCTGCGATATACATACCCGAAAGTAAGTACTACTGGCTAGCTAGTTGTGCGCATCTCCCGTTGATTCTATAGCTATACTTTCATCAATGCCATTTATATAATGCTTCATTATCAGTTTGATTGACCTCTATTTCTCGTAAAGTGCTTGTGGCAAGAGGAAGGGAATGATTTCTGTGGATACTACGTGTGCGAGTTCATCCACAATGCGACTTTGAAAAACAAGCGGGGCTACTCTAGAAGACAATATGAAGTGCGTAAGCAATATTCACAATTTCATTTTATTACACCATCATTTCTGTTGAGTTTCATTCATATATATGTATTAATTAACCCCCTTCTTCAAATTAATTAGACGTGGCAGATGCGGGATGAACTCCTATCAGCAGATCGCATGAAAGCAATTCAAGAGGAATTGGCGGGATTCATTCTTGAACACGTCATCAGTAAAGCCGGAGAATACCATGTGGAACTTCTCTTGGTATGCATGACGAACTTCTGTACTGAATGGTTCTATCGATCACTTATGTATATATACTACGCAACGTCGACCAAGCACGGACATAAGAGAGGACACTTCTCTCTATTAATTAGCTAGCTAACACAATATACGAAACACCTAAATTAACCCCCCAAAACCCCCAACCCCCCTACTTTCAAAAAAAAACAAAACCCCAGCCACTGGAATGCAGACACGTGGATGCCTTTTGGTCCCGGTTGGAGCCACCAACCGGGACCAAAGGCCCCCTGACTGGGCTCGGCGCACAGGGCCACGTGGAGGCACATTGGTCCCGGTTCGTGTTTGAACCGGGACTAATGGGTTGAGGTATTAGTAACGACCCGTTAGTCCCGGTTCCCGAACCGGGACTAAAGGCCCTTACGAACCGGGACTAATGGGTGGTTTTCTACTAGTGGCTCCTGTACAGGAGTCAGCCTGGGTCCCGCCGCGCCCTGGATGGGTTAAGCTGAATACTGATGGTGCTTTCCCGTTGGTCGATGGAGCAGGTGCTGGGATGATCTTACGTGATAATGCAGGCAGTATAATTTTTTCAGCCTGCAGATCCCTGTTCTCTTGGAGGGATGCATTGGAATCGGAGTTATGCGCATGTATGGAAGGAATGTCTTTTGCGATCCAAAGGTTGGACCTTCCGATAGAAGTCGAGATGGACTCAAGTACTACAGTGGCTATGATCACAGGAGTGGAGACGGACCGTCTGATCTATGCTTCTCTGGTGGCAGAAATTAAGTACTTACTTAGTCTTTGGATTTCTTGTATTACTCTAGTTCCTTGGTGTCAGAATAAGGCGAGTGATAAACTAGCTAGTTTTGCTAGAGCCAAGGGTCGGACAATTACGTGGGTTGGGTCAGGCCCGGATGAGGTAGTGTCGATTGTCCGAGATGATTGTAAGAACTTTATAATTGAGTAATGCAAGTGTTTTTCCTGCAAAAAAAAGAGAGGACTAGAGACAACGATGGATTAATCCATCTAGGCAATGTCGAGGTAAAATAATTAAACCTAGTTGTGTGGAGTTGTGACGGGGGCACCCAGCTATCCTAGCTGACATCGAATCTTGCATCCCCATCATTAGAAATATTTAGAATATGTAATTTACGCAGATTGGTTAGGGACATCGACAAAGGATTGCACAAACTCTCGTCGCCTCCCTTCCAGAAAAGTCAAAGCACCCTCAGCTCCATCAGCTTCCCTAACTCCTTCTCAATGGCATCAATACCGCCCACACACTCTGTACTCAGTTGTTCTAAGGACAATAAGTTCCCTATCCCAACTGGCAATGCAATATTTGTATAAACATATAGGCACATCAAATGTTATAACCGAGTAACACGTGATGGCACCTCATGAAATCCATGTATTCTTAAGTCCAATGTTTCCAAAAAGATGCAGCTTTCCTATTTTCATGGGAGAACACCAACATATGTATCCAGTAGGCCTAGGCAGCTCAGGTGTAATAAATTCTCAACACATGTGTGACTACTTTCCTTAATATCACAACCTTCTAGATCCAATACACGCAAAAGTTGGAAGTTTGAAAGAGTTCAAATCAGATCAATATTCGTTCTAAAGAGAGTAATAGACCTCAACTTTGACATGCTTTGTTTAGTACCATCCAAAATCTTTGTTTACTACCATCCAATATAGTAAGAAAGTTTTCTCCACTGGACAGAGAACATATGAGATCAAGTACCATACCATCGACGCGACAACCTTCCGACCTATATTCAACATCAACATACATTGGTTGAATCAAATTTCTGTTTATCAACTCACTGAAATATCTCTCTCTGAGCTCAAATAGTCTAATATCTAATTCTCCAGCTTGGATAAAGCCTTCAGCTATCCACCTCCATATCAAGCGGTCTCTTCTTATGTCATGATCTTCTCGGAATACACCGAGATATAACAAACAAGTTTTAGATGGGAAGGTAGATCATAATAACTAAAGGATAGGACTCTCTGCATACCCTTTGCAGTACTGCCTTCTGCAAGCCCACGACCAATAGAATTGAGTATCTTGCCCATAGATACATTCGTTGTATATTTTGATCATTACTGGCTAAAAGACTAGCAATAGTAATGATGGCTAGTGCTACTCCAACACATTTCTTCCAAATTTCTGTAGATACTTGCTCCAATTCATTTGGACAATCACTTCCTTGGGAGAAATCCTTTTGTAGAAGAGTATTTTGGAGTCATCATTCTCTAGGGATTTCATATTATGAATAATATCACCACTAGATGGGCAACATGCTTTAGAGACACTGCCTATGCGGGTTCTCGTTATTACTTGACTACCGCGATTGCTCTTAGAGAAAACACACTTGATAATTTCCCATGCATATTCAGTCCATATATCATCAATCACGATGAAGTACCTGTGTGATTTTTTAGAATGCTAGTTCTACAGTTTTAAATAGCGTGCTAATGTCATTTAGCGTGCTACAACGCGAATTTAGTGTGCCAACACTTCTACCGCTATTTGCCATAGCCCATTATTTAGAACTTTAGTTATTTCACATATTATTGAATACAAACATAATTAGTTTCTATTTTTATAATATTTATTGATTTGGAGGTGTATATCAATGAATTCATACCTCTTAACATGAAGAAATGCTCTCAGCTCGTCGATGAGTTGTTGATTGTCCCTAACAGCTTCATTGATGTGTGCAAACGTGATCCTATCAAGTCCGTACAATATCTTCTTGTCCCTAACAGCTTCTTGAAAATCTTTGTTATATTCGGATTCCGAGACACTGAAACAAACACTCCATAGTCAAACTACACTATGATCTTGTCATACACTGCATACATTGCTAAGCGTTGTCTTGCCCAATCCGCCAAATCCAACAATATACAAAGTCTTAAGTTGCTGCCTTGACATCCCATCTCCATCAAATAGCTTCTCAATCTTCTCATCCTGTGTGTCCTCGATGCCCATGAGCTTTGTGATGTCTTTGTACACAGCCTTCATGCGAGGATCAACAATATTATTGGCACCATCAGTGCGTGCCTCAAGCGTGTACCTTTGACGGAGCTCGCCAAGTTCCTTAGCGAGCTCCTGCACATCTTGGACGGTGCCATAGATCTGATGGAAAGCCATGCCCTTTCTGAATAGCTTCTTGGTCCGTTTGACGAACTTATTGACTCTGTTCTTCGTGTTGTTGGAGCTGAGTTCACCATGGCGGCCGTTGTACAGATGGACCATATACGCATCCACAACATCCTCCATGTTGTAGGAGAGCTCCCGGACCTTGCCTGACTAGATTCTGACTTGCGAGTCCAGTTGCTCCGTCGGCACGTTGTCGACCTTATGGAGTCATGCACATCATCTCCAGCGTTGTGTGGAGGGACTTGATGCCCTTCTTCACACAGTTGCCGAGGGTGAATTCAGCCATGAGGAGGTCACCAAGCTTACGGACGAGGTGGCTAAGCGCCCCAGCTGCAACCTGCATCGTGCGGGTGGTGTATCAAGGGAAGGAGCAAGGCTATGTATTTCTGCACAAGTTCTATCTACAGCAAAGCTGTTTGCTCCAGTTGTCTTGTGGGATAGTGTTATACTGAAGTGAGGGAGATAGTCTCACATTGGAGCTGACTCATTTTTTCGAAACGGAGGCCAAAAATTTGAGGCAAAAGATTTGCCTCCTCCATTAATTAAGAAGAGAGAGTAGAGTTTGTTACAACCATCCCACAAAATACCACATGGTGATTACTCGCATTCAATGAGTGCCCCTAGTTTTTTTTGGCCTCGCGATGCTCCAAAGATTTGCTTCTTCTAGGATGATGTTGAGTAGAATCATCGGCGGAGCACTCTTGTAACTCACATTCGAGCTGACTCATCAATTCCATCTGGTTATATTTCTTGTTTCCTTGATCTAAATATGAAAGTAACAAGCTGTCAACCGGACTGCGCTGCTAAGGCCAATTGAGAGACCTTCACCAGCATCAGGATTTGCAAGAACGAACACTTCAAGGTGGAACAGTTTGCGAAAATATCAAAAAACAAATATAATAGGGAAATGTTAGGAACATGGAAAAGGAATCACCTGGTGTAGGCCTAGCTATCACCACTAGTAGAAAACAGGGCTTTTGACCAGGCCTGGCCAGCCCATTAGTCCCGGTTCAGTTGAAGGAAATATGCCCTAGAGGCAATAATAAAGTTATTATTTATTTCCTTATTTCATGATAAATGTTTATTATTCATGCTAGAATTGTATTAACCGGAAACTTGATACATGTGTGAATACATAGACAAAACAGTGTCACTAGTATGCCTCTACTTGACTAGCTTGTTGAATCAAAGATGGTTAAGTTTCCTAGCCATAGACATGAGTTGTCATTTGATTAATGGGACCAAGTCATTAGAGAATGATTTGATTGACTTGACCCATTCCGTTAGCTTAGCATTTGATCGTTTAGTATATTTCTATTGCTTTCTTCATGACTTATACATGTTCCTATGACTTTGAGATTATGCAACTCCCGAATACCGGAAGAACACTTTGTGTGCTACCAAACGTCACAACGTAACTGGGTGACCTACAGGTGTCTCCGATGGTACTTTTTGAGTTGGCATAGATCAAGATTAGGATTTTTCACTCCGATTGTCAGCGAGGTATCTCTAGGCCTCGCGGTAATGCACATCACTATAAGCCTAGCAAGTAATGTGACTAATAAATTAGTTGCGGGATGATGCATTACGGAACAATTAAAGAGACTTGCCGGTAACGAGATTGAACTAGGTATAGTGATACCGACGATCCAATCTCGGGCAAGTAACATACCGAGGACAAAGGGAACAACGTATATTGTTATGCGGTTCGACCGATAAAGATCTTCGTAGAATATGTAGGAGCCAATATGGCATCCAGGTTCCGCTATTGGTTATTGACCAGAGAGGTGTCTAGGTCATGTCTACATAATTTTCTTAAGAGGATATTTATTTGGTTGGTTCAACCTATTGGAGCATATCACTCAAATAATTTACTGTGTAATATATTGTCTTGGACCTAAAAATTAAGGAAATCAATTATGTCAAAGGGATACTAAACTAAATTACATTTCTATTATCTATTTTGTAGATTCACCAATAGAACTTGAATGGAGAAAGCGCTACCATATAATAAAGGGGATCTGTGAAGGGTTAAATTACCTTCACCAAAAGAATGTTATGCACTTGGATCTAAAACCCGGAAATATATTATTGGACGAAGATATGATGCCGAAAATTACTGATTTGGAATTGTCAAGGTGTTTTGAGGAAGACCAAACACGGGTCATTACTAAAATTGTGGTCGCAACATGGCAAGATAACGAAAGCCTACTGAAAGTTGAATGTTTAACTAATATAGCTGTAGTGTAAATGATATTTCACTCTCTCCATACTACTAATTGTTCAAACTATATGTATTTTCAGGGGATATTTGGCACCAGAATGCTATAGCGGTGAAATCACAATCACACACACACACTTGACTTGTACAACCTTGGTGTTATAATTATAGAGATGTTGACTGAAAAGAAGGGGTATCAAATTACTATTCAGAACGTATGGACACTTTCTATAGGGCACCATTCAAATTTAAATTTTAAAAATAAGGATATCATGCATTAGCACTCAATCTTCCTTCTGAAAGGCTGGTCTGTTTCATATTGTAATCATGGTTTTAATTTCCTAGGTACTTGAAATTTGGAGTAATACCATGTTGGAAGCACTGCAGTGGGATCAACTAAGAGTATGCGCTGAGATTGGGATAGAGTGCACAGAAGTTGATCCGGCGAAGAGACGAGCTAGTATGAAGCATATAATTGATAGGCTTGCTGAAACATAAACCCTAAACCCTAAACCTTAAACCCTAAACCCTAGAAGAGTAAATCCGGTAGGCGGCACATAATCCCAGCTGGTGGGACAAGCGAGCTTCTATTCCTTCACCAGTCGGCACTTTTTTTCCCATTTGAGCCCAACAAAGTTATCACACGCCCGCTTCAGCTAACAAATAACACAGGCAAACATGTTGCATTTCGGCTCATGGATAAGAGCATGGAGTCCTCCTTCCTAAGGCTGCCATTATATGGCCTTGTGGCTCCTAACACCCCTTACACTCTCATCGTGACAACACAAGAGAAAGAAGAGATACCACAAAGGTATATCATGGACATGACCCTCCATAGTGCTACATTAATATTGGTCGGTAATGAGCCTATAATGACCTTCCGTGCCCTGCCAAACGAGTTTTTTGAAGCGACCGAGAATGCAGTTCAGGAGGTGAAACTGAAAGCATTCTTGATTATGCGACAACACATCAAAAAATCATTGTCTAAGGTAGGATATTACTATATCAACATAAGTATGATGAACTAGCTAGGTGACCTCCACACTTTCATAGTAACTTTTGTAAGTTTTTGTATGTATGTTCTTCCGTACACTTTACTGACACGTATATTAAAATATATTCCTTACAAATCAAAAATATTGAAAACATTAAGTAATAGATGTACCATGCAAACCTTTTTGCAATTGTTTCTTAGTGACTATTTCCCAATGAAAATTGTAGTTAATGTAGTTGATTGCCACATTGCCAATGCTATGGCAATGAAAACAGAAAAATAAGTGTTGCAAATTACACCTTGATAGAACATTATTAGACCTCAGTCTTTCCATCAAGTGGTTGGGTCGAAAAGCAATCAAAGGTTGGAATAAATCTTTGCCATTCTTTTTCATGATAAAAGGAATTTCCTTGAATATTTATATCGAGCTAGTACAACCTAACGGAGCAGATAGTAGGCATCTGAATAATTGTACATAGACAAGACATCCAAAAGAGTCAAAAATTAGTGTTTTACAGAAGATAAAAATAACAGCCTAGGATGAAGGACATCCTATCTGGAAAATACACCACAATCCACGTTGGAAGAAACAATCTACCATTCTAGTTTGCAAAAAAATTATTTGCCATTCTCTATATACTTCTCTAGTAACCAATATAATTGAACATGGGTGAATAAAGGTTGGTCTTACTAGAATTCAAAGGTTAACGCTCTTGTGTAAATGTTACTTCACCTTTTTGTGTTGCGTTCACTTAAGGTGATGGTCCTGGCGTGCACTTACACACATACACGCATGGTTATATAATCTACAGCCAATGTCGCCCCTGATTAAGGTATGTACTCTACCTTCTCTTTCTCACTTGCATGTCTGTGTAGTAAAATATGGAGGTGTTTCTCGGTTAGATATAAGATATAGTCTTGTTGAATCAGATAATATGCAAGGTAAAAGACTTCAGCAGGTATTGCTTGGACACAAACCAAGCAAAGCAATGGTGAGTGCATTTTTGTCGTTGAAAATCCATATGAAAATCCATTTTTGTATGTTGAATATTCATTTGGCACCTTTATATTTCTGGCAAGTTCTTCCATGAAAATTTTGATTCCTTTTGTTACGAAGAAACTACGGCCCCCAATGTTACTTATCTCAGGAATGGGCCAGTCCATAGTTTCAATCGGCTTGGGTCCTCTATGTTCTGCGAGGAAGCACACGAATGAAATCTGTTTTTAGATTAATTACGTGTAATCACATGGGACAGTTTTTTTTTTACCGGGGACCAGAAAGAGCGCTGCTATAACATTAAGAACACTGCATACTTGCCAACAGCCATTAATCTATACGAAACGCTGCCACGAGAAATAGCCCTACTTACAAAGAGTCGGGACCGGCTAGAGATCAATCAACTGAAAACGAAATTTGGGTCAGTCGACTGACCCAAATTCGTTTCAGTCGATTTGCTGCAAGTGGGAATGGAGGGACAAAGCGCCGTATGTGTCGATCTTGAGAGTCCATCCATGCATGATCTGTAGTGCTGCTCAGGTGTGCCTTGTGCGGCACTGGGTTCACTTCCATGCGATGCACGCATGCACACAACCGCACAGTCTCATGAGCAATATTTAGTTCATATAGCACCGGTCATTAGCATTTAACTAATCACTAGCACAAATGCCCGTGCGTTGCAACAGGAGAATACACCGCTTTTTATGAACCATAGTTACCCGAGTCGAGAGGGCCCTGATGAGAAACAAAAAGATGAATGATTTGAGTATCGAAACTACTTTGCATATGATGCTATCGCATCGGAGAACGGTACGACCAGACAGGAGATCATCTCTGAATACCGCGGCCCACAAACTGAATCATCTTTGGTTGTGTCTAATCGTACATTGTTGGACAGGAATTAATTGTACGTATAGCAAGGTTGTTTGAGTATTTTGCGACTTCAGATTTTGAGTAAATTGACCTGTGTGTTCATTCTGAAATTTAGAAGTAGAACATGAAAAAAGAATCAATATCAATAAATCTGAAAAAACAGCAGCAGCAAACAAATCAACCTAAAATAACAATTGCAACAATAACAAGCAAACAAACCTATATTGATATTACCTGCAAGAATTCTCAACCTACGGTTTGCAATGGGGAACAAATATACCACACGCACCTAACCCAATACCCGACGCCCTCTATTTGAACTATTATACTGAATATCAGTAAGCACTCTTCCTATAATAGGCAAAGGAAAAGAAAAATCATGACTCCTAGAAAGAACTTGTGGTAAACACAAGAAACCTACAAAATTAGTCGAGGAAATGATGGGCGTGCATTGCTACGGGTTGTCATCCGGATCATTGGTTGTAGAAGTAAAAAAACGCTCTCATTTCCTCCGATGCTTTTTCTTTAGATGCGCACTGCTCTCAAGTGGAAGGGGTGTGGTTGGAAAGGGAAGAGCACACCGAAAAGTTTGATCAAGTGCAACATGTAATCTGATTATTAAGTGAAGATATGCCAAATGCTTGCATGTGCTTCTCTGTTGAGTACAAAGTTTCCGTCACAAAACAACAGACAGTTATGAATTGAGGCAAATTTTCCTTTGAAGTGCTAGCAAATCTCTGCTCAGGCATGTTGGAAACTGTCATCCCAATAATTTATAACAGCCAATAAACATCCATAGATTAAACAAAAAATTAATAGACACTCTGAACAGTTGGACGTAGACATGGTTAACTATATCAATATGCTCTTGTGTTATACTTACACAACTGTGACAAAAAATATTGTACCTCTGCCACTACTTCTAGTTCACATTGCAAGTGCAGTTATGAGATACAAACAACCTGCTTTTGAACGTGCTAAATGCCTGTTCGTCATTGCTGATTGAAAAGCGTAATCCACAAATCCACCAATTTCATGCATGTAGGACGATCGGAATGGCTGGCGAGTGCAGAGTGACATGGTGTGATGAGGACAATCGCGACGGCTGGCTGACAGGCGCACTGGGACGGGGCGCGTCGATCGCGGCAGACTGGCGGCGCAGGACTGCGATCCAATGACTTGCCTCTGCAGTCCCCTCTCATCTGCCCTCTAATGAAGATCCAATGCTTTACAATGCGATCCAGTTTACATTGGCCCAACTGAAGACAAGCCACAACAGCTACAGAAAAGCACAAGCATAGAAACACATCCACATAGCATTTGAACCAATTTGTAGCAGTGACATGGTACAGAAACAACAGCGAAATGACACAAAAACAACAACTACAGAAAAGCACAAGCTGGACATATTTATAGCTCTGAATATTGAAAATATGTAGCATTAACATATAAATTGTGATCCTTCAAATTCTAGAAATGAAAAATCGAACAGCTACAGAACAAATTTGTAGCAAGGTACAGCTGAACAAATTTGTAGCCTGAACACTGGATATATTAGGCAAGTCTGCTTGCACACTTGGCTACGAGTTCATCGAAATAATGAACTGGATGCACCATAGATTTAAATCGCGGGTGAACGGAAATCGCGGAAGGAAAATTTGCCGCGAGAATTAATGAAGAAACAGCGCGATCTCCGGCGATTGCGGCGCGATCTCCCGCGATTCTGGGAAGGAGACAAATCACGGGGCTGATTTCATGCAGCAATAGCGCTCTTTTCGCCCGCGATTTTAAACTATGGGATGCACACATATGCTATAAGAACCAGTACAGGTCAATTCTTAGCATTATCAGTACATGTCAATTTCCATGCTACTTGTCACTGAAATTCAAAAGCATCCACGGTAAGGTCAATTCTTTGTATCATCAGTCAATCCAATCCAATATAATCCACTATTTGTATATATGCTATAAGAACCAGCGGTGACGCTCCACCAAGAACCACACGTCCAGCCGGCGACGAGGATACCCGGGATTGCCGGTGGGAGGAGATGGAATTGGGGTAGGGTTGCCTCACTCACATGGTGGCTAGCGTGCCGGCGTTGGGGAGAGGTGAGGTGGGCGGGTCCGGGCAGTGAAAGCAAGGAGCTTGGTCGGGGCGGCGATCCTCCTCGATCTGCGGCCGCGTGAGGAGCTCGGTCCAGGAAGTGGTTCACCTTGCGATGTCTGGCGGCGTGAGGAGCTCGGTCCCGACAGCGGTCCTCCTCGATCTACGGCGGCGCTCCTGCCCGGCCCGTAACTGCGCTTCGCAGCAGCAGCTTCCCGGCCGCCCGTCAGGGCGCTCCTCCCTAGTCCTCACGGCGACATCGCTCGGCTGCTCGGAACCGGCCCTTCGCGGCGAAGCGCGCGAGAGCATGGACGCTCGTGCGAAGCCGTGTTCTTTTCTTTCAGATGTTGCTTGAAGAAAACGGCTGCAGCGGACCAAAGGCTTCCTTGAATTTCATGAGCGATCATGTGTGTGGTCCTTGACGTGATTTTTTTGCGTTTAGAGAGGAGCGTGCAGTTTCCTGATTTTCAGGGATTGATTAGCATCTGTTTTTTATGAAACGAATCGATAGATCGTTCCGTGCTAGGCGGCACCTGGTCGAGATCGTCCGGAACGGATCGAGGTTTTGGATGTGACGTCCAGATTTTGTTTTCGGTTTTCTTCTGGAATTGAGAAGGTTCTTCCCAAACTATTACATAGATCTATTTTTTAATCTCAGCCATTAATTTTTCATGTTAACATAAAATCGACGGATATAAAGTGATAACTTATGAAAAACTATGAAAGCCTCCGTTTTTTAATATTAGATAAAGACAAGGAAAACCAGCCATCACGGTCATTATCCGAACGGCAAAACAATGTGTTGTATATAATCATTAGTGACAATATGTGCAATGAAAACAAAATGCTTTCAAAATATTGTAATAGTGCATTTGTCACATTCTACTATAATTTACATATAGTGTAAATGAAATGTTAAATTGTGATCCAAATTATATCGTACTCCATGTAGTCGCACATCAGGCAGTCTATTGTCTCGTGCTTGTAATACTCCCCCTCATGGTGATTGCGCCTCCGTGCGTCCGTGATTTTCTCCGGGAAGGGTTTCCATGTAAAAAATCCGTGTCTCTCGTGTCTTGTTTATTTCTCGTTATTATCTAACAAGTGGTATACAGAGCTGAGGTTTCAGATATGAGATTTGAGATCGGGAGATTAGGGTTGCGGCGTCCTTTGCACCGCGGCCGACGCGACCTGGCGATCCGAAGCCAGATCGATCAAGTCGCCGAGTTCGATAGGAACCAAGTCGATCTACTACTGGGTCAAGTCGCGTGTTGTCTGGCCGTGTCCGAGATCGAGTTTCCGCTGCAGCCAACTCTAGCAATCTACCGAGGCCGACGCAAATTTTGGCAGAGTCGTCGTCACATCACGGGTCGTCAAATTCCCGTGTTCCTAGTCGCTGCAATTCCCGAGGAGTTCCCTCACGTGAAGCTAAGTTCAGATTCGCTTTATTTGTTTCATCACCGATCAAGAACTAGTACTAGTATTTGTCACATCAAGCTACAGTTTTTTGGTCTCCCACTTCCACGTGTACACGAAGCTGCCAGGTGCTACTGTTCCTTGCTCAGTTTGATCTGCATATTAAATTATGTCAAGAATTTTTCTACGGCTTCTACTACTTTGTGTACACAGATTTATCGACTCATGGCATCCATGAAGTACGATCTTCCGTTGCTGGATCGCGACACAAGGTTTACCCTATGACAAGTCAAGATGTGAGCATTGTTGGCACAGTCCGACTATGATGAAGCACTAGATAGTTTTGGGAAGCAAAGGATTCAGGACTGGACTGATGAGGAGAAAAGAATTGATTGTAAGGCTTTGTCACAAATTCAACTCCATTTGCATAATAATATTTTGCAGGAAGTTTTGAGCGAGAAAACTGCCGCCGCTCTATGGTTAAAGCTGGAAGGGATTTGCATGACTAAAGATCTCATCAGCAAGATGCATCTGAAGCAAAAATTATTCCTGCACTAAAGAGATCATATCTAATCTAGCTGCAATGGAGGTTAAGTGTGAAGAGGAAGGTATTGCTTTAATGTTACTTTATTCACTATCAAGTTTTTATACAAATTTTAGAGACAGCATATTATACAGTCGTGATACTCTCACACTTAATGAAGTTTATGAAGCTTTGAACTCTAAGAAGAAGATGAAATTAATGGTGCCTCATGATGGTTCGAGTTCATCCCAAGCCGAGGGATTATCTGTTCATGGCAGGACAAAGGAGAAGAAATCCAATAATGAGAACAGAGGCAAAAGTAAAAACGGCTACAGGGGCCGGTCGCAATCCAGAGATAAGAAATATTGCAGATATTGCAAGAGAGACGGGCATGACATCTCAGAGTGTTTCAAGTTGCAGAACAAGGAAAAGAAGAAATGTAACAAACAAGGTGAAAATTCTGCTAACGTTGCTCATGATGATAGTTCTGATGACGCCCTTGTCGTTATTGCTGGATGTGCTGAGACCAATGATGAGTGGGTACTTGACACTGCATGCACTTTTCATATGTGCCCGCATAGAGATTGGTTTAATACTTTTGATTCCACTACTTCTACTGGTTCCGTTTTGGATTTTGATAATTCACTATGCAAGATTGAAGGCATAGGTTCTATTCGAATCAAGATGTTTGATGGCATAATCAGAACTTTGACAGATGTTCGGTATATTCCGAAGATGAAGAAAAATCTTATTTCTATGAGTGCCCTTGATGCAAAGGGGTACAAATATTCAGGTGGAGATAGTGTTTTAAAGGTTACCAAAGGTTCCCTTATTGTGATGAAAGGTGACTTATGTTCGACCAGTGGTCTTTATTACCTTCGAGGTTCTACCGTTTCAGGTAATGCTACTCCAGCTATTTCAAAGAATTCTGATTGCGTTGCTGCTAACCTTTGGCATATGCATCTTGGACATAGGAGTGAACTTGGTTTAGCATATTTAAATAAGAGAGGTCTTCTTGATGGATATGAACCTGGTAAACTGAAATTTTGTAAGCATTGTATCTTCGGCAAGCACAAGAGGGTGATGTTCAACACTTCGACTCATACAACCGAAGGTATTCTTGATTATGTTCATTCTGATTTATGGGGACCATCTTGCAGAAAGTCACTAGGTGGTGCAAGTTACATGCTGACTATTATTGATGATTATTCGAGAAAAGTTTGGCCTTATTTCTTGAAGCATAAATATGAAGCATTCTCAGCATTTAAGGAGTGGAAGATTATGATTGAGAGACAAACTGAAAAGAAGGTAGAAATACTTCGCACTGATAATGGTATGGAATTCTGTTCTAAGCAATTCAAGAATTATTGCAAGTATGAAGGCATTGTCAGACATTACACCGTTCCTTATACTCTTCAACAAAACGGTGCTGCTGAGCGTATGAACAGGACCATTATTTCCAGAGCTCGTTGCATGTTGTCCAATGCAGGTTTGCATAGGCGTTTCTGGGCCGATGCTGCTTCCACTGCTTGTTATCTCATTAACCGTTCACCATCTATTGCTCTTAATAAAAAAACTCCAATTGAGGTATGGTCTGGTTCACCTGCTGATTATTCACAGTTGAGAGTTTTTCGTTGCAGTGCTTATGCTCATGTTGATAATGGAAAATTGGAGCCTATAGGGCTGTTAAGTGCATCTTTCTTGGTTATAAGTTTGGTGTTAAAGGTTTTAAATTGTGGAATCCTGAAACCAAGAAGGATGTTATTAGCAGAAATGTTATCTTCAATGAATCTGATATGTTACATGATGTTTCATCTACTAATGTTCCTGTTGAGAGTGGAAAACAGCCTATTGTCCAGGAGCCTACTGTTCAGGTGGAGCAGGTTATTGATTCCGGCGATACATCTGGTAATGAAACTGTTGATGCACATGATGAACCCGTCGTTAATGATGATCATGTCACTCCCACTCCAAAATCAGCCTATTGTTCCGCCCAGTTGGAATCTCGCACGTGAAAGAGTTATACGAGGTACTAATAAACCCGACAGGTTAATTGAAGAGTGCAATATTGTTTCTTTTGCTTTGTCTGTTGCAGAAGAAATTGAAGGTAATGCAGAACCTTCTTCATATTCCGAGGCTATTATTTCTGGTGATAGTAATAAGTAGATGACTACTATGCATGATGAGATGGAATCACTTGAAAAGAATGACACTTGGGATTTAGTAAAATTACCTAGAGAGAAGAAACCTATTCGTTGCAAGTGGGTTTTCAAGAGGAAAGAAGGCGTTTCTCCTAATGATGAGACAAAAGCAAGGTTAGTTGCTAAAGGTTACAGTCAGATTCTAGGTATTGACTATAACGAAATCTTTTCTCCTGTTGTGAAGCATAGCTCTATTCGCACTTTACTCAGTATTGTTGCCATGCATGATCTTGAGCTTGAACAACTGGATGTTAAAACTGCATTTTTACATGGAGAATTAGAAGAGGATATTTATATGAAACAACCTGAAGGTTTTGTTATTCCTGGAAAAGAAAAGCTTGTCTGTAAGTTAAAGAAATCTCTTTATGGATTGAAGCAATCCCCTAGACAGTGGTACAAGAGATTTGACACCTTTATGCTCTCTCAAGGTTTCAAATGGTCTAATTTTGATAGTTGTGTTTATTTGAAAAGTGTCAAAGGTTCAAATATTTATTTTCTCCTTTATGTTGATGATATGCTAATTGCTGCAAAGAGTATGTCAGAGATTAATGAACTAAAGAAGCAATTGAGTAATGAATTTAAGATGAAGGATTTGGGTGCAGCAAAGAAAACACTTGGCATGGAAATATCCAGAGATAGACCATCTGGAAAAGTGTATCTTAGTTAGAAGGGATATATTGATAAAGTTCTTCGTGGTTTTAATATGCATAATGCCAAGCCGGTGAGTACTCTGTTACCTGCACACTTCAAATTATCATCAGCTTTATGTCCTAAGTCAGATGCAAATATTGAGTACATGTCTAGAGTTTCCTATTCGAGTGCAGTTGGTTCACTCATGTATGCCATGGTTTGTACTATACATAATGTTGGGAAGGAATGGATTCTTCATGTTTTAGCCCCGCTGGATAAGGTTCAGAGATGCATGTTGTTGTTGATTTTTTTGGAGAAGTTGGTTCGTTCGTAATGAGGTAACACATGCGAAGCCTGCTCCACCGTTGGTAGTGTCCGTCAGCTTTCTTCTGAGGTACTTGGACGAGTTAATTGGCAATAGAACTAATGCCCAGTGTGATCCAGTAAAAGGAAAACTAAGTATTTCTTATGACCTAGTTAATCTTAAAGGAAAGGCTCCTGTACAGGAGTCAGCCTGGGTCCCGCCGCGCCCTGGATGGGTTAAGCTGAATACTGATGGTGCTTTCCCGTCGGTCGATGGAGCAGGTGCTGGGATGATCTTACGTGATAATGCAGGCAGTATAATATTTTCAGCCTGCAGATCCCTGTTCTCTTGCAGGGATGCATTGGAATCGGAGCTATGCGCATGTATGGAAGGAATGTCTTTTGCGATCCAAAGGTCGGACCTTCCGATAGAAGTCGAGATGGACTCAAGTACTACAGTGGCTATGATCATAGGAGTGGAGACGGACCGGTCGATCTATGCTTCTCTGGTGGCAGAAATTAAGTACTTACTTAGTCTTTGGATTTCTTGTATTACTCTAGTTCCTTGGTGTCAGAATAAGGCGAGTGATAAACTAGCTAGTTTTGCTAGAGCCAAGGGTCAGGCCCGGATGAGGTAGTGTCGATTGTCCGAGATGATTGTAAGAACTTTATAATTGAGTAATGCAAGTGTTTTTCCTGCAAAAAAAAGAGAGGACTGGAGACAACGATGGATTAATCCATCTAGGCAATGTCGAGGTAAAATAATTAAACCTAGTTGTGTGGAGTTGTGACGGGGGCACCCAGCTATCCCAGCTGACATCGAATCTTGCATCCCCATCATTAGAAATATTTAGAATATGTAATTTACGCAGATTGGTTAGGGACATCGACAAAGGATTACACACACTCTCGTCGCCTCCCTTCCAGAAAAGTCAAAGCACCCTCAGCTCCATCAGCTTCCCTAACTCCTTCTAAATGGCATCAATACCGCCCACACACACTGTACTCAGTTGTTCTAAGGACAATAAGTTCCCTATCCCAACTGGCAATGCAATATTTGTATAAACATATAGGCACATCAAATGTTATAACCGAGTAACACGTGATGGCACCTCATGAAATCCATGTATTCTTAAGTCCAATGTTTCCAAAAAGATGCAGCTTTCCTATTTTCATGGGGAGAACACCAACATATGTATCCAGTAGGCCTAGGCAGCTCAGGTGTAATAAATTCTCAACACATGTGTGACTACTTTCCTTAATATCACGACCTTCTAGATCCAATACACGCAAAAGTTGGAAGTTTGAAAGAGTTCAAATCAGATCAACATTCGTTCTAAAGAGAGTAATAGACCTCAACTTTGACATGCTTTGTTTAGTACCATCCAAAATCTTTGTTTAGTACCATCCAATATAGTAAGAAAGTTTTCTCCACTGGACAGAGAACATATGAGATCAAGTACCATACCATCGACGCGACAACCTTCCGACCTATATTCAACATCAACATACATTGGTTGAATCAAATTTCTGTTTATCAAGTCACTGAAATATCTCTCTCTGAGCTCAAATAGTCTAATATCTTCTTCTCCAGCTTGGATAAAGCCTTCAGCTATCCACCTCCATATCAAGCGGTCTCTTCTTATGTCATGATCTTCTCGGAATACACCGAGATATAACAAACAAGTTTTAGATGGGAAGGTAGATCATAATAACTAAAGGATAGGACTCTCTGCATACCCTTTGCAGTACTGCCTTCTGCAAGCCCACGACCAATAGAATTGAGTATCTTGCCCATAGATACATTCGTTGTATATTTTGATCATTACTGGCTAAAAGACTAGCAATAGTAATGATGGCTAGTGCTACTCCACCACATTTCTTCCAAATTTCTGTAGATACTTGCTCCAATTCATTCGGACAATCACTTCCTTGGGAGAAATCCTTTTGTAGAAGAGTCTTTTGGAGTCATCATTCTCAAGGGATTTCATATTATGAATAATATCACCACTAGATGGGCAACATGCTTTAGAGACACTGCCTATGCGGGTTCTCGTTATTACTTGACTACCGCGATTGCTCTTAGAGAAAACACACTTGATAATTTCCCATGCATATTCAGTCCATATATCATCAATCACGATGAAGTACCTGTGTGATTTTTTAGAATGCTAGTTCTACAGTTCTAAATAGCGTGCTAATGTCATTTAGTGTGCTACAACGCGAATTTAGTGTGCCAACACTTCTACCGCTATTTGCCATAGCCCATTATTTAGAACTTTAGTTATTTCACATATTAATGAATACAAACATAATTAGGTTCTATTTTTATAATATTTATTGATTTGGAGGTGTATATCAATGAATTCATACCTCTTAACTTAAAGAAATGCTCTCAGCTCGTCGATGAGTTGTTGATTGTCCCTAACAGCTTCATTGATGTGTGCAAACGTGATCCTATCAAGTCCATACAATATCTTCTTGTCCCTAACAGCTTCTTGAAAATCTTTGTTATATTCGGATTCCGAGACACTGAAACAAACACTCCACAGTCAAACTACACTATGACCTTGTCATACACTGCATACATTGCTAAGCGTTGTCTTGCCCAATCCTCCAAATCCAACAATATACAAAGTCTTAAGTTGCTGCCTTGACATCCCATCTCCATCAAATAGCTTCTCAATCTTCTCATCCTGTGTGTCCTCGATGCCCATGAGCTTTGTCATGTCTTTGTACACAGCCTTCATGCGAGGATCAACAATATTACTGGCACAATCAGTGCGTGCCTCAAGCGTGTACCTTTGACGGAGCTCGCCAAGTTCCTTGGCGAGCTCCTGCACATCTCGGATGGTGCCATAGATCTGATGGAAAGCCATGCCCTTGCCAAATAGCTTCTTGGTCCGTTTGACGAACTTATTTACTCTGTTCTTCGTGTTGTTGGAGCTGAGTTCACCATGGCGGCCGTCGTACAGATGGACCATATACGCATCCACAACATCCTCCATGTTGTAGGAGAGCTCCCGGACCTTGCCTGACTAGATTCTGACTTGCGAGTCCAGTTGCTCCGTCGGCACGTCGTCGACCTTATGGAGTCATGCACATCATCTCCGGCGTTGTGTGGAGGGACTTGATCCCCTTCTTCACACGGTTGCCGAGGGTGAATTCAGCCATGAGGAGGTCACCAAGCTTACGGACGAGGTGGCTAAGCGCCCCAGTTGCAACCTGCATGGTGCGGGTGGTGTATCAAGGGAAGGAGCAAGGCTATGTATTTCTGCACAAGTTCTATCTACAGCAAAGCTGTTTCCTCCAGTTGTCTTGTGGGATAGTGTTATACTGAAGTGAGGGAGATAGCCTCACATTGGAGCTGACTCATTTTTTCGAAACGGAGCAAAAAATTTGAGGCAAAAGATTTGCCTCCTCCATTAATTAAGAAGAGAGAGTAGAGTTTGTTACAACCATCCCACAAAATACCACATGGTGATTACTCGCATTCAATGAGTGCCCCTAGTTTTTTTTGGCCTCGCGATGCTCCAAAGATTTGCTTCTTCTAGGATGATGTTGGGTAGAATCATCGGCGGAGCACTCTTGTAACTCACATTCGAGCTGACTCATCAATTCCATCTGGTTATATTTCTTGTTTCCTTGATCTAAATATGAAAGTAACAAGCTGTCAACCGGACCGCGCTGCTAAGGCCAATTGAGAGACCTTCACCAGCATCAGGATTTGCAAGAACGAACACTTCAAGGTGGAACAGTTTGCGAAAATATCAAAAAACAAATATAATAGGGAAATGTCAGGAACATGGAAAAGGAATCACCTGGTGTAGGCCTAGCTATCACCACTAGTAGAAAACAGGGCTTTTGACCAGGCCTGGCCAGCCCATTAGTCCCGGTTCAGTTGAAGGAAATATGCCCTAGAGGCAATAATAAAGTTATTATTTATTTCCTTATTTCATGATAAATGTTTATTATTCATGCTAGAATTGTATTAACCGGAAACTTGATACATGTGTGAATACATAGACAAAACAGTGTCACTAGTATGCCTCTACTTGACTAGCTTGTTGAATCAAAGATGGTTAAGTTTCCTAGCCATAGACATGAGTTGTCATTTGATTAACGGGACCAAGTCATTAGAGAATGATTTGATTGACTTGACCCATTCCGTTAGCTTAGCATTTGATCGTTTAGTATATTTCTATTGCTTTCTTCATGACTTATACATGTTCCTATGACTTTGAGATTATGCAACTCCCGAATACCGGAAGAACACTTTGTGTGCTACCAAACGTCACAACATAACTGGGTGATCTACAGGTGTCTCCGATGGTACTTGTTGAGTTGGCATAGATCAAGATTAGGATTTTTCACTCCGATTGTCAGCGAGGTATCTCTAGGCCCTCTCGGTAATGCACATCACTATAAGCCTAGCAAGTAATGTGACTAATAAATTAGTTGCGGGATGATGCATTACGAAACAAGTAAAGAGACTTGCCGGTAATGAGATTGAACTAGGTATAGTGATACCGACGATCCAATCTCGGGCAAGTAACATACCGATGACAAAGGGAACAACGTATATTGTTATGCGGTTCGACCGATAAAGATCTTCGTAGAATATGTAGGAGCCAATATGGCATCCAGGTTCCGCTATTGGTTATTGACCAGAGAGGTGTCTAGGTCATGTCTACATAATTTTCTTAAGAGGATATTTAATTGGTTGGTTCAACCTATTGGAGCATATCACTCAAATAATTTACTGCGTAATATATTGTCTTGGACCTAAAAATTAAGGAAATCAATTATGTCAAAGGGATACTAAACTAAATTACATTTCTATTATCTATTTTGTAGATTCACCAATAGAACTTGAATGGAGAAAGCGCTACCATATAATAAAGGGGATCTGTGAAGGGTTAAATTACCTTCACCAAAAGAATGTTATGCACTTGGATCTAAAACCCGGAAATATATTATTGGACGAAGATATGATGCCGAAAATTACTGATTTGGAATTGTCAAGGTGTTTTGAGGAAGACCAAACACGGGTCATTACTAAAAATGTGGTCGCAACATGGCAAGACAGCGAAAGCCTACTGAAAGTTGAATGTTTAACTAATATAGCTGTAGTGTAAATGATATTTCACTCACTCCATACTACTAATTGTTCAAACTATATGTATTTTCAGGGGATATTTGGCACCAGAATGCTATAGCGGTGAAATCACAATCACACACACACTTGACTTGTACAGCCTTGGTGTTATAATTATAGAGATGTTGACTGAAAGAAGGGGTATCAAATTACTATTCAGAACGTATGGACACTTTCTATAGGGCACCATTCAAATTTAAATTTTAAAAATAAGGATATCATGCATTAGCACTCAATCTTCCTTCTGAAAGGCTGGTCTGTTTCATATTGTAATCATGGTTTTAATTTCCTAGGTACTTGAAATTTGGAGTAATACCATGTTGGATGCACTGCAGTGGGATCAACTAAGAGTATGCGCTGAGATTGGGATAGAGTGCACAGAAGTTGATCCGGCGAAGAGACGAGCTAGTATGAAGCATATAATTGATAGGCTTGCTGAAACATAAACCCTAAACCCTAAACCCTAAACCCTAAAAGAGTAAATCCGGTAGGCGGCACATAATTCCAACTGGTGGGACAAGCGAGCTTCTGTTCCTTCACTAGTCGGCACTTTTTTTCCCATTTGAGCCCAACAAAGTTATCACACGCCCGCTTCAGCTAACAAATAACACAGGCAAACATGTTGCATTTCGGCTCATGGATAAGAGCATGGAGTCCTCCTTCCTAAGGCTGCCATTATATGGCCTTGTGGCTCCTAACACCCCTTACACTCTCATCGTGACAACACAAGAGAAAGAAGAGATACCACAAAAGTATATCATGGACATGACCCTCCATAGTGCTACATTAATATTGGTCGGTAATGAGCCTATAATGACCTTCCGTGCCCTGCCAAACGAGTTTTTTGAAGCGACCGAGAATGCAGTTCAGGAGGTGAAACTGAAAGCATTCTTGATTATGCGACAACACATCAAAAAATCATTGTCTAAGGTAGGATATTACTATATCAACATAAGTATGATGAACTAGCTAGGTGACCTCCACACTTTCATAGTAACTTTTGTAAGTTTTTGTATGTATGTTCTTCCGTACTCTTTTACTGACACGTATATTAAAATATATTCCTTACAAATCAAAAATATTGAAAACATTAAGTAATAGATGTACCATGCAAACCTTTTTGCAATTGTTTCTTAGTGACTATTTCCCAATGAAAATTGTAGTTAATGTAGTTGATTGCCACATTGCCAATGCTATGGCAATGAAAACAGAAAAATAAGTGTTGCAAATTACACCTTGATAGAACATTATTAGACGTCAGTCTTTCCATCAAGTGGTTGGGTCGAAAAGCAATCAAAGGTCGGAATAAATCTTTGCCATTCTTTTTCATGATAAAAGGAATTACCTTGAATATTTATATCGAGCTAGTACAACCTTACGGAGGAGATCGTAGGCATCTGAATAATTGTACATAGACAAGACATCCAAAAGAGTCAAAAATTATTGTTTTACAGAAGATAAAAATAACAGCCTAGGATGAAGGACATCCTATCTGGAAAATACACCACAATCCACGTTGGAAGAAACAATCTACCATTCTAGTTTGCAAAAAAATTATTTGCCATTCTCTATATACTTCTCTAGTAACCCATATAATTGAACATGGGTGAATAAAGGTTGGTATTACTAGAATTCAAAGGTTAACGCTCTTGTGTAAATGTTACTTCACCTTTTTGTGTTGCGTTCACTTGTATTTCGTGATGGTGATGGTCCTGGCGTGCACTTACACACATACACGCATGGTTATATATTCTACAGCCAATGTCACCCCTGATTAAGGTATGTACTCTACCTTCTCTTTCTCACTTGCATGTCTGTGTAGTAAAATATGGAGGTGTTTCTCGGTTAGATATAAGATATAGTCTTGTTGAATCAGATAATATGCAAGGTAAAAGACTTCAGTAGGTATTGCTTGGACACAAACCAAGCAAAGCAACGGTGAGTGCATTTTTGTCGTTGAAAATCCATATGAAAATCCATTTTTGTATGTTGAATATTCATTTGGCACCTTTATATTTCTGGCAAGTTCTTCCATGAAAATTTTGATTCCTTTTGTTACAAAGAAACTACGGCCCCCAATGTTACTTATCTCAGGAATGGGCCAGTCCATAGTTTTATTCGGCTTGGGACCTCTATGTTCTGCGAGGAAGCACACGAATGAAATCTGTTTTTAGATTAATTATGTGTAAGCACATGGGACTGTTTTTTTTACCGGGGACCAGAAAGAGCGCTGCTATATCATTAAGAACGCTGCATACTTGCCAACAGCCATTAATCTATACGAAACGCTGCCACGAGAAATAGCCCTACTTACAAAGAGTCGGGACCGGCTAGAGATCAACCAACTGAAAATGAAATTTGGGTCAGTCGACTGACCCAAATTTGTTTCAGTCGATTTGCTGCAAGTGGGAATGGAGGGACAAAGCGCCGTATGTGTCGATCTTGAGAGTCTATCCATGCATGATCTGTAGTGCTGCTCAGGTGTGCCTTGTACGGCACTGGGTTCACTTCCATGCGATGCACGCATGCACACAACCGCACACTCTCATGAGCAATATTTAGTTCATATAGCGCCGGTCATTAGCATTTAACTAATCACTAGCACAAATGCCCGTGCGTTGCAACGGGAGAATACACCGCTTTTTATGAACCATAGTTACCAGAGTCGAGAGGGCCCTGATGAGAAACAAAAAGATGAATGATTTGAGTATCGAAACTACTTTGCATACGATGCTATCGCGTCGGAGAACGGTACGACCAGACAGGAGATCATCTCTGAATACCGCGGCCCACAAACTGAATCATCTTTGGTTGTGTCTAATCATACATTGTTGGACAGGAATTAATCGTACGTATAGCAAGGTTGTTTGAGTATATTGCGACTTCAGATTTTGAGTAAATTGACCTGTGTGTTCATTCTGAAATTTAGAAGTAGAACATGAAAAAAGAATCAATATCAATAAATCTGAAAAAACAGCAGCAGCAAACAAATCAACCTAAAATAACAATTGCAACAATAACAAGCAAACAAACCTATATTGATATTACCTGCAAGAATTCTCAACCTACGGTTTGCAATGGGGAACAAATATACCACACGCACCTAACCCAATACCCGACGCCCTCTATTTGAACTATTATACTGAATATCAGTAAGCACTCTTCCTATAATAGGCAAGGGAAAAGAAAAATCATGACTCCTAGAAAGAACTTGTGGTAAACACAAGAAACCTACAAAATTAGTCATGGAAATGATGGCCGTGCACTGCTACGGGTTGTCATCCGGATCATTGGTTGTAGAAGTAAAAAAACACTCTCATTTCCTACGATGCTTTTTCTTTAGATGCGCACTGCTCTCAAGTGGAAGGGGTGTGGTTGGAAAGGGAAGAGCACACCGAAAAGTTTGATCAAGTGCAACATGTAATCTGATTATTAAGTGAAGATATGCCAAATGCTTGCATGTGCTTCTCTGTTGAGTACAAAGTTTCCGTCACAAAACAACAGACAATTATGAATTGTGGCAAATTTTCCTTTGAAGTGCTAGCAAATCTCTGCTCAGGCATGTTGGAAACTGTCATCCCAATTATTTATAACAGCCAATAAACATCCATAGATTAAACAAAAAATTAATAGACACTCTGAACAGTTGGACGTAGACATGGTTAACTATATCAATATGCTCTTGTGTTATACTTACACAATTGTGACAAAAAATATTGTACCTCTGCCACTACTTCTAGTTCACATTGCAAGTGCAGTTATGAGATACAAACAGCCTGCTTTTGAACGTGCTAAATGCCTGTTCGTCATTGCTGATTGAAAAGCGTAATCCAGAAATCCACCAATTTCATGCATGTAGGACGATCGGAATGGCTGGCGAGTGCAGAGTGACGTGGTCTGATGAGGACAATCGCGACGGCTGGCTGAAAGGTGCACTGGGACGGGGCGCGTCGATTGCGGCAGACTGGCGGCGCAGGACTGCGATCCAGTGACTTGCCTCTGCAGTCCCCTCTCATCTGCCCTCTAATGAAGATCCAATGCTTTACAATGCGATCCATTTTACATTGGCCCAACTGAAGACAAGCCACAACAGCTACAGAAAAGCACAAGCATAGAAACACATCCACATGGCATTTGAACCAATTTGTAGCAGCGACATGGTACAGAAACAACAGCGAAATGACACAAAAACAACAACTACATAAAAGCACAAACTGGACATATTTGTAGCTCTGAACATTGAAAATATGTAGCATTAACATATAAATTGTGATCCTTCAAATTCTAGAAATGAAAAATCGAACAGCTACAGAACAAATTTGTAGCAAGGTACAGCTGAACAAATTTGTAGCCTGAACACTGGATATATTAGGCAAGTCTGCTTGCACACTTGGCTACGAGTTCATCGAAATAATGAACTGGATGCACCATAGATTTAAATCGCGGGCGAACGGAAATCGCGGAAGGAAAATTTGCCGCGAGAATTAATGAAGAAACAGCGCGATCTCCGGCGATTGCGGCGCGATCTCCCGCGATTCTGGGAAGGAGACAAATCACGGGGCTGATTTCATGCAGCAATAGCGCTCTTTTCGCCCGCGATTTTAAACTATGGGATGCACACATATGCTATAAGAACCAGTACAGGTCAATTCTTAGCATTATCAGTACATGTCAATTTCCATGCTGCTTGTCACTGAAATTCAAAAGCATCCACGCTAAGGTCAATTCTTTGTATCATCAGTCAATCCAATCCAATATAATCCACTATTTGTATATATGCTATAAGAACCAGCGGTGACGCTCCACCAAGAACCACACGTCCAGCCGGCGACGAGGATACCCGGGATTGCCGGTGGGAGGAGATGGAATTGGGGTAGGGTTGCCTCACTCACATGGTGGCTAGCGTGCCGGCGTTGGGGAGAGGTGAGGTGGGCGGGTCCGGGCAGCGAAAGCAAGGAGCTTGGTCGGGGCGGCGATCCTCCTCGATCTGCGGCCGCGTGAGGAGCTCGGTCCAGGAAGTGGTTCACCTTGCGATGTCCGGCGGCGTGAGGAGCTCGGTCCCGACAGCGGTCCTCCTCGATCTACGGCGGCGCTCCTGCCTGGCCCGTAACTGCGCTTCGCAGCAGCAGCTCCCCGGCCGCCAGTCAGGGCGCTCCTCCCTAGTCCTCACGGCGACATCGCTCGGCTGCTCGGAACTGGCCCTTCGCGGCGAAGCGTGCGAGAGCAGGGACGCTCGCGCCAAGCCGTGTTCTTTTCTTTCAGATGTTGTTTGAAGAAAACGGCTGCAGCGGACCAAAGGCTTCCTTGAATTTCATGAGCGATCGTGTGTGTTGTCCTTGACGTGATTTTTTTGCGTTTAGAGAGGAGCGTGCAGTTTCCTGATTTTCAGGGATTGATTAGCATCTGCTTTTTATGAAACGAATCGATAGATCGTTCCGTGCTAGGCGGCACCTGGTCGAGATCGTCCGGAACGGATCGAGGTTTCGGATGTGACGTCCAGATTTTGTTTTCGGTTTTCTTCTGGGATTGAGAAGGTTCTTCCCAAACTATTACATAAATCTATTTTTTAATCTCAGCCATTAATTTTTCATGTTAACATAAAATCGACGGATATAAGGTGATAACTTATGAAAAACTATGAAAGCCTCCGTTTTTTAATATAATAAAGACAAGGAAAACCAGCCATCACAGTCATTATCCGAACGGCAAAACAATGTGTTGTATATAATCATTAGTGACAATATGTGCAATGAAAACAAAATGCTTTCAAAATATTATAATAGTGCATTTGTCACATTCTACTATAATTTACATATAGTGTAAATGAAATGTTAAATTGTGATCCAAATTATATCGTATTGGACTAGACGTAGTACATACAGTGTGGGCCTTTGTGTTGGTACCGACGCGTACGAGTACAACTCGTTTACTTGTCCTATAAGACTCTCATGTATTGCCCTCATATGTACAGACGCTTACGAGTACAACTCGTTTACTTGTCCTACAAGGACTCCTATGTGTTGCCCCTCATATATACTCCATGTAGACGCACATCAGGCAGTCTGTTGTCTCGTGCTTGTAATACTCCCCCTCATGGTGATTGCGCCTCCGTGCGTCCGTGATTTTCTCCGGCAAGGGTTTCCATGTAAAAAATCCGTGTCTCTCGTGTCTTGTTTATTTCTCGTTATTATCTAACAAGTGGTATACAGAGCTGAGGTTTCAGATATGAGATTTGAGATCGGGAGATTAGGGTTGCGGCGTCCTTTGCACCGCGGCCGACACGACCTGGCGATCCGAAGCCAGATCGATCAAGTCGCCGAGTTCGACAGGAACCAAGTCGATCTACTACTGGGTCAAGTCGCGTGTTGTCTGGCCGTGTCCGAGATCGAAAAGTTTTTCCGCTGCAGCCAACTCCAGCAATGTACCGAGGCCGACGCAAATTTTGGCAGAGTCGTCGTCACATCACGGGTCGTCAAATTCCCGTGTTCCTAGTCACTGCAATTCCCGAGGAGTTCCCTCACATGAAGCTAAGTTCAGATTCGCTTTATTTGTTTCATCACCGATCAAGAACTAGTACTTTGATCAGCCAGCTACTAGTACTAGTATTTGTCACATCAAGTTACAGTTTTTTGGTCTCCCACTTCCACGTGTACACGAAACTGCCAGGTGCTACTGTTCCTTGCTTAGTTTGATCTGCATATTAAATTCTGTCAAGAATTTTTCTACGGCTTCTACTACTTTGTCTACACAGATTTATCGACTCATGGCATCCATGAAGTACGATCTTCCGTTGCTGGATCGTGACACAAGGTTTACCCTATGACAAGTCAAGATGTGAGCATTGTTGGCACAGTCCGACTATGATGAAGCACTAGATAGTTTTGGGAAGCAAAGGATTCAGGACTGGACTGATGAGGAGAAAAGAATTGATTGTAAGGCTTTGCCACAAATTCAACTCCATTTGCATACTAATATTTTGCAGGAAGTTTTGAGCGAGAAAACTGCCGCCGCTCTATGGTTAAAGCTGGAAGGGATTTGCATGACTAAAGATCTCACCAGCAAGATGCATCTGAAGCAAAAATTATTCCTGCACTAAAGAGATCATATCTGATCTAGCTGCAATGGAGGTTAAGTATGAAGAGGAAGGTATTGCTTTAATGTTACTTTATTCACTATCAAGTTTTTATACAAATTTTAGAGACACCATATTATACAGTCGTGATACTCTCACACTTAACGAAGTTTATGAAGCTTTGAACTCTAAGAAGAAGAAGAAATTAATGGTGCCTCATGATGGTTCGAGTTCATCCCAAGCCGAGGGATTATCTGTTCATGGCAGGACAAAGGAGAAGAACTCAAATAATGAGAACAGAGGCAAAAGTAAAAATGGCTACAGGGGCCGGTCGCAATCCAGAGATAAGAAATATTGCAGATATTGCAAGAGAGACGGGCATGACATCTCAGAGTGTTTCAAGTTGCAGAACAAGGAAAAGAGGAAATGTAACAAACAAGGTGAAAATTCTGCTAACGTTGCTCATGATGATAGTTCCGATGATGCCCTTGTCGTTATTGCTGGATGTGCTGAGACCAATGATGAGTGGGTACTTGACACTGCATGCACTTTTCATATGTGCCCGCATAGAGATTGGTTTAATACTTCTGATTCCACTACTTCTGCTGGTTCCGTTTTGGATTTTGATATTTCACTATGCAAGATTGAAGGCATAGGTTCTATTCGAATCAAGATGTTTGATGGCATAATCAGAACTTTGACAGATGTTCGGTATATTCCGAAGATGAAGAGAAATCTTATTTCTATGAGTGCCCTTGATGCAAAGGGGTACAAATATTCAGGTGGAGATAGTGTTTTAAAGGTTACCAAAGGTTCCCTTATTGTGATGAAAGGTGACTTATGTTCGACCGGTGGTCTTTATTACCTTCGAGGTTCTATCGTTTCAGGTAATGCTACTCCAGCTATTTCAAAGAATTCTGATTGCGATGCTGCTAACCTTTGGCATATGCGTCTTGGACATATGAGTGAACTTGGTTTAGCATAGTTAAATAAGAGAGGTCTTCTTGATGGATATGAACCTGGTAAACTGAAATTTTGTAAGCATTGTATCTTCGGCAAGCACAAGAGGGTGAAGTTCAACACTTTGACTCATACAACCGAAGGTATTCTTGATTATGTTCATTCTGATTTATGGGGACCAGCTCGCAGAAAGTCACTAGGTGGTGCAAGTTACATGCTGACTATTATTGATGATTATTCGAGAAAAGTTTGGCCTTATTTCTTGAAGCATAAATATGAAGCATTCGCAGCATTTAAGGAGTGGAAGATTATGATTGAGAGACAAACTGAAAAGAAGGTAGAAATACTTCGCACTGATAATGGTATGGAATTCTGTTCTAAGCAATTCAAGAATTATTGCAAGTATGGAAGGCATTGTCAGACATTACACCGTTCCTTATAGTCCTCAACAAAACGGTGCTGCTGAGCGTATGAACAGGACCATTATTTCCAGAGCCCGTTGCATGTTGTCCAATGCAGGTTTGCATAGGCGTTTCTGGGCCGAGGCTGCTTCCACTGCTTGTTATCTCATTAACCGTTCACCATCTATTGCTCTTAATAAAAAAACTCCAATTGAGGTATGGTCTGGTTCACCTGCGGATTATTCACAGTTGAGAGTTTTTGGTTGCAGTGCTTATGCTCATGTTGATAATGGAAAATTGGAGCCTATAGGGCTGTTTAGCGCATCTTTCTTGGTTATAAGTTTGGTGTTAAAGGTTTTAAATTGTGGAATCCTGAAACCCAGAAGGTTGTTGTTAGCAGAAATGTTATCTTCAATGAATCTGATATGTTACATGATGTTTCATCTACTAATGTTCCTGTTGATAGTGGACAACAGCCTATTGTTCAGGAGCCTACTGTTCAGGTGGAGCATGTTATTGATTCCGGCGATACATCTGGTAATGAAACTGTTGATGCACATGATGAACCCGTCGTTAATGATGATCATGTCACTCCCACTCCAAATCAGCCTATTGTTCCGCCCAGTTGGAATCTCGCACGTGAAAGAGTTAGACGAGGTACTAATAAACCCGACAGGTTAATTGAAGAGTGCAATATTGTTTCTTTTGCTTTGTCTGTTGCAGAAGAAATTGAAGGTAATGCTGAACCTTCTTCATATTCCGAGGCTATTATTGTTGGGGAACGTAGTAATTTCAAAAAAAATTCCTACGCACACGCAAGATCATGGTGATGCATAGCAACGAGAGGGGAGAGTGTTGTCTACGTACCCTCGTAGACCGAAGCGGAAGCGTTGACGCCACGTAGAGGAAGTAGTCGTACGTCCTCCCAGTCCAACCGATCCAAGCACCGTTACTTCGGCACCTCCGAGTTCTTGACACACGTACAGCTCGATGACGCACCCCGATCTTCGATCCAGCAGAGGCACGGGGAGGAGTTCCGTCAGCACGACGGCGTGGTGACGATCTTGATGTTCTCCTGTCGCAGGGCTTCTCCTAAGCACCGCTACAATATGACCGAGGTGTAATATCGTGGAGGGGGGCACCGCACACGGCTAAGGAACGATCTCAATGATCAAGTTGTGTGTCTAGGGTGCCCCCCCGCCCCCGTATATAAAGGAGGGAGGGAGGAGGAGGCCGGCCCAAGGGGGAGGCGCGCCCTAGGGGGGCAAACCTACTCCAAGTAGGTTTGGCCCCCCCTTTCCTATTCGAAGTAGGAGAAGGAAGGAAGATGGGGGAGGAGAGAAGGAAAGGGGGGGGGGGCAACCCCCCTCCCAATTCGGATTGGGCTTGGGGGGGGGGGCGCCCCTCCCTTGCTCCTTCTCCCTCCCTTCCACTAAGGCCCAATAAGGCCCATATACTTACCGGGGGGTTCCGGTAACCTTCCGGAACTCCGGTATATTTCCAATCTCACCCGGAACCTTTCCGGTGTCCAAATATATCCGTCCAATATATCAATCTTCATGTCTCGACCATTTCGAGACTCCTCATCATGTCCGTGATCACATCCAAGACTCCGAACAACATTGGGTACATCAAAATACATAAACTCATAATGAAACTGTCATCGTAACCTTAAGCGTGCGGACCCTACGGTTCGAGAACTATGTAGACATGACCGAGACACGTCTCCGGTCAATAACCAATAGCGGGACCTGGATGCCCATATTGGTTCCTACATATTCTACGAAGATCTTTATCGGTCAAACCGCATAACAACATACGTTGTTCCCTTTGTCATCGGTATGTTACTTGCCCGAGATTCGATCGTCGGTATCCAATACCTAGTTCAATCTCGTTACCGGCAAGTCTCTTTACTCGTTCCGTAATACATCATCTCACAACTAACTCATTAGTTGAAATGCTTGCAAGGCTTAAGTAATGTGTATTACCGAGAGGGCCCAGAGATACCTCTCCGACATTCGGAGTGACAAATCCTAATCTCGAAATACGCCAACTCAACAAGTACCTTCGGAGACACCTGTAGAGCACCTTTATAATCATCCAGTTACGTTGTGACGTTTGGTAGCACACAAAGTGTTCCTCCGGTAAACGGGAGTTGCATAATCTCATAGTCGTAGGAACATGTATAAGTCATGAAGGAAGCAATAGCAACATACTAAACGATCGGGTGCTAAGCTAACGGAATGGGTCATGTCAATCAGATCATTCAACTAATGATGTGACCTTGTTAATCAAATAACAACTCCTTGTTCATGGTTAGGAAACATAACCATCTTTGATTAACAAGCTAGTCAAGTAGAGGCATACTAGTGACACTCTGTTTGTCTATATATTCACACATGTATTATGTTTCCGGTTAATACAATTCTAGCATGAATAATAAACATTTATCATGATATAAGGAAATAAATAATAACTTTATTATTGCCTCTAGGGCATATTTCCTTCAGTCTCCCACTTGCACTAGAGTCAATAATCTAGATTACATAGTAATGATTCTAACACCCATGGAGTCTTGGTGTTGATCATGTTTTGCTCGTGGAAGAGGCTTAGTTAACGGGTCTGCAACATTCAGATCCGTATGTATCTTGCAAATCTCTATGTCTCCCACCTGGACTAGATCCCGGATGGAATTGAAGCGTCTCTTGATGTGCTTGGTTCTCTTGTGAAATCTGGATTCCTTCGCTAAGGCAATTGCTCCAGTATTGTCACAAAAGATTTTCATTGGACCCGATGCACTAGGTATGACACCTAGATTGGATATGAACTCCTTCATCCAGACTCCTTCATTGGCTGCTTCCGAAGCAGCTATGTATTCCGCTTCACACGTAGATCCCGCCACGACGCTTTTCTTTGAACTGCACCAACTGACAGCTCCACCGTTTAATGTAAACACGTATCCGGTTTGCGATTTAGAATCGTCCGGATCAGCGTCAAAGCTTGCATCAACGTAACCATTTACGATGAGCTCTTTGTCACCTCCATATACGAGAAACATATCCTTAGTCCTTTTCAGGTATTTCAGGATGTTCTTGACCGCTGTCCAGTGATCCACTCCTGGATTACTTTGGTACCTCCCTGCTAGACTTATAGCAAGGCACACATCAGGTCGGGTACACAGCATTGCATACATGATAGAGCCTATGGCTGAAGCATAGGGAACATTTTTCATTTTCTCTCTATCTTCTGCAGTGGTCGGGCTTTGAGTCTTACTCAACTTCACACCTTGCAATATAGGCAAGAACCCTTTCTTTGCTTGATCCATTTTGAACTTGTTCAAAACTTTGTCAAGGTATGTGCTTTGTGGAAGTCCAATTAAGCGTCTTGATCTATCTCTATTGATCTTAATGTCCAATATGTAAGCAGCTTCACCGAGGTCTTTCATTGAAAAACTTTTATTCAAGTATCCCTTTATGCTATCCAGAAATTCTATATCATTTCCAATCAATAATATGTCATCCACATATAGTATTAGAAATGCTACAGAGCTCCCACTCACTTTCTTGTAAATACAGGCTTCTCCAAAAGTATGTATAAAACCAAATGCTTTGATCACACTATCAAAACGTTTGTTCCATCTCCGAGAGGCTTGCACCAGTCCATAAATGGATCGCTGGAGCTTGCACACTTTATTAGCCCCCTTTGGATCGACAAAACCTTCTGGTTGCATCATATACAACTCTTCCTCCAGAAATCCATTCAGGAATGCATTTTTTACATCCATTTGCCAAATTTCATAATCATAAAATGCGGCAATTGCTAACATGATTCGGACAGACTTAAGCATCGCTACGGGTGAGAAGGTCTCATCATAGTCAACCCCTTGAACTTGTCGAAAACCTTTTGCAACAAGTCGAGCTTTGTAGACAGTAACATTACCGTCAGCGTCAGTCTTCTTCTTGAAGATCCATTTATTCTCAATTGCTTGCCGACCATCGGGCAAGTCAACCAAAGTCCATACTTTGTTCTCATACATGGATCCCATCTCAGATTTCATGGCTTCAAGCCATTTTGCGGAATCTGGGCTCACCATCGCTTCTTCATAGTTCGTAGGTTCATCATGATCTAGTAGCATGACTTCCAGAATAGGATTACCGTACCACTCTGGTGCGGATCTTACTCTGTTCGACCTACGAGGTTCTGTACTAACTTGATCTGAAGTTCTATGATCATCATCATCAACTTCCTCACTAGTCAGTTTTGACGTCACAGAAACTAGTTCCTGTGATGTATTATTTTCCAACAAGGGAGTAGGTACAATTACCTCATCAAGTTCTACTTTCCTCCCACTCACTTCTTTTGAGAGAAACTCCTTCTCTAGAAAGGATCCATTCTTAGCAACGAATGTCTTGCCTTCGGATCTGTGATAGAAGGTGTACCCAACTGTCTCCTTTGGGTATCCTATGAAGACACATTTCTCCGATTTGGGTTCGAGCTTATCAGGTTGAAGCTTTTTCACATAAGCATCGCAGCCCCAAACTTTAAGAAATGACAACTTTGGTTTCTTGCCAAACCATAGTTCATAAGGTGTCGTCTCAACGGATTTCGACGGTGCCCTATTTAACGTGAATGTGGCCGTCTCTAAAGCATAACCCCAAAACGATAGCGGTAAATCTGTAAGAGACATCATAGATCACACCATATCAAGTAAAGTACGATTACGACGTTCGGACACACCATTACGCTGTGGTGTTCCGGGTGGCATGAGTTGCAAAACTATTCCACATTGTTTTAAGTGTAGACCAAACTCGTAACTCAAATATTCTCCTCCATGATCAGATCGTAGAAACTTTATTTTCTTGTTACGATGATTTTCAACTTCACTCTGAAATTCTTTGAACTTTTCAAATGTTTCAGACTTATGCTTCATTAAGTAGATATACCCATATCTGCTTAAATCATCTGTGAAGGTGAGAAAATAACGATATCCGCCACGAGCCTCAACATTCATCGGACCACATACATCTGTATGTATGATTTCCAACAAATCTGTTGCTCTCTCCATAGTACCGGAGAACGGCGTTTTAGTCATCTTGCCCATAAGGCACGGTTCGCAAGTACCAAGTGATTCATAATCAAGCGGTTCCAAAAGTCCATCAGTATGGAGTTTCTTCATGCGCTTTACACCGATATGACCTAAACGGCAGTGCCACAAATAAGTTGCACTATCATTATCAACTCTGCATCTTTTGGCTTCAACACTATGAATATGTGTATCACTACTATCGAGATTCGTCAAAAATAGACCACTCTTCAAGGGTGCATGACCATAAAAGATATTACTCATATAAATAGAACAACCATTATTCTCTGATTTAAATGAATAACCGTCTCGCATCAAACAGGATCCAGATATAATGTTCATGCTCAACGCTGGCACCAAATAACAATTATTTAGGTCTAATACTAATCCCGAAGGTAGATGTAGAGGTAGCGTGCCGACCGCGATCACATCGACTTTGGAACCATTTCCCACGCGCATCGTCACCTCGTCCTTTGCCAGTGTTCGCTTAATCCGTAGTCCCTGTTTCGAGTTGCAAATATTAGCAACAGAACCAGTATCAAATACCCAGGTGCTACTGCGAGCTCTAGTAAGGTACACATCAATAACATGTATATCACATATACCTTTGTTCACCTTGCCATCCTTCTTATCCGCCAAATACTTGGGGCAGTTCCGCTTCCAGTGACCAGTCTGCTTGCAGTAGAAGCACTCAGTTTCAGACTTAGGTCCAGACTTGGGCTTCTTCTCTTGAGCAGCAACTTGTTTGCTGTTCTTCTTGAAGTTCCCCTTCTTCTTCCCTTTTCCCTTTTTCTTGAAACTAGTGGTCTTGTTAACCATCAACACTTGATGCTCCTTCTTGATTTCTACCTCCGCAGCCTTTAGCATTGCGAAGAGCTCGGGAATCGTCTTATCCATCCCTTGCATATTATAGTTCATCACGAAGCTCTTGTAGCTTGGTGGAAGTGATTGGAGAATTCTGTCAATGACGCTATCATCCGGAAGAGTAACTCCCAGTTGAATCAAGTGATTACAATACCCAGACATCTTGAGTATGTGCTCACTGACAGAACTATTCTCCTCCATCTTGCAGCTATAGAACTTATTGGAGACTTCATATCTCTCAATCTGGGCATTCTTCTGGAATATCAACTTCAACTCCTGGAACATCTCATGTGCTCCATGACGTTCAAAACGTCGTTGAAGTCCCGGTTCTGAGCCGTAAAGCATGGCACATTGAACTATCGAGTAGTCATCAGCTTTGCTCTGCCAGACGTTCTTAACGTCGTCAGTTGCATCAGTAGCAGGCCTGGCACCCAGCGGTGCTTCCAGGACGTAATTTTTCTGTGCAGCAATGAGGATAATCCTCAAGTTACGGACCCAGTCCGCGTAGTTGCTACCATCATCTTTCAACTTAGCTTTCTCAAGGAACGCATTAAAATTCAACGGAACAACAGCACGGGCCATCTATCTACAATCAACATAGACAAGCAAGGTACTATCAGGTACTAAGTTCATGATAAATTTTAGTTCAATTAATCATATTACTTAAGAACTCCCACTTAGATAGACATCTCTCTAGTCATCTAAGTGATCACGTGATCCAAATCAACTAAACCATAACCGATCATCACGTGAGATGGAGTAGTTTTCAATGGTGAACATCTTATGTTGATCATATCTACTATATGATTCACGCTCGACCTTTCGGTCTCCGTGTTCCGAGGCCATGTCTGCATATGCTAGGCTCGTCAACTTTAACCTGAGTATTCTGCGTGTGCAAAACTGGCTTGCACCCATTGTAGATGGACGTAGAGCTTATCACACCCGATCATCACGTGGTGTCTGGGCACGACGAACTTTGGCAATGGTGCATACTCAGGGAAAACACTTCTTGATAATTTTAGTGAGAGATCATCTTAAAATGCTACCGTCAATCAAAGCAAGATAAGATGCATAAAAGATAAACATCACATGCAATCAATATAAGTGATATGATATGCCCATCATCATCTTGTGCTTGTGATCTCCATCTCCGAAGCACCATCATGATCACCATCGTCACCGGCGCGACACCTTGATCTCCATCGTAGCATCGTTGTCGTTTACGCCATCTATTGCTTCTACGACTATCGCTACCGCTTAGTGATAAAGTAAAGCAATTACAGGGCGTTTGCATTTCATACAATAAAGCGACAACCATACGGCTCCTGCCAGTTGCCGATAACTTCGGTTACAAAACATGATCATCTCATACAATAAAATATAGCATCATGCCTTGGCCATATCACATCACAACATGCCCTGCAAAAACAAGTTAGACGTCCTCTACTTTGTTGTTGCAAGTTTTACGTGGCTGCTACGGGCTTAAGCAAGAACCAGTATCACTTACGCATCAAAACCACAACGATAGTTTTTCAAGTTGATGCTGTTTTAACCTTCGCAAGGACCGGGCGTAGCCACACTCGGTTCAACTATAATTGGAGAAACTGACACCCGCTAGTCACCTGTGTGCAAAGCACGGCGGTAAAACCAGTCTCGCGTAAGCGTACGCGTAATGTTGGTCCGGGCCGCTTCATCCAACAATACCGCCGAACCAAAGTATGACATGCTGGTAAGCAGTACGACTTATATCGCCCACAACTCACTTGTGTTCTACTCATGCATATAACATCAAACCATAAAAACCTAGGCTCGGATGCCACTGTTGGGGAACGTAGTAATTTCAAAAAAAAATTCCTACGCACACGCAAGATCATGGTGATGCATAGCAACGAGAGGGGAGAGTGTTGTCTACGTACCCTCATAGACCGAAGCGGAAGCGTTGACGCAACGTAGAGGAAGTAGTCGTACGTCCTCCCGGTCCAACCGATCCAAGTACCTTTACTCCGGCACCTCCGAGTTCTTGACACACGTACAGCTCGATGATGCACCCCGATCTCCGATCCAGCAAAGGCGCGGGGAGGAGTTCCGTCAGCACGACGGCGTGGTGACGATCTTGATGTTCTCCTGTCGCAGGGCTTCTCCTAAGCACCGCTACAATATGACCGAGGTGTACTATCGTGGAGGGGGGCACCGCACACGGCTAAGGAACGATCTGAATGATCAACTAGTGTGTCTAGGGTGCCCCCCCACCCCCGTATATAAAGGAGGGAGGGAGGAGGAGGCCGGCCCAAGGGGGAGGCACGCCCTAGGGGGGCAAACCTACTCCAAGTAGGTTTGGCCCCCCTTTTCCTATTCGGAGTAGGAGAAGGAAGGAAGAGGGGGGAGGAGAGAAGGAAAGGGGGGGCCGGCCCCCCTCCCAATTCGGATTGGGCTTGGGGGGGGGGCGCCCCCTCCCTTGCTCCTTCTCCCTCCCTTCCACTAAGGCCCAATAAGGCCCATATACTTACCGGGGGGTTTCGGTAACCTCCCAGAACTCCGGTATATTTCCAATCTCACCCGGTACCTTTCCGGTGTCCAAATATATCCATCCAATATATCAATCTTCATGTCTCGACCATTTCGAGACTCCTCGTCATGTCCATGATCACATCCGGGACTCCAAACAACATTCGGTACATCAAAATATATAAACTCATAATGAAACTGTCATCGTAACCTTAAGCGTGCGGACCCTACGGTTCGAGAACTATGTAGACATGACTGAGACACGTCTCCGGTCAATAACCAATAGCGGGACCTGGATGCCCATATTGGTTCCTACATATTCTACGAAGATCTTTATCGGTCAAACCGCATAACAACATACGTTGTTCCCTTTGTCATCGGTATGTTACTTGCCCGAGATTCGATCGTCGGTATCCAATACCTAGTTCAATCTCGTTACCGGCAAGTCTCTTTACTCGTTCTGCAATACATCATCTCACAACTAACTCATTAGTTGAAATGCTTGCAAGGCTTAAGCGATGTGTATTACCGAGAGGGCCCAGAGATACCTCTCCGACATTCGGAGTGACAAATCCTAATCTCGAAATACGCCAACTCAACAAGTACCTTCGGAGACACCTGTAGAGCACCTTTATAATCACCCAGTTACGTTGTGACGTTTGGTAGCACACAAAGTGTTCCTCCGGTAAACGGGAGTTGCATAATCTCAGTCATAGGAACATGTATAAGTCATGAAGGAAGCAATAGCAACATACTAAACGATCGGGTGCTAAGCTAACGGAATGGGTCATGTCAATCAGATCATTCAACTAATGATGTGACCTTGTTAATCAAATAACAACTCCTTGTTCATGGTTAGGAAACATAACCATCTTTGATTAACAAGCTAGTCAAGTAGAGGCATACTAGTGACACTCTGTTTGTCTATATATTCACACATGTATTATGTTTCCGGTTAATACAATTCTAGCATGAATAATAAACATTTATCATGATATAAGGAAATAAATAATAACTTTATTATTGCCTCTAGGGCATATTTCCTTCAATTATTTCTGGTGATAGTAATAAGTGGATGACTGCTATACATGATGAGATGGAATCACTTGAAAAGAATGACACTTGGGATTTAGTAAAATTACCTAGAGAGAAGAAACCTATTCGTTGCAAGTGGGTTTTCAAGAGGAAAGAAGGTGTTTCTCCTAATGATGAGATAAAAGCAAGGTTAGTTGCTAAAGGTTACAGTCAGATTCTAGGTATTGACTATAACGAAATCTTTTCTCCTGTTGTGAAGCATAGCTCTATTCGCACTTTACTCAGTATTGTTGCCATGCATGATCTTGAGCTTGTACAATTGGATGTTAAAACTGCATTTTTACGTGGAGAATTAGAAGAGGATATTTATATGAAACAACCTGAGGGTTTTGTTATTCCTGGAAAAGAAAAGCTTGTCTGTAAGTTAAAGAAATCTCTTTATGGATTGAAGCAATCCCCTAGACAGTCGTACAAGAGATTTGACACTTTTATGCTCTCTCAAGGTTTCAAAAGGTCCAATTATGATAGTTGTGTTTATTTGAAAAGTGTCAAAGGTTCAACTATTTATTTTCTCCTTTATGTTGATGATATGCTAATTGCTGCAAAGAGTATGTCAGAGATTAATGAACTAAAGAAGAAATTGAGTAATGAATTTAAGATGAAGGATTTGGGTGCAGCAAAGAAAACACTTGGCATGCAAATATCCAGAGATAGACCATCTGGAAAAGTGTATCTTAGTCAGAAGGGATATATTGATAAAGTTCGTCGTTTTAATATGCATAATGCCAAGCCGGTGAGTACTCCGTTACCTGCACACTTCAAATTATCATCAGCTTTATGTCCTAAGTCAGATGCAAATATTGAGTACATGTCTAGAGTTCCCTATTCGAGTGCAGTTGGTTCACTCATGCATGCCATGATTTGTTCTCGTCCTGATTTATCATATGCATTGAGTGTTGTTAGTAGATACATGGCTAATCCTGGAAAAGAGCATTGGAGAGCAGTTCAGTGGATTTTCAGATACCTGCGTTGTACTTCTAATGCTCATTTACAGTTTGGGAAAACTGGAGATGGACTTGTTGGTTTTGTTAATTCTGATTTTGCTGGTGATTTGGATAAGAGAAGATCACTCATAGGTTATGTTTTCACCATTGGTGGTTGTGTTGTGAGTTGGAGAGCAACTTTGCAGTCTATTGTGGCTTGTTCCACTACTGATGCCGAGTATATGGCTATTTCCGAGGCATGCAAAGAAGCTATCTGGTTGAGAGGTTTGTACACTGAGCTTTGTGGAGATTCATCTTGCCCTACCATATTTTCTGAGAGTCAAAGTGCCATACATCTTACAAAGAATCCAATGTATCATGAGAGGACAAAGCACATTGATGTCATATTTCATTATATTCGAGATGTTGTTGCTGAAGGAGATTTGAAGGTATGCAAGATAAGTACTCATGATAATCCTGCTGATATGATGACAAAGCCAGTTCCGACCAATAAGTTTGAGCTTTGCTCAGGCTTAGTTGGTATTTCACACTAGTCCCATGAACTTTGACGCAGAAGGTGTTTATACTGATTTGGATGGAGCTATTCACTTTCTTCGACTACTGGAGGGAATTTGGATCAAGGTGGAGATTGTTAAATTGTGATCCAAATTATACCGTATTGGACTAGACGTAGTACATACCGTGTGGGCCTTTGCGTTGGTATCGACGCGTACGAGTACAACTCGTTTACTTGTCCTACAAGGACTCCTATGTGTTGCGCCTCATATATATTCCATGTAGTCGCACCTCAGACGGTTTGTTGTCTCGTGCTTGCAATACTCCCCCTCATAGTGATTGCGCCTTCGTGCGTCCGTGGTTTTCTCTCGCTAGGGTTTCCACGTAAAAATCCATGTCTCTCGTGTCTCGTTTATTTCTCGTTATTATCTAACATGAAATAATGTATTTCCTTTAAGAAGAAAAATAAAATAAAAATAACTTGCGCACAATTTTGCATCAAAATTGCACATTGACGTAATATGCAAACATAATCATATAATCATGAAATTTCTTACATATCATATAGTATTTGTTTATATATAATTTCACTCAGCCAAAAACCGACAAAAACAAAATAAATAACCAATAAAGCAGAAAAAAGGAAAAGGAAAAATGCATACAAATAGAAATAAAAAATAAAGAATAACAAAGTCTATTATAGTGAGATTTCCGCAAAACAGGTGTTTTCTATAAATTCATGGATTAGCGACATCGATATTACCCTTACAAATGAAAAGAAAAGAAAATAAGAAAATGATATCTTTCCCTAATATAAGCATGGATTGAGTCTGTCGGGTTCTCCGTCGTGGCATTTTTACAAAAAAGATCCTATTGTTTTGTGCAGTTCACCCACACTCCTTGAAGTATGTTTGTTTAGGCAAAAAAAATGTTTCGATCCACTACCCTTCCGTCCGCAACCAAAAATAAATTGTGGCTTGCGGGGATCTTTTTTAACTGTCGAGGAGACGGAACCTTTCTTTGCATTCAATGGGATGTTCGGATATAGAGGGGATATTCGGATGGATTTCTTAGAAAGAAAGACCCCATAATAGGAAGGTGTGGCAAGACCAATTAACTGAAGTCAAAGATTTCTTCATAAAAAATTATATGCAAAGACCACATAATGGGAAGGTCTGCATGGATCAGGTACAACATGCATGTAGCGTGCATATGCCCTACATAAATCGATATGTTTTTTTACTAATTCAAGTAATTACTGATTAAGTGATACTAATTATTGAATTGATTATTTAAAACAACACCCAAACTTTTTACTAAGTCTAAAATAAGTATAGATTAAGTGATACTAATTATTCGAGTGTTACTAATTCTAAAATAATTACAGATTAAGTGATACTAACTACTCAAGTGATCATTATAAAATAACATCCAAACGAATTCAACAAAAAAAATCGGCCAGCGAAGATTTACTACTCATTTAAACAACGGTGGAGAAGGGAGTTACTAATTGTTAGTTATTTTGCACTGTTGCAACGCACTGGCACTTTTGCTAGTAAAAACTAATACATGATTTAAAAAATGATGTTTTCTATGTAAGAATGTATTCATGGCATTGGTATTACCCTTCTAGAAAAAATAAAACAAAGTCAATATAATGAAGTTTTCTATGAAAGAATAAGGCCCTTTTAAGAAGAAAGAAAATGAAAAAAAAACTTTAAAATTTTGCACACAATTTGCACTGAAATTGCACCTTTTGAAATATGCAAAGAATAAGCATATAATGACGCATTTTTCGCATTCTACTATAATATGCACATAGTTAACTGAAATAATTTATTTTCCTTTGGGAAGTAAGAAAAAAAATACTTGGCACAACTTTGCACCGAAATTGCACTTTATCGTAATATGCAATAATAATCATATAATCATGAAATTTTGGCACATATTATATAGTACTTGTTTATATATAATTACACTCAGCCAAAATCCCCCAAAAACAATAAATAATCAATAAAGGAAAGAAAAAAGGAAAAATGAAAACACATAGAAACATAAAATAAAAATAAAAAAGCAAAATTACCCACAAAGGAAAGAATAAAATTCCCAAGGAAGAATGAATTAGTGGCATTGATATTACCATTTATGCTTTTTAAAAGTATGCAAGAATAAGAACTATCAAAATTTGCACGAAATATACATAAAAATGACGCTTTTTTAAAAACATGCAAGAATAAGCACATAAAAGTGGAACTTTTGGAAAAACGAAAACCTAATAACAAATGAATAGTGAAATTGGTATTAACCTTAAAGTAGAATGAAAATGAAGTAAAGACTAAAATATTATCAGAATAATGTTTTCCCTGAAAAGAATGAATAAGTGATGCTGGTATTTCCTTTATGAAGAGAGAAAATTAAAAAAACTTGCACAACTTAGCACCGAAATCGCACTTTATCGTAATATGAAACTAATAATCATATAATCATGAAATTTGACACATATTATATAGTATTTGTATGTAGATAATTACACCCATCCATAAACCTGCAAAAAAAACAATAAAGGAAAGAAAAACGTGGTTCAAAAGAGCAAAAACGAGCCCAAGAAGCAATTCAACTTACCCAAAATAGGGATCAATCGATTCCACACAGCCCAACACACCATCAAAATGACACACAAAAGAAAAGAAAACAACACACATCTCAAAGTAGAATTGGACGGCCACAAAATCGATTGACCCAAAGAGAAATTTCCAGCTGACTGATATATAGCTAAAGTGCAAAGGGTCTGAGATGTTTACTCACGCAACGTAGTCCTAAAAAGCCTCAACACCGTCTCTAATCAAAGATACTGTTAGCACTAATCATGACCACCGCGTCATGCGGCGAGCTGTCGTGCGTGCGGCCGAGTCATCGTGCGGGGCCAGTCAGTGAAAACGGGATGTTCGTACGTGTTGGCCGAGTCTCCGACCGAGTGGAGTAGAAAGGTCTTGCATGTGGGTTGGCCGTTGTGCATGTCAGGCACCATAACTTGCGAGTCGTGCGGCCGGGACATGCTCTTGTCATAGGCTGCGGAGAAGTGCAGCGCTGCACGCAGCGCATCCACGGCTGGCACAGGGTCGCGATTTGGACCAGCCGGAAGTGCTACTTGGAGTATAGAGCGGCGGCAGCGAGCGTTATGCTTCGTATTTGCTGTATTCGGTGTACCACACAGGAGGACTGACGCACACCTGCAGATCACTATACGCGTGCAGGCTAGAGGACGTAAAACTTTACTCCAGCTGCATGTATTTGAGGCCCATGCACCAGCCGCTGTCCAAGTACCGATCGTTTTGCACGTTCTCGTTCAAACACGCACACAAGCACCGCGAGTTGTCGCGATCCATCGACACCGCCGTGCCGCGATGTCCCAGAGCTCATCTTCTGCGTGTCGTTGGTTTGTCTCCGGGACAGACCGGAACCCTGGCGTCCGTTCCTACAAGTGCCCGAACCAGGGAGTAAACCTGTTTATTTGAACAAAGATCTATCAGATGTTGCAGTTTCAGATGTTGCTTTGTGTTTTCTTTGTTCATCATTCAGTTTTGACTCCTAGAAAGAACTTGTGGTAAACACAAGAAACCTACAAAATTAGTCGAGGAAATGATGGCCGTGCATTGCTGCGGCTTGTCATCCGGATCATTGGTTGTAGAAGAAAAAAAACGCTCTCATTTCCTCCGATGCTTTTTCTTTAGATGCGCACTGCTCTCAAGTGGAAGGGGTGTGGTTGGAAAGGGAAGAGCACACCGAAAAGTTTGATCAAGTGCAACATGTAATCTGATTATTAAGTGAAGATATGCCAAATGCTTGCATGTGCTTCTCTGTTGAGTACAAAGTTTCCGTCACAAAACAACAGACAGTTATGAATTGAGGCAAATTTTCCTTTGAAGTGCTAGCAAATCTCTGCTCAGGCATGTTGGAAACTGTCATCCCAATTATTTATAACAGCCAATAAACATCCATAGATTAAACAAAAAATTAATAGACACTCTGAACAGTTGGACGTAGACATGGTTAACTATATCAATATGCTCTTGTGTTATACTTACACAATTGTGACAAAAAATATTGTACCTCTGCCACTACTTCTAGGTCACATTGCAAGTGCAGTTATGAGATACAAACAGCCTGCTTTTGAACGTGCCAAATGCCTGTTCGTCATTGCTGATTGAAAAGCGTAATCCAAAAATCCACCAATTTCATGCATGTAGGACGATCGGAATGGCTGGCGAGTGCAGAGTGACGTGGTGTGATGAGGACAATCGCGATGGCTGGCTGACAGGCGCACTGGGACGGGGCGCGTCGATCGCGGCAGACTGGCGGCGCAGGACTGCGATCCAGTGACTTGCCTCTGCAGTCCCCTCTCATCTGCCCTCTAATGAAGATCCAATGCTTTACAATGCGATCCAGTTTACATTGGCCCAACTGAAGACAAGCCACAACAGCTACAGAAAAGCACAAGCATAGAAACACATCCACATGGCATTTGAACCAATTTGTAGCAGCGACATGGTACAGAAACAACAGCGAAATGACACAAAAACAACAACTACAGAAGAGCACAGACTGGACATATTTGTAGCTCTGAACATTGAAAATATGTAGCATTAACATATAAATTGTGATCCTTCAAATTCTAGCAATGAAAAATCGAACAGCTACAGAACAAATTTGTAGCAAGGTACAGCTGAACAAATTTGTAGCCTGAACACTGGATATATTAGGCAAGTCTGCTTGCACACTTGGCTACGAGTTCATCGAAATAATGAACTGGATGCACCACAGATTTAAATCGCGGGCGAACGGAAATCGCGGAAGGAAAATTTGCCGCGAGAATTAATGAAGAAACAGCGCGATCTCCGGCGATTGCGGCGCGATCTCCCGCGATTCTGGGAAGGAGACAAATCACGGGGCTGATTTCATGCAGCAATAGCGCTCTTTTCGCCCGCGATTTTAAACTATGGGATGCACACATATGCTATAAGAACCAGTACAGGTCAATTCTTAGCATTATCAGTACATGTCAATTTCCATGCTACTTGTCACTGAAATTCAAAAGCATCGACGGTAAGGTCAATTCTTTGTATCATCAGTCAATCCAATCCAATATAATCCACTATTTGTATATATGCTATAAGAACCAGCGGTGACGCTCCACCAAGAACCACACGTCCAGCCGGCCACGAGGATACCCGGGATTGCCGGTGGAAGGAGATGGAATTGGGGTAGGGTTGCCTCACTCACATGGTGGCTAGCGTGCCGGCGTTGGGGAGAGGTGAGGTGGGCGGGTCCGGGCAGCGAAAGCAAGGAGCTTGGTCGGGGCGGCGATCCTCCTCGATCTGCGGCCGCGTGAGGAGCTCGGTCCAGGAAGTGGTTCACCTTGCGATGTCCGGCGGCGTGAGGAGCTCGGTCCCGACAGCGGTCCTCCTCGATCTACGGCGGCGCTCCTGCCCGGCCCGTAACTGCGCTTCGCAGCAGCAGCTTCCCGGCCGCCCGTCAGGGCGCTCCTCCCTAGTCCTCACGGCGACATCGCTCGGCTGCTCGGAACCGGCCCTTCGCGGCGAAGCGCGCGAGAGCAGGGACGCTCGCGCCATGCCGTGTTCTTTTCTTTCAGATGTTGTTTGAAGAAAACGGCTGCAGCGGACCAAAGGCTTCCTTGAATTTCATGAGCGATCGTGTGTGTGGTCCTTGACGTGATTTTTTTGCGTTTAGAGAGGAGCGTGCAGTTTCCTGATTTTCAGGGATTGATTAGCATCTGTTTTTTTATGAAACGAATCGATAGATCATTCCGTGCTAGGCGGCACCTGGTCGAGATCGTCCGGAACGGATCGAGGTTTCGGATGTGACGTCCAGATTTTGTTTTCGGTTTTCTTCTGGAATTGAGAAGGTTCTTCCCAAACTATTACATAGATCTATTTTTTAATCTCAGCCATTAATTTTTCATGTTAACATAAAATCGACGGATATCAAGTGATAACTTATGAAAAACTATGAAAGCCTCCGTTTTTTAATATTAGATAAAGACAAGGAAAACCAGCCATCACAGTCATTATCCGAACGGCAAAACAATGTGTTGTATATAATCATTAGTGACAATATGTGCAATGAAAACAAAATGCTTTCAAAATATTAAAATAGTGCATTTTTCACATTCTACTATAATTTACATATAGTGTAAATGAAATGTTAAATTGTGATCCAAATTATATCGTATTGGACTAGACGTAGTACATACAGTGTGGGCCTTTGTGTTGGTACCGACGCGTACGAGTACAACTCGTTTACTTGTCCTATAAGACTCTCATGTATTGCCCTCATATGTACAGACGCTTACGAGTACAACTCGTTTACTTGTCCTACAAGGACTCCTATGTGTTGCCCCTCATATATACTCCATGTAGACGCACATCAGGCAGTCTGTTGTCTCGTGCTTGTAATACTCCCCCTCATGGTGATTGCGCCTCCGTGCGTCCGTGATTTTCTCCGGCAAGGGTTTCCATGTAAAAAATCCGTGTCTCTCGTGTCTTGTTTATTTCTCGTTATTATCTAACAAGTGGTATACAGAGCTGAGGTTTCAAATATGAGATTTGAGATCGGGAGATTAGGGTTGCGGCGTCCTTTGCACCGCGGCCGACACGACCTGGCGATCCGAAGCCAGATCGATCAAGTCGCCGAGTTCGACAGGAACCAAGTCGATCTACTACTAGGTCAAGTCGCGTGTTGTCTGGCCGTGTCCGAGATCGAAAAGTTTTTCCGCTGCAGCCAACTCCAGCAATGTACCGAGGCCGACGCAAATTTTGGCAGAGTTGTCATCACATCACGGGTCGTCAAATTCCCGTGTTCCTAGTCACTGCAATTCCCGAGGAGTTCCCTCACATGAAGCTAAGTTCAGATTCGCTTTATTTGTTTCATCACCGATCAAGAACTAGTACTTTGATCAGCCAGCTACTAGTACTAGTATTTGTCACATCAAGTTACAGTTTTTTGGTCTCCCACTTCCACGTGTACACGAAACTGCCATGTGCTACTGTTCCTTGCTTAGTTTGATCTGCATATTAAATTCTGCCAAGAATTTTTCTACGGCTTCTACTACTTTGTCTACACAGATTTATCGACTCATGGCATCCATGAAGTACGATCTTCCGTTGCTGGATCGTGACACAAGATTTACCCTATGGCAAGTCAAGATGTGAGCATTGTTGGCACAGTCCGACTATGATGAAGCACTAGATAGTTTTGGGAAGCAAAGGATTCAGGACTGGACTGATGAGGAGAAAAGAATTGATTGTAAGGCTTTGCCACAAATTCAACTCCATTTGCATACTAATATTTTGCAGGAAGTTTTGAGCGAGAAAACTGCCGCCGCTCTATGGTTAAAGCTGGAAGGGATTTGCATGACTAAAGATCTCACCAGCAAGATGCATCTGAAGCAAAAATTATTCCTGCACTAAAGAGATCATATCTGATCTAGCTGCAATGGAGGTTAAGTATGAATAGGAAGGTATTGCTTTAATGTTACTTTATTCACTATCAAGTTTTTATACAAATTTTAGAGACACCATATTATACAGTCGTGATACTCTCACACTTAACGAAGTTTATGAAGCTTTGAACTCTAAGAAGAAGAAGAAATTAATGGTGCCTCATGATGGTTCGAGTTCATCCCAAGCCGAGGGATTATCTGTTCATGGCAGGACAAAGGAGAAGAACTCAAATAATGAGAACAGAGGCAAAAGTAAAAATGGCTACAGGGGCCGGTCGCAATCCAGAGATAAGAAATATTGCAGATATTGCAAGAGAGACGGGCATGACATCTCAGAGTGTTTCAAGTTGCAGAACAAGATAAAGAGGAAATGTAACAAACAAGGTGAAAATTCTGCTAACGTTGCTCATGATGATAGTTCCGATGATGCCCTTGTCGTTATTGCTGGATGTGCTGAGACCAATGATGAGTGGGTACTTGACACTGCATGCACTTTTCATATGTGCCCGCATAGAGATTGGTTTAATACTTTTGATTCCACTACTTCTGCTGGTTCCGTTTTGGATTTTGATATTTCACTATGCAAGATTGAAGGCATAGGTTCTATTCGAATCAAGATGTTTGATGGCATAATCAGAACTTTGACAGATGTTCGGTATATTCCGAAGATGAAGAGAAATCTTATTTCTATGAGTGCCCTTGATGCAAAGGGGTACAAATATTCAGGTGGAGATAGTGTTTTAAAGGTTACCAAAGGTTCCCTTATTGTGATGAAAGGTGACTTATGTTCGACCAGTGGTCTTTATTACCTTCGAGGTTCTACCGTTTCAGGTAATGCTACTCCAGCTATTTCAAAGAATTCTGATTGCGATGCTACTAACCTTTGGCATATGCGTCTTGGACATAGGAGTGAACTTGGTTTAGCATAGTTAAATAAGAGAGGTCTTCTTGATGGATATGAACCTGGTAAACTGAAATTTTGTAAGCATTGTATCTTCGGCAAGCACAAGAGGGTGATGTTCAACACTTCGACTCATACAACCGAAGGTATTCTTGATTATGTTCATTCTGATTTATGGGGACCATCTCGCAGAAAGTCACTAGGTGGTGCAAGTTACATGCTGACTATTATTGATGATTATTCGAGAAAAGTTTGGCCTTATTTCTTGAAGCATAAATATGAAGCATTCTCAGCATTTAAGGAGTGGAAGATTATGATTGAGAGACAAACTGAAAAGAAGGTAGAAATACTTCGCACTGATAATGGTATGGAATTCTGTTCTAAGCAATTCAAGAATTATTGCAAGTATGAAGGCATTGTCAGACATTACACCGTTCCTTATAGTCCTCAACAAAACGGTGCTGCTGAGCGTATGAACAGGACCATTATTTCCAGAGCCCGTTGCATGTTGTCCAATGCAGGTTTGCATAGGCGTTTCTGGGCCGAGGCTGCTTCCACTGCTTGTTATCTCATTAACCGTTCACCATCTATTGCTCTTAATAAAAAAACTCCAATTGAGGTATGGTCTGGTTCACCTGCTGATTATTCACAGTTGAGAGTTTCTGGTTGCAGTGCTTATGCTCATGTTGATAATGGAAAATTGGAGCCTATAGGGCTGTTTAGCGCATCTTTCTTGGTTATAAGTTTGGTGTTAAAGGTTTTAAATTGTGGAATCCTGAAACCCAGAAGGTTGTTGTTAGCAGAAATGTTATCTTCAATGAATCTGATATGTTACATGATGTTTCATCTACTAATGTTCCTGTTGATAGTGGACAACAGCCTATTGTTCAGGAGCCTACTGTTCAGGTGGAGCAGGTTATTGATTCCGGCGATACATCTGGTAATGAAACTGTTGATGCACATGATGAACCCGTCGTTAATGATGATCATGTCACTCCCACTCCAAATCAGCCTATTGTTCCGCCCAGTTGGAATCTCGCACGTGAAAGAGTTAGACGAGGTACTAATAAACCCGACAGGTTAATTGAAGAGTGCAATATTGTTTCTTTTGCTTTGTCTGTTGCAGAAGAAATTGAAGGTAATGCTGAACCTTCTTCATATTCCGAGGCTATTATTGTTGGGGAACGTAGTAATTTCAAAAAAAATTCCTACGCACACGCAAGATCATGGTGATGCATAGCAACGAGAGGGGAGAGTGTTGTCTACGTACCCTCGTAGACCGAAGCGGAAGCGTTGACGCCACGTAGAGGAAGTAGTCGTACGTCCTCCCAGTCCAACCGATCCAAGCACCGTTACTTCGGCACCTCCGAGTTCTTGACACACGTACAGCTCGATGACGCACCCCGATCTTCGATCCAGCAGAGGCGCGGGGAGGAGTTCCGTCAGCACGACGGCGTGGTGACGATCTTGATGTTCTCCTGTCGCAGGGCTTCTCCTAAGCACCGCTACAATATGACCGAGGTGTAATATCGTGGAGGGGGGCACCGCACACGGCTAAGGAACGATCTCAATGATCAACTTGTGTGTCTAGGGTGCCCCCCCGCCCCCGTATATAAAGGAGGGAGGGAGGAGGAGGCCGGCCCAAGGGGGAGGCGCGCCCTAGGGGGGCAAACCTACTCCAAGTAGGTTTGGCCCCCCCTTTCCTATTCGAAGTAGGAGAAGGAAGGAAGATGGGGGAGGAGAGAAGGAAAGGGGGAGGGGGGGGGGCGACCCCCCTCCCAATTCGGATTGGGCTTGGGGGGGGGGCGCCCCTCCCTTGCTCCTTCTCCCTCCCTTCCACTAAGGCCCAATAAGGCCCATATACTTACCGGGGGGTTCCGGTAACCTTCCGGAACTCCGGTATATTTCCAATCTCACCCGGAACCTTTCCGGTGTCCAAATATATCCGTCCAATATATCAATCTTCATGTCTCGACCATTTCGAGACTCCTCGTCATGTCCGTGATCACATCCGAGACTCCGAACAACATTGGGTACATCAAAATACATAAACTCATAATGAAACTGTCATCGTAACCTTAAGCGTGCGGACCCTACGGTTCGAGAACTATGTAGACATGACCGAGACACGTCTCCGGTCAATAACCAATAGCGGGACCTGGATGCCCATATTGGTTCCTACATATTCTACGAAGATCTTTATCGGTCAAACCGCATAACAACATACGTTGTTCCCTTTGTCATCGGTATGTTACTTGCCCGAGATTCGATCGTCGGTATCCAATACCTAGTTCAATCTCGTTACCGGCAAGTCTCTTTACTCGTTCCGTAATACATCATCTCACAACTAACTCATTAGTTGAAATGCTTGCAAGGCTTAAGTAATGTGTATTACCGAGAGGGCCCAGAGATACCTCTCCGACATTCGGAGTGACAAATCCTAATCTCGAAATACGCCAACTCAACAAGTACCTTCGGAGACACCTGTAGAGCACCTTTATAATCATCCAGTTACGTTGTGATGTTTGGTAGCACACAAAGTGTTCCTCCGGTAAACGGGAGTTGCATAATCCCATAGTCGTAGGAACATGTATAAGTCATGAAGGAAGCAATAGCAACATACTAAACGATCGGGTGCTAAGCTAACGGAATGGGTCATGTCAATCAGATCATTCAACTAATGATGTGACCTTGTTAATCAAATAACAACTCCTTGTTCATGGTTAGGAAACATAACCATCTTTGATTAACAAGCTAGTCAAGTAGAGGCATACTAGTGACACTCTGTTTGTCTATATATTCACACATGTATTATGTTTCCGGTTAATACAATTCTAGCATGAATAATAAACATTTATCATGATATAAGGAAATAAATAATAACTTTATTATTGCCTCTAGGGCATATTTCCTTCAGTCTCCCACTTGCACTAGAGTCAATAATCTAGATTACATAGTAATGATTCTAACACCCATGGAGTCTTGGTGTTGATCATGTTTTGCTCGTGGAAGAGGCTTAGTTAACGGGTCTGCAACATTCAGATCCGTATGTATCTTGCAAATCTCTATGTCTCCCACCTGGACTAGATCCCGGATGGAATTGAAGCGTCTCTTGATGTGCTTGGTTCTCTTGTGAAATCTGGATTCCTTCGCTAAGGCAATTGCTCCAGTATTGTCACAAAAGATTTTCATTGGACCCGATGCACTAGGTATGACACCTAGATTGGATATGAACTCCTTCATCCAGACTCCTTCATTGGCTGCTTCCGAAGCAGCTATGTATTCCGCTTCACACGTAGATCCCGCCACGACGCTTTTCTTTGAACTGCACCAACTGACAGCTCCACCGTTTAATGTAAACACGTATCCGGTTTGCGATTTAGAATCGTCCGGATCAGCGTCAAAGCTTGCATCAACGTAACCATTTACGATGAGCTCTTTGTCACCTCCATATACGAGAAACATATCCTTAGTCCTTTTCAGGTATTTCAGGATGTTCTTGACCGCTGTCCAGTGATCCACTCCTGGATTACTTTGGTACCTCCCTGCTAGACTTATAGCAAGGCACACATCAGGTCGGGTACACAGCATTGCATACATGATAGAGCCTATGGCTGAAGCATAGGGAACATTTTTCATTTTCTCTCTATCTTCTGCAGTGGTCGGGCTTTGAGTCTTACTCAACTTCACACCTTGCAATATAGGCAAGAACCCTTTCTTTGCTTGATCCATTTTGAACTTGTTCAAAACTTTGTCAAGGTATGTGCTTTGTGGAAGTCCAATTAAGCGTCTTGATCTATCTCTATTGATCTTAATGTCCAATATGTAAGCAGCTTCACCGAGGTCTTTCATTGAAAAACTTTTATTCAAGTATCCCTTTATGCTATCCAGAAATTCTATATCATTTCCAATCAATAATATGTCATCCACATATAGTATTAGAAATGCTACAGAGCTCCCACTCACTTTCTTGTAAATACAGGCTTCTCCAAAAGTCTGTATAAAACCAAATGCTTTGATCACACTATCAAAACGTTTGTTCCATCTCCGAGAGGCTTGCACCAGTCCATAAATGGATCGCTGGAGCTTGCACACTTTATTAGCCCCCTTTGGATCGACAAAACCTTCTGGTTGCATCATATACAACTCTTCCTCCAGAAATCCATTCAGGAATGCAGTTTTTACATCCATTTGCCAAATTTCATAATCATAAAATGCGGCAATTGCTAACATGATTCGGACAGACTTAAGCATCGCTACGGGTGAGAAGGTCTCATCATAGTCAACCCCTTGAACTTGTCGAAAACCTTTTGCAACAAGTCGAGCTTTGTAGACAGTAACATTACCGTCAGCGTCAGTCTTCTTCTTGAAGATCCATTTATTCTCAATTGCTTGCCGACCATCGGGCAAGTCAACCAAAGTCCATACTTTGTTCTCATACATGGATCCCATCTCAGATTTCATGGCTTCAAGCCATTTTGCGGAATCTGGGCTCACCATCGCTTCTTCATAGTTCGTAGGTTCATCATGATCTAGTAGCATGACTTCCAGAATAGGATTACCGTACCACTCTGGTGCGGATCTTACTCTGTTCGACCTACGAGGTTTTGTACTAACTTGATCTGAAGTTCTATGATCATCATCATCAACTTCCTCACTAGTCAGTTTTGACGTCACAGAAACTAGTTCCTGTGATGTATTATTTTCCAACAAGGGAGTAGGTACAATTACCTCATCAAGTTCTACTTTCCTCCCACTCACTTCTTTTGAGAGAAACTCCTTCTCTAGAAAGGATCCATTCTTAGCAACGAATGTCTTGCCTTCGGATCTGTGATTGAAGGTGTACCCAACTGTCTCCTTTGGGTATCCTATGAAGACACATTTCTCCGATTTGGGTTCGAGCTTATCAGGTTGAAGCTTTTTCACATAAGCATCGCAGCCCCAAACTTTAAGAAATGACAACTTTGGTTTCTTGCCAAACCATAGTTCATAAGGTGTCGTCTCAACGGATTTCGACGGTGCCCTATTTAACGTGAATGTGGCCGTCTCTAAAGCATAACCCCAAAACGATAGCGGTAAATCTGTAAGAGACATCATAGATCGCACCATATCAAGTAAAGTACGATTACGACGTTCGGACACACCATTACGCTGTGGTGTTCCGGGTGGCATGAGTTGCAAAACTATTCCACATTGTTTTAAGTGTAGACCAAACTCGTAACTCAAATATTCTCCTCCATGATCAGATCGTAGAAACTTTATTTTCTTGTTACGATGATTTTCAACTTCACTCTGAAATTCTTTGAACTTTTCAAATGTTTCAGACTTATGCTTCATTAAGTAGATATACCCATATCTGCTTAAATCATCTGTGAAGGTGAGAAAATAACGATATCCGCCACGAGCCTCAACATTCATCGGACCACATACATCTGTATGTATGATTTCCAACAAATCTGTTGCTCTCTCCATAGTACCGGAGAACGGCGTTTTAGTCATCTTGCCCATAAGGCACGGTTCGCAAGTACCAAGTGATTCATAATCAAGCGGTTCCAAAAGTCCATCAGTATGGAGTTTCTTCATGCGCTTTACACCGATATGACCTAAACGGCAGTGCCACAAATAAGTTGCACTATCATTATCAACTCTGCATCTTTTGGCTTCAACACTATGAATATGTGTATCACTACTATCGAGATTCATCAAAAATAGACCACTCTTCAAGGGTGCATGACCATAAAAGATATTACTCATATAAATAGAACAACCATTATTCTCTGATTTAAATGAATAACCGTCTCGCATCAAACAGGATCCAGATATAATGTTCATGCTCAACGCTGGCACCAAATAACAATTATTTAGGTCTAATACTAATCCCGAAGGTAGATGTAGAGGTAGCGTGCCGACCGCGATCACATCGACTTTGGAACCATTTCCCACGCGCATCGTCACCTCGTCCTTTGCCAGTGTTCGCTTAATCCGTAGTCCCTGTTTCGAGTTGCAAATATTAGCAACAGAACCAGTATCAAATACCCAGGTGCTACTGCGAGCTCTAGTAAGGTACACATCAATAACATGTATATCACATATACCTTTGTTCACCTTGCCATCCTTCTTATCCGCCAAATACTTGGGGCAGTTCCGCTTCCAGTGACCAGTCTGCTTGCAGTAGAAGCACTCAGTTTCAGACTTAGGTCCAGACTTGGGCTTCTTCTCTTGAGCAGCAACTTGTTTGCTGTTCTTCTTGAAGTTCCCCTTCTTCTTCCCTTTTCCCTTTTTCTTGAAACTAGTGGTCTTGTTAACCATCAACACTTGATGCTCCTTCTTGATTTCTACCTCCGCAGCCTTTAGCATTGCGAAGAGCTCGGGAATCGTCTTATCCATCCCTTGCATATTATAGTTCATCACGAAGCTCTTGTAGCTTGGTGGAAGTGATTGGAGAATTCTGTCAATGACGCTATCATCCGGAAGAGTAACTCCCAGTTGAATCAAGTGATTACAATACCCAGACATCTTGAGTATGTGCTCACTGACAGAACTATTCTCCTCCATCTTGCAGCTATAGAACTTATTGGAGACTTCATATCTCTCAATCTGGGCATTCTTCTGGAATATCAACTTCAACTCCTGGAACATCTCATGTGCTCCATGACGTTCAAAACATCGTTGAAGTCCCGGTTCTAAGCCGTAAAGCATGGCACATTGAACTATCGAGTAGTCATCAGCTTTGCTCTGCCAGACGTTCTTAACGTCGTCAGTTGCATCAGTAGCAGGCCTGGCACCCAGCGGTGCTTCCAGGACGTAATTTTTCTGTGCAGCAATGAGGATAATCCTCAAGTTACGGACCCAGTCCGCGTAGTTGCTACCATCATCTTTCAACTTAGCTTTCTCAAGGAACGCATTAAAATTCAACGGAACAACAGCACGGGCCATCTATCTACAATCAACATAGACAAGCAAGATACTATCAGGTACTAAGTTCATGATAAATTTTAGTTCAATTAATCATATTACTTAAGAACTCCCACTTAGATAGACATCTCTCTAGTCATCTAAGTGATCACGTGATCCAAATCAACTAAACCATAACCGATCATCATGTGAGATGGAGTAGTTTTCAATGGTGAACATCTTATGTTGATCATATCTACTATATGATTCACGCTCGACCTTTCGGTCTCCGTGTTCCGAGGCCATGTCTGCATATGCTAGGCTCGTCAAGTTTAACCTGAGTATTCTGCGTGTGCAAAACTGGCTTGCACCCATTGTAGATGGACGTAGAGCTTATCACACCCGATCATCACGTGGTGTCTGGGCACGACGAACTTTGGCAATGGTGCATACTCAGGGAAAACACTTCTTGATAATTTTAGTGAGAGATCATCTTAAAATGCTACCGTCAATCAAAGCAAGATAAGATGCATAAAAGATAAACATCACATGCAATCAATATAAGTGATATGATATGCCCATCATCATCTTGTGCTTGTGATCTCCATCTCCGAAGCACCATCATGATCACCATCGTCACCGGCGCGACACCTTGATCTCCATCGTAGCATCGTTGTCGTTTACGCCATCTATTGCTTCTACGACTATCGCTACCGCTTAGTGATAAAGTAAAGCAATTACAGGGCGTTTGCATTTCATACAATAAAGCGACAACCATACGGCTCCTGCCAGTTGCCGATAACTTCGGTTACAAAACATGATCATCTCATACAATAAAATATAGCATCATGCCTTGGCCATATCACATCACAACATGCCCTGCAAAAACAAGTTAGACGTCCTCTACTTTGTTGTTGCAAGTTTTACGTGGCTGCTACGGGCTTAAGCAAGAACCAATCTCACTTACGCATCAAAACCACAACGATAGTTTGTCAAGTTGATGCTGTTTTAACCTTCGCAAGGACCGGGCGTAGCCACACTCGGTTCAACTATAATTGGAGAAACTAACACCCGCTAGTCACCTGTGTGCAAAGCACGGCGGTAAAACCAGTCTCGCGTAAGCGTACGCGTAATGTCGGTCCGGGCCGCTTCATCCAACAATACCGCCGAACCAAAGTATGACATGCTGGTAAGCAGTACGACTTATATCGCCCACAACTCACTTGTGTTCTACTCATGCATATAACATCAAACCATAAAAACCTAGGCTCGGATGCCACTGTTGGGGAACGTAGTAATTTCAAAAAAAAATTCCTACGCACACGCAAGATCATGGTGATGCATAGCAACGAGAGGGGAGAGTGTTGTCTACGTACCCTCGTAGACCGAAGCGGAAGCGTTGACGCAACGTAGAGGAAGTATTCGTACGTCCTCCCGGTCCAACCGATCCAAGTACCTTTACTCCGGCACCTCCGAGTTCTTGACACACGTACAGCTCGATGATGCACCCCGATCTCCGATCCAGCAAAGGCGCGGGGAGGAGTTCCGTCAGCACGACGGCGTGGTGACGATCTTGATGTTCTCCTGTCGCAGGGCTTCTCCTAAGCACCGCTACAATATGACCGAGGTGTACTATCGTGGAGGGGGGCACCGCACACGGCTAAGGAACGATCTGAATGATCAACTAGTGTGTCTAGGGTGCCCCCCCGCCCCCGTATATAAAGGAGGGAGGGAGGAGGAGGCCGGCCCAAGGGGGAGGCACGCCCTAGGGGGGCAAACCTACTCCAAGTAGGTTTGGCCCCCCTTTTCCTATTCGGAGTAGGAGAAGGAAGGAAGAGGGGGGAGGAGAGAAGGAAAGGGGGGGCCGGCCCCCCTCCCAATTCGGATTGGGCTTGGGGGGGGGGCGCCCCCTCCCTTGCTCCTTCTCCCTCCCTTCCACTAAGGCCCAATAAGGCCCATATACTTACCGGGGGGTTTCGGTAACCTCCCAGAACTCCGGTATATTTCCAATCTCACCCGGAACCTTTCCGGTGTCCAAATATATCCATCCAATATATCAATCTTCATGTCTCGACCATTTCGAGACTCCTCGTCATGTCCATGATCACATCCGGGACTCCAAACAACATTCGGTACATCAAAATATATAAACTCATAATGAAACTGTCATCGTAACCTTAAGCGTGCGGACCCTACGGTTCGAGAACTATGTAGACATGACCGAGACACGTCTCCGGTCAATAACCAATAGCGGGACCTGGATGCCCATATTGGTTCCTACATATTCTACGAAGATCTTTATCGGTCAAACCGCATAACAACATACGTTGTTCCCTTTGTCATCGGTATGTTACTTGCCCGAGATTCGATCGTCGGTATCCAATACCTAGTTCAATCTCGTTACCGGCAAGTCTCTTTACTCGTTCCGTAATACATCATCTCACAACTAACTCATTAGTTGAAATGCTTGCAAGGCTTAAGCGATGTGTATTACCGAGAGGGCCCAGAGATACCTCTCCGACATTCGGAGTGACAAATCCTAATCTCGAAATACGCCAACTCAACAAGTACCCTCGGAGACACCTGTAGAGCACCTTTATAATCACCCAGTTACGTTGTGACGTTTGGTAGCACACAAAGTGTTCCTCCGGTAAACGGGAGTTGCATAATCTCAGTCATAGGAACATGTATAAGTCATGAAGGAAGCAATAGCAACATACTAAACGATCGGGTGCTAAGCTAACGGAATGGGTCATGTCAATCAGATCATTCAACTAATGATGTGACCTTGTTAATCAAATAACAACTCCTTGTTCATGGTTAGGAAACATAACCATCTTTGATTAACAAGCTAGTCAAGTAGAGGCATACTAGTGACACTCTGTTTGTCTATATATTCACACATGTATTATGTTTCTGGTTAATACAATTCTAGCATGAATAATAAACATTTATCATGATATAAGGAAATAAATAATAACTTTATTATTGCCTCTAGGGCATATTTCCTTCAATTATTTCTGGTGATAGTAATAAGTGGATGACTGCTATACATGATGAGATGGAATCACTTGAAAAGAATGACACTTGGGATTTAGTAAAATTACCTAGAGAGAAGAAACCTATTCGTTGCAAGTGGGTTTTCAAGAGGAAAGAAGGTGTTTCTCCTAATGATGAGATAAAAGCAAGGTTAGTTGCTAAAGGTTACAGTCAGATTCTAGGTATTGACTATAACGAAATCTTTTCTCATGTTGTGAAGCATAGCTCTATTCGCACTTTACTAAGTATTGTTGCCATGCATGATCTTGAGCTTGTACAATTGGATGTTAAAACTGCATTTTTACGTGGAGAATTAGAAGAGGATATTTATATGAAACAGCCTGAAGGTTTTGTTATTCCTGGAAAAGAAAAGCTTGTCTGTAAGTTAAAGAAATCTCTTTATGGATTGAAGCAATCCCCTAGACAGTGGTACAAGAGATTTGACACCTTTATGCTCTCTCAAGGTTTCAAAAGGTCTAATTATGATAGTTGTGTTTATTTGAAAAGTGTCAAAGGTTCAACTATTTATTTTCTCCTTTATGTTGATGATATGCTAATTGCTGCAAAGAGTATGTCAGAGATTAATGAACTAAAGAAGAAATTGAGTAATGAATTTAAGATGAAGGATTTGGGTGCAGCAAAGAAAACACTTGGCATGCAAATATCCAGAGATAGACCATCTGGAAAAGTGTATCTTAGTCAGAAGGGATATATTGATAAAGTTCGTCGTTTTAATATGCATAATGCCAAGCCGGTGAGTACTCCGTTACCTGCACACTTCAAATTATCATCAGCTTTATGTCCTAAGTCAGATGCAAATATTGAGTACATGTCTAGAGTTCCCTATTCGAGTGCAGTTGGTTCACTCATGCATGCCATGGTTTGTTCTCGTCCTGATTTATCATATGCATTGAGTGTTGTTAGTAGATACATGGCTAATCCTGGAAAAGAGCATTGGAGAGCAGTTCAGTGGATTTTCAGATACCTGCGTTGTACTTCTAATGCTTATTTACAGTTTGGGAAAACTGGAGATGGACTTGTTGGTTTTGTTAATTCTGATTTTGCTGGTGATTTGGATAAGAGAAGATCACTCATAGGTTATGTTTTCACCATTGGTGGTTGTGTTGTGAGTTGGAGAGCAACTTTGCAGTCTATTGTGGCTTGTTCCACTACTGATGCCGAGTATATGGCTATTTCCGAGGCATGCAAAGAAGCTATCTGGTTGAGAGGTTTGTACACTGAGCTTTGTGGAGATTCATCTTGCCCTACCATATTTTCTGATAGTCAAAGTGCCATACATCTTACAAAGAATCCAATGTATCATGAGAGGACAAAGCACATTGATGTCATATTTCATTATATTCGAGATGTTGTTGCTGAAGGAGATTTGAAGGTATGCAAGATAAGTACTCATGATAATCCTGCTGATATGATGACAAAGCCAGTTCCGACCAATAAGTTTGAGCTTTGCTCAGGCTTAGTTGGTATTTCACACTAGTCCCATGAACTTTGACGCAGAAGGTGTTTATACTGATTTGGATGGAGCTATTCACTTTCTTCGACTACTGGAGGGAATTTGGATCAAGGTGGAGATTGTTAAATTGTGATCCAAATTATACCGTATTGGACTAGACGTAGTACATACCGTGTGGGCCTTTGCGTTGGTATCGACGCGTACGAGTACAACTCGTTTACTTGTCCTACAAGGACTCCTATGTGTTGCTCCTCATATATATTCCATGTAGTCGCACCTCAGACGGTTTGTTGTCTCGTGCTTGCAATACTCCCCCTCATAGTGATTGCGCCTTCGTGCGTCCGTGGTTTTCTCTCGCTAGGGTTTCCACGTAAAAATCCATGTCTCTCGTGTCTCGTTTATTTCTCGTTATTATCTAACATGAAATAATGTATTTCCTTTAAGAAGAAAAATAAAATAAAAATAACTTGCGCACAATTTTGCATCAAAATTGCACATTGACGTAATATGCAAACATAATCATATAATCATGAAATTTCTTACATATCATATAGTATTTGTTTATATATAATTTCACTCAGCCATAAACCGACAAAAACAAAATAAATAACCAATAAAGCAGAAAAAAGGAAAAGGAAAAATGCATACAAATAGAAATAAAAAATAAAGAATAACAAAGTCTATTATAGTGAGATTTCCGCAAAACAGGTGTTTTCTATAAATTCATGGATTAGCGACATCGGTATTACCCTTACAAATGAAAAGAAAAGAAAATAAGAAAATGATATCTTTCCCTAATATAAGCATGGATTGAGTCTGTCGGGTTCTCCGTCGTGGCATTTTTACAAAAAAGATCCTATTGTTTTGTGCAGTTCACCCACACTCCTTGAAGTATGTTTGTTTAGGCAAAAAAAATGTTTCGATCCACTACCCTTCCGTCCGCAACCAAAAATAAATTGTGGCTTGCGGGGATCTTTTTTAACTGTCGAGGAGACGGAACCTTTCTTTGCATTCAATGGGATGTTCGGATATAGAGGGGATATTCGGATGGATTTCTTAGAAAGAAAGACCCCATAATAGGAAGGTGTGGCAAGACCAATTAACTGAAGTCAAAGATTTCTTCATAAAAAATTATATGCAAAGACCACATAATGGGAAGGTCTGCATGGATCAGGTACAACATGCATGTAGCGTGCATATGCCCTACATAAATCGATATGTTTTTTTACTAATTCAAGTAATTACTGATTAAGTGATACTAATTATTGAATTGATTATTTAAAACAACACCCAAACTTTTTACTAAGTCTAAAATAAGTATAGATTAAGTGATACTAATTATTCGAGTGTTACTAATTCTAAAATAATTACAGATTAAGTGATACTAACTACTCAAGTGATCATTATAAAATAACATCCAAACGAATTCAACAAAAAAAATCGGCCAGCGAAGATTTACTACTCATTTAAACAACGGTGGAGAAGGGAGTTACTAATTGTTAGTTATTTTGCACTGTTGCAACGCACGGGCACTTTTGCTAGTAAAAACTAATACATGATTTAAAAAATGATGTTTTCTATGTAAGAATGTATTCATGGCATTGGTATTACCCTTCTAGAAAAAATAAAACGAAGTCAATATAATGAAGTTTTCTATGAAAGAATAAGGCCCTTTTAAGAAGAAAGAAAATGAAAAAAAAACATTAAAATTTTGCACACAATTTGCACTGAAATTGCACCTTTTGAAATATGCAAAGAATAAGCATATAATGACGCATTTTTCGCATTCTACTATAATATGCACATAGTTAACTGAAATAATTTATTTTCCTTTGGGAAGTAAGAAAAAAAATACTTGGCACAACTTTGCACCGAAATTGCACTTTATCGTAATATGCAATAATAATCATATAATCATGAAATTTTGGCACATATTATATAGTACTTGTTTATATATAATTACACTCAGCCAAAATCCCCCAAAAACAATAAATAATCAATAAAGGAAAGAAAAAAGGAAAAACGAAAACACATAGAAACATAAAATAAAAATAAAAAAGCAAAATTACCCACAAAGGAAAGAATAAAATTCCCAAGGAAGAATGAATTAGTGGCATTGATATTACCATTTATGCTTTTTAAAAGTATGCAAGAATAAGAACTATCAAAATTTGCACGAAATATACATAAAAATGACGCTTTTTTAAAAACATGCAAGAATAAACACATAAAAGTGGAACTTTTGGAAAAACGAAAACCTAATAACAAATGAATTGTGAAATTGGTATTAACCTTAAAGTAGAATGAAAATGAAGTAAAGACTAAAACATTATCAGAATAATGTTTTCCCTGAAAAGAATGAATTAGTGATGCTGGTATTTCCTTTATGAAGAGAGAAAATTAAAAAAACTTGCACAACTTAGCACCGAAATCGCACTTTATCGTAATATGAAACTAATAATCATATAATCATGAAATTTGACACATATTATATAGTATTTGTATGTAGATAATTACACCCATCCATAAACCTGCAAAAAAACAATAAGGGAAAGAAAAACGTGGTTCAAAAGAGCAAAAACGAGCCCAAGAAGCAATTCAACTTACCCAAAATAGGGATCAATCGATTCCACACAGCCCAACACACCATCAAAATGACACACAAAAGAAAAGAAAACAACACACATCTCAAAGTAGAATTGGACGGCCACAAAATCGATTGACCCAAAGAGAAATTTCCAGCTGACTGATATATAGCTAAAGTGCAAAGGGTCTGAGATGTTTACTCACGCAACGTAGTCCTAAAAAGCCTCAACACCGTCTCTAATCAAAGATACTGTTAGCACTAATCATGACCACCGCGTCATGCGGCGAGCTGTCGTGCGTGCGGCCGAGTCATCGTGCGGGGCCAGTCAGTGAAAACGGGATGTTCGTACGTGTTGGCCGAGTCTCCGACCGAGTGGAGTAGAAAGGTCTTGCATGTGGGTTGGCCGTTGTGCATGTCAGGCACCATAACTTGCGAGTCGTGCGGCCGGGACATGCTCTTGTCATAGGCTGCGGAGAAGTGCAGCGCTGCACGCAGCGCATCCACGGCTGGCACAGGGTCGCGATTTGGACCAGCCGGAAGTGCTACTTGGAGTATAGAGCGGCGGCAGCGAGCGTTATGCTTCGTATTTGCTGTATTCGGTGTACCACGCAGGAGGACTGACGCACACCTGCAGATCACTATACGCGTGCAGGCTGGAGGACGTAAAACTTTACTCCAGCTGCATGTATTTGAGGCCCATGCACCAGCCGCTGTCCAAGTACCGATCGTTTTGCACGTTCTCGTTCAAACACGCACACAAGCACCGCGAGTTGTCGCGATCCATCGACACCGCCGTGCCGCGATGTCCCAGAGCTCATCTTCTGCGTGTCGTTGGTTTGTCTCCGGGACAGACCGGAACCCTGGCGTCCGTTCCTACAAGTGCCCGAACCAGGGAGTAAACCTGTTTATTTGAACAAAGATCTATCAGATGTTGCAGTTTCAGATGTTGCTTTGTGTTTTCTTTGTTCATCATTCAGTTTTGACTCCTAGAAAGAACTTGTGGTAAACACAAGAAACCTACAAAATTAGTCGAGGAAATGATGGCCGTGCATTGCTGCGGCTTGTCATCCGGATCATTGGTTGTAGAAGAAAAAAATAACGCTCTCATTTCCTCCGATGCTTTTTCTTTAGATGCGCACTGCTCTCAAGTGGAAGGGGTGTGGTTGGAAAGGGAAGAGCACACCGAAAAGTTTGATCAAGTGCAACATGTAATCTGATTATTAAGTGAAGATATGCCAAATGCTTGCATGTGCTTCTCTGTTGAGTACAAAGTTTCCGTCACAAAACAACAGACAATTATGAATTGAGGCAAATTTTCCTTTGAAGTGCTAGCAAATCTCTGCTCAGGCATGTTGGAAACTGTCATCCCAATTATTTATAACAGCCAATAAACATCCATAGATTAAACAAAAAATTAATAGACACTCTGAACAGTTGGACGTAGACATGGTTAACTATATCAATATGCTCTTGTGTTATACTTACACAATTGTGACAAAAAATATTGTACCTCTGCCACTACTTCTAGGTCACATTGCAAGTGCAGTTATGAGATACAAACAGCCTGCTTTTGAACGTGCTAAATGCCTGTTCGTCATTGCTGATTGAAAAGCGTAATCCAAAAATCCACCAATTTCATGCATGTAGGACGATCGGAATGGCTGGCGAGTGCAGAGTGACGTGGTGTGATGAGGACAATCGCGATGGCTGGCTGACAGGCGCACTGGGACGGGGCGCGTCGATCGCGGCAGACTGGCGGTGCAGGACTGCGATCCAGTGACTTGCCTCTGCAGTCACCTCTCATCTGCCCTCTAATGAAGATCCAATGCTTTACAATGCGATCCAGTTTACATTGGCCCAACTGAAGACAAGCCACAACAGCTACAGAAAAGCACAAGCATAGAAACACATCCACATGGCATTTGAACCAATTTGTAGCAGCGACATGGTACAGAAACAACAGCGAAATGACACAAAAACAACAACTACAGAAGAGCACAGACTGGACATATTTGTAGCTCTGAACATTGAAAATATGTAGCATTAACATATAAATTGTGATCCTTCAAATTCTAGCAATGAAAAATCGAACAGCTACAGAACAAATTTGTAGCAAGGTACAGCTGAACAAATTTGTAGCCTGAACACTGGATATATTAGGCAAGTCTGCTTGCACACTTGGCTACGAGTTCATCGAAATAATGAACTGGATGCACCATAGATTTAAATCGCGGGCGAACGGAAATCGCGGAAGGAAAATTTGCCGCGAGAATTAATGAAGAAACAGCGCGATCTCCGGCGATTGCGGCGCGATCTCCCGCGATTCTGGGAAGGAGACAAATCACGGGGCTGATTTCATGCAGCAATAGCGCTCTTTTCGCCCGCGATTTTAAACTATGGGATGCACACATATGCTATAAGAACCAGTACAGGTCAATTCTTAGCATTATCAGTACATGTCAATTTCCATGCTACTTGTCACTGAAATTCAAAAGCATCCACGGTAAGGTCAATTCTTTGTATCATCAGTCAATCCAATCCAATATAATCCACTATTTGTATATATGCTATAAGAACCAGCGGTGACGCTCCACCAAGAACCACACGTCCAGCCGGCGACGAGGATACCCGGGATTGCCGGTGGAAGGAGATGGAATTGGGGTAGGGTTGCCTCACTCACATGGTGGCTAGCGTGCCGGCGTTGGGGAGAGGTGAGGTGGGCGGGTCCGGGCAGCGAAAGCAAGGAGCTTGGTCGGGGCGGCGATCCTCCTCGATCTGCGGCCGCGTGAGGAGCTCGGTCCAGGAAGTGGTTCACCTTGCGATGTCCGGCGGCGTGAGGAGCTCGGTCCCGACAGCGGTCCTCCTCGATCTACGGCGGCGCTCCTGCCCGGCCCGTAACTGCGCTTCGCAGCAGCAGCTTCCCGGCCGCCCGTCAGGGCGCTCCTCCCTAGTCCTCACGGCGACATCGCTCGGCTGCTCGGAACCGGCCCTTCGCGGCGAAGCGCGCGAGAGCAGGGACGCTCGCGCCATGCCGTGTTCTTTTCTTTCAGATGTTGTTTGAAGAAAACGGCTGCAGCGGACCAAAGGCTTCCTTGAATTTCATGAGCGATCGTGTGTGTGGTCCTTGACGTGATTTTTTTGCGTTTAGAGAGGAGCGTGCAGTTTCCTGATTTTCAGGGATTGATTAGCATCTGTTTTTTATGAAACGAATCGATAGATCGTTCCGTGCTAGGCGGCACCTGGTCGAGATCGTCCGGAACGGATCGAGGTTTTGGATGTGACGTCCAGATTTTGTTTTCGGTTTTCTTCTGGAATTGAGAAGGTTCTTCCCAAACTATGACATAGATCTATTTTTTAATCTCAGCCATTAATTTTTCATGTTAACATAAAATCAACGGATATAAAGTGATAACTTATGAAAAACTATGAAAGCCTCCGTTTTTTAATATTAGATAAAGACAAGGAAAACCAGCCATCACAGTCATTATCCGAACGGCAAAACAATGTGTTGTATATAATCATTAGTGACAATATGTGCAATGAAAACAAAATGCTTTCAAAATATTAAAATAGTGCATTTGTCACATTCTACTATAATTTACATATAGTGTAAATGAAATGTTAAATTGTGATCCAAATTATATCGTATTGGACTAGACGTAGTACATACGGTCTGGGCCTTTGCATTGGTACCGACGCGTACGAGTACAACTCGTTTACTTGTCCTACAAGACTCTCATGTATTGCCCTCATATGTACAGACGCTTACGAGTACAACTCGTTTACTTGTCCTACAATGACTCCCATGTGTTGCCCCTCATATATACTCCATGTAGTCGCACATCAGGCAGTCTGTTGTCTCGTGCTTGTAATACTCCCCCTCATGGTGATTGCGCCTCCGTGCGTCCGTGATTTTCTCTGGCAAGGGTTTCCATGTGAAAAATCCGTGTCTCTCGTGTCTTGTTTATTTCTCGTTATTATCTAACAAGTGGTATACAGAGCTGAGGTTTCAGATATGAGATTTGAGATCGGGAGATTAGGGTTGCGGCGTCCTTTGCACCGCGGCCGACGCGACCTGGCGATCCGAAGCCAGATCGATCAAGTCGCCGAGTTCGACAGGAACCAAGTCGATCTACTACTGGGTCAAGTCGCGTGTTGTCTGGCCGTGTCCGAGATCGAAAAGTTTTTCCGCTGCAGCCAACTCCAGCAATATACCGAGGCCGACGCAAATTTTGGCAGAGTCGTCGTCACATCACGGGTCGTCAAATTCCCGTGTTCCTAGTCGCTGCAATTCCCGAGGAGTTCCCTCACGTGAAGCTAAGTTCAGATTCGCTTTATTTATTTCATCACCGATCAAGAACTAGTACTTTGATCAGCCAGCTACTAGTACTAGTATTTGTCACATCAAGCTACAGTTTTTTGGTCTCCCACTTCCACGTGTACACGAAGCTGCCAGGTGCTACTGTTCCTTGCTCAGTTTGATATGCATATTAAATTCTGTCAAGAATTTTTCTACGGCTTCTACTACTTTGTGTACACAGATTTATTGACTCATGGCATCCATGAAGTACGATCTTCCGTTGCTGGATCGTGACACAAGATTTACCCTATGGCAAGTCAAGATGTGAGCATTGTTGGCACAGTCCGACTATGATGAAGCACTAGATAGTTTTGAGAAGCAAAGGGTTCAGGACTGGACTGATGAGGAGAAAAGAATTGATTGTAAGGCTTTGTCACAAATTCAACTCCATTTGCATAATAATATTTTGCAGGAAGTTTTGAGCGAGAAAACTGCCGCCGCTCTATGGTTAAAGCTGGAAGGGATTTGCATGACTAAAGATCTCATCAGCAAGATGCATCTGAAGCAAAAATTATTCCTGCACTAAAGAGATCATATCTAATCTAGCTGCAATGGAGGTTAAGTGTGAAGAGGAAGGTATTGCTTTAATGTTACTTTATTCACTATCAAGTTTTTATACAAATTTTAGAGACAGCATATTATACAGTCGTGATACTCTCACACTTAATGAAGTTTATGAAGCTTTGAACTCTAAGAAGAAGATGAAATTAATGGTGCCTCATGATGGTTCGAGTTCATCCCAAGCCGAGGGATTATCTGTTCATGGCAGGACAAAGGAGAAGAACTCCAATAATGAGAACAGAGGCAAAAGTAAAAACGGCTACAGGGGCCGGTCGCAATCCAGAGATAAGAAATATTGCAGATATTGCAAGAGAGACGGGCATGACATCTCAGAGTGTTTCAAGTTGCAGAACAAGAAAAAGAGGAAATGTAACAAACAAGGTGAAAATTCTGCTAACGTTGCTCATGATGATAGTTCTGATGACGCCCTTGTCGTTATTGCTGGATGTGCTGAGACCAATGATGAGTGGGTACTTGACACTGCATGCACTTTTCATATGTTCCCGCATAGAGATTGATTTAATACTTTTGATTCCACTACTTCTACTGGTTCCGTTTTGGATTTTGATAATTCACTATGCAAGATTGAAGGCATAGGTTCTATTCGAATCAAGATGTTTGATGGCATAATCAGAACTTTGACAGATGTTCGGTATATTCCGAAGATGAAGAGAAATCTTATTTCTATGAGTGCCCTTGATGCAAAGGGGTACAAATATTCAGGTGGAGATAGTGTTTTAAAGGTTACCAAAGGTTCCCTTATTGTGATGAAAGGTGACTTATGTTCGACCAGTGGTCTTTATTACCTTCGAGGTTCTACCGTTTCAGGTAATGCTACTCCAGCTATTTCAAAGAATTCTGATTGCGATGCTGCTAACCTTTGGCATATGCGTCTTGGACATAGGAGTGAACTTGGTTTAGCATAGTTAAATAAGAGAGGTCTTCTTGATGGATATGAACCTGGTAAACTGAAATTTTGTAAGCATTGTATCTTCGGCAAGCACAAGAGGGTGATGTTCAACACTTCGACTCATACAACCGAAGGTATTCTTGATTATGTTCATTCTGATTTATGGGGACCATCTTCCAGAAAGTCACTAGCTGGTGCAAGTTACATGCTGACTATTATTGATGATTATTCGAGAAAAGTTTGGCCTTATTTCTTGAAGCATAAATATGAAGCATTCTCAGCATTTAAGGAGTGGAAGATTATGATTGAGAGACAAACTGAAAAGAAGGTAGAAATACTTCGCACTGATAATGGTATGGAATTCTGTTCTAAGCAATTCAAGAATTATTGCAACTATGAAGGCATTGTCAGACATTACACCGTCCCTTATACTCTTCAACAAAACGGTGCTGCTGAGCGTATGAACAGGACCATTATTTCCAGAGCTCGTTGCATGTTGTCCAATGCAGGTTTGCATAGGCGTTTCTGGGCCGATGCTGCTTCCACTGCTTGTTATCTCATTAACCGTTCACCATCTATTGCTCTTAATAAAAAAACTCCAATTGAGGTATGGTCTGGTTCACCTGCTGATTATTCACAGTTGAGAGTTTTTCGTTGCAGTGCTTATGCTCATGTTGATAATGGAAAATTGGAGCCTATAGGGCTGTTAAGTGCATCTTTCTTGGTTATAAGTTTGGTGTTAAAGGTTTTAAATTGTGGAATCCTGAAACCAAGAAGGATGTTATTAGCAGAAATGTTATCTTCAATGAATCTGATATGTTACATGATGTTTCATCTACTAATGTTCCTGTTGAGAGTGGAAAACAGCCTATTGTCCAGGAGCCTACTGTTCAGGTGGAGCAGGTTATTGATTCCGGCGATACATCTGGTAATGAAACTGTTGATGCACATGATGAACCCGTCGTTAATGATGATCATGTCACTCCCACTCCAAATCAGCCTATTGTTCCGCCCAGTTGGAATCTCGCACGTGAAAGAGTTAGACGAGGTACTAATAAACCCGACAGGTTAATTGAAGAGTGCAATATTGTTTCTTTTGCTTTGTCTGTTGCAGAAGAAATTGAAGGTAATGCAGAACCTTCTTCATATTCCGAGGCTATTATTTCTGGTGATAGTAATAAGTGGATGACTACTATGCATGATGAGATGGAATCACTTGAAAAGAATGACACTTGGGATTTAGTAAAATTACCTAGAGAGAAGAAACCTATTCGTTGCAAGTGGGTTTTCAAGAGGAAAGAAGGCGTTTCTCCTAATGATGAGACAAAAGCAAGGTTAGTTGCTAAAGGTTACAGTCAGATTCTAGGTATTGACTATAACGAAATCTTTTCTCCTGTTGTGAAGCATAGCTCTATTCGCACTTTACTCAGTATTGTTGCCATGCATGATCTTGAGCTTGAACAACTGGATGTTACAACTGCATTTTTACATGGAGAATTAGAAGAGGATATTTATATGAAACAACCTGAAGGTTTTGTTATTCCTGGAAAAGAAAAGCTTGTCTGTAAGTTAAAGAAATCTCTTTATGGATTGAAGCAATCCCCTAGACAGTGGTACAAGAGATTTGATACCTTTATGCTCTCTCAAGGTTTCAAATGGTCTAATTTTGATAGTTGTGTTTATTTGAAAAGTGTCAAAGGTTCAAATATTTATTTTCTCCTTTATGTTGATGATATGCTAATTGCTGCAAAGAGTATGTCAGAGATTAATGAACTAAAGAAGCAATTGAGTAATGAATTTAAGATGAAGGATTTGGGTGCAGCAAAGAAAACACTTGGCATGGAAATATCCAGAGATAGACCATCTGGAAAAGTGTATCTTCGTTAGAAGGGATATATTGATAAAGTTCTTCGTGGTTTTAATATGCATAATGCCAAGCCGGTGAGTACTCTGTTACCTGCACACTTCAAATTATCATCAGCTTTATGTCCTAAGTCAGATGCAAATATTTAGTACATGTCTAGAGTTTCCTATTCGAGTGCAGTTGGTTCACTCATGTATGCCATGGTTTGTACTATACATAATGTTGGGAAGGAATGGATTCTTCATGTTTTAGCCCCGCTGGATAAGGTTCAGAGATGCATGTTGTTGTTGATTTTTTTGGAGAAGTTGGTTCGTTCGTAATGAGGTAACACATGCGAAGCCTGCTCCACCGTTGGTAGTGTCCGTCAACTTTCTTCTGAGGTACTTGGACGAGTTAATTGGCAATAGAACTAATGCCCAGTGTGATCCAGTAAAAGGAAAACTAAGTATTTCTTATGACCTAGTTAATCTTAAAGGAAAGGCTCCTGTACAGGAGTCAGCCTGGGTCCCGCCGCGCCCTGGATGGGTTAAGCTGAATACTGATGGTGCTTTCCCGTCGGTCGATGGAGCAGGTGCTGGGATGATCTTACGTGATAATGCAGGCAGTATAATATTTTCAGCCTGCAGATCCCTGTTCTCTTGCAGGGATGCATTGGAATCGGAGCTATGCGCATGTATGGAAGGAATGTCTTTTGCGATCCAAAGGTCGGACCTTCCGATAGAAGTCGAGATGGACTCAAGTACTACAGTGGCTATGATCATAGGAGTGGAGACGGACCGGTCGATCTATGCTTCTCTGGTGGCAGAAATTAAGTACTTACTTAGTCTTTGGATTTCTTGTATTACTCTAGTTCCTTGGTGTCAGAATAAGGCGAGTGATAAACTAGCTAGTTTTGCTAGAGCCAAGGGTCAGGCCCGGATGAGGTAGTGTCGATTGTCCGAGATGATTGTAAGAACTTTATAATTGAGTAATGCAAGTGTTTTTCCTGCAAAAAAAAGAGAGGACTGGAGACAACGATGGATTAATCCATCTAGGCAATGTCGAGGTAAAATAATTAAACCTAGTTGTGTGGAGTTGTGACGGGGGCACCCAGCTATCCCAGCTGACATCGAATCTTGCATCCCCATCATTAGAAATATTTAGAATATGTAATTTACGCAGATTGGTTAGGGACATCGACAAAGGATTACACACACTCTCGTCGCCTCCCTTCCAGAAAAGTCAAAGCACCCTTAGCTCCATCAGCTTCCCTAACTCCTTCTAAATGGCATCAATACCGCCCACACACACTATACTCAGTTGTTCTAAGGACAATAAGTTCCCTATCCTAACTGGCAATGCAATATTTGTATAAACATATAGGCACATCAAATGTTATAACCGAGTAACACGTGATGGCACCTCATGAAATCCATGTATTCTTAAGTCCAATGTTTCCAAAAAGATGCAGCTTTCCTATTTTCATGGGGAGAACACCAACATATGTATCCAGTAGGCCTAGGCAGCTCAGGTGTAATAAATTCTCAACACATGTGTGACTACTTTCCTTAATATCACGACCTTCTAGATCCAATACACGCAAAAGTTGGAAGTTTGAAAGAGTTCAAATCAGATCAACATTCGTTCTAAAGAGAGTAATAGACCTCAACTTTGACATGCTTTGTTTAGTACCATCCAAAATCTTTGTTTAGTACCATCCAATATAGTAAGAAAGTTTTCTCCACTGGACAGAGAACATATGAGATCAAGTACCATACCATCGACGCGACAACCTTCCGACCTATATTCAACATCAACATACATTGGTTGAATCAAATTTCTGTTTATCAAGTCACTGAAATATCTCTCTCTGAGCTCAAATAGTCTAATATCTTCTTCTCCAGCTTGGATAAAGCCTTCAGCTATCCACCTCCATATCAAGCGGTCTCTTCTTATGTCATGATCTTCTCGGAATACACCGAGATATAACAAACAAGTTTTAGATGGGAAGGTAGATCATAATAACTAAAGGATAGGACTCTCTGCATACCCTTTGCAGTACTGCCTTCTGCAAGCCCACGACCAATAGAATTGAGTATCTTGCCCATAGATACATTCGTTGTATATTTTGATCATTACTGGCTAAAAGACTAGCAATAGTAATGATGGCTAGTGCTACTCCACCACATTTCTTCCAAATTTCTGTAGATACTTGCTCCAATTCATTCGGACAATCACTTCCTTGGGAGAAATCCTTTTGTAGAAGAGTCTTTTGGAGTCATCATTCTCAAGGGATTTCATATTATGAATAATATCACCACTAGATGGGCAACATGCTTTAGAGACACTGCCTATGCGGGTTCTCGTTATTACTTGACTACCGCGATTGCTCTTAGAGAAAACACACTTGATAATTTCCCATGCATATTCAGTCCATATATCATCAATCACGATGAAGTACCTGTGTGATTTTTTAGAATGCTAGTTCTACAGTTCTAAATAGCGTGCTAATGTCATTTAGTGTGCTACAATGCGAATTTAGTGTGCCAACACTTCTACCGCTATTTGCCATAGCCCATTATTTAGAACTTTAGTTATTTCACATATTAATGAATACAAACATAATTAGGTTCTATTTTTATAATATTTATTGATTTGGAGGTGTATATCAATGAATTCATATCTCTTAACTTAAAGAAATGCTCTCAGCTCGTCGATGAGTTGTTGATTGTCCCTAACAGCTTCATTGATGTGTGCAAACGTGATCCTATCAAGTCTGTACAATATCTTCTTGTCCCTAACAGCTTCTTGAAAATCTTTGTTATATTCGGATTCCGAGACACTGAAACAAACACTCCACAGTCAAACTACACTATGACCTTGTCATACACTGCATACATTGCTAAGCGTTGTCTTGCCCAATCCTCCAAATCCAACAATATACAAAGTCTTAAGTTGCTGCCTTGACATCCCATCTCCATCAAATAGCTTCTCAATCTTCTCATCCTGTGTGTCCTCGATGCCCATGAGCTTTGTCATGTCTTTGTACACAGCCTTCATGCGAGGATCAACAATATTACTGGCACAATCAGTGCGTGCCTCAAGCGTGTACCTTTGACGGAGCTCGCCAAGTTCCTTGGCGAGCTCCTGCACATCTCGGATGGTGCCATAGATCTGATGGAAAGCCATGCCCTTGCCAAATAGCTTCTTGGTCCGTTTGACGAACTTATTGACTCTGTTCTTCGTGTTGTTGGAGCTGAGTTCACCATGGCGGCCGTCGTACAGATGGACCATATACGCATCCACAACATCCTCCATGTTGTAGGAGAGCTCCCGGACCTTGCCTGACTAGATTCTGACTTGCGAGTCCAGTTGCTCCGTCGGCACGTCGTCGACCTTATGGAGTCATGCACATCATCTCCAGCGTTGTGTGGAGGGACTTGATCCCCTTCTTCACACGGTTGCCGAGGGTGAATTCAGCCATGAGGAGGTCACCAAGCTTACGGACGAGGTGGCTAAGCGCCCCAGTTGCAACCTGCATCGTGCGGGTGGTGTATCAAGGGAAGGAGCAAGGCTATGTATTTCTGCACAAGTTCTATCTACAGCAAAGCTGTTTCCTCCAGTTGTCTTGTGGGATAGTGTTATACTGAAGTGAGGGAGATAGCCTCACATTGGAGCTGACTCATTTTTTCGAAACGGAGCAAAAAATTTGAGGCAAAAGATTTGCCTCCTCCATTAATTAAGAAGAGAGAGTAGAGTTTGTTACAACCATCCCACAAAATACCACATGGTGATTACTCGCATTCAATGAGTGCCCCTAGTTTTTTTTGGCCTCGCGATGCTCCAAAGATTTGCTTCTTCTAGGATGATGTTGGGTAGAATCATCGGCGGAGCACTCTTGTAACTCACATTCGAGCTGACTCATCAATTCCATCTGGTTATATTTCTTGTTTCCTTGATCTAAATATGAAAGTAACAAGCTGTCAACCGGACCGCGCTGCTAAGGCCAATTGAGAGACCTTCACCAGCATCAGGATTTGCAAGAACGAACACTTCAAGGTGGAACAGTTTGCGAAAATATCAAAAAACAAATATAATAGGGAAATGTCAGGAACATGGAAAAGGAATCACCTGGTGTAGGCCTAGCTATCACCACTAGTAGAAAACAGGGCTTTTGACCAGGCCTGGCCAGCCCATTAGTCCCGGTTCAGTTGAAGGAAATATGCCCTAGAGGCAATAATAAAGTTATTATTTATTTCCTTATTTCATGATAAATGTTTATTATTCATGCTAGAATTGTATTAACCGGAAACTTGATACATGTGTGAATACATAGACAAAACAGTGTCACTAGTATGCCTCTACTTGACTAGCTTGTTGAATCAAAGATGGTTAAGTTTCCTAGCCATAGACATGAGTTGTCATTTGATTAACGGGACCAAGTCATTAGAGAATGATTTGATTGACTTGACCCATTCCGTTAGCTTAGCATTTGATCGTTTAGTATATTTCTATTGCTTTCTTCATGACTTATACATGTTCCTATGACTTTGAGATTATGCAACTCCCGAATACCGGAAGAACACTTTGTGTGCTACCAAACGTCACAACGTAACTGGGTGATCTACAGGTGTCTCCGATGGTACTTGTTGAGTTGGCATAGATCAAGATTAGGATTTTTCACTCCGATTGTCAGCGAGGTATCTCTAGGCCCTCTCGGTAATGCACATCACTATAAGCCTAGCAAGTAATGTGACTAATAAATTAGTTGCGGGATGATGCATTACGAAACAAGTAAAGAGACTTGCCGGTAATGAGATTGAACTAGGTATAGTGATACCGACGATCCAATCTCGGGCAAGTAACATACCGATGACAAAGGGAACAACGTATATTGTTATGCGGTTCGACCGATAAAGATCTTCGTAGAATATGTAGGAGCCAATATGGCATCCAGGTTCCGCTATTGGTTATTGACCAGAGAGGTGTCTAGGTCATGTCTACATAATTTTCTTAAGAGGATATTTAATTGGTTGGTTCAACCTATTGGAGCATATCACTCAAATAATTTACTGCGTAATATATTGTCTTGGACCTAAAAATTAAGGAAATCAATTATGTCAAAGGGATACTAAACTAAATTACATTTCTATTATCTATTTTGTAGATTCACCAATAGAACTTGAATGGAGAAAGCGCTACCATATAATAAAGGGGATCTGTGAAGGGTTAAATTACCTTCACCAAAAGAATGTTATGCACTTGGATCTAAAACCCGGAAATATATTATTGGACGAAGATATGATGCCGAAAATTACTGATTTGGAATTGTCAAGGTGTTTTGAGGAAGACCAAACACGGGTCATTACTAAAAATGTGGTCGCAACATGGCAAGACAGCGAAAGCCTACTGAAAGTTGAATGTTTAACTAATATAGCTGTAGTGTAAATGATATTTCACTCACTCCATACTACTAATTGTTCAAACTATATGTATTTTCAGGGGATATTTGGCACCAGAATGCTATAGCGGTGAAATCACAATCACACACACACTTGACTTGTACAGCCTTGGTGTTATAATTATAGAGATGTTGACTGAAAGAAGGGGTATCAAATTACTATTCAGAACGTATGGACACTTTCTATAGGGCACCATTCAAATTTAAATTTTAAAAATAAGGATATCATGCATTAGCACTCAATCTTCCTTCTGAAAGGCTGGTCTGTTTCATATTGTAATCATGGTTTTAATTTCCTAGGTACTTGAAATTTGGAGTAATACCATGTTGGATGCACTGCAGTGGGATCAACTAAGAGTATGCGCTGAGATTGGGATAGAGTGCACAGAAGTTGATCCGGCGAAGAGACGAGCTAGTATGAAGCATATAATTGATAGGCTTGCTGAAACATAAACCCTAAACCCTAAACCCTAAACCCTAAAAGAGTAAATCCGGTAGGCGGCACATAATTCCAACTGGTGGGACAAGCGAGCTTCTGTTCCTTCACTAGTCGGCACTTTTTTTCCCATTTGAGCCCAACAAAGTTATCACACGCCCGCTTCAGCTAACAAATAACACAGGCAAACATGTTGCATTTCGGCTCATGGATAAGAGCATGGAGTCCTCCTTCCTAAGGCTGCCATTATATGGCCTTGTGGCTCCTAACACCCCTTACACTCTCATCGTGACAACACAAGAGAAAGAAGAGATACCACAAAAGTATATCATGGACATGACCCTCCATAGTGCTACATTAATATTGGTCGGTAATGAGCCTATAATGACCTTCCGTGCCCTGCCAAACGAGTTTTTTGAAGCGACCGAGAATGCAGTTCAGGAGGTGAAACTGAAAGCATTCTTGATTATGCGACAACACATCAAAAAATCATTGTCTAAGGTAGGATATTACTATATCAACATAAGTATGATGAACTAGCTAGGTGACCTCCACACTTTCATAGTAACTTTTGTAAGTTTTTGTATGTATGTTCTTCCGTACTCTTTTACTGACACGTATATTAAAATATATTCCTTACAAATCAAAAATATTGAAAACATTAAGTAATAGATGTACCATGCAAACCTTTTTGCAATTGTTTCTTAGTGACTATTTCCCAATGAAAATTGTAGTTAATGTAGTTGATTGCCACATTGCCAATGCTATGGCAATGAAAACAGAAAAATAAGTGTTGCAAATTACACCTTGATAGAACATTATTAGACGTCAGTCTTTCCATCAAGTGGTTGGGTCGAAAAGCAATCAAAGGTCGGAATAAATCTTTGCCATTCTTTTTCATGATAAAAGGAATTACCTTGAATATTTATATCGAGCTAGTACAACCTTACGGAGCAGATCGTAGGCATCTGAATAATTGTACATAGACAAGACATCCAAAAGAGTCAAAAATTAGTGTTTTACAGAAGATAAAAATAACAGCCTAGGATGAAGGACATCCTATCTGGAAAATACACCACAATCCACGTTGGAAGAAACAATCTACCATTCTAGTTTGCAAAAAAATTATTTGCCATTCTCTATATACTTCTCTAGTAACCCATATAATTGAACATGGGTGAATAAAGGTTGGTATTACTAGAATTCAAAGGTTAACGCTCTTGTGTAAATGTTACTTCACCTTTTTGTGTTGCGTTCACTTGTATTTCGTGATGGTGATGGTCCTGGCGTGCACTTACACACATACACGCATGGTTATATATTCTACAGCCAATGTCACCCCTGATTAAGGTATGTACTCTACCTTCTCTTTCTCACTTGCATGTCTGTGTAGTAAAATATGGAGGTGTTTCTCGGTTAGATATAAGATATAGTCTTGTTGAATCAGATAATATGCAAGGTAAAAGACTTCAGTAGGTATTGCTTGGACACAAACCAAGCAAAGCAACGGTGAGTGCATTTTTGTCGTTGAAAATCCATATGAAAATCCATTTTTGTATGTTGAATATTCATTTGGCACCTTTATATTTCTGGCAAGTTCTTCCATGAAAATTTTGATTCCTTTTGTTACAAAGAAACTACGGCCCCCAATGTTACTTATCTCAGGAATGGGCCAGTCCATAGTTTTATTCGGCTTGGGACCTCTATGTTCTGCGAGGAAGCACACGAATGAAATCTGTTTTTAGATTAATTATGTGTAAGCACATGGGACTGTTTTTTTTACCGGGGACCAGAAAGAGCGCTGCTATATCATTAAGAACGCTGCATACTTGCCAACAGCCATTAATCTATACGAAACGCTGCCACGAGAAATAGCCCTACTTACAAAGAGTCGGGACCGGCTAGAGATCAACCAACTGAAAACGAAATTTGGGTCAGTCGACTGACCCAAATTTGTTTCAGTCGATTTGCTGCAAGTGGGAATGGAGGGACAAAGCGCCGTATGTGTCGATCTTGAGAGTCTATCCATGCATGATCTGTAGTGCTGCTCAGGTGTGCCTTGTATGGCACTGGGTTCACTTCCATGCGATGCACGCATGCACACACCCGCACACTCTCATGAGCAATATTTAGTTCATATAGCGCCGGTCATTAGCATTTAACTAATCACTAGCACAAATGCCCGTGCGTTGCAACGGGAGAATACACCGCTTTTTATGAACCATAGTTACCAGAGTCGAGAGGGCCCTGATGAGAAACAAAAAGATGAATGATTTGAGTATCGAAACTACTTTGCATACGATGCTATCGCGTCGGAGAACGGTACGACCAGACAGGAGATCATCTCTGAATACCGCGGCCCACAAACTGAATCATCTTTGGTTGTGTCTAATCATACATTGTTGGACAGGAATTAATCGTACGTATAGCAAGGTTGTTTGAGTATATTGCGACTTCAGATTTTGAGTAAATTGACCTGTGTGTTCATTCTGAAATTTAGAAGTAGAACATGAAAAAAGAATCAATATCAATAAATCTGAAAAAACAGCAGCAGCAAACAAATCAACCTAAAATAACAATTGCAACAATAACAAGCAAATAAACCTATATTGATATTACCTGCAAGAATTCTCAACCTACGGTTTGCAATGGGGAACAAATATACCACACGCACCTAACCCAATACCCGACGCCCTCTATTTGAACTATTATACTGAATATCAGTAAGCACTCTTCCTATAATAGGCAAGGGAAAAGAAAAATCATGACTCCTAGAAAGAACTTGTGGTAAACACAAGAAACCTACAAAATTAGTCATGGAAATGATGGCCGTGCACTGCTACGGGTTGTCATCCGGATCATTGGTTGTAGAAGTAAAAAAACACTCTCATTTCCTACGATGCTTTTTCTTTAGATGCGCACTGCTCTCAAGTGGAAGGGGTGTGGTTGGAAAGGGAAGAGCACACCGAAAAGTTTGATCAAGTGCAACATGTAATCTGATTATTAAGTGAAGATATGCCAAATGCTTGCATGTGCTTCTCTGTTGAGTACAAAGTTTCCGTCACAAAACAACAGACAATTATGAATTGTGGCAAATTTTCCTTTGAAGTGCTAGCAAATCTCTGCTCAGGCATGTTGGAAACTGTCATCCCAATTATTTATAACAGCCAATAAACATCCATAGATTAAACAAAAAATTAATAGACACTCTGAACAGTTGGACGTAGACATGGTTAACTATATCAATATGCTCTTGTGTTATACTTACACAATTGTGACAAAAAATATTGTACCTCTGCCACTACTTCTAGTTCACATTGCAAGTGCAGTTATGAGATACAAACAGCCTGCTTTTGAACGTGCTAAATGCCTGTTCGTCATTGCTGATTGAAAAGCGTAATCCAGAAACCACCAATTTCATGCATGTAGGACGATCGGAATGGCTGGCGAGTGCAGAGTGACGTGGTCTGATGAGGACAATCGCGACGGCTGGCTGAAAGGCGCACTGGGACGGGGCGCGTCGATTGCGGCAGACTGGCGGCGCAGGACTGCGATCCAGTGACTTGCCTCTGCAGTCCCCTCTCATCTGCCCTCTAATGAAGATCCAATGCTTTACAATGCGATCCATTTTACATTGGCCCAACTGAAGACAAGCCACAACAGCTACAGAAAAGCACAAGCATAGAAACACATCCACATGGCATTTGAACCAATTTGTAGCAGCGACATGGTACAGAAACAACAGCGAAATGACACAAAAACAACAACTACATAAAAGCACAGACTGGACATATTTGTAGCTCTGAACATTGAAAATATGTAGCATTAACATATAAATTGTGATCCTTCAAATTCTAGCAATGAAAAATCGAACAGCTACAGAACAAATTTGTAGCAAGGTACAGCCGAACAAATTTGTAGCCTGAACACTGGATATATTAGGCAAGTCTGCTTGCACACTTGGCTACGAGTTCATCGAAATAATGAACTGGATGCACCATAGATTTAAATCGCGGGCGAACGGAAATCGCGGAAGGAAAATTTGCCGCGAGAATTAATGAAGAAACAGCGCGATCTCCGGCGATTGCGGCGCGATCTCCCGCGATTCTGGGAAGGAGACAAATCACGGGGCTGATTTCATGCAGCAATAGCGCTCTTTTCGCCCGCGATTTTAAACTATGGGATGCACACATATGCTATAAGAACCAGTACAGGTCAATTCTTAGCATTATCAGTACATGTCAATTTCCATGCTGCTTGTCACTGAAATTCAAAAGCATCCACGCTAAGGTCAATTCTTTGTATCATCAGTCAATCCAATCCAATATAATCCACTATTTGTATATATGCTATAAGAACCAGCGGTGACGCTCCACCAAGAACCACACGTCCAGCCGGCGACGAGGATACCCGGGATTGCCGGTGGGAGGAGATGGAATTGGGGTTCACTCACATGGTGGCTAGCGTGCCGGCGTTGGGGAGAGGTGAGGTGGGCGGGTCCGGGCAGCGAAAGCAAGGAGCTTGGTCGGGGCGGCGATCCTCCTCGATCTGCGGCCGCGTGAGGAGCTCGGTCCAGGAAGTGGTTCACCTTGCGATGTCCGGCGGCGTGAGGAGCTCGGTCCCGACAGCGGTCCTCCTCGATCTACGGCGGCGCTCCTGCCCGGCCCGTAACTGCGCTTCGCAGCAGCAGCTTCCCGGCCGCCAGTCAGGGCGCTCCTCCCTAGTCCTCACGGCGACATCGCTCGGCTGCTCGGAACCGGCCCTTCGCGGCGAAGTGCGCGAGAGCAGGGACGCTCGCGCCATGCCGTGTTCTTTTCTTTCAGATGTTGTTTGAAGAAAACGGCTGCAGCGGACCAAAGGCTTCCTTGAATTTCATGAGCGATCGTGTGTGTGGTCCTTGACGTGATTTTTTTGCGTTTAGAGAGGAGCGTGCAGTTTCCTGATTTTCAGGGATTGATTAGCATCTGTTTTTTATGAAACGAATCGATAGATCGTTCCGTGCTAGGCGGCACCTGGTCGAGATCGTCCGGAACGGATCGAGGTTTTGGATGTGACGTCCAGATTTTGTTTTCGGTTTTCTTCTGGAATTGAGAAGGTTCTTCCCAAACTATTACATAGATCTATTTTTTAATCTCAGCCATTAATTTTTCATGTTAACATAAAATCAACGGATATAAAGTGATAACTTATGAAAAACTATGAAAGCCTCCGTTTTTTAATATTAGATAAAGACAAGGAAAATCAGCCATCACAGTCATTATCCGAACGGCAAAACAATGTGTTGTATATAATCATTAGTGACAATATGTGCAATGAAAACAAAATTCTTTCAAAATATTAAAATAGTGCATTTGTCACATTCTACTATAATTTACATATAGTGTAAATGAAATGTTAAATTGTGATCCAAATTATATCGTATTGGACTAGACGTAGAACATACGGTGTGGGCCTTTGCATTGGTACCGACGCGTACGAGTACAACTCGTTTACTTGTCCTATAAGACTCATGTATTGCCCTCATATGTACAGACGCTTACGAGTACAACTCGTTTACTTGTCCTACAATGACTCCCATGTGTTGCCCCTCATATATACTCCATGTAGTCGCACATCAGGCAGTCTGTTGTCTCGTGCTTGTAATACTCCCCCTCATGGTGATTACGCCTCCGTGCGTCCGTTATTTTCTCTGGCAAGGGTTTCCATGTAAAAAATCCGTGTCTCTCGTGTCTTGTTTATTTCTCGTTATTATCGAACAAGTGGTATACAGAGCTGAGGTTTCAGATATGAGATTTGAGATCGGGAGATTAGGGTTGCGGCGTCCTTTGCACCGCGGCCGACGCGACCTGGCGATCCGAAGCCAGATCGATCAAGTCGCCGAGTTCGACAGGAACCAAGTCGATCTACTACTGGGTCAAGTCGCGTGTTGTCTGGCCGTGTCCGAGATCGAAAAGTTTTTCCGCTGCAGCCAACTCCAGCAATATACCGAGGCCGACGCAAATTTTGGCAGATTCGTCGTCACATCACGGGTCGTCAAATTCCCGTGTTCCTAGTCGCTGCAATTCCCGAGGAGTTCCCTCACGTGAAGCTAAGTTCAGATTCGCTTTATTTGTTTCATCACCGATCAAGAACTAGTACTTTGATCAGCCAGCTACTAGTACTAGTATTTGTCACATCAAGCTACAGTTTTTTGGTCTCCCACTTCCACGTGTACACCAAGCTGCCAGGTGCTACTGTTCCTTGCTCAGTTTGATATGCATATTAAATTCTGTCAAGAATTTTTCTACGGCTTCTACTACTTTGTGTACACAGATTTATCGACTCATGGCATCCATGAAGTACGATCTTCCGTTGCTGGATCGTGACACAAGATTTACCCTATGGCAAGTCAAGATGTGAGCATTGTTGGCACAGTCCGACTATGATGAAGCACTAGATAGTTTTGGGAAGCAAAGGGTTCAGGACTGGACTGATGAGGAGAAAAGAATTGATTGTAAGGCTTTGTCAAAAATTCAACTCCATTTGCATAATAATATTTTGCAGGAAGTTTTGAGCGAGAAAACTGCCGCCGCTCTATGGTTAAAGCTGGAAGGGATTTGCATGACTAAAGATCTCATCAGCAAGATGCATCTGAAGCAAAAATTATTCCTGCACTAAAGAGATCATATCTAATCTAGCTGCAGTGGAGGTTAAGTGTGAAGAGGAAGGTATTGCTTTAATGTTACTTTATTCACTATCAAGTTTTTATACAAATTTTAGAGACAGCATATTATACAGTCGTGATACTCTCACACTTAATGAAGTTTATGAAGCTTTGAACTCTAAGAAGAAGATGAAATTAATGGTGCCTCATGATGGTTCGAGTTCATCCCAAGCCGAGGGATTATCTGTTCATGGCAGGACAAAGGAGAAGAACTCCAATAATGAGAACAGAGGCAAAAGTAAAAACGGCTACAGGGGCCGGTCGCAATCCAGAGATAAGAAATATTGCAGATATTGCAAGAGAGACGGGCATGACATCTCAGAGTGTTTCAAGTTGCAGAACAAGGAAAAGAGGAAATGTAACAAACAAGGTGAAAATTCTGCTAACGTTGCTCATGATGATAGTTCTGATGACGCCCTTGTCGTTATTGTTGGATGTGCTGAGACCAATGATGAGTGGGTACTTGACACTGCATGCACTTTTCATATGTGCCCGCATAGAGATTGGTTTAATACTTTTGATTCCACTACTTCTGCTGGTTCCGTTTTGGATTTTGATAATTCACTATGCAAGATTGAAGGCATAGGTTCTATTCGAATCAAGATGTTTGATGGCATAATCAGAACTTTGACAGATGTTCGGTATATTCCGAAGATGAAGAGAAATCTTATTTCTATGAGTGCCGTTGATGCAAAGGGGTACAAATATTCAGGTGGAGATAGTGTTTTAAAGGTTACCAAAGGTTCCCTTATTGTGATGAAAGGTGACTTATGTTCGACCAGTGGTCTTTATTACCTTCGAGGTTCTACCGTTTCAGGTAATGCTACTCCAGCTATTTCAAAGAATTCTGATTGCGATGCTGCTAACCTTTGGCATATGCGTCTTGGACATAGGAGTGAACTTGGTTTAGCATAGTTAAATAAGAGAGGTCTTCTTTATGGATATGAACCTGGTAAACTGAAATTTTGTAAGCATTGTATCTTCGGCAAGCACAAGAGGGTGATGTTCAACACTTCGACTCATACAACCGAAGGTATTCTTGATTATGTTCATTCTGATTTATGGGGACCATCTTGCAGAAAGTCACTAGGTGGCGCAAGTTACATGCTGACTATTATTGATGATTATTCGAGAAAAGTTTGGCCTTATTTCTTGAAGCATAAATATGAAGCATTCTCAGCATTTAAGGAGTGGAAGATTATGATTGAGAGACAAACTGAAAAGAAGGTAGAAATACTTCGCACTGATAATGGTATGGAATTCTGTTCTAAGCAATTCAAGAATTATTGCAAGTATGAAGGCATTGTCAGACATTACACCGTTCCTTATACTCTTCAACAAAACGGTGCTGCTGAGCGTATGAACAGGACCATTATTTCCAGAGCCCGTTGCATGTTGTCCAATGCAGGTTTGCATAGGCGTTTCTGGGCCGATGCTGCTTCCACTGCTTGTTATCTCATTAACCGTTCACCATCTATTGCTCTTAATAAAAAAACTCCAATTGAGGTATGGTCTGGTTCACCTGCTGATTATTCACAGTTGAGAGTTTTTCGTTGCAGTGCTTATGCTCATGTTGATAATGGAAAATTGGAGCCTATAGGGCTGTTAAGTGCATCTTTCTTGGTTATAAGTTTGGTGTTCAAGATTTTAAATTGTGGAATCCTGAAACCAAGAAGGATGTTATTAGCAGAAATGTTATCTTCAATGAATCTGATATGTTACATGATGTTTCATCTACTAATGTTCCTGTTGAGAGTGGAAAACAGCCTATTGTCCAGGAGCCTACTGTTCAGGTGGAGCAGGTTATTGATTCCGGCGATACATCTGGTAATGAAACTGTTGATGCACATGATGAACCCGTCGTTAATGATGATCATGTCACTCCCACTCCAAAATCAGCCTATTGTTCCGCCCAGTTGGAATCTCGCACGTGAAAGAGTTATACGAGGTACTAATAAACCCGACAGGTTAATTGAAGAGTGCAATATTGTTTCTTTTGCTTTGTCTGTTGCAGAAGAAATTGAAGGTAATGCAGAACCTTCTTCATATTCCGAGGCTATTATTTCTGGTGATAGTAATAAGTGGATGACTACTATGCATGATGAGATGGAATCACTTGAAAAGAATGACACTTGGGATTTAGTAAAATTACCTAGAGAGAAGAAACCTATTCGTTGCAAGTGGGTTTTCAAGAGGAAAGAAGGCGTTTCTCCTAATGATGAGACAAAAGCAAGGTTAGTTGCTAAAGGTTACAGTCAGATTCTAGGTATTGACTATAACGAAATCTTTTCTCCTATTGTGAAGCATAGCTCTATTCGCACTTTACTCAGTATTGTTGCCATGCATGATCTTGAGCTTGAACAACTGGATGTTACAACTGCATTTTTACGTGGAGAATTAGAAGAGGATATTTATATGAAACAACCTGAAGGTTTTGTTATTCCTGGAAAAGAAAAGCTTGTCTGTAAGTTAAAGAAATCTCTTTATGGATTGAAGCAATCCCCTAGACAGTGGTACAAGAGATTTGACACCTTTATGCTCTCTCAAGGTTTCAAATGGTCTAATTTTGATAGTTGTGTTTATTTGAAAAGTGTCAAAGGTTCAAATATTTATTTTCTCCTTTATGTTGATGATATGCTAATTGCTGCAAAGAGTATGTCAGAGATTAATGAACTAAAGAAGCAATTGAGTAATGAATTTAAGATGAAGGATTTGGGTGCAGCAAAGAAAACACTTGGCATGGAAATATCCAGAGATAGACCATCTGGAAAAGTGTATCTTAGTTAGAAGGGATATATTGATAAAGTTCTTCGTGGTTTTAATATGCATAATGCCAAGCCGGTGAGTACTCTGTTACCTGCACACTTCAAATTATCATCAGCTTTATGTCCTAAGTCAGATGCAAATATTGAGTACATGTCTAGAGTTTCCTATTCGAGTGCAGTTGGTTCACTCATGTATGCCATGGTTTGTACTATACATAATGTTGGGAAGGAATGGATTCTTCATGTTTTAGCCCCGCTGGATAAGGTTCAGAGATGCATGTTGTTGTTGATTTTTTTGGAGAAGTTGGTTCGTTCGTAATGAGGTAACACATGCGAAGCCTGCTCCACCGTTGGTAGTGTCCGTCAGCTTTCTTCTGAGGTACTTGGACGAGTTAATTGGCAATAGAACTAATGCCCAGTGTGATCCAGTAAAAGGAAAACTAAGTATTTCTTATGACCTAGTTAATCTTAAAGGAAAGGCTCCTGTACAGGAGTCAGCCTGGGTCCCGCCGCGCCCTGGATGGGTTAAGCTGAATACTGATGGTGCTTTCCCGTCGGTCGATGGAGCAGGTGCTGGGATGATCTTACGTGATAATGCAGGCAGTATAATATTTTCAGCCTGCAGATCCCTGTTCTCTTGCAGGGATGCATTGGAATCGGAGCTATGCGCATGTATGGAAGGAATGTCTTTTGCGATCCAAAGGTCGGACCTTCCGATAGAAGTCGAGATGGACTCAAGTACTACAGTGGCTATGATCATAGGAGTGGAGACGGACCGGTCGATCTATGCTTCTCTGGTGGCAGAAATTAAGTACTTACTTAGTCTTTGGATTTCTTGTATTACTCTAGTTCCTTGGTGTCAGAATAAGGCGAGTGATAAACTAGCTAGTTTTGCTAGAGCCAAGGGTCAGGCCCGGATGAGGTAGTGTCGATTGTCCGAGATGATTGTAAGAACTTTATAATTGAGTAATGCAAGTGTTTTTCCTGCAAAAAAAAGAGAGGACTGGAGACAACGATGGATTAATCCATCTAGGCAATGTCGAGGTAAAATAATTAAACCTAGTTGTGTGGAGTTGTGACGGGGGCACCCAGCTATCCCAGCTGACATCGAATCTTGCATCCCCATCATTAGAAATATTTAGAATATGTAATTTACGCAGATTGGTTAGGGACATCGACAAAGGATTACACACACTCTCGTCGCCTCCCTTCCAGAAAAGTCAAAGCACCCTCAGCTCCATCAGCTTCCCTAACTCCTTCTAAATGGCATCAATACCGCCCACACACACTGTACTCAGTTGTTCTAAGGACAATAAGTTCCCTATCCCAACTGGCAATGCAATATTTGTATAAACATATAGGCACATCAAATGTTATAACCGAGTAACACGTGATGGCACCTCATGAAATCCATGTATTCTTAAGTCCAATGTTTCCAAAAAGATGCAGCTTTCCTATTTTCATGGGGAGAACACCAACATATGTATCCAGTAGGCCTAGGCAGCTCAGGTGTAATAAATTCTCAACACATGTGTGACTACTTTCCTTAATATCACGACCTTCTAGATCCAATACACGCAAAAGTTGGAAGTTTGAAAGAGTTCAAATCAGATCAACATTCGTTCTAAAGAGAGTAATAGACCTCAACTTTGACATGCTTTGTTTAGTACCATCCAAAATCTTTGTTTAGTACCATCCAATATAGTAAGAAAGTTTTCTCCACTGGACAGAGAACATATGAGATCAAGTACCATACCATCGACGCGACAACCTTCCGACCTATATTCAACATCAACATACATTGGTTGAATCAAATTTCTGTTTATCAAGTCACTGAAATATCTCTCTCTGAGCTCAAATAGTCTAATATCTTCTTCTCCAGCTTGGATAAAGCCTTCAGCTATCCACCTCCATATCAAGCGGTCTCTTCTTATGTCATGATCTTCTCGGAATACACCGAGATATAACAAACAAGTTTTAGATGGGAAGGTAGATCATAATAACTAAAGGATAGGACTCTCTGCATACCCTTTGCAGTACTGCCTTCTGCAAGCCCACGACCAATAGAATTGAGTATCTTGCCCATAGATACATTCGTTTTATATTTTGATCATTACTGGCTAAAAGACTAGCAATAGTAATGATGGCTAGTGCTACTCCACCACATTTCTTCCAAATTTCTGTAGATACTTGCTCCAATTCATTCGGACAATCACTTCCTTGGGAGAAATCCTTTTGTAGAAGAGTCTTTTGGAGTCATCATTCTCAAGGGATTTCATATTATGAATAATATCACCACTAGATGGGCAACATGCTTTAGAGACACTGCCTATGCGGGTTCTCGTTATTACTTGACTACCGCGATTGCTCTTAGAGAAAACACACTTGATAATTTCCCATGCATATTCAGTCCATATATCATCAATCACGATGAAGTACCTGTGTGATTTTTTAGAATGCTAGTTCTACAGTTCTAAATAGCGTGTTAATGTCATTTAGTGTGCTACAACACGAATTTAGTGTGCCAACACTTCTACCGCTATTTGCCATAGCCCATTATTTAGAACTTTAGTTATTTCACATATTAATGAATACAAACATAATTAGGTTCTATTTTTATAATATTTATTGATTTGGAGGTGTATATCAATGAATTCATACCTCTTAACTTAAAGAAATGCTCTCAGCTCGTCGATGAGTTGTTGATTGTCCCTAACAGCTTCATTGATGTGTGCAAACGTGATCCTATCAAGTCCGTACAATATCTTCTTGTCCCTAACAGCTTCTTGAAAATCTTTGTTATATTCGGATTCCGAGACACTGAAACAAACACTCCACAGTCAAACTACACTATGACCTTGTCATACACTGCATACATTGCTAAGCGTTGTCTTGCCCAATCCTCCAAATCCAACAATATACAAAGTCTTAAGTTGCTGACTTGACATCCCATCTCCATCAAATAGCTTCTCAATCTTCTCATCCTGTGTGTCCTCGATGCCCATGAGCTTTGTCATGTCTTTGTACACAGCCTTCATGCGAGGATCAACAATATTACTGGCACAATCAGTGCGTGCCTCAAGCGTGTACCTTTGACGGAGCTCGCCAAGTTCCTTGGCGAGCTCCTGCACATCTCGGATGGTGCCATAGATCTGATGGAAAGCCATGCCCTTGCCAAATAGCTTCTTGGTCCGTTTGACGAACTTATTGACTCTGTTCTTCGTGTTGTTGGAGCTGAGTTCACCATGGCGGCCGTCGTACAGATGGACCATATACGCATCCACAACATCCTCCATGTTGTAGGAGAGCTCCCGGACCTTGCCTGACTAGATTCTGACTTGCGAGTCCAGTTGCTCCGTCGGCACGTCGTCGACCTTATGGAGTCATGCACATCATCTCCAGCGTTGTGTGGAGGGACTTGATCCCCTTCTTCACACGGTTGCCGAGGGTGAATTCAGCCATGAGGAGGTCACCAAGCTTACGGACGAGGTGGCTAAGCGCCCCAGCTGCAACCTGCATCGTGCGGGTGGTGTATCAAGGGAAGGAGCAAGGCTATGTATTTCTGCACAATTTCTATCTACAGCAAAGCTGTTTCCTCCAGTTGTCTTGTGGGATAGTGTTATACTGAAGTGAGGGAGATAGCCTCACATTGGAGCTGACTCATTTTTTCGAAACGGAGCAAAAAATTTGAGGCAAAAGATTTGCCTCCTCCATTAATTAAGAAGAGAGAGTAGAGTTTGTTACAACCATCCCACAAAATACCACATGGTGATTACTCGCATTCAATGAGTGCCCCTAGTTTTTTTTGGCCTCGCGATGCTCCAAAGATTTGCTTCTTCTAGGATGATGTTGGGTAGAATCATCGGCGGAGCACTCTTGTAACTCACATTCGAGCTGACTCATCAATTCCATCTGGTTATATTTCTTGTTTCCTTGATCTAAATATGAAAGTAACAAGCTGTCAACCGGACCGCGCTGCTAAGGCCAATTGAGAGACCTTCACCAGCATCAGGATTTGCAAGAACGAACACTTCAAGGTGAAACAGTTTGCGAAAATATCAAAAAACAAATATAATAGGGAAATGTCAGGAACATGGAAAAGGAATCACCTGGTGTAGGCCTAGCTATCACCACTAGTAGAAAACAGGGCTTTTGACCAGGCCTGGCCAGCCCATTAGTCCCGGTTCAGTTGAAGGAAATATGCCCTAGAGGCAATAATAAAGTTATTATTTATTTCCTTATTTCATGATAAATGTTTATTATTCATGCTAGAATTGTATTAACCGGAAACTTGATACATGTGTGAATACATAGACAAAACAGTGTCACTAGTATGCCTCTACTTGACTAGCTTGTTGAATCAAAGATGGTTAAGTTTCCTAGCCATAGACATGAGTTGTCATTTGATTAACGGGACCAAGTCATTAGAGAATGATTTGATTGACTTGACCCATTCCGTTAGCTTAGCATTTGATCGTTTAGTATATTTCTATTGCTTTCTTCATGACTTATACATGTTCCTATGACTTTGAGATTATGCAACTCCCGAATACCGGAAGAACACTTTGTGTGCTACCAAACGTCACAACGTAACTGGGTGATCTACAGGTGTCTCCGATGGTACTTGTTGAGTTGGCATAGATCAAGATTAGGATTTTTCACTCCGATTGTCAGCGAGGTATCTCTAGGCCCTCTCGGTAATGCACATCACTATAAGCCTAGCAAGTAATGTGACTAATAAATTAGTTGCGGGATGATGCATTACGGAACAAGTAAAGAGACTTGCCGGTAATGAGATTGAACTAGGTATAGTGATACCGACGATCCAATCTCGGGCAAGTAACATACCGATGACAAAGGGAACAACGTATATTGTTATGCGGTTCGACCGATAAAGATCTTCGTAGAATATGTAGGAGCCAATATGGCATCCAGGTTCCGCTATTGGTTATTGACCAGAGAGGTGTCTAGGTCATGTCTACATAATTTTCTTAAGAGGATATTTAATTGGTTGGTTCAACCTATTGGAGCATATCACTCAAATAATTTACTGCGTAATATATTGTCTTGGACCTAAAAATTAAGGAAATCAATTATGTCAAAGGGATACTAAACTAAATTACATTTCTATTATCTATTTTGTAGATTCACCAATAGAACTTGAATGGAGAAAGCGCTACCATATAATAAAGGGGATCTGTGAAGGGTTAAATTACCTTCACCAAAAGAATGTTATGCACTTGGATCTAAAACCCGGAAATATATTATTGGACGAAGATATGATGCCGAAAATTACTGATTTGGAATTGTCAAGGTGTTTTGAGGAAGACCAAACACGGGTCATTACTAAAAATGTGGTCGCAACATGGCAAGACAGCGAAAGCCTACTGAAAGTTGAATGTTTAACTAATATAGCTGTAGTGTAAATGATATTTCACTCACTCCATACTACTAATTGTTCAAACTATATGTATTTTCAGGGGATATTTGGCACCAGAATGCTATAGCGGTGAAATCACAATCACACACACACTTGACTTGTACAGCCTTGGTGTTATAATTATAGAGATGTTGACTGAAAGAAGGGGTATCAAATTACTATTCAGAACGTATGGACACTTTCTATAGGGCACCATTCAAATTTAAATTTTAAAAATAAGGATATCATGCATTAGCACTCAATCTTCCTTCTGAAAGGCTGGTCTGTTTCATATTGTAATCATGGTTTTAATTTCCTAGGTACTTGAAATTTGGAGTAATACCATGTCGGATGCACTGCAGTGGGATCAACTAAGAGTATGCGCTGAGATTGGGATAGAGTGCACAGAAGTTGATCCGGCGAAGAGACGAGCTAGTATGAAGCATATAATTGATAGGCTTGCTGAAACATAAACCCTAAACCCTAAACCCTAAACCCTAAAAGAGTAAATCCGGTAGGCGGCACATAATCCCAACTGGTGGGACAAGCGAGCTTCTGTTCCTTCACTAGTCGGCACTTTTTTCCCATTTGAGCCCAACAAAGTTATCACACGCCCGTTTCAGCTAACAAATAACACAGGCAAACATGTTGCATTTCGGCTCATGGATAAGAGCATGGAGTCCTCCTTCCTAAGGCTGCCATTATATGGCCTTGTGGCTCCTAACACCCCTTACACTCTCACCGTGACAACACAAGAGAAAGAAGAGATACCACAAAAGTATATCATGGACATGACCCTCCATAGTGCTACATTAATATTGGTCGGTAATGAGCCTATAATGACCTTCCGTGCCCTGCCAAACGAGTTTTTTGAAGCGACCGAGAATGCAGTTCAGGAGGTGAAACTGAAAGCATTCTTGATTATGCGACAACACATCAAAAAATCATTGTCTAAGGTAGGATATTACTATATCAACATAAGTATGATGAACTAGCTAGGTGACCTCCACACTTTCATAGTAACTTTTGTAAGTTTTTGTATGTATGTTCTTCCGTACTCTTTTACTGACACGTATATTAAAATATATTCCTTACAAATCAAAAATATTGAAAACATTAAGTAATAGATGTACCATGCAAACCTTTTTGCAATTGTTTCTTAGTGACTATTTCCCAATGAAAATTGTAGTTAATGTAGTTGATTGCCACATTGCCAATGCTATGGCAATGAAAACAGAAAAATAAGTGTTGCAAATTACACCTTGATAGAACATTATTAGACGTCAGTCTTTCCATCAAGTGGTTGGGTCGAAAAGCAATCAAAGGTCGGAATAAATCTTTGCCATTCTTTTTCATGATAAAAGGAATTACCTTGAATATTTATATCGAGCTAGTACAACCTTACGGAGCAGATCGTAGGCATCTGAATAATTGTACATAGACAAGACATCCAAAAGAGTCAAAAATTAGTGTTTTACAGAAGATAAAAATAACAGCCTAGGATGAAGGACATCCTATCTGGAAAATACACCACAATCCACGTTGGAAGAAACAATCTACCATTCTAGTTTGCAAAAAAATTATTTGCCATTCTCTATATACTTCTCTAGTAACCCATATAATTGAACATGGGTGAATAAAGGTTGGTATTACTAGAATTCAAAGGTTAACGCTCTTGTGTAAATGTTACTTCACCTTTTTGTGTTGCGTTCACTTGTATTTCGTGATGGTGATGGTCCTGGCGTGCACTTACACACATACACGCATGGTTATATATTCTACAGCCAATGTCACCCCTGATTAAGGTATGTACTCTACCTTCTCTTTCTCACTTGCATGTCTGTGTAGTAAAATATGGAGGTGTTTCTCGGTTAGATATAAGATATAGTCTTGTTGAATCAGATAATATGCAAGGTAAAAGACTTCAGTAGGTATTGCTTGGACACAAACCAAGCAAAGCAACGGTGAGTGCATTTTTGTCGTTGAAAATCCATATGAAAATCCATTTTTGTATGTTGAATATTCATTTGGCACCTTTATATTTCTGGCAAGTTCTTCCATGAAAATTTTGATTCCTTTTGTTACGAAGAAACTACGGCCCCCAATGTTACTTATCTCAGGAATGGGCCAGTCCATAGTTTTATTCAGCTTGGGACCTCTATGTTCTGCGAGGAAGCACACGAATGAAATCTGTTTTTAGATTAATTATGTGTAAGCACATGGGACTGTTTTTTTTACCGGGGACCAGAAAGAGCGCTGCTATATCATTAAGAATGCTGCATACTTGCCAACAGCCATTAATCTATACGAAACGCTGCCACGAGAAATAGCCCTACTTACAAAGAGTCGGGACCGGCTAGAGATCAACCAACTGAAAACGAAATTTGGGTCAGTCGACTGACCCAAATTTGTTTCAGTCGATTTGCTGCAAGTGGGAATGGAGGGACAAAGCGCCGTATGTGTCGATCTTGAGAGTCTATCCATGCATGATCTGTAGTGCTGCTCAGGTGTGCCTTGTACGGCACTGGGTTCACTTCCATGAGATGCACGCATGCCCACAACCGCACACTCTCATGAGCAATATTTAGTTCATATAGCGCCGGTCATTAGCATTTAACTAATCACTAGCACAAATGCCCGTGCGTTGCAACGGGAGAATACACCGCTTTTTATGAACCATAGTTACCAGAGTCAAGAGGGCCCTGATGAGAAACAAAAAGATGAATGATTTGAGTATCGAAACTACTTTGCATACGATGCTATCGCGTCGGAGAACGGTACGACCAGACAGGAGATCATCTCTGAATACCGCGGCCCACAAACTGAATCATCTTTGGTTGTGTCTAATCATACATTGTTGGACAGGAATTAATCGTACGTATAGCAAGGTTGTTTGAGTATATTGCGACTTCAGATTTTGAGTAAATTGACCTGTGTGTTCATTCTGAAATTTAGAAGTAGAACATGAAAAAAGAATCAATATCAATAAATCTGAAAAAACAGCAGCAGCAAACAAATCAACCTAAAATAACAATTGCAACAATAACAAGCAAACAAACCTATATTGATATTACCTGCAAGAATTCTCAACCTACGGTTTGCAATGGGGAACAAATATACCACACGCACCTAACCCAATACCCGACGCCCTCTATTTGAACTATTATACTGAATATCAGTAAGCACTCTTCCTATAATAGGCAAGGGAAAAGAAAAATCATGACTCCTAGAAAGAACTTGTGGTAAACACAAGAAACCTACAAAATTAGTCATGGAAATGATGGCCGTGCACTGCTACGGGTTGTCATCCGGATCATTGGTTGTAGAAGTAAAAAAACACTCTCATTTCCTACGATGCTTTTTCTTTAGATGCGCACTGCTCTCAAGTGGAAGGGGTGTGGTTGGAAAGGGAAGAGCACACCGAAAAGTTTGATCAAGTGCAACATGTAATCTGATTATTAAGTGAAGATATGCCAAATGCTTGCATGTGCTTCTCTGTTGAGTACAAAGTTTCCGTCACAAAACAACAGACAATTATGAATTGTGGCAAATTTTCCTTTGAAGTGCTAGCAAATCTCTGCTCAGGCATGTTGGAAACTGTCATCCCAATTATTTATAACAGCCAATAAACATCCACAGATTAAACAAAAAATTAATAGACACTCTGAACAGTTGGACGTAGACATGGTTAACTATATCAATATGCTCTTGTGTTATACTTACACAATTGTGACAAAAAATATTGTACCTCTGCCACTACTTCTAGTTCACATTGCAAGTGCAGTTATGAGATACAAACAGCCTGCTTTTGAATGTGCTAAATGCCTGTTCGTCATTGCTGATTGAAAAGCGTAATCCAGAAATCCACCAATTTCATGCATGTAGGACGATCGGAATGGCTGGCGAGTGCAGAGTGACGTGGTCTGATGAGGACAATCGCGACGGCTGGCTGAAAGGCGCACTGGGACGGGGCGCGTCGATTGCGGCAGACTGGCGGCGCAGGACTGCGATCCAGTGACTTGCCTCTGCAGTCCCCTCTCATCTGCCCTCTAATGAAGATCCAATGCTTTACAATGCGATCCATTTTACATTGGCCCAACTGAAGACAAGCCACAACAGCTACAGAAAAGCACAAGCATAGAAACACATCCACATGGCATTTGAACCAATTTGTAGCAGCGACATGGTACAGAAACAACAGCGAAATGACACAAAAACAACAACTACATAAAAGCACAAACTAGACATATTTGTAGCTCTGAACATTGAAAATATGTAGCATTAACATATAAATTGTGATCCTTCAAATTCTAGAAATGAAAAATCGAACAGCTACAGAACAAATTTGTAGCAAGGTACAGCTGAACAAATTTGTAGCCTGAACACTGGATATATTAGGCAAGTCTGCTTGCACACTTGGCTACGAGTTCATCGAAATAATGAACTGGATGCACCATAGATTTAAATCGTGGGCGAACGGAAATCGCGGAAGGAAAATTTGCCGCGAGAATTAATGAAGAAACAGCGCGATCTCCGGCGATTGCGGCGCGATCTCCCGCGATTCTGGGAAGGAGACAAATCACGGGGCTGATTTCATGCAGCAATAGCGCTCTTTTCGCCCGCGATTTTAAACTATGGGATGCACACATATGCTATAAGAACCAGTACAGGTCAATTCTTAGCATTATCAGTACATGTCAATTTCCATGCTGCTTGTCACTGAAATTCAAAAGCATCCATGCTAAGGTCAATTCTTTGTATCATCAGTCAATCCAATCCAATATAATCCACTATTTGTATATATGCTATAAGAACCAGCGGTGACGCTCCACCAAGAACCACACGTCCAGCCGGCGACGAGGATACCCGGGATTGCCGGTGGGAGGAGATGGAATTGGGGTAGGGTTGCCTCACTCACATGGTGGCTAGCGTGCCGGCGTTGGGGAGAGGTGAGGTGGGCGGGTCCGGGCAGCGAAAGCAAGGAGCTTGGTCGGGGCGGCGATCCTCCTCGATCTGCGGCCGCGTGAGGAGCTCGGTCCAGGAAGTGGTTCACCTTGCGATGTCCGGCGGCGTGAGGAGCTCGGTCCCGACAGCGGTCCTCCTCGATCTACGGCGGCGCTCCTGCCTGGCCCGTAACTGCGCTTCGCAGCAGCAGCTTCCCGGCCGCCAGTCAGGGCGCTCCTCCCTAGTCCTCACGGCGACATCGCTCGGCTGCTCGGAACCGGCCCTTCGCGGCGAAGCGCGCGAGAGCAGGGACGCTCGCGCCAAGCCGTGTTCTTTTCTTTCAGATGTTGTTTGAAGAAAACGGCTGCAGCGGACCAAAGGCTTCCTTGAATTCATGAGCGATCGTGTGTGTTGTCCTTGACGTGATTTTTTTGCGTTTAGAGAGGAGCGTGCAGTTTCCTGATTTTCAGGGATTGATTAGCATCTGTTTTTTATGAAACGAATCGATAGATCGTTCCGTGCTAGGCGGCACCTGGTCGAGATCGTCCGGAACGGATCGAGGTTTCGGATGTGACGTCCAGATTTTGTTTTCGGTTTTCTTCTGGGATTGAGAAGGTTCTTCCCAAACTATTACATAAATCTATTTTTTAATCTCAGCCATTAATTTTTCATGTTAACATAAAATCGACGGATATAAGGTGATAACTTATGAAAAACTATGAAAGCCTCCGTTTTTTAATATAATAAAGACAAGGAAAACCAGCCATCACAGTCATTATCCGAACGGCAAAACAATGTGTTGTATATAATCATTAGTGACAATATGTGCAATGAAAACAAAATGCTTTCAAAATATTATAATAGTGCATTTGTCACATTCTACTATAATTTACATATAGTGTAAATGAAATGTTAAATTGTGATCCAAATTATATCGTATTGGACTAGACGTAGTACATACAGTGTGGGCCTTTGTGTTGGTACCGACGCGTACGAGTACAACTCGTTTACTTGTCCTATAAGACTCTCATGTATTGCCCTCATATGTACAGACGCTTACGAGTACAACTCGTTTACTTGTCCTACAATGACTCCCATGTGTTGCCCCTCATATATACTCCATGTAGTCGCACATCAGGCAGTCTGTTGTCTCGTGCTTGTAATACTCCCCCTCATGGTGATTGCGCCTCCGTGCGTCCGTGATTTTCTCCGGCAAGGGTTTCCATGTAAAAAATCCGTGTCTCTCGTGTCTTGTTTATTTCTCGTTATTATCTAACAAGTGGTATACAGAGCTGAGGTTTCAAATATGAGATTTGAGATCGGGAGATTAGGGTTGCGGCGTCCTTTGCACCGCGGCCGACACGACCTGGCGATCCGAAGCCAGATCGATCAAGTCGCCGAGTTCGACAGGAACCAAGTCGATCTACTACTGGGTCAAGTCGCGTGTTGTCTGGCCGTGTCCGAGATCGAAAAGTTTTTCCGCTGCAGCCAACTCCAGCAATGTACCGAGGCCGACGCAAATTTTGGCAGAGTTGTCGTCACATCACGGGTCGTCAAATTCCCGTGTTCCTAGTCACTGCAATTCCCGAGGAGTTCCCTCACATGAAGCTAAGTTCAGATTCGCTTTATTTGTTTCATCACCGATCAAGAACTAGTACTTTGATCAGCCAGCTACTAGTACTAGTATTTGTCACATCAAGTTATAGTTTTTTGGTCTCCCACTTCCACGTGTACACGAAACTGCCATGTGCTACTGTTCCTTGCTTAGTTTGATCTGCATATTAAATTCTGTCAAGAATTTTTCTACGGCTTCTACTACTTTGTCTACACAGATTTATCGACTCATGGCATCCATGAAGTACGATCTTCCGTTGCTGGATCGTGACACAAGGTTTACCCTATGACAAGTCAAGATGTGAGCATTGTTGGCACAGTCCGACTATGATGAAGCACTAGATAGTTTTGGGAAGCAAAGGATTCAGGACTGGACTGATGAGGAGAAAAGAATTGATTGTAAGGCTTTGCCACAAATTCAACTCCATTTGCATACTAATATTTTGCAGGAAGTTTTGAGCGAGAAAACTGCCGCCGCTCTATGGTTAAAGCTGGAAGGGATTTGCATGACTAAAGATCTCACCAGCAAGATGCATTTGAAGCAAAAATTATTCCTGCACTAAAGAGATCATATCTGATCTAGCTGCAATGGAGGTTAAGTATGAAGAGGAAGGTATTGCTTTAATGTTACTTTATTCACTATCAAGTTTTTATACAAATTTTAGAGACACCATATTATACAGTCGTGATACTCTCACACTTAACGAAGTTTATGAAGCTTTGAACTCTAAGAAGAAGAAGAAATTAATGGTGCCTCATGATGGTTCGAGTTCATCCCAAGCCGAGGGATTATCTGTTCATGGCAGGACAAAGGAGAAGAACTCAAATAATGAGAACAGAGGCAAAAGTAAAAATGGCTACAGGGGCCGGTCGCAATCCAGAGATAAGAAATATTGCAGATATTGCAAGAGAGACGGGCATGACATCTCAGAGTGTTTCAAGTTGCAGAACAAGGAAAAGAGGAAATGTAACAAACAAGGTGAAAATTCTGCTAACGTTGCTCATGATGATAGTTCCGATGATGCCCTTGTCGTTATTGCTGGATGTGCTGAGACCAATGATGAGTGGGTACTTGACACTGCATGCACTTTTCATATGTGCCCGCATAGAGATTGGTTTAATACTTTTGATTCCACTACTTCTGCTGGTTCCGTTTTGGATTTTGATATTTCACTATGCAAGATTGAAGGCATAGGTTCTATTCGAATCAAGATGTTTGATGGCATAATCAGAACTTTGACAGATGTTCGGTATATTCCGAAGATGAAGAGAAATCTTATTTCTATGAGTGCCCTTGATGCAAAGGGGTACAAATATTCAGGTGGAGATAGTGTTTTAAAGGTTACCAAAGGTTCCCTTATTGTGATGAAAGGTGACTTATGTTCGACCAGTGGTCTTTATTACCTTCGAGGTTCTACCGTTTCAGGTAATGCTACTCCAGCTATTTCAAAGAATTCTGATTGCGATGCTGCTAACCTTTGGCATATGCGTCTTGGACATATGAGTGAACTTGGTTTAGCATAGTTAAATAAGAGAGGTCTTCTTGATGGATATGAACCTGGTAAACTGAAATTTTGTAAGCATTGTATCTTCGGCAAGCACAAGAGGGTGAAGTTCAACACTTTGACTCATACAACCGAAGGTATTCTTGATTATGTTCATTCTGATTTATGGGGACCATCTCGCAGAAAGTCACTAGGTGGTGCAAGTTACATGCTGACTATTATTGATGATTATTCGAGAAAAGTTTGGCCTTATTTCTTGAAGCATAAATATGAAGCATTCACAGCATTTAAGGAGTGGAAGATTATGATTGAGAGACAAACTGAAAAGAAGGTAGAAATACTTCGCACTGATAATGGTATGGAATTCTGTTCTAAGCAATTCAAGAATTATTGCAAGTATGAAGGCATTGTCAGACATTACACCGTTCCTTATAGTCCTCAACAAAACGGTGCTGCTGAGCGTATGAACAGGACCATTATTTCCAGAGCCCGTTGCATGTTGTCCAATGCAGGTTTGCATAGGCGTTTCTGGGCCGAGGCTGCTTCCACTGCTTGTTATCTCATTAACCGTTCACCATCTATTGCTCTTAATAAAAAAACTCCGATTGAGGTATGGTCTGCTTCACCTACTGATTATTCACAGTTGAGAGTTTCTGGTTGCAGTGCTTATGCTCATGTTGATAATGGAAAATTGGAGCCTATAGGGCTGTTTAGCGCATCTTTCTTGGTTATAAGTTTGGTGTTAAAGGTTTTAAATTGTGGAATCCTGAAACCCAGAAGGTTGTTGTTAGCAGAAATGTTATCTTCAATGAATCTGATATGTTACATGATGTTTCATCTACTAATGTTCCTGTTGATAGTGGACAACAGCCTATTGTTCAGGAGCCTACTGTTCAGGTGGACCATGTTATTGATTCCGGCGATACATCTGGTAATGAAACTGTTGATGCACATGATGAACCCGTCGTTAATGATGATCATGTCACTCCCACTCCAAATCAGCCTATTGTTCCGCCCAGTTGGAATCTCGCACGTGAAAGAGTTAGACGAGGTACTAATAAACCCGACAGGTTAATTGAAGAGTGCAATATTGTTTCTTTTGCTTTGTCTGTTGCAGAAGAAATTGAAGGTAATGTTGAACCTTCTTCATATTCCGAGGCTATTATTGTTGGGGAACGTAGTAATTTCAAAAAAAATTCCTACGCACACGCAAGATCATGGTGATGCATAGCAACGAGAGGGGAGAGTGTTGTCTACGTACCCTCGTAGACCGAAGCGGAAGCGTTGACGCCACGTAGAGGAAGTAGTCGTACGTCCTCCCAGTCCAACCGATCCAAGCACCGTTACTTAGGCACCTCCGAGTTCTTGACACACGTACAGCTCGATGACGCACCCCGATCTTCGATCCAGTAGAGGCGCGGGGAGGAGTTCCGTCAGCACGACGGCGTGGTGACGATCTTGATGTTCTCCTGTCGCAGGGCTTCTCCTAAGCACCGCTACAATATGACCGAGGTGTAATATCGTGGAGGGGGGCACCGCACACGGCTAAGGAACGATCTCAATGATCAACTTGTGTGTCTAGGGTGCCCCCCCGCCCCCGTATATAAAGGAGGGAGGGAGGAGGAGGCCGGCCCAAGGGGGAGGCGCGCCCTAGGGGGGCAAACCTACTCCAAGTAGGTTTGGCCCCCCCCCTTTCCTATTCGAAGTAGGAGAAGGAAGGAAGATGGGGGAGGAGAGAAGGAAAGGGGGGGGGGGCCGACCCCCCTCCCAATTCGGATTGGGCTTGGGGGGGGGGGTGCCCCTCCCTTGCTCCTTCTCCCTCCCTTCCACTAAGGCCCAATAAGGCCCATATACTTACCGGGGGGTTCCGGTAACCTTCCGGAACTCCGGTATATTTCCAATCTCACCCGGAACCTTTCCGGTGTCCAAATATATCCGTCCAATATATCAATCTTCATGTCTCGACCATTTCGAGACTCCTCGTCATGTCCGTGATCACATCCGAGACTCCGAACAACATTGGGTACATCAAAATACATAAACTCATAATGAAACTGTCATCGTAACCTTAAGCGTGTGGACCCTACGGTTCGAGAACTATGTAGACATGACCGAGACACGTCTCCGGTCAATAACCAATAGCGGGACCTGGATGCCCATATTGGTTCCTACATATTCTACGAAGATCTTTATCGGTCAAACCGCATAACAACATACGTTGTTCCCTTTGTCATCGGTATGTTACTTGCCCGAGATTCGATCGTCGGTATCCAATACCTAGTTCAATCTCGTTACCGGCAAGTCTCTTTACTCGTTCCGTAATACATCATCTCACAACTAACTCATTAGTTGAAATGCTTGCAAGGCTTAAGTAATGTGTATTACCGAGAGGGTCCAGAGATACCTCTCCGACATTCGGAGTGACAAATCCTAATCTCGAAATACGCCAACTCAACAAGTACCTTCGGAGACACCTGTAGAGCACCTTCATAATCATCCAGTTACGTTGTGACGTTTGGTAGCACACAAAGTGTTCCTCCGGTAAACGGGAGTTGCATAATCTCATAGTCGTAGGAACATGTATAAGTCATGAAGGAAGCAATAGCAACATACTAAACGATCGGGTGCTAAGCTAACGGAATGGGTCATGTCAATCAGATCATTCAACTAATGATGTGACCTTGTTAATCAAATAACAACTCCTTGTTCATGGTTAGGAAACATAACCATCTTTGATTAACAAGCTAGTCAAGTAGAGGCATACTAGTGACACTCTATTTGTCTATATATTCACACATGTATTATGTTTCCGGTTAATACAATTCTAGCATGAATAATAAACATTTATCATGATATAAGGAAATAAATAATAACTTTATTATTGCCTCTAGGGCATATTTCCTTCAGTCTCCCACTTGCACTAGAGTCAATAATCTAGATTACATAGTAATGATTCTAACACCCATGGAGTCTTGGTGTTGATCATGTTTTGCTCGTGGAAGAGGCTTAGTTAACGGGTCTGCAACATTCAGATCCGTATGTATCTTGCAAATCTCTATGTCTCCCACCTGGACTAGATCCCGGATGGAATTGAAGCGTCTCTTGATGTGCTTGGTTCTCTTGTGAAATCTGGATTCCTTCGCTAAGGCAATTGCTCCAGTATTGTCACAAAAGATTTTCATTGGACCCGATGCACTAGGTATGACACCTAGATTGGATATGAACTCCTTCATCCAGACTCCTTCATTGGCTGCTTCCGAAGCAGCTATGTATTCCGCTTCACACGTAGATCCCGCCACGACGCTTTTCTTTGAACTGCACCAACTGACAGCTCCACCGTTTAATGTAAACACGTATCCGGTTTGCGATTTAGAATCGTCCGGATCAGCGTCAAAGCTTGCATCAACGTAACCATTTACGATGAGCTCTTTGTCACCTCCATATACGAGAAACATATCCTTAGTCCTTTTCAGGTATTTCAGGATGTTCTTGACCACTGTCCAGTGATCCACTCCTGGATTACTTTGGTACCTCCCTGCTAGACTTATAGCAAGGCACACATCAGGTCGGGTACACAGCATTGCATACATGATAGAGCCTATGGCTGAAGCATAGGGAACATTTTTCATTTTCTCTCTATCTTCTGCAGTGGTCGGGCTTTGAGTCTTACTCAACTTCACACCTTGCAATATAGGCAAGAACCCTTTCTTTGCTTGATCCATTTTGAACTTGTTCAAAACTTTGTCAAGGTATGTGCTTTGTGGAAGTCCAATTAAGCGTCTTGATCTATCTCTATTGATCTTAATGTCCAATATGTAAGCAGCTTCACCGAGGTCTTTCATTGAAAAACTTTTATTCAAGTATCCCTTTATGCTATCCAGAAATTCTATATCATTTCCAATCAATAATATGTCATCCACATATAGTATTAGAAATGCTACAGAGCTCCCACTCACTTTCTTGTAAATATAGGCTTCTCCAAAAGTCTGTATAAAACCAAATGCTTTGATCACACTATCAAAACGTTTGTTCCATCTCCGAGAGGCTTGCACCAGTCCATAAATGGATCGCTGGAGCTTGCACACTTTATTAGCCCCCTTTGGATCGACAAAACCTTCTGGTTGCATCATATACAACTCTTCCTCCAGAAATCCATTCAGGAATGCAGTTTTTACATCCATTTGCCAAATTTCATAATCATAAAATGCGGCAATTGCTAACATGATTCGGACAGACTTAAGCATCGCTACGGGTGAGAAGGTCTCATCATAGTCAACCCCTTGAACTTGTCGAAAACCTTTTGCAACAAGTCGAGCTTTGTAGACAGTAACATTACCGTCAGCGTCAGTCTTCTTCTTGAAGATCCATTTATTCTCAATTGCTTGCCGACCATCGGGCAAGTCAACCAAAGTCCATACTTTGTTCTCATACATGGATCCCATCTCAGATTTCATGGCTTCAAGCCATTTTGCGGAATCTGGGCTCACCATCGCTTCTTCATAGTTCGTAGGTTCATCATGATCTAGTAGCATGACTTCCAGAATAGGATTACCGTACCACTCTGGTGCGGATCTTACTCTGTTCGACCTACGAGGTTCTGTACTAACTTGATCTGAAGTTCTATGATCATCATCATCAACTTCCTCACTAGTCGGTTTTGACGTCACAGAAACTAGTTCCTGTGATGTATTATTTTCCAACAAGGGAGTAGGTACAATTACCTCATCAAGTTCTACTTTCCTCCCACTCACTTCTTTTGAGAGAAACTCCTTCTCTAGAAAGGATCCATTCTTAGCAACGAATGTCTTGCCTTCGGATCTGTGATAGAAGGTGTACCCAACTGTCTCCTTTGGGTATCCTATGAAGACACATTTCTCCGATTTGGGTTCGAGCTTATCAGGTTGAAGCTTTTTCACATAAGCATCGCAGCCCCAAACTTTAAGAAATGACAACTTTGGTTTCTTGCCAAACCATAGTTCATAAGGTGTCGTCTCAACGGATTTCGACGGTGCCCTATTTAACGTGAATGTGGCCGTCTCTAAAGCATAACCCCAAAACGATAGCGGTAAATCTGTAAGAGACATCATAGATCGCACCATATCAAGTAAAGTACGATTACGACGTTCGGACACACCATTACGCTGTGGTGTTCCGGGTGGCATGAGTTGCGAAACTATTCCACATTGTTTTAAGTGTAGACCAAACTCGTAACTCAAATATTCTCCTCCATGATCAGATCGTAGAAACTTTATTTTCTTGTTACGATGATTTTCAACTTCACTCTGAAATTCTTTGAACTTTTCAAATGTTTCAGACTTATGCTTCATTAAGTAGATATACCCATATCTGCTTAAATCATCTGTGAAGGTGAGAAAATAACGATATCCGCCACGAGCCTCAACATTCATCGGACCACATACATCTGTATGTATGATTTCCAACAAATCTGTTGCTCTCTCCATAGTACCGGAGAACGGCGTTTTAGTCATCTTGCCCATAAGGCACGGTTCGCAAGTACCAAGTGATTCATAATCAAGCGGTTCCAAAAGTCCATCAGTATGGAGTTTCTTCATGCGCTTTACACCGATATGACCTAAACGGCAGTGCCACAAATAAGTTGCACTATCATTATCAACTCTGCATCTTTTGGCTTCAACACTATGAATATGTGTATCACTACTATCGAGATTCATCAAAAATAGACCACTCTTCAAGGGTGCATGACCATAAAAGATATTACTCATATAAATAGAACAACCATTATTCTCTGATTTAAATGAATAACCGTCTCGCATCAAACAGGATCCAGATATAATGTTCATGCTCAACGCTGGCACCAAATAACAATTATTTAGGTCTAATACTAATCCCGAAGGTAGATGTAGAGGTAGCGTGCCGACCGCGATCACATCGACTTTGGAACCATTTCCCACGCGCATCGTCACCTCGTCCTTTGCCAGTGTTCGCTTAATCCGTAGTCCCTGTTTCGAGTTGCAAATATTAGCAACAGAACCAGTATCAAATACCCAGGTGCTACTGCGAGCTCTAGTAAGGTACACATCAATAACATGTATATCACATATACCTTTGTTCACCTTGCCATCCTTCTTATCCGCCAAATACTTGGGGCAGTTCCGCTTCCAGTGACCAGTCTGCTTGCAGTAGAAGCACTCAGTTTCAGGCTTAGGTCCAGACTTGGGCTTCTTCTCTTGAGCAGCAACTTGTTTGCTGTTCTTCTTGAAGTTCCCCTTCTTCTTCCCTTTTCCCTTTTTCTTGAAACTAGTGGTCTTGTTAACCATCAACACTTGATGCTCCTTCTTGATTTCTACCTCCGCAGCCTTTAGCATTGCGAAGAGCTCGGGAATCGTCTTATCCATCCCTTGCATATTATAGTTCATCACGAAGCTCTTGTAGCTTGGTGGAAGTGATTGGAGAATTCTGTCAATGACGCTATCATCCGGAAGAGTAACTCCCAGTTGAATCAAGTGATTACAATACCCAGACATCTTGAGTATGTGCTCACTGACAGAACTATTCTCCTCCATCTTGCAGCTATAGAACTTATTGGAGACTTCATATCTCTCAATCTGGGCATTCTTCTGGAATATCAACTTCAACTCCTGGAACATCTCATGTGCTCCATGACGTTCAAAACGTCGTTGAAGTCCCGGTTCTAAGCCGTAAAGCATGGCACATTGAACTATCGAGTAGTCATCAGCTTTGCTCTGCCAGACGTTCTTAACGTCGTCAGTTGCATCAGTAGCAGGCCTGGCACCCAGCGGTGCTTCCAGGACGTAATTTTTCTGTGCAGCAATGAGGATAATCCTCAAGTTACGGACCCAGTCCGCGTAGTTGCTACCATCATCTTTCAACTTAGCTTTCTCAAGGAACGCATTAAAATTCAACGGAACAACAGCACGGGCCATCTATCTACAATCAACATAGACAAGCAAGATACTATCAGGTACTAAGTTCATGATAAATTTTAGTTCAATTAATCATATTACTTAAGAACTCCCACTTAGATAGACATCTCTCTAGTCATCTAAGTGATCACGTGATCCAAATCAACTAAACCATAACCGATCATCACGTGAGATGGAGTAGTTTTCAATGGTGAACATCTTATGTTGATCATATCTACTATATGATTCACGCTCGACCTTTCGGTCTCCGTGTTCCGAGGCCATGTCTGCATATGCTAGGCTCGTCAAGTTTAACCTGAGTATTCTGCGTGTGCAAAACTGGCTTGCACCCATTGTAGATGGACGTAGAGCTTATCACACCCGATCATCACGTGGTGTCTGGGCACAACGAACTTTGGCAATGGTGCATACTCAGGGAAAACACTTCTTGATAATTTTAGTGAGAGATCATCTTAAAATGCTACCGTCAATCAAAGCAAGATAAGATGCATAAAAGATAAACATCACATGCAATCAATATAAGTGATATGATATGCCCATCATCATCTTGTGCTTGTGATCTCCATCTCCGAAGCACCATCATGATCACCATCGTCACCGGCGCGACACCTTGATCTCCATCGTAGCATCGTTGTCATTTACGCCATCTATTGCTTCTACGACTATCGCTACCGCTTAGTGATAAAGTAAAGCAATTACAGGGCGTTTGCATTTCATACAATAAAGCGACAACCATACGGCTCCTGCCAGTTGCCGATAACTTCGGTTACAAAACATGATCATCTCATACAATAAAATATAGCATCATGCCTTGGCCATATCACATCACAACATGCCCTGCAAAAACAAGTTAGACGTCCTCTACTTTGTTGTTGCAAGTTTTACGTGGCTGCTACGGGCTTAAGCAAGAACCAATCTCACTTACGCATCAAAACCACAACGATAGTTTGTCAAGTTGATGCTGTTTTAACCTTCGCAAGGACCGGGCGTAGCCACACTCGGTTCAACTATAATTGGAGAAACTAACACCCGCTAGTCACCTGTGTGCAAAGCACGGCGGTAAAACCAGTCTCGCGTAAGCGTACGCGTAATGTCGGTCCGGGCCGCTTCATCCAACAATACCGCCGAACCAAAGTATGACATGCTGGTAAGCAGTACGACTTATATCGCCCACAACTCACTTGTGTTCTACTCATGCATATAACATCAAACCATAAAAACCTAGGCTCGGATGCCACTGTTGGGGAACGTAGTAATTTCAAAAAAAAATTCCTACGCACACGCAAGATCATGGTGATGCATAGCAACGAGAGGGGAGAGTGTTGTCTACGTACCCTCGTAGACCGAAGCGGAAGCGTTGACGCAACGTAGAGGAAGTAGTCGTACGTCCTCCCGGTCCAACCGATCCAAGTACCTTTACTCCGGCACCTCCGAGTTCTTGACACACGTACAGCTCGATGATGCACCCCGATCTCCGATCCAGCAGAGGCGCGGGGAGGAGTTCCATCAGCACGACGGCGTGGTGACGATCTTGATGTTCTCCTGTCGCAGGGCTTCTCCTAAGCACCGCTACAATATGACCGAGGTGTACTATCGTGGAGGGGGGCACCGCACACGGCTAAGGAACGATCTGAATGATCAACTAGTGTGTCTAGGGTGCCCCCCCGCCCCCGTATATAAAGGAGGGAGGGAGGAGGAGGCCGGCCCAAGGGGGAGGCACGCCCTAGGGGGGCAAACCTACTCCAAGTAGGTTTGGCCCCCCTTTTCCTATTCGGAGTAGGAGAAGGAAGGAAGAGGGGGGAGGAGAGAAGGAAAGGGGGGGGCCGGCCCCCCTCCCAATTCGGATTGGGCTTGGGGGGGGCGCCCCCTCCCTTGCTCCTTCTCCCTCCCTTCCACTAAGGCCCAATAAGGCCCATATACTTACCGGGGGGTTTCGGTAACCTCCCAGAACTCCGGTATATTTCCAATCTCACCCGGAACCTTTCCGGTGTCCAAATATATCCATCCAATATATCAATCTTCATGTCTCGACCATTTCGAGACTCCTCGTCATGTCCATGATCACATCCGGGACTCCAAACAACATTCGGTACATCAAAATATATAAACTCATAATGAAACTGTCATCGTAACCTTAAGCGTGCGGACCCTACGGTTCGAGAACTATGTAGACATGACCGAGACACGTCTCCGGTCAATAACCAATAGCGGGACCTGGATGCCCATATTGGTTCCTACATATTCTACGAAGATCTTTATCGGTCAAACCGCATAACAACATACGTTGTTCCCTTTGTCATCGGTATGTTACTTGCCCGAGATTCGATCGTCGGTATCCAATACCTAGTTCAATCTCGTTACCGGCAAGTCTCTTTACTCGTGCTGTAATACATCATCTCACAACTAACTCATTAGTTGAAATGCTTGCAAGGCTTAAGCGATGTGTATTACCGAGAGGGCCCAGAGATACCTCTCCGACATTCGGAGTGACAAATCCTAATCTCGAAATACGCCAACTCAACAAGTACCTTCGGAGACACCTGTAGAGCACCTTTATAATCACCCAGTTACGTTGTGACGTTTGGTAGCACACAAAGTGTTCCTCCGGTAAACGGGAGTTGCATAATCTCAGTCATAGGAACATGTATAAGTCATGAAGGAAGCAATAGCAACATACTAAACGATCGGGTGCTAAGCTAACAGAATGGGTCATGTCAATCAGATCATTCAACTAATGATGTGACCTTGTTAATCAAATAACAACTCCTTGTTCATGGTTAGGAAACATAACCATCTTTGATTAACAAGCTAGTCAAGTAGAGGCATACTAGTGACACTCTGTTTGTCTATATATTCACACATGTATTATGTTTCTGGTTAATACAATTCTAGCATGAATAATAAACATTTATCATGATATAAGGAAATAAATAATAACTTTATTATTGCCTCTAGGGCATATTTCCTTCAATTATTTCTGGTGATAGTAATAAGTGGATGACTGCTATACATGATGAGATGGAATCACTTGAAAAGAATGACACTTGGGATTTAGTAAAATTACCTAGAGAGAAGAAACCTATTCGTTGCAAGTGGGTTTTCAAGAGGAAAGAAGGTGTTTCTCCTAATGATGAGATAAAAGCAAGGTTAGTTGCTAAAGGTTACAGTCAGATTCTAGGTATTGACTATAACGAAATCTTTTCTCCTGTTGTGAAGCATAGCTCTATTCGCACTTTACTCAGTATTGTTGCCATGCATGATCTTGAGCTTGTACAATTGGATGTTAAAACTGCATTTTTACGTGGAGAATTAGAAGAGGATATTTATATGAAACAGCCTGAAGGTTTTGTTATTCCTTGAAAAGAAAAGCTTGTCTGTAAGTTAAAGAAATCTCTTTATGGATTGAAGCAATCCCCTAGACAGTGGTACAAGAGATTTGACACCTTTATGCTCTCTCAAGGTTTCAAAAGGTCTAATTATGATAGTTGTGTTTATTTGAAAAGTGTCAAAGGTTCAACTATTCATTTTCTCCTTTATGTTGATGATATGCTAATTGCTGTAAAGAGTATGTCAGAGATTAATGAACTAAAGAAGAAATTGAGTAATGAATTTAAGATGAAGGATTTGGGTGCAGCAAAGAAAACACTTGGCATGCAAATATCCAGAGATAGACCATCTGGAAAAGTGTATCTTAGTCAGATGGGATATATTGATAAAGTTCTTCGTCGTTTTAATATGCATAATGCCAAGCCGGTGAGTACTCCGTTACCTGCACACTTCAAATTATCATCAGCTTTATGTCCTAAGTCAGATGCAGATATTGAGTACATGTCTAGAGTTCCCTATTCGAGTGCAGTTGGTTCACTCATGCATGCCATGGTTTGTTCTCGTCCTGATTTATCATATGCATTGAGTGTTGTTAGTAGATACATGGCTAATCCTGGAAAAGAGCATTGGAGAGCAGTTCAGTGGATTTTCAGATACCTGCGTTGTACTTCTAATGCTTATTTACAGTTTGGGAAAACTGGAGATGGACTTGTTGGTTTTGTTAATTCTGATTTTGCTGGTGATTTGGATAAGAGAAGATCACTCATAGGTTATGTTTTCACCATTGGTGGTTGTGTTGTGAGTTGGAGAGCAACTTTGCAGTCTATTGTGGCTTGTTCCACTACTGATGCCGAGTATATGGCTATTTCCGAGGCATGCAAAGAAGCTATCTGGTTGAGAGGTTTGTACACTGAGCTTTGTGGAGATTCATCTTGCCCTACCATATTTTCTGATAGTCAAAGTGCCATACATCTTACAAAGAATCCAATGTATCATGAGAGGACAAAGCACATTGATGTCATATTTCATTATATTCGAGATGTTGTTGCTGAAGGAGATTTGAAGGTATGCAAGATAAGTACTCATGATAATCCTGCTGATATGATGACAAAGCCAGTTCCGACCAATAAGTTTGAGCTTTGCTCAGGCTTAGTTGGTATTTCACACTAGTCCCATGAACTTTGACGCAGAAGGTGTTTATACTGATTTGGATGGAGCTATTCACTTTCTTCGACTACTGGAGGGAATTTGGATCAAGGTGGAGATTGTTAAATTGTGATCCAAATTATACCGTATTGGACTAGACGTAGTACATACCGTGTGGGCCTTTGCGTTGGTATCGACGCGTACGAGTACAACTCGTTTACTTGTCCTACAAGGACTCCTATGTGTTGCTCCTCATATATATTCCATGTAGTCGCACCTCAGACGGTTTGTTGTCTCGTGCTAGCAATACTCCCCCTCATAGTGATTGCGCCTTCGTGCGTCCGTGGTTTTCTCTCGCTAGGGTTTCCACGTAAAAATCCATGTCTCTCGTGTCTCGTTTATTTCTCGTTATTATCTAACATGAAATAATGTATTTCCTTTAAGAAGAAAAATAAAATAAAAATAACTTGCACACAATTTTGCATCAAAATTGCACATTGACGTAATATGCAAACATAATCATATAATCATGAAATTTCTTACATATCATATAGTATTTGTTTATATATAATTTCACTCAGCCAAAAACCGACAAAAACAAAATAAATAACCAATAAAGCAGAAAAAAGGAAAAGGAAAAATGCATACAAATAGAAATAAAAAATAAAGAATAACAAAGTCTATTATAGTGAGATTTCCGCAAAACAGGTGTTTTCTATAAATTCATGGATTAGCGACATCGGTATTACCCTTACAAATGAAAAGAAAAGAAAATAAGAAAATGATATCTTTCCCTAATATAAGCATGGATTGAGTCTGTCGGGTTCTCCGTCGTGGCATTTTTACAAAAAAGATCCTATTGTTTTTTGCAGTTCACCCACACTCCTTGAAGTATGTTTGTTTAGGCAAAAAAAATGTTTCGATCCACTACCCTTCCGTCCGCAACCAAAAATAAATTGTGGCTTGCGGGGATCTTTTTTAACTGTCGAGGAGACGGAACCTTTCTTTGCATTCAATGGGATGTTCGGATATAGAGGGGATATTCGGATGGATTTCTTAGAAAGAAAGACCCCATAATAGGAAGGTGTGGCAAGACCAATTAACTGAAGTCAAAGATTTCTTCATAAAAAATTATATGCAAAGACCACATAATGGGAAGGTTTGCATGGATCAGGTACAACATGCATGTAGCGTGCATATGCCCTACATAAATCGATATGTTTTTTTACTAATTCAAGTAATTACTGATTAAGTGATACTAATTATTGAATTGATTATTTAAAACAACACCCAAACTTTTTACTAAGTCTAAAATAAGTATAGATTACGTGATACTAATTATTCGAGTGTTACTAATTCTAAAATAATTACAGATTAAGTGATACTAACTACTCAAGTGATCATTATAAAATAACATCCAAACGAATTCAACAAAAAAAATCGGCCAGCGAAGATTTACTACTCATTTAAACAACGGTGGAGAAGGGAGTTACTAATTGTTAGTTATTTTGCACTGTTGCAACGCACGGGCACTTTTGCTAGTAAAAACTAATACATGATTTAAAAAATGATGTTTTCTATGTAAGAATGTATTCATGGCATTGGTATTACCCTTCTAGAAAAAATAAAACGAAGTCAATATAATGAAGTTTTCTATGAAAGAATAAGGCCCTTTTAAGAAGAAAGAAAATGAAAAAAAAACATTAAAATTTTGCACACAATTTGCACTGAAATTGCACCTTTTGAAATATGCAAAGAATAAGCATATAATGACGCATTTTTCGCATTCTACTATAATATGCACATAGTTAACTGAAATAATTTATTTTCCTTTGGGAAGTAAGAAAAAAAATACTTGGCACAACTTTGCACCGAAATTGCACTTTATCGTAATATGCAATAATAATCATATAATCATGAAATTTTGGCTTATATTATATAGTACTTGTTTATATATAATTACACTCAGCCAAAATCCCCCAAAAACAATAAATAATCAATAAAGGAAAGAAAAAAGGAAAAACGAAAACACATAGAAACATAAAATAAAAATAAAAAAGCAAAATTACCCACAAAGGAAAGAATAAAATTCCCAAGGAAGAATGAATTAGTGGCATTGATATTACCATTTATGCTTTTTAAAAGTATGCAAGAATAAGAACTATCAAAATTTGCACGAAATATACATAAAAATGACGCTTTTTTAAAAACATGCAAGAATAAGCACATAAAAGTGGAACTTTTGGAAAAACGAAAACCTAATAACAAATGAATTGTGAAATTGGTATTAACCTTAAAGTAGAATGAAAATGAAGTAAAGACTAAAACATTATCAGAATAATGTTTTCCCTGAAAAGAATGAATTAGTGATGCTGGTATTTCCTTTATGAAGAGAGAAAATTAAAAAAACTTGCACAACTTAGCACCGAAATCGCACTTTATCATAATATGAAACTAATAATCATATAATCATGAAATTTGACACATATTATATAGTATTTGTATGTAGATAATTACACCCATCCATAAACCTGCAAAAAAACAATAAAGGAAAGAAAAACGTGGTTCAAAAGAGCAAAAACGAGCCCAAGAAGCAATTCAACTTACCCAAAATAGGGATCAATCGATTCCACACAGCCCAACACACCATCAAAATGACACACAAAAGAAAAGAAAACAACACACATCTCAAAGTAGAATTGGACGGCCACAAAATCGATTGACCCAAAGAGAAATTTCCAGCTGACTGATATATAGCTAAAGTGCAAAGGGTCTGAGATGTTTACTCACGCAACGTAGTCCTAAAAAGCCTCAACACCGTCTCTAATCAAAGATACTGTTAGCACTAATCATGACCACCGCGTCATGCGGCGAGCTGTCGTGCGTGCGGCCGAGTCATCGTGCGGGGCCAGTCAGTGAAAACGGGATGTTCGTACGTGTTGGCCGAGTCTCCGACCGAGTGGAGTAGAAAGGTCTTGCATGTGGGTTGGCCGTTGTGCATGTCAGGCACCATAACTTGCGAGTCGTGCGGCCGGGACATGCTCTTGTCATAGGCTGCGGAGAAGTGCAGCGCTGCACGCAGCGCATCCACGGCTGGCACAGGGTCGCGATTTGGACCAGCCGGAAGTGCTACTTGGAGTATAGAGCGGCGGCAGCGAGCGTTATGCTTCGTATTTGCTGTATTCGGTGTACCACACAGGAGGACTGACGCACACCTGCAGATCACTATACGCGTGCAGGCTAGAGGACGTAAAACTTTACTCCAGCTGCATGTATTTGAGGCCCATGCACCAGCCGCTGTCCAAGTACCGATCGTTTTGCACGTTCTCGTTCAAACACGCACACAAGCACCGCGAGTTGTCGCGATCCATCGACACCGCCGTGCCGCGATGTCCCAGAGCTCATCTTCTGCGTGTCGTTGGTTTGTCTCCGGGACAGACCGGAACCCTGGCGTCCGTTCCTACAAGTGCCCGAACCAGGGAGTAAACCTGTTTATTTGAACAAAGATCTATCAGATGTTGCAGTTTCAGATGTTGCTTTGTGTTTTCTTTGTTCATCATTCAGTTTTGACTCCTAGAAAGAACTTGTGGTAAACACAAGAAACCTACAAAATTAGTCGAGGAAATGATGGCCGTGCATTGCTGCGGCTTGTCATCCGGATCATTGGTTGTAGAAGAAAAAAAAACGCTCTCATTTCCTCCGATGCTTTTTCTTTAGATGCGCACTGCTCTCAAGTGGAAGGGGTGTGGTTGGAAAGGGAAGAGCACACCGAAAAGTTTGATCAAGTGCAACATGTAATCTGATTATTAAGTGAAGATATGCCAAATGCTTGCATGTGCTTCTCTGTTGAGTACAAAGTTTCCGTCACAAAACAACAGACAATTATGAATTGAGGCAAATTTTCCTTTGAAGTGCTAGCAAATCTCTGCTCAGGCATGTTGGAAACTGTCATCCCAATTATTTATAACAGCCAATAAACATCCATAGATTAAACAAAAAATTAATAGACACTCTGAACAGTTGGACGTAGACATGGTTAACTATATCAATATGCTCTTGTGTTATACTTACACAATTGTGACAAAAAATATTGTACCTCTGCCACTACTTCTAGTTGTTGGAGCTGAGTTCACCATGGCGGCCGTCGTACAGATGGACCATATACGCATCCACAACATCCTCCATGTTGTAGGAGAGCTCCCGGACCTTGCCTGACTAGATTCTGACTTGCGAGTCCAGTTGCTCCGTCGGCACGTTGTCGACCTTATGGAGTCATGCACATCATCTCCAGCGTTGTGTGGAGGGACTTGATCCCCTTCTTCACACGGTTGCCGAGGGTGAATTCAGCCATGAGGAGGTCACCAAGCTTACGGATGAGGTGGCTAAGCGCCCCAGCTGCAACCTGCATCGTGCGGGTGGTGTATCAAGGGAAGGAGCAAGGCTATGTATTTCTGCACAATTTCTATCTACAGCAAAGCTGTTTCCTCCAGTTGTCTTGTGGGATAGTGTTATACTGAAGTGAGGGAGATAGCCTCACATTGGAGCTGACTCATTTTTTCGAAACGGAGCAAAAAATTTGAGGCAAAAGATTTGCCTCCTCCATTAATTAAGAAGAGAGAGTAGAGTTTGTTGCAACCATCCCACAAAATACCACATGGTGATTACTCGCATTCAATGAGTGCCCCTAGTTTTTTTTGGCCTCGCGATGCTCCAAAGATTTGCTTCTTCTAGGATGATGTTGGGTAGAATCATCGGCGGAGCACTCTTGTAACTCACATTCGAGCTGACTCATCAATTCCATCTGGTTATATTTCTTGTTTCCTTGATCTAAATATGAAAGTAACAAGCTGTCAACCGGACCGCGCTGCTAAGGCCAATTGAGAGACCTTCACCAGCATCAGGATTTGCAAGAACGAACACTTCAAGGTGGAACAGTTTGCGAAAATATCAAAAAACAAATATAATAGGGAAATGTCAGGAACATGGAAAAGGAATCACCTGGTGTAGGCCTAGCTATCACCACTAGTAGAAAACAGGGCTTTTGACCAGGCCTGGCCAGCCCATTAGTCCCGGTTCAGTTGAAGGAAATATGCCCTAGAGGCAATAATAAAGTTATTATTTATTTCCTTATTTCATGATAAATGTTTATTATTCATGCTAGAATTGTATTAACCGGAAACTTGATACATGTGTGAATACATAGACAAAACAGTGTCACTAGTATGCCTCTACTTGACTAGCTTGTTGAATCAAAGATGGTTAAGTTTCCTAGCCATAGACATGAGTTGTCATTTGATTAACGGGACCAAGTCATTAGAGAATGATTTGATTGACTTGACCCATTCCGTTAGCTTAGCATTTGATCGTTTAGTATATTTCTATTGCTTTCTTCATGACTTATACATGTTCCTATGACTTTGAGATTATGCAACTCCCGAATACCGGAAGAACACTTTGTGTGCTACCAAACGTCACAACGTAACTGGGTGATCTACAGGTGTCTCCGATGGTACTTGTTGAGTTGGCATAGATCAAGATTAGGATTTTTCACTCCGATTGTCAGCGAGGTATCTCTAGGCCCTCTCGGTAATGCACATCACTATAAGCCTAGCAAGTAATGTGACTAATAAATTAGTTGCGGGATGATGCATTACGGAACAAGTAAAGAGACTTGCCGGTAATGAGATTGAACTAGGTATAGCGATACCGACGATCCAATCTCGGGCAAGTAACATACCGATGACAAAGGGAACAACGTATATTGTTATGCGGTTCGACCGATAAAGATCTTCGTAGAATATGTAGGAGCCAATATGGCATCCAGGTTCCGCTATTGGTTATTGACCAGAGAGGTGTCTAGGTCATGTCTACATAATTTTCTTAAGAGGATATTTAATTGGTTGGTTCAACCTATTGGAGCATATCACTCAAATAATTTACTGCGTAATATATTGTCTTGGACCTAAAAATTAAGGAAATCAATTATGTCAAAGGGATACTAAACTAAATTACATTTCTATTATCTATTTTGTAGATTCACCAATAGAACTTGAATGGAGAAAGCGCTACCATATAATAAAGGGGATCTGTGAAGGGTTAAATTACCTTCACCAAAAGAATGTTATGCACTTGGATCTAAAACCCGGAAATATATTATTGGACGAAGATATGATGCCGAAAATTACTGATTTGGAATTGTCAAGGTGTTTTGAGGAAGACCAAACACGGGTCATTACTAAAAATGTGGTCGCAACATGGCAAGACAGCGAAAGCCTACTGAAAGTTGAATGTTTAACTAATATAGCTGTAGTGTAAATGATATTTCACTCACTCCATACTACTAATTGTTCAAACTATATGTATTTTCAGGGGATATTTGGCACCAGAATGCTATAGCGGTGAAATCACAATCACACACACACTTGACTTGTACAGCCTTGGTGTTATAATTATAGAGATGTTGACTGAAAGAAGGGGTATCAAATTACTATTCAGAACGTATGGACACTTTCTATAGGGCACCATTCAAATTTAAATTTTAAAAATAAGGATATCATGCATTAGCACTCAATCTTCCTTCTGAAAGGCTGGTCTATTTCATATTGTAATCATGGTTTTAATTTCCTAGGTACTTGAAATTTGGAGTAATACCATGTTGGATGCACTGCAGTGGGATCAACTAAGAGTATGCGCTGAGATTGGGATAGAGTGCACAGAAGTTGATCCGGCGAAGAGACGAGCTAGTATGAAGCATATAATTGATAGGCTTGCTGAAACATAAACCCTAAACCCTAAACCCTAAACCCTAAAAGAGTAAATCCGGTAGGCGGCACATAATTCCAACTGGTGGGACAAGCGAGCTTCTGTTCCTTCACTAGTCGGCACTTTTTTTCCCATTTGAGCCCAACAAAGTTATCACACGCCCGCTTCAGCTAACAAATAACACAGGCAAACATGTTGCATTTCGGCTCATGGATAAGAGCATGGAGTCCTCCTTCCTAAGGCTGCCATTATATGGCCTTGTGGCTCCTAACACCCCTTACACTCTCATCGTGACAACACAAGAGAAAGAAGAGATACCACAAAAGTATATCATGGACATGACCCTCCATAGTGCTACATTAATATTGGTCGGTAATGAGCCTATAATGACCTTCCGTGCCCTGCCAAACGAGTTTTTTGAAGCGACCGAGAATGCAGTTCAGGAGGTGAAACTGAAAGCATTCTTGATTATGCGACAACACATCAAAAAATCATTGTCTAAGGTAGGATATTACTATATCAACATAAGTATGATGAACTAGCTAGGTGACCTCCACACTTTCATAGTAACTTTTGTAAGTTTTTGTATGTATGTTCTTCCGTACTCTTTTACTGACACGTATATTAAAATATATTCCTTACAAATCAAAAATATTGAAAACATTAAGTAATAGATGTACCATGCAAACCTTTTTGCAATTGTTTCTTAGTGACTATTTCCCAATGAAAATTGTAGTTAATGTAGTTGATTGCCACATTGCCAATGCTATGGCAATGAAAACAGAAAAATAAGTGTTGCAAATTACACCTTGATAGAACATTATTAGACGTCAGTCTTTCCATCAAGTGGTTGGGTCGAAAAGCAATCAAAGGTCGGAATAAATCTTTGCCATTCTTTTTCATGATAAAAGGAATTACCTTGAATATTTATATCGAGCTAGTACAACCTTACGGAGCAGATCGTAGGCATCTGAATAATTGTACATAGACAAGACATCCAAAAGAGTCAAAAATTAGTGTTTTACAGAAGATAAAAATAACAGCCTAGGATGAAGGACATCCTATCTGGAAAATACACCACAATCCACGTTGGAAGAAACAATCTACCATTCTAGTTTGCAAAAAAATTATTTGCCATTCTCTATATACTTCTCTAGTAACCCATATAATTGAACATGGGTGAATAAAGGTTGGTATTACTAGAATTCAAAGGTTAACGCTCTTGTGTAAATGTTACTTCACCTTTTTGTGTTGCGTTCACTTGTATTTCGTGATGGTGATGGTCCTGGCGTGCACTTACACACATACACGCATGGTTATATATTCTACAGCCAATGTCACCCCTGATTAAGGTATGTACTCTACCTTCTCTTTCTCACTTGCATGTCTGTGTAGTAAAATATGGAGGTGTTTCTCGGTTAGATATAAGATATAGTCTTGTTGAATCAGATAATATGCAAGGTAAAAGACTTCAGTAGGTATTGCTTGGACACAAACCAAGCAAAGCAACGGTGAGTGCATTTTTGTCGTTGAAAATCCATATGAAAATCCATTTTTGTATGTTGAATATTCATTTGGCACCTTTATATTTCTGGCAAGTTCTTCCATGAAAATTTTGATTCCTTTTGTTACGAAGAAACTACGGCCCCCAATGTTACTTATCTCAGGAATGGGCCAGTCCATAGTTTTATTCGGCTTGGGACCTCTATGTTCTGCGAGGAAGCACACGAATGAAATCTGTTTTTAGATTAATTATGTGTAAGCACATGGGACTGTTTTTTTTACCGGGGACCAGAAAGAGCGCTGCTATATCATTAAGAACGCTGCATACTTGCCAACAGCCATTAATCTATACGAAACGCTGCCACGAGAAATAGCCCTACTTACAAAGAGTCGGGACCGGCTAGAGATCAACCAACTGAAAACGAAATTTGGGTCAGTCGACTGACCCAAATTTGTTTCAGTCGATTTGCTGCAAGTGGGAATGGAGGGACAAAGCGCCGTATGTGTCGATCTTGAGAGTCTATCCATGCATGATCTGTAGTGCTGCTCAGGTGTGCCTTGTACGGCACTGGGTTCACTTCCATGCGATGCACGCATGCACACAACCGCACACTCTCATGAGCAATATTTAGTTCATATAGCGCCGGTCATTAGCATTTAACTAATCACTAGCACAAATGCCCGTGCGTTGCAACGGGAGAATACACCGCTTTTTATGAACCATAGTTACCAGAGTCGAGAGGGCCCTGATGAGAAACAAAAAGATGAATGATTTGAGTATCGAAACTACTTTGCATACGATGCTATCGCGTCGGAGAACGGTACGACCAGACAGGAGATCATCTCTGAATACCGCGGCCCACAAACTGAATCATCTTTGGTTGTGTCTAATCATACATTGTTGGACAGGAATTAATCGTACGTATAGCAAGGTTGTTTGAGTATATTGCGACTTCAGATTTTGAGTAAATTGACCTGTGTGTTCATTCTGAAATTTAGAAGTAGAACATGAAAAAAGAATCAATATCAATAAATCTGAAAAAACAGCAGCAGCAAACAAATCAACCTAAAATAACAATTGCAACAATAACAAGCAAACAAACCTATATTGATATTACCTGCAAGAATTCTCAACCTACGGTTTGCAATGGGGAACAAATATACCACACGCACCTAACCCAATACCCGACGCCCTCTATTTGAACTATTATACTGAATATCAGTAAGCACTCTTCCTATAATAGGCAAGGGAAAAGAAAAATCATGACTCCTAGAAAGAACTTGTGGTAAACACAAGAAACCTACAAAATTAGTCATGGAAATGATGGCCGTGCACTGCTACGGGTTGTCATCCGGATCATTGGTTGTAGAAGTAAAAAAACACTCTCATTTCCTACGATGCTTTTTCTTTAGATGCGCACTGCTCTCAAGTGGAAGGGGTGTGGTTGGAAAGGGAAGAGCACACCGAAAAGTTTGATCAAGTGCAACATGTAATCTGATTATTAAGTGAAGATATGCCAAATGCTTGCATGTGCTTCTCTGTTGAGTACAAAGTTTCCGTCACAAAACAACAGACAATTATGAATTGTGGCAAATTTTCCTTTGAAGTGCTAGCAAATCTCTGCTCAGGCATGTTGGAAACTGTCATCCCAATTATTTATAACAGCCAATAAACATCCATAGATTAAACAAAAAATTAATAGACACTCTGAACAGTTGGACGTAGACATGGTTAACTATATCAATATGCTCTTGTGTTATACTTACACAATTGTGACAAAAAATATTGTACCTCTGCCACTACTTCTAGTTCACATTGCAAGTGCAGTTATGAGATACAAACAGCCTGCTTTTGAACGTGCTAAATGCCTGTTCGTCATTGCTGATTGAAAAGCGTAATCCAGAAATCCACCAATTTCATGCATGTAGGACGATCGGAATGGCTGGCGAGTGCAGAGTGACGTGGTCTGATGAGGACAATCGCGACGGCTGGCTGAAAGGCGCACTGGGACGGGGCGCGTCGATTGCGGCAGACTGGCGGCGCAGGACTGCGATCCAGTGACTTGCCTCTGCAGTCCCCTCTCATCTGCCCTCTAATGAAGATCCAATGCTTTACAATGCGATCCATTTTACATTGGCCCAACTGAAGACAAGCCACAACAGCTACAGAAAAGCACAAGCATAGAAACACATCCACATGGCATTTGAACCAATTTGTAGCAGCGACATGGTACAGAAACAACAGCGAAATGACACAAAAACAACAACTACAGAAGAGCACAGACTGGACATATTTGTAGCTCTGAACATTGAAAATATGTAGCATTAACATATAAATTGTGATCCTTCAAATTCTAGAAATGAAAAATCGAACAGCTACAGAACAAATTTGTAGCAAGGTACAGCTGAACAAATTTGTAGCCTGAACACTGGATATATTAGGCAAGTCTGCTTGCACACTTGGCTACGAGTTCATCGAAATAATGAACTGGATGCACCATAGATTTAAATCGCGGGCGAACGGAAATCGCGGAAGGAAAATTTGCCGCGAGAATTAATGAAGAAACAGCGCGATCTCCGGCGATTGCGGCGCGATCTCCCGCGATTCTGGGAAGGAGACAAATCACGGGGCTGATTTCATGCAGCAATAGCGCTCTTTTCGCCCGCGATTTTAAACTATGGGATGCACACATATGCTATAAGAACCAGTACAGGTCAATTCTTAGCATTATCAGTACATGTCAATTTCCATGCTGCTTGTCACTGAAATTCAAAATCATCAGTCAATCCAATCCAATATAATCCACTATTTGTATATATGCTATAAGAACCAGCGGTGACGCTCCACCAAGAACCACACGTCCAGCCGGCGACGAGGATACCCGGGATTGCCGGTGGGAGGAGATGGAATTGGGGTAGGGTTGCCTCACTCACATGGTGGCTAGCGTGCCGGCGTTGGGGAGAGGTGAGGTGGGCGGGTCCGGGCAGCGAAAGCAAGGAGCTTGGTCGGGGCGGCGATCCTCCTCGATCTGCGGCCGCGTGAGGAGCTCGGTCCAGGAAGTGGTTCACCTTGCGATGTCCGGCGGCGTGAGGAGCTCGGTCCCGACAGCGGTCCTCCTCGATCTACGGCGGCGCTCCTGCCTGGCCCGTAACTGCGCTTCGCAGCAGCAGCTTCCCGGCCGCCAGTCAGGGCGCTCCTCCCTAGTCCTCACGGCGACATCGCTCGGCTGCTCGGAACCGGCCCTTCGCGGCGAAGCGCGCGAGAGCAGGGACGCTCGCGCCAAGCCGTGTTCTTTTCTTTCAGATGTTGTTTGAAGAAAACGGCTGCAGCGGACCAAAGGCTTCCTTGAATTTCATGAGCGATCATGTGTGTTGTCCTTGACGTGATTTTTTTGCGTTTAGAGAGGAGCGTGCAGTTTCCTGATTTTCAGGGATTGATTAGCATCTGTTTTTTATGAAACGAATCGATAGATCGTTCCGTGCTAGGCGGCACCTGGTCGAGATCGTCCGGAACGGATCGAGGTTTCAGATGTGACGTCCAGATTTTGTTTTCGGTTTTCTTCTGGGATTGAGAAGGTTCTTCCCAAACTATTACATAAATCTATTTTTTAATCTCATCCATTAATTTTTCATGTTAACATAAAATCGACGGATATAAGGTGATAACTTATGAAAAACTATGAAAGCCTCCGTTTTTTAATATAATAAAGACAAGGAAAACCAGCCATCACAGTCATTATCCGAACGGCAAAACAATGTGTTGTATATAATCATTAGTGACAATATGTGCAATGAAAACAAAATGCTTTCAAAATATTATAATAGTGCATTTGTCACATTCTACTATAATTTACATATAGTGTAAATGAAATGTTAAATTGTGATCCAAATTATATCGTATTGGACTAGACGTAGTACATACGGTGTGGGCCTTTGCATTGGTACCGACGCGTACGAGTACAACTCGTTTACTTGTCCTATAAGACTCTCATGTATTGCCCTCATATGTACAGACGCTTACGAGTACAACTCGTTTACTTGTCCTACAAGGACTCCTATGTGTTGCCCCTCATATATACTCCATGTAGACGCACATCAGGCAGTCTGTTGTCTCGTGCTTGTAATACTCCCCCTCATGGTGATTGCGCCTCCGTGCGTCCGTGATTTTCTCCGGCAAGGGTTTCCATGTAAAAAATCCGTGTCTCTCGTGTCTTGTTTATTTCTCGTTATTATCTAACAAGTGGTATACAGAGCTGAGGTTTCAGATATGAGATTTGAGATCGGGAGATTAGGGTTGCGGCGTCCTTTGCACCGCGGCCGACACGACCTGGCGATCCGAAGCCAGATCGATCAAGTCGCCGAGTTCGACAGGAACCAAGTCGATCTACTACTGGGTCAAGTCGCGTGTTGTCTGGCCGTGTCCGAGATCGAAAAGTTTTTCCGCTGCAGCCAACTCCAGCAATGTACCGAGGCCGACGCAAATTTTGGCAGAGTTGTCGTCACATCACGGGTCGTCAAATTCCCGTGTTCCTAGTCACTGCAATTCCCGAGGAGTTCCCTCACATGAAGCTAAGTTCAGATTCGCTTTATTTGTTTCATCACCGATCAAGAACTAGTACTTTGATCAGCCAGCTACTAGTACTAGTATTTGTCACATCAAGTTACAGTTTTTTGGTCTCCCACTTCCACGTGTACACGAAACTGCCAGGTGCTACTGTTCCTTGCTTAGTTTGATCTGCATATTAAATTCTGTCAAGAATTTTTCTACGGCTTCTACTACTTTGTCTACACAGATTTATCGACTCATGGCATCCATGAAGTACGATCTTCCATTGCTGGATCGTGACACAAGGTTTACCCTATGACAAGTCAAGATGTGAGCATTGTTGGCACAGTCCGACTATGATGAAGCACTAGATAGTTTTGGGAAGCAAAGGATTCAGGACTGGACTGATGAGGAGAAAAGAATTGATTGTAAGGCTTTGCCACAAATTCAACTCCATTTGCATACTAATATTTTGAAGGAAGTTTTGAGCGAGAAAACTGCCGCCGCTCTATGGTTAAAGCTGGAAGGGATTTGCATGACTAAAGATCTCACCAGCAAGATGCATCTGAAGCAAAAATTATTCCTGCACTAAAGAGATCATATCTGATCTAGCTGCAATGGAGGTTAAGTATGAAGAGGAAGGTATTGCTTTAATGTTACTTTATTCACTATCAAGTTTTTATACAAATTTCAGAGACACCATATTATACAGTCGTGATACTCTCACACTTAACGAAGTTTATGAAGCTTTGAACTCTAAGAAGAAGAAGAAATTAATGGTGCCTCATGATGGTTCGAGTTCATCCCAAGCCGAGGGATTATATGTTCATGGCAGGACAAAGGAGAAGAACTCAAATAATGAGAACAGAGGCAAAAGTAAAAATGGCTACAGGGGCCGGTCGCAATCCAGAGATAAGAAATATTGCAGATATTGCAAGAGAGACGGGCATGACATCTCAGAGTGTTTCAAGTTGCAGAACAAGGAAAAGAGGAAATGTAACAAACAAGGTGAAAATTCTGCTAACGTTGCTCATGATGATAGTTCCGATGATGCCCTTGTCGTTATTGCTGGATGTGCTGAGACCAATGATGAGTGGGTACTTGACACTGCATGCACTTTTCATATGTGCCCGCATAGAGATTGGTTTAATACTTTTGATTCCACTACTTCTGCTGGTTCCGTTTTGGATTTTGATATTTCACTATGCAAGATTGAAGGCATAGGTTCTATTCGAATCAAGATGTTTGATGGCATAATCAGAACTTTGACAGATGTTCGGTATATTCCGAAGATGAAGAGAAATCTTATTTCTATGAGTGCCCTTGATGCAAAGGGGTACAAATATTCAGGTGGAGATAGTGTTTTAAAGGTTACCAAAGGTTCCCTTATTGTGATGAAAGGTGACTTATGTTCGACCAGTGGTCTTTATTACCTTCGAGGTTCTACCGTTTCAGGTAATGCTACTCCAGCTATTTCAAAGAATTCTGATTGCGATGCTGCTAACCTTTGGCATATGCGTCTTGGACATATGAGTGAACTTGGTTTAGCATAGTTAAATAAGAGAGGTCTTCTTGATGGATATGAACCTGGTAAACTGAAATTTTGTTAGCATTGTATCTTCGGCAAGCACAAGAGGGTGAAGTTCAACACTTTGACTCATACAACCGAAGGTATTCTTGATTATGTTCATTCTGATTTATGGGGACCATCTCGCAGAAAGTCACTAGGTGGTGCAAGTTACATGCTGACTATTATTGATGATTATTCAAGAAAAGTTTGGCCTTATTTCTTGAAGCATAAATATGAAGCATTCGCAGCATTTAAGGAGTGGAAGATTATGATTGAGAGACAAACTGAAAAGAAGGTAGAAATACTTCGCACTGATAATGGTATGGAATTCTGTTCTAAGCAATTCAAGAATTATTGCAAGTATGAAGGCATTGTCAGACATTACACCGTTCCTTATAGTCCTCAACAAAACGGTGCTGCTGAGCGTATGAACAGGACCATTATTTCCAGAGCCCGTTGCATGTTGTCCAATGCAGGTTTGCATAGGCGTTTCTGGGCCGAGGCTGCTTCCACTGCTTGTTATCTCATTAACCGTTCACCATCTATTGCTCTTAATAAAAAAACTCCAATTGAGGTATGGTCTGGTTCACCTGCTGATTATTCACAGTTGAGAGTTTTTGGTTGTAGTGCTTATGCTCATGTTGATAATGGAAAATTGGAGCCTATAGGGCTGTTTAGCGCATCTTTCTTGGTTATAAGTTTGGTGTTAAAGGTTTTAAATTGTGGAATCCTGAAACCCAGAAGGTTGTTGTTAGCAGAAATGTTATCTTCAATGAATCTTATATGTTACATGATGTTTCATCTACTAATGTTCCTGTTGATAGTGGACAACAGCCTATTGTTCAGGAGCCTACTGTTCAGGTGGAGCATGTTATTGATTCCGGCGATACATCTGGTAATGAAACTGTTGATGCACATGATGAACCCGTCGTTAATGATGATCATGTCACTCCCACTCCAAATCAGCCTATTGTTCCGCCCAGTTGGAATCTCGCACGTGAAAGAGTTAGACGAGGTACTAATAAACCCGACAGGTTAATTGAAGAGTGCAATATTGTTTCTTTTGCTTTGTCTATTGCAGAAGAAATTGAAGGTAATGCTGAACCTTCTTCATATTCCGAGGCTATTATTGTTGGGGAACGTAGTAATTTCAAAAAAAATTCCTACGCACACGGAAGATCATGGTGATGCATAGCAACGAGAGGGGAGAGTGTTGTCTACGTACCCTCGTAGACCGAAGCGGAAGCGTTGACGCCACGTAGAGGAAGTAGTCGTACGTCCTCCCAGTCCAACCGATCCAAGCACCGTTACTTCGGCACCTCCGAGTTCTTGACACACGTACAGCTCGATGACGCACCCCGATCTTCGATCCAGCAGAGGCGCGGGGAGGAGTTCCGTCAGCACGACGGCGTGGTGACGATCTTGATGTTCTCCTGTCGCAGGGCTTCTCCTAAGCACCGCTACAATATGACCGAGGTGTAATATCGTGGAGGGGGGCACCGCACACGGCTAAGGAACGATCTCAATGATCAACTTGTGTGTCTAGGGTGCCCCCCCCCGCCCCCGTATATAAAGGAGGGAGGGAGGAGGAGGCCGGCCCAAGGGGGAGGCGCGCCCTAGGGGGGCAAACCTACTCCAAGTAGGTTTGGCCCCCCCTTTCCTATTCGAAGTAGGAGAAGGAAGGAAGATGGGGGAGGAGAGAAGGAAAGGGGGGGGCCGACCCCCCTCCCAATTCGGATTGGGCTTGGGGGGGGCGCCCCTCCCTTGCTCCTTCTCCCTCCCTTCCACTAAGGCCCAATAAGGCCCATATACTTACCGGGGGGTTCCGGTAACCTTCCGGAACTCCGGTATATTTCCAATCTCACCCGGAACCTTTCCGGTGTCCAAATATATCCGTCCAATATATCAATCTTCATGTCTCGACCATTTCGAGACTCCTCGTCATGTCCGTGATCACATCCGAGACTCCGAACAACATTGGGTACATCAAAATACATAAACTCATAATGAAACTGTCATCGTAACCTTAAGCGTGCGGACCCTACGGTTCGAGAACTATGTAGACATGACCGAGACACGTCTCCGGTCAATAACCAATAGCGTGACCTGGATGCCCATATTGGTTCCTACATATTCTACGAAGATCTTTATCGGTCAAACCGCATAACAACATACGTTGTTCCCTTTGTCATCGGTATGTTACTTGCCCGAGATTCGATCGTCGGTATCCAATACCTAGTTCAATCTCGTTACCGGCAAGTCTCTTTACTCGTTCCGTAATACATCATCTCACAACTAACTCATTAGTTGAAATGCTTGCAAGGCTTAAGTAATGTGTATTACCGAGAGGGCCCAGAGATACCTCTCCGACATTCGGAGTGACAAATCCTAATCTCGAAATACGCCAACTCAACAAGTACCTTCGGAGACACCTGTAGAGCACCTTTATAATCATCCAGTTACGTTGTGACGTTTGGTAGCACACAAAGTGTTCCTCCGGTAAACGGGAGTTGCATAATCTCATAGTCGTAGGAACATGTATAAGTCATGAAGGAAGCAATAGCAACATACTAAACGATCGGGTGCTAAGCTAACGGAATGGGTCATGTCAATCAGATCATTCAACTAATGATGTGACCTTGTTAATCAAATAACAACTCCTTGTTCATGGTTAGGAAACATAACCATCTTTGATTAACAAGCTAGTCAAGTAGAGGCATACTAGTGACACTCTGTTTGTCTATATATTCACACATGTATTATGTTTCCGGTTAATACAATTCTAGCATGAATAATAAACATTTATCATGATATAAGGAAATAAATAATAACTTTATTATTGCCTCTAGGGCATATTTCCTTCAGTCTCCCACTTGCACTAGAGTCAATAATCTAGATTACATAGTAATGATTCTAACACCCATGGAGTCTTGGTGTTGATCATGTTTTGCTCGTGGAAGAGGCTTAGTTAACGGGTCTGCAACATTCAGATCCGTATGTATCTTGCAAATCTCTATGTCTCCCACCTGGACTAGATCCTGGATGGAATTGAAGTGTCTCTTGATGTGCTTGGTTCTCTTGTGAAATCTGGATTCCTTCGCTAAGGTAATTGCTCCAGTATTGTCACAAAAGATTTTCATTGGACCCGATGCACTAGATATGACACCTAGATTGGATATGAACTCCTTCATCCAGACACCTTCATTGGCTTCTTCCGAAGCAGCTATGTATTCCGCTTCACACGTAGATCCCGCCACGACGCTTTTCTTTGAACTGCACCAACTGACAGCTCCACCGTTTAATGTAAACACGTATCCGGTTTTCGATTTAGAATCATCCGGATCAGCGTCAAAGCTTGCATCAACGTAACCATTTACGATGAGCTCTTTGTCACCTCCATATACGAGAAACATATCCTTAGTCCTTTTCAGGTATTTCAGGATGTTCTTGACCGCTGTCCAGTGATCCACTCCTGGATTACTTTGGTACCTCCCTGCTAGACTTATAGCAAGGCACACATCATGTCTGGTACACAGCATTGCATACATGATAGAGCCTATGGCTGAAGCATAGGGAACATTTTTCATTTTCTCTCTATCTTCTGCAGTGGTCGGGCTTTGAGTCTTACTCAACTTCACACCTTGCAATATAGGCAAGAAGCCTTTCTTTGCTTGATCCATTTTGAACTTGTTCAAAACTTTGTCAAGGTATGTGCTTTGTGGAAGTCCAATTAAGCGTCTTGATCTATCTCTATTGATCTTAATGTCCAATATGTAAGCAGCTTCACCGAGGTCTTTCATTGAAAAACTTTTATTCAAGTATCCCTTTATGCTATCCAGAAATTCTATATCATTTCCAATCAATAATATGTCATCCACATATAGTATTAGAAATGCTACAGAGCTCCCACTCACTTTCTTGTAAATACAGGCTTCTCCAAAAGTCTGTATAAAACCAAATGCTTTGATCACACTATCAAAACGTTTGTTCCATCTCCGAGAGGCTTGCACCAGTCCATAAATGGATCGCTGGAGCTTGCACACTTTATTAGCCCCCTTTGGATCGACAAAACCTTCTGGTTGCATCATATACAACTCTTCCTCCAGAAATCCATTCAGGAATGTAGTTTTTACATCCATTTGCCAAATTTCATAATCATAAGATGCGGCAATTGCTAACATGATTCGGACAGACTTAAGCATCGCTACGGGTGAGAAGGTCTCATCATAGTCAACCCCTTGAACTTGTCGAAAACCTTTTGCAACAAGTCGAGCTTTGTAGACAGTAACATTACCGTCAGCGTCAGTCTTCTTCTTGAAGATCCATTTATTCTCAATTGCTTGCCGACCATCGGGCAAGTCAACCAAAGTCCATACTTTATTCTCATACATGGATCCCATCTCAGATTTCATGGCTTCAAGCCATTTTGCGGAATCTGGGCTCACCATCGCTTCTTCATAGTTCGTAGGTTCATCATGATCTAGTAGCATGACTTCCAGAATAGGATTACCGTACCACTCTGGTGCGGATCTTACTCTGTTCGACCTACGAGGTTCTGTACTAACTTGATCTGAAGTTCTATGATCATCATCATCAACTTCCTCACTAGTCGGTTTTGACGTCACAGAAACTAGTTCCTGTGATGTATTATTTTCCAACAAGGGAGTAGGTACAATTACCTCATCAAGTTCTACTTTCCTCCCACTCACTTCTTTTGAGAGAAACTCCTTCTCTAGAAAGGATCCATTCTTAGCAACGAATGTCTTGCCTTCGGATCTGTGATAGAAGGTGTACCCAACTGTCTCCTTTGGGTATCCTATGAAGACACATTTCTCCGATTTGGGTTCGAGCTTATCAGGTTGAAGCTTTTTCACATAAGCATCGCAGCCCCAAACTTTAAGAAATGACAACTTTGGTTTCTTGCCAAACCATAGTTCATAAGGTGTCGTCTCAACGGATTTTGACAGTGCCCTATTTAACGTGAATGTGGCCGTCTCTAAAGCATAACCCCAAAACGATAGCGGTAAATCTGTAAGAGACATCATAGATCGCACCATATCAAGTAAAGTACGATTACGACGTTCGGACACACCATTACGCTGTGGTGTTCCGGGTGGCATGAGTTGCGAAACTATTCCACATTGTTTTAAGTGTAGACCAAACTCGTAACTCAAATATTCTCCTCCATGATCAGATCGTAGAAACTTTATTTTCTTGTTACGATGATTTTCAACTTCACTCTGAAATTCTTTGAACTTTTCAAATGTTTCAGACTTATGCTTCATTAAGTAGATATACCCATATCTGCTTAAATCATCTGTGAAGGTGAGAAAATAACGATATCCGCCACGAGCCTCAACATTCATCGGACCACATACATCTGTATGTATGATTTCCAACAAATCTGTTGCTCTCTCCATAGTACCGGAGAACGGCGTTTTAGTCATCTTGCCCATAAGGCACGGTTCGCAAGTACCAAGTGATTCATAATCAAGCGGTTCCAAAAGTCCATCAGTATGGAGTTTCTTCATGCGCTTTACACCGATATGACCTAAACAGCAGTGCCACAAATAAGTTGCACTATCATTATCAACTCTGCATCTTTTGGCTTCAACACTATGAATATGTGTATCACTACTATCGAGATTCGTCAAAAATAGACCACTCTTCAAGGGTGCATGACCATAAAAGATATTACTCATATAAATAGAACAACCATTATTCTCTGATTTAAATGAATAACCGTCTCGCATCAAACAGGATCCAGATATAATGTTCATGCTCAACGCTGGCACCAAATAACAATTATTTAGGTCTAATACTAATCCCGAAGGTAGATGTAGAGGTAGCGTGCCGACCGCGATCACATCGACTTTGGAACCATTTCCCACGCGCATCGTCACCTCGTCCTTTGCCAGTGTTCGCTTAATCCGTAGTCCCTGTTTCGAGTTGCAAATATTAGCAACAGAACCAGTATCAAATACCCAGGTGCTACTGCGAGCTCTAGTAAGGTACACATCAATAACATGTATATCACATATACATTTGTTCACCTTGCCATCCTTCTTATCCGCCAAATACTTGGGGCAGTTCCGCTTCCAGTGACCAGTCTGCTTGCAGTAGAAGCACTCAGTTTCAGGCTTAGGTCCAGACTTGGGCTTCTTCTCTTGAGCAGCAACTTGTTTGCTGTTCTTCTTGAAGTTCCCCTTCTTCTTCCCTTTTCCCTTTTTCTTGAAACTAGTGGTCTTGTTAACCATCAACACTTGATGCTCCTTCTTGATTTCTACCTCCGCAGCCTTTAGCATTGCGAAGAGCTCGGGAATCGTCTTATCCATCCCTTGCATATTATAGTTCATCACGAAGCTCTTGTAGCTTGGTGGAAGTGATTGGAGAATTCTGTCAATGACGCTATCATCCGGAAGAGTAACTCCCAGTTGAATCAAGTGATTACAATACCCAGACATCTTGAGTATGTGCTCACTGACAGAACTATTCTCCTCCATCTTGCAGCTATAGAACTTATTGGAGACTTCATATCTCTCAATCTGGGCATTCTTCTGGAATATCAACTTCAACTCCTGGAACATCTCATGTGCTCCATGACGTTCAAAACGTCGTTGAAGTCCCGGTTCTAAGCCGTAAAGCATGGCACATTGAACTATCGAGTAGTCATCAGCTTTGCTCTGCCAGACGTTCTTAACGTCGTCAGTTGCATCAGTAGCAGGCCTGGCACCCAGCGGTGCTTCCAGGACGTAATTTTTCTGTGCAGCAATGAGGATAATCCTCAAGTTACGGACCCAGTCCGCGTAGTTGCTACCATCATCTTTCAACTTAGCTTTCTCAAGGAACGCATTAAAATTCAACGGAACAACAGCACGGGCCATCTATCTACAATCAACATAGACAAGCAAGATACTATCAGGTACTAAGTTCATGATAAATTTTAGTTCAATTAATCATATTACTTAAGAACTCCCACTTAGATAGACATCTCTCTAGTCATCTAAGTGATCACGTGATCCAAATCAACTAAACCATAACCGATCATCACGTGAGATGGAGTAGTTTTCAATGGTGAACATCTTATGTTGATCATATCTACTATATGATTCACGCTCGACCTTTCGGTCTCCATGTTCCGAGGCCATGTCTGCATATGCTAGGCTCGTCAAGTTTAACCTGAGTATTCTGCGTGTGCAAAACTGGCTTGCACCCATTGTAGATGGACGTAGAGCTTATCACACCCGATCATCACGTGGTGTCTGGGCACGACGAACTTTGGCAATGGTGCATACTCAGGGAAAACACTTCTTGATAATTTTAGTGAGAGATCATCTTAAAATGCTACCGTCAATCAAAGCAAGATAAGATGCATAAAAGATAAACATCACATGCAATCAATATAAGTGATATGATATGCCCATCATCATCTTGTGCTTGTGATCTCCATCTCCGAAGCACCGTCATGATCACCATCGTCACCGGCGCGACACCTTGATCTCCATCGTAGCATCGTTGTCGTTTACGCCATCTATTGCTTCTACGACTATCGCTACCGCTTAGTGATAAAGTAAAGCAATTACAGGGCGTTTGCATTTCATACAATAAAGCGACAACCATACGGCTCCTGCCAGTTGCCGATAACTTCGGTTACAAAACATGATCATCTCATACAATAAAATATAGCATCATGCCTTGGCCATATCACATCACAACATGCCCTGCAAAAACAAGTTAGACGTCCTCTACTTTGTTGTTGCAAGTTTTACGTGGCTGCTACGGGCTTAAGCAAGAACCAATCTCACTTACGCATCAAAACCACAACGATAGTTTGTCAAGTTGATGCTGTTTTAACCTTCGCAAGGACCGGGCGTAGCCACACTCGGTTCAACTATAATTGGAGAAACTGACACCCGCTAGTCACCTGTGTGCAAAGCACGGCGGTAAAACCAGTCTCGCGTAAGCGTACGCGTAATGTCGGTCCGGGCCGCTTCATCCAACAATACCGCCGAACCAAAGTATGACATGCTGGTAAGCAGTACGACTTATATCGCCCACAACTCACTTGTGTTCTACTCATGCATATAACATCAAACCATAAAAACCTAGGCTCGGATGCCACTGTTGGGGAACGTAGTAATTTCAAAAAAAATTCCTACGCACACGCAAGATCATGGTGATGCATAGCAACGAGAGGGGAGAGTGTTGTCTACGTACCCTCGTAGACCGAAGCGGAAGCGTTGACGCAACGTAGAGGAAGTAGTCGTACGTCCTCCCGGTCCAACCGATCCAAGTACCTTTACTCCGGCACCTCCGAGTTCTTGACACACGTACAGCTCGATGATGCACCCCGATCTCCGATCCAGCAGAGGCGCGGGGAGGAGCTCCGTCAGCACGACGGCGTGGTGACGATCTTGATGTTCTCCTGTCGCAGGGCTTCTCCTAAGCACCGCTACAATATGACCGAGGTGTACTATCGTGGAGGGGGGCACCGCACACGGCTAAGGAACGATCTGAATGATCAACTAGTGTGTCTAGGGTGCCCCCCCGCCCCCGTATATAAAGGAGGGAGGGAGGAGGAGGCCGGCCCAAGGGGGAGGCACGCCCTAGGGGGGCAAACCTACTCCAAGTAGGTTTGGCCCCCCTTTTCCTATTCGGAGTAGGAGAAGGAAGGAAGAGGGGGGAGGAGAGAAGGAAAGGGGGGGCCGGCCCCCCTCCCAATTCGGATTGGGCTTGGGGGGGGCCCCCCCTCCCTTGCTCCTTCTCCCTCCCTTCCACTAAGGCCCAATAAGGCCCATATACTTACCGGGGGGTTTCGGTAACCTCCCAGAACTCCGGTATATTTCCAATCTCACCCGGAACCTTTCCGGTGTCCAAATATATCCATCCAATATATCAATCTTCATGTCTCGACCATTTCGAGACTCCTCGTCATGTCCATGATCACATCCGGGACTCCAAACAACATTCGGTACATCAAAATATATAAACTCATAATGAAACTGTCATCGTAACCTTAAGCGTGCGGACCCTACGGTTCGAGAACTATGTAGACATGACCGAGACACGTATCCGGTCAATAACCAATAGCGGGACCTGGATGCCCATATTGGTTCCTACATATTCTACGAAGATCTTTATCGGTCAAACCGCATAACAACATACGTTGTTCCCTTTGTCATCGGTATGTTACTTGCCCGAGATTCGATCGTCGGTATCCAATACCTAGTTCAATCTCGTTACCGGCAAGTCTCTTTACTCGTTCTGTAATACATCATCTCACAACTAACTCATTAGTTGAAATGCTTGCAAGGCTTAAGCGATGTGTATTACCGAGAGGTCCCAGAGATACCTCTCCGACATTCGGAGTGACAAATCCTAATCTCGAAATACGCCAACTCAACAAGTACCTTCGGAGACACCTGTAGAGCACCTTTATAATCACCCAGTTACGTTGTGACATTTGGTAGCACACAAAGTGTTCCTCCGGTAAACGGGAGTTGCATAATCTCAGTCATAGGAACATGTATAAGTCATGAAGGAAGCAATAGCAACATACTAAACGATCGGGTGCTAAGCTAACGGAATGGGTCATGTCAATCAGATCATTCAACTAATGATGTGACCTTGTTAATCAAATAATAACTCCTTGTTCATGGTTAGGAAACATAACCATCTTTGATTAACAAGCTAGTCAAGTAGAGGCATACTAGTGACACTCTGTTTGTCTATATATTCACACATGTATTATGTTTCCGGTTAATACAATTCTAGCATGAATAATAAACATTTATCATGATATAAGGAAATAAATAATAACTTTATTATTGCCTCTAGGGCATATTTCCTTCAATTATTTCTGGTGATAGTAATAAGTGGATGACTGCTATACATGATGAGATGGAATCACTTGAAAAGAATGACACTTGGGATTTAGTAAAATTACCTAGAGAGAAGAAACCTATTCGTTGCAAGTTGGTTTTCAAGAGGAAAGAAGGTGTTTCTCCTAATGATGAGATAAAAGCAAGGTTAGTTGCTAAAGGTTACAGTCAGATTCTAGGTATTGACTATAACGAAATCTTTTCTCCTGTTGTGAAGCATAGCTCTATTCGCACTTTACTCAGTATTGTTGCCATGCATGATCTTGAGCTTGTACAATTGGATGTTAAAACTGCATTTTTACGTGGAGAATTAGAAGAGGATATTTATATGAAACAACCTGAAGGTTTTGTTATTCCTGGAAAAGAAAAGCTTGTCTGTAAGTTAAAGAAATCTCTTTATGGATTGAAGCAATCCCCTAGACAGTGGTACAAGAGATTTGACACCTTTATGCTCTCTCAAGGTTTCAAAAGGTCTAATTATGATAGTTGTGTTTATTTGAAAAGTGTCAAAGGTTCAACTATTTATTTTCTCCTTTATGTTGATGATATGCTAATTGCTGCAAAGAGTATGTCAGAGATTAATGAACTAAAGAAGAAATTGAGTAATGAATTTAAGATGAAGGATTTGGGTGCAGCAAAGAAAACACTTGGCATGCAAATATCCAGAGATAGACCATCTGGAAAAGTGTATCTTAGTCAGAAGGGATATATTGATAAAGTTCTTCGTCGTTTTAATATGCATAATGCCAAGCCGGTGAGTACTCCGTTACCTGCACACTTCAAATTATCATCAGCTTTATGTCCTAAGTCAGATGCAAATATTGAGTACATGTCTAGAGTTCCCTATTCGAGTGCAGTTGGTTCACTCATGCATGCCATGGTTTGTTCTCGTCCTGATTTATCATATGCATTGAGTGTTGTTAGTAGATACATGGCTAATCCTGGAAAAGAGCATTGGAGAGCAGTTCAGTGGATTTTCAGATACCTGCGTTGTACTTCTAATGCTTATTTACAGTTTGGGAAAACTGGAGATGGACTTGTTGGTTTTGTTAATTCTGATTTTGCTGGTGATTTGGATAAGAGAAGATCACTCATAGGTTATGTTTTCACCATTGGTGGTTGTGTTGTGAGTTGGAGAGCAACTTTGCAGTCTATTGTGGCTTGTTCCACTACTGATGCCGAGTATATGGCTATTTCCGAGGCATGCAAAGAAGCTATCTGGTTGAGAGGTTTGTACACTGAGCTTTGTGGAGATTCATCTTGCCCTACCATATTTTCTGATAGTCAAAGTGCCATACATCTTACAAAGTGTATCATGAGAGGACAAAGCACATTGATGTCATATTTCATTATATTCGAGATGTTGTTGCTGAAGGAGATTTGAAGGTATGCAAGATAAGTACTCATGATAATCCTGCTGATATGATGACAAAGCCAGTTCCGACCAATAAGTTTGAGCTTTGCTCAGGCTTAGTTGGTATTTCACACTAGTCCCATGAACTTTGACGCAGAAGGTGTTTATACTGATTTGGATGGAGCTATTCACTTTCTTCGACTACTGGAGGGAATTTGGATCAAGGTGGAGATTGTTAAATTGTGATCCAAATTATACCGTATTGGACTAGACGTAGTACATACCGTGTGGGCCTTTGCGTTGGTATCGATGCGTACGAGTACAACTCGTTTACTTGTCCTACAAGGACTCCTATGTGTTGCTCCTCATATATATTCCATGTAGTCGCACCTCAGACGGTTTGTTGTCTCGTGCTTGCAATACTCCCCCTCATAGTGATTGCGCCTTCGTGCGTCCGTGGTTTTCTCTCGCTAGGGTTTCCACGTAAAAATCCATGTCTCTCGTGTCTCGTTTATTTCTCGTTATTATCTAACATGAAATAATGTATTTCCTTTAAGAAGAAAAATAAAATAAAAATAACTTGCGCACAATTTTGCATCAAAATTGCACATTGACGTAATATGCAAACATAATCATATAATCATGAAATTTCTTACATATCATATAGTATTTGTTTATATATAATTTCACTCAGCCAAAAACCGACAAAAACAAAATAAATAACCAATAAAGCAGAAAAAAGGAAAAGGAAAAATGCATACAAATAGAAATAAAAAATAAAGAATAACAAAGTCTATTATAGTGAGATTTCCGCAAAACAGGTGTTTTCTATAAATTCATGGATTAGCGACATCGGTATTACCCTTACAAATGAAAAGAAAAGAAAATAAGAAAATGATATCTTTCCCTAATATAAGCATGGATTGAGTCTGTCGGGTTCTCCGTCGTGGCATTTTTACAAAAAAGATCCTATTGTTTTGTGCAGTTCACCCACACTCCTTGAAGTATGTTTGTTTAGGCAAAAAAATGTTTCGATCCACTACCCTTCCGTCCGCAACCAAAAATAAATTGTGGCTTGCGGGGATCTTTTTTAACTGTCGAGGAGACGGAACCTTTCTTTGCATTCAATGGGATGTTCGGATATAGAGGGGATATTCGGATGGATTTCTTAGAAAGAAAGACCCCATAATAGGAAGGTGTGGCAAGACCAATTAACTGAAGTCAAAGATTTCTTCATAAAAAATTATATGCAAAGACCACATAATGGGAAGGTCTGCATGGATCAGGTACAACATGCATGTAGCGTGCATATGCCCTACATAAATCGATATGTTTTTTTACTAATTCAAGTAATTACTGATTAAGTGATACTAATTATTGAATTGATTATTTAAAACAACACCCAAACTTTTTACTAAGTCTAAAATAAGTATAGATTAAGTGATACTAATTATTCGAGTGTTACTAATTCTAAAATAATTACAGATTAAGTGATACTAACTACTCAAGTGATCATTATAAAATAACATCCAAACGAATTCAACAAAAAAAATCGGCCAGCGAAGATTTACTACTCATTTAAACAACGGTGGAGAAGGGAGTTACTAATTGTTAGTTATTTTGCACTGTTGCAACGCACGGGCACTTTTGCTAGTAAAAACTAATACATGATTTAAAAAATGATGTTTTCTATGTAAGAATGTATTCATGGCATTGGTATTACCCTTCTAGAAAAAATATAACGAAGTCAATATAATGAAGTTTTCTATGAAAGAATAAGGCCCTTTTAAGAAGAAAGAAAATGAAAAAAAAAACTTTAAAATTTTGCACACAATTTGCACTGAAATTGCACCTTTTGAAATATGCAAAGAATAAGCATATAATGACGCATTTTTCGCATTCTACTATAATATGCACATAGTTAACTGAAATAATTTATTTTCCTTTGGGAAGTAAGAAAAAAAATACTTGGCACAACTTTGCACCGAAATTGCACTTTATCGTAATATGCAATAATAATCATATAATCATGAAATTTTGGCACATATTATATAGTACTTGTTTATATATAATTACACTCAGCCAAAATCCCCCAAAAACAATAAATAATCAATAAAGGAAAGAAAAAAGAAAAAACGAAAACACATAGAAACATAAAATAAAAATAAAAAAGCAAAATTACCCACAAAGGAAAGAATAAAATTCCCAAGGAAGAATGAATTAGTGGCATTGATATTACCATTTATGCTTTTTAAAAGTATGCAAGAATAAGAACTATCAAAATTTGCACGAAATATACATAAAAATGACGCTTTTTTAAAAACATGCAAGAATAAGCACATAAAAGTGGAACTTTTGGAAAAACGAAAACCTAATAACAAATGAATAGTGAAATTGGTATTAACCTTAAAGTAGAATGAAAATGAAGTAAAGACTAAAACATTATCAGAATAATGTTTTCCCTGAAAAGAATGAATTAGTGATGCTGGTATTTCCTTTATGAAGAGAGAAAATTAAAAAAACTTGCACAACTTAGCACCGAAATCGCACTTTATCGTAATATGAAACTAATAATCATATAATCATGAAATTTGACACATATTATATAGTATTTGTATGTAGATAATTACACCCATCCATAAACCTGCAAAAAAACAATAAAGGAAAGAAAAACGTGGTTCAAAAGAGCAAAAACGAGCCCAAGAAGCAATTCAACTTACCCAAAATAGGGATCAATCGATTCCACACAGCCCAACACACCATCAAAATGACACACAAAAGAAAAGAAAACAACACACATCTCAAAGTAGAATTGGACGGCCACAAAATCGATTGACCCAAAGTGAAATTTCCAGCTGACTGATATATAGCTAAAGTGCAAAGGGTCTGAGATGTTTACTCACGCAACGTAGTCCTAAAAAGCCTCAACACCGTCTCTAATCAAAGATACTGTTAGCACTAATCATGACCACCGCGTCATGCGGCGAGCTGTCGTGCGTGCGGCCGAGTCATCGTGCGGGGCCAGTCAGTGAAAACGGGATGTTCGTACGTGTTGGCCGAGTCTCCGACTGAGTGGAGTAGAAAGGTCTTGCATGTGGGTTGGCCGTTGTGCATGTCAGGCACCATAACTTGCGAGTCGTGCGGCCGGGACATGCTCTTGTCATAGGCTGCGGAGAAGTGCAGCGCTGCACGCAGCGCATCCACGGCTGGCACTGGGTCGCGATTTGGACCAGCCGGAAGTGCTACTTGGAGTATAGAGCGGCGGCAGCGAGCGTTATGCTTCGTATTTGCTGTATTCGGTGTACCACGCAGGAGGACTGACGCACACCTGCAGATCACTATACGCGTGCAGGCTGGAGGACGTAAAACTTTACTCCAGCTGCATGTATTTGAGGCCCATGCACCAGCCGCTGTCCAAGTACCGATCGTTTTGCACGTTCTCGTTCAAACACGCACACAAGCACCGCGAGTTGTCGCGATCCATCGACACCGCCGTGCCGCGATGTCCCAGAGCTCATCTTCTGCGTGTCGTTGGTTTGTCTCCGGGACAGACCGGAACCCTGGCGTCCGTTCCTACAAGTGCCCGAACCAGGGAGTAAACCTGTTTATTTGAACAAAGATCTATCAGATGTTTCAGTTTCAGATGTTGCTTTGTGTTTTCTTTGTTCATCATTCAGTTTTGACTCCTAGAAAGAACTTGTGGTAAACACAAGAAACCTACAAAATTAGTCGAGGAAATGATGGCCGTGCATTGCTGCGGCTTGTCATCCGGATCATTGGTTGTAGAAGAAAAAAAACGCTCTCATTTCCTCCGATGCTTTTTCTTTAGATGCGCACTGCTCTCAAGTGGAAGGGGTGTGGTTGGAAAGGGAAGAGCACACCGAAAAGTTTGATCAAGTGCAACATGTAATCTGATTATTAAGTGAAGATATGCCAAATGCTTGCATGTGCTTCTCTGTTGAGTACAAAGTTTCCGTCACAAAACAACAGACAATTATGAATTGAGGCAAATTTTCCTTTGAAGTGCTAGCAAATCTCTGCTCAGGCATGTTGGAAACTGTCATCCCAATTATTTATAACAGCCAATAAACATCCATAGATTAAACAAAAAATTAATAGACACTCTGAACAGTTGGACGTAGACATGGTTAACTATATCAATATGCTCTTGTGTTATACTTACACAATTGTGACAAAAAATATTGTACCTCTGCCACTACTTCTAGGTCACATTGCAAGTGCAGTTATGAGATACAAACAGCCTGCTTTTGAACGTGATAAATGCCTCTTCGTCATTGCTGATTGAAAAGCGTAATCCAAAAATCCACCAATTTCATGCATGTAGGACGATCGGAATGGCTGGCGAGTGCAGAGTGACGTGGTGTGATGAGGACAATCGCGATGGCTGGCTGACAGGCGCACTGGGACGGGGCGCGTCGATCGCGGCAGACTGGCGGCGCAGGACTGCGATCCAGTGACTTGCCTCTGCAGTCCCCTCTCATCTGCCCTCTAATGAAGATCCAATGCTTTACAATGCGATCCAGTTTACATTGGCCCAACTGAAGACAAGCCACAACAGCTACAGAAAAGCACAAGCATAGAAACACATCCACATGGCATTTGAACCAATTTGTAGCAGTGACATGGTACAGAAACAACAGCGAAATGACACAAAAACAACAACTACAGAAGAGCACAGACTGGACATATTTGTATCTCTGAACATTGAAAATATGTAGCATTAACATATAAATTGTGATCCTTCAAATTCTAGCAATGAAAAATCGAACAGCTACAGAACAAATTTGTAGCAAGGTACAGCTGAACAAATTTGTAGCCTGAACACTGGATATATTAGGCAAGTCTGCTTGCACACTTGGCTACGAGTTCATCGAAATAATGAACTGGATGCACCATAGATTTAAATCGCGGGCGAACGGAAATCGCGGAAGGAAAATTTGCCGCGAGAATTAATGAAGAAACAGCGCGATCTCCCGCGATTCTGGGAAGGAGACAAATCACGGGGCTGATTTCATGCAGCAATAGTGCTCTTTTCGCCCGCGATTTTAAACTATGGGATGCACACATATGCTATAAGAACCAGTACAGGTCAATTCTTAGCATTATCAGTACATGTCAATTTCCATGCTACTTGTCATTGAAATTCAAAAGCATCCACGGTAAGGTCAATTCTTTGTATCATCAGTCAATCCAATCCAATATAATCCACTATTTGTATATATGCTATAAGAACCAGCGGTGACGCTCCACCAAGAACCACACGTCCAGCCGGCGACGAGGATACCCGGGATTGCCGGTGGAAGGAGATGGAATTGGGGTAGGGTTGCCTCACTCACATGGTGGCTAGCGTGCCGGCGTTGGGGAGAGGTGAGGTGGGCGGGTCCGGGCAGCGAAAGCAAGGAGCTTGGTCGGGGCGGCGATCCTCCTCGATCTGCGGCCGCGTGAGGAGCTCGGTCCAGGAAGTGGTTCACCTTGCGATGTCCGGCGGCGTGAGGAGCTCGGTCCCGACAGCGGTCCTCCTCGATCTACGGCGGCGCTCCTGCCCGGCCCGTAACTGCGCTTCGCAGCAGCAGCTTCCCGGCCGCCCGTCAGGGCGCTCCTCCCTAGTCCTCACGGCGACATCGCTCGGCTGCTCGGAACCGGCCCTTCGCGGCGAAGTGCGCGAGAGCAGGGACGCTCGCGCCATGCCGTGTTCTTTTCTTTCAGATGTTGTTTGAAGAAAACGGCTGCAGCGGACCAAAGGCTTCCTTGAATTTCATGAGCGATCGTGTGTGTGGTCCTTGACGTGATTTTTTTGCGTTTAGAGAGGAGCGTGCAGTTTCCTGATTTTCAGGGATGGATTAGCATCTGTTTTTTATGAAACGAATCGATAGATCGTTCCGTGCTAGGCGGCACCTGGTCGAGATCGTCCGGAACGGATCGAGGTTTTGGATGTGACGTCCAGATTTTGTTTTCGGTTTTCTTCTGGAATTGAGAAGGTTCTTCCCAAACTATTACATAGATCTATTTTTTAATCTCAGCCATTAATTTTTCATGTTAACATAAAATCAACGGATATAAAGTGATAACTTATGAAAAACTATGAAAGCTTCCGTTTTTTAATATTAGATAAAGACAAGGAAAACCAGCCATCACAGTCATTATCCGAACGGCAAAACAATGTGTTGTATATAATCATTAGTGACAATATGTGCAATGAAAACAAAATGCTTTCAAAATATTAAAATAGTGCATTTGTCACATTCTACTATAATTTACATATAGTGTAAATGAAATGTTAAATTGTGATCCAAATTATATCGTATTGGACTAGACGTAGTACATACGGTGTGGGCCTTTGCATTGGTACCGACGCGTACGAGTACAACTCGTTTACTTGTCCTATAAGACTCTCATGTATTGCCCTCATATGTACAGACGCTTACGAGTACAACTCGTTTACTTGTCCTACAATGACTCCCATGTGTTGCCCCTCATATATACTCCATGTAGTCACACATCAGGCAGTCTGTTGTCTCGTGCTTGTAATACTCCCCCTCATGGTGATTGCGCCTCCGTGCATCCGTGATTTTCTCTGGCAAGGGTTTCCATGTAAAAAATCCGTGTCTCTCGTGTCTTGTTTATTTCTCGTTATTATCTAACAAGTGGTATACAGAGCTGAGGTTTCAGATATGAGATTTGAGATCGGGAGATTAGGGTTGCGGCGTCCTTTGCACCGCGGCCGACGCGACCTGGCGATCCGAAGCCAGATCGATCAAGTCGCCGAGTTCGACAGGAACCAAGTCGATCTACTACTGGGTCAAGTCGCGTGTTGTCTGGCCGTGTCCGAGATCGAAAAGTTTTTCCGCTGCAGCCAACTCCAGCAATATACCGAGGCCGACGCAAATTTTGGCAGAGTCGTCGTCACATCACGGGTCGTCAAATTCCCGTGTTCCTAGTCGCTGCAATTCCCGAGGAGTTCCCTCACGTGAAGCTAAGTTCAGATTCGCTTTATTTGTTTCATCACCGATCAAGAACTAGTACTTTGATCAGCCAGCTACTAGTACTAGTATTTGTCACATCAAGCTACAGTTTTTTGGTCTCCCACTTCCACGTGTACACGAAGCTGCCAGGTGCTACTGTTCCTTGCTCAGTTTGATATGCATATTAAATTCTGTCAAGAATTTTTCTACGGCTTCTACTACTTTGTGTACACAGATTTATCGACTCATGGCATCCATGAAGTACGATCTTCCGTTGCTGGATCGTGACACAAGATTTACCCTATGGCAAGTCAAGATGTGAGCATTGTTGGCACAGTCCGACTATGATGAAGCACTAGATAGTTTTGGGAAGCAAAGGTTTCAGGACTGGACTGATGAGGAGAAAAGAATTGATTGTAAGGCTTTGTCACAAATTCAACTCCATTTGCATAATAATATTTTGCAGGAAGTTTTGAGCGAGAAAACTGCCGCCGCTCTATGGTTAAAGCTGGAAGGGATTTGCATGACTAAAGATCTCATCAGCAAGATGCATCTGAAGCAAAAATTATTCCTGCACTAAAGAGATCATATCTAATCTAGCTGCAATGGAGGTTAAGTGTGAAGAGGAAGGTATTGCTTTAATGTTACTTTATTCACTATCAAGTTTTTATACAAATTTTAGAGACAGCATATTATACAGTCGTGATACTCTCACACTTAATGAAGTTTATGAAGCTTTGAACTCTAAGAAGAAGATGAAATTAATGGTGCCTCATGATGGTTCGAGTTCATCCCAAGCCGAGGGATTATCTGTTCATGGCAGGACAAAGGAGAAGAACTCCAATAATGAGAACAGAGGCAAAAGTAAAAACGGCTACAGGGGCCGGTCGCAATCCAGAGATAAGAAATATTGCAGATATTGCAAGAGAGACGGGCATGACATCTCAGAGTGTTTCAAGTTGCAGAACAAGGAAAAGAGGAAATGTAACAAACAAGGTGAAAATTCTGCTAACGTTGCTCATGATGATAGTTCTGATGACGCCCTTGTCGTTATTGTTGGATGTGCTGAGACCAATGATGAGTGGGTACTTGACACTGCATGCACTTTTCATATGTGCCCACATAGAGATTGGTTTAATACTTTTGATTCCACTACTTCTGCTGGTTCCGTTTTGGATTTTGATAATTCACTATGCAAGATTGAAGGCATAGGTTCTATTCGAATCAAGATGTTTGATGGCATAATCAGAACTTTGACAGATGTTCGGTATATTCCGAAGATGAAGAGAAATCTTATTTCTATGAGTGCCCTTGATGCAAAGGGGTACAAATATTCAGGTGGAGATAGTGTTTTAAAGGTTACCAAAGGTTCCCTTATTGTGATGAAAGGTGACTTATGTTCGACCAGTGGTCTTTATTACCTTCGAGGTTCTACCGTTTCAGGTAATGCTACTCCAGCTATTTCAAAGAATTCTGATTGAGATGCTGCTAACCTTTGGCATATGCGTCTTGGACATAGGAGTGAACTTGGTTTAGCATAGTTAAATAAGAGAGGTCTTCTTGATGGATATGAACCTGGTAAACTGAAATTTTGTAAGCATTGTATCTTCGGCAAGCACAAGAGGGTGATGTTCAACACTTCGACTCATACAACCGAAGGTATTCTTGATTATGTTCATTCTGATTTATGGGGACCATCTTGCAGAAAGTCACTAGGTGGTGCAAGTTACATGCTGACTATTATTGATGATTATTCGAGAAAAGTTTGGCCTTATTTCTTGAAGCATAAATATGAAGCATTCTCAGCATTTAAGGAGTGGAAGATTATGATTGAGAGACAAACTGAAAAGAAGGTAGAAATACTTCGCACTGATAATGGTATGGAATTCTGTTCTAAGCAATTCAAGAATTATTGCAAGTATGAAGGCATTGTCAGACATTACACCGTTCCTTATACTCTTCAACAAAACGGTGCTGCTGAGCGTATGAACAGGACCATTATTTCCAGAGCCCGTTGCATGTTGTCCAATGCAGGTTTGCATAGGCGTTTCTGGGCCGATGCTGCTTCCACTGCTTGTTATCTCATTAACCGTTCACCATCTATTGCTCTTAATAAAAAAACTCCAATTGAGGTATGGTCTGGTTCACCTGCTGATTATTCACAGTTGAGAGTTTTTCGTTGCAGTGCTTATGCTCATGTTGATAATGGAAAATTGGAGCCTATAGGGCTGTTAAGTGCATCTTTCTTGGTTATAAGTTTGGTGTTAAAGGTTTTAAATTGTGGAATCCTGAAACCAAGAAGGATGTTATTAGCAGAAATGTTATCTTCAATGAATCTGATATGTTACATGATGTTTCATCTACTAATGTTCCTGTTGAGAGTGGAAAACAGCCTATTGTCCAGGAGCCTACTGTTCAGGTGGAGCAGGTTATTGATTCCGGCGATACATCTGGTAATGAAACTGTTCATGCACATGATGAACCCGTCGTTAATGATGATCATGTCACTCCCACTCCAAATCAGCCTATTGTTCCGCCCAGTTGGAATCTCGCACGTGAAAGAGTTAGACGAGGTACTAATAAACCCGACAGGTTAATTGAAGAGTGCAATATTGTTTCTTTTGCTTTGTCTGTTGCAGAAGAAATTGAAGGTAATGCAGAACCTTCTTCATATTCCGAGGCTATTATTTCTGGTGATAGTAATAAGTGGATGACTACTATGCATGATGAGATGGAATCACTTGAAAAGAATGACACTTGGGATTTAGTAAAATTACCTAGAGAGAAGAAACCTATTCGTTGCAAGTGGGTTTTCAAGAGGAAAGAAGGCGTTTCTCCTAATGATGAGACAAAAGCAAGGTTAGTTGCTAAAGGTTACAGTCAGATTCTAGGTATTGACTATAACGAAATCTTTTCTCCTGTTGTGAAGCATAGCTCTATTCGCACTTTACTCAGTATTGTTGCCATGCATGATCTTGAGCTTGAACAACTGGATGTTACAACTGCATTTTTACATGGAGAATTAGAAGAGGATATTTATATGAAACAACCTGAAGGTTTTGTTATTCCTGGAAAAGAAAAGCTTGTCTGTAAGTTAAAGAAATCTCTTTATGGATTGAAGCAATCCCCTAGACAGTGGTACAAGAGATTTGACACCTTTATGCTCTCTCAAGGTTTCAAATGGTCTAATTTTGATAGTTGTGTTTATTTGAAAAGTGTCAAAGGTTCAAATATTTATTTTCTCCTTTATGTTGATGATATGCTAATTGCTGCAAAGAGTATGTCAGAGATTAATGAACTAAAGAAGCAATTGAGTAATGAATTTAAGATGAAGGATTTGGGTGCAGCAAAGAAAACACTTGGCATGGAAATATCCAGAGATAGACCATCTGGAAAAGTGTATCTTAGTTAGAAGGGATATATTGATAAAGTTCTTCGTGGTTTTAATATGCATAATGCCAAGCCGGTGAGTACTCTGTTACCTGCACACTTCAAATTATCATCAGCTTTATGTCCTAAGTCAGATGCAAATATTGAGTACATGTCTAGAGTTTCCTATTCGAGTGCAGTTGGTTCACTCATGTATGCCATGGTTTGTACTATACATAATGTTGGGAAGGAATGGATTCTTCATGTTTTAGCCCCGCTGGATAAGGTTCAGAGATGCATGTTGTTGTTGATTTTTTTGGAGAAGTTGGTTCGTTCGTAATGAGGTAACACATGCGAAGCCTGCTCCACCGTTGGTAGTGTCCGTCAGCTTTCTTCTGAGGTACTTGGACGAGTTAATTGGCAATAGAACTAATGCCCAGTGTGATCCAGTAAAAGGAAAACTAAGTATTTCTTATGACCTAGTTAATCTTAAAGGAAAGGCTCCTGTACAGGAGTCAGCCTGGGTCCCGCCGCGCCCTGGATGGGTTAAGCTGAATACTGATGGTGCTTTCCCGTCGGTCGATGGAGCAGGTGCTGGGATGATCTTACGTGATAATGCAGGCAGTATAATATTTTCAGCCTGCAGATCCCTGTTCTCTTGCAGGGATGCATTGGAATCGGAGCTATGCGCATGTATGGAAGGAATGTCTTTTGCGATCCAAAGGTCGGACCTTCCGATAGAAGTCGAGATGGACTCAAGTACTACAGTGGCTATGATCATAGGAGTGGAGACGGACCGGTCGATCTATGCTTCTCTGGTGGCAGAAATTAAGTACTTACTTAGTCTTTGGATTTCTTGTATTACTCTAGTTCCTTGGTGTCAGAATAAGGCGAGTGATAAACTAGCTAGTTTTGCTAGAGCCAAGGGTCAGGCCCGGATGAGGTAGTGTCGATTGTCCGAGATGATTGTAAGAACTTTATAATTGAGTAATGCAAGTGTTTTTCCTGCAAAAAAAAGAGAGGACTGGAGACAACGATGGATTAATCCATCTAGGCAATGTCGAGGTAAAATAATTAAACCTAGTTGTGTGGAGTTGTGACGGGGGCACCCAGCTATCCCAGCTGACATCGAATCTTGCATCCCCATCATTAGAAATATTTAGAATATGTAATTTACGCAGATTGGTTAGGGACATCGACAAAGGATTACACACACTCTCGTCGCCTCCCTTCCAGAAAAGTCAAAGCACCCTCAGCTCCATCAGCTTCCCTAACTCCTTCTAAATGGCATCAATACCGCCCACACACACTGTACTCAGTTGTTCTAAGGACAATAAGTTCCCTATCCCAACTGGCAATGCAATATTTGTATAAACATATAGGCACATCAAATGTTATAACCGAGTAACACGTGATGACACCTCATGAAATCCATGTATTCTTAAGTCCAATGTTTCCAAAAAGATGCAGCTTTCCTATTTTCATGGGGAGAACACCAACATATGTATCCAGTAGGCCTAGGCAGCTCAGGTGTAATAAATTCTCAACACATGTGTGACTACTTTCCTTAATATCACGACCTTCTAGATCCAATACACGCAAAAGTTGGAAGTTTGAAAGAGTTCAAATCAGATCAACATTCGTTCTAAAGAGAGTAATAGACCTCAACTTTGACATGCTTTGTTTAGTACCATCCAAAATCTTTGTTTAGTACCATCCAATATAGTAAGAAAGTTTTCTCCACTGGACAGAGAACATATGAGATCAAGTACCATACCATCGACGCGACAACCTTCCGACCTATATTCAACATCAACATACATTGGTTGAATCAAATTTCTGTTTATCAAGTCACTGAAATATCTCTCTCTGAGCTCAAATAGTCTAATATCTTCTTCTCCAGCTTGGATAAAGCCTTCAGCTATCCACCTCCATATCAAGCGGTCTCTTCTTATGTCATGATCTTCTCGGAATACACCGAGATATAACAAACAAGTTTTAGATGGGAAGGTAGATCATAATAACTAAAGGATAGGACTCTCTGCATACCCTTTGCAGTACTGCCTTCTGCAAGCCCACGACCAATAGAATTGAGTATCTTGCCCATAGATACATTCGTTGTATATTTTGATCATTACTGGCTAAAAGACTAGCAATAGTAATGATGGCTAGTGCTACTCCACCACATTTCTTCCAAATTTCTGTAGATACTTGCTCCAATTCATTCGGACAATCACTTCCTTGGGAGAAATCCTTTTGTAGAAGAGTCTTTTGGAGTCATCATTCTCAAGGGATTTCATATTATGAATAATATCACCACTAGATGGGCAACATGCTTTAGAGACACTGCCTATGCGGGTTCTCGTTATTACTTGACTACCGCGGTTGCTCTTAGAGAAAACACACTTGATAATTTCCCATGCATATTCAGTCCATATATCATCAATCACGATGAAGTACCTGTGTGATTTTTTAGAATGCTAGTTCTACAGTTCTAAATAGCGTGCTAATGTCATTTAGTGTGCTACAACGCGAATTTAGTGTGCCAACACTTCTACCGCTATTTGCCATAGCCCATTATTTAGAACTTTAGTTATTTCACATATTAATGAATACAAACATAATTAGGTTCTATTTTTATAATATTTATTGATTTGGAGGTGTATATCAATGAATTCATACCTCTTAACTTAAAGAAATGCTCTCAGCTCGTCGATGAGTTGTTGATTGTCCCTAACAGCTTCATTGATGTGTGCAAACGTGATCCTATCAAGTCCGTACAATATCTTCTTGTCCCTAACAGCTTCTTGAAAATCTTTGTTATATTCGGATTCCGAGACACTGAAACAAACACTCCACAGTCAAACTACACTATGACCTTGTCATACACTGCATACATTGCTAAGCGTTGTCTTGCCCAATCCTCCAAATCCAACAATATACAAAGTCTTAAGTTGCTGCCTTGACATCCCATCTCCATCAAATAGCTTCTCAATCTTCTCATCCTGTGTGTCCTCGATGCCCATGAGCTTTGTCATGTCTTTGTACACAGCCTTCATGCGAGGATCAACAATATTACTGGCACAATCAGTGCGTGCCTCAAGCGTGTACCTTTGACGGAGCTCGCCAAGTTCCTTGGCGAGCTCCTGCACATCTCAGATGGTGCCATAGATCTGATGGAAAGCCATGCCCTTGCCAAATAGCTTCTTGGTCCGTTTGACGAACTTATTGACTCTGTTCTTCGTGTTGTTGGAGCTGAGTTCACCATGGCAGCCGTCGTACAGATGGACCATATACGCATCCACAACATCCTCCATGTTGTAGGAGAGCTCCCGGACCTTGCCTGACTAGATTCTGACTTGCGAGTCCAGTTGCTCCGTCGGCACGTCGTCGACCTTATGGAGTCATGCACATCATCTCCAGCGTTGTGTGGAGGGACTTGATCCCCTTCTTCACACGGTTGCCGAGGGTGAATTCAGCCATGAGGAGGTCACCAAGCTTACGGACGAGGTGGCTAAGCGCCCCAGCTGCAACCTGCATCGTGCGGGTGGTGTATCAAGGGAAGGAGCAAGGCTATGTATTTCTGCACAATTTCTATCTACAGCAAAGCTGTTTCCTCCAGTTGTCTTGTGGGATAGTGTTATACTGAAGTGAGGGAGATAGCCTCACATTGGAGCTGACTCATTTTTTCGAAACGGAGCAAAAAATTTGAGGCAAAAGATTTGCCTCCTCCATTAATTAAGAAGAGAGAGTAGAGTTTGTTACAACCATCCCACAAAATACCACATGGTGATTACTCGCATTCAATGAGTGCCCCTAGTTTTTTTTGGCCTCGCGATGCTCCAAAGATTTGCTTCTTCTAGGATGATGTTGGGTAGAATCATCGGCGGAGCACTCTTGTAACTCACATTCGAGCTGACTCATCAATTCCATCTGGTTATATTTCTTGTTTCCTTGATCTAAATATGAAAGTAACAAGCTGTCAACCGGACCGCGCTGCTAAGGCCAATTGAGAGACCTTCACCAGCATCAGGATTTGCAAGAACGAACACTTCAAGGTGGAACAGTTTGCGAAAATATCAAAAAACAAATATAATAGGGAAATGTCAGGAACATGGAAAAGGAATCACCTGGTGTAGGCCTAGCTATCACCACTAGTAGAAAACAGGGCTTTTGACCAGGCCTGGCCAGCCCATTAGTCCCGGTTCAGTTGAAGGAAATATGCCCTAGAGGCAATAATAAAGTTATTATTTATTTCCTTATTTCATGATAAATGTTTATTATTCATGCTAGAATTGTATTAACCGGAAACTTGATACATGTGTGAATACATAGACAAAACAGTGTCACTAGTATGCCTCTACTTGACTAGCTTGTTGAATCAAAGATGGTTAAGTTTCCTAGCCATAGACATGAGTTGTCATTTGATTAACGGGACCAAGTCATTAGAGAATGATTTGATTGACTTGACCCATTCCGTTAGCTTAGCATTTGATCGTTTAGTATATTTCTATTGCTTTCTTCATGACTTATACATGTTCCTATGACTTTGAGATTATGCAACTCCCGAATACCGGAAGAACACTTTGTGTGCTACCAAACGTCACAACGTAACTGGGTGATCTACAGGTGTCTCCGATGGTACTTGTTGAGTTGGCATAGATCAAGATTCGGATTTTTCACTCCGATTGTCAGCGAGGTATCTCTAGGCCCTCTCGGTAATGCACATCACTATAAGCCTAGCAAGTAATGTGACTAATAAATTAGTTGCGGGATGATGCATTACGGAACAAGTAAAGAGACTTGCCGGTAATGAGATTGAACTAGGTATAGTGATACCGACGATCCAATCTCGGGCAAGTAACATACCGATGACAAAGGGAACAACGTATATTGTTATGCGGTTCGACCGATAAAGATCTTCGTAGAATATGTAGGAGCCAATATGGCATCCAGGTTCCCCTATTGGTTATTGACCAGAGAGGTGTCTAGGTCATGTCTACATAATTTTCTTAAGAGGATATTTAATTGGTTGGTTCAACCTATTGGAGCATATCACTCAAATAATTTACTGCGTAATATATTGTCTTGGACCTAAAAATTAAGGAAATCAATTATGTCAAAGGGATACTAAACTAAATTACATTTCTATTATCTATTTTGTAGATTCACCAATAGAACTTGAATGGAGAAAGCGCTACCATATAATAAAAGGGATCTGTGAAGGGTTAAATTACCTTCACCAAAAGAATGTTATGCACTTGGATCTAAAACCCGGAAATATATTATTGGATGAAGATATGATGCCGAAAATTACTGATTTGGAATTGTCAAGGTGTTTTGAGGAAGACCAAACACGGGCCATTACTAAAAATGTGGTCGCAAAATGGCAAGACAGCGAAAGCCTACTGAAAGTTGAATGTTTAACTAATATAGCTGTAGTGTAAATGATATTTCACTCACTCCATACTACTAATTGTTCAAACTATATGTATTTTCAGGGGATATTTGGCACCAGAATGCTATAGCGGTGAAATCACAATCACACACACACTTGACTTGTACAGCCTTGGTGTTATAATTATAGAGATGTTGACTGAAAGAAGGGGTATCAAATTACTATTCAGAACGTATGGACACTTTCTATAGGGCACCATTCAAATTTAAATTTTAAAAATAAGGATATCATGCATTAGCACTCAATCTTCCTTCTGAAAGGCTGGTCTGTTTCATATTGTAATCATGGTTTTAATTTCCTAGGTACTTGAAATTTGGAGTAATACCATGTTGGATGCACTGCAGTGGGATCAACTAAGAGTATGCGCTGAGATTGGGATAGAGTGCACAGAAGTTGATCCGGCGAAGAGACGAGCTAGTATGAAGCATATAATTGATAGGCTTGCTGAAACATAAACCCTAAACCCTAAACCCTAAAAGAGTAAATCCGGTAGGCGGCACATAATCCCAACTGGTGGGACAAGCGAGCTTCTGTTCCTTCACTAGTCGGCACTTTTTTTCCCATTTGAGCCCAACAAAGTTATCACACGCCCGCTTCAGCTAACAAATAACACAGGCAAACATGTTGCATTTCGGCTCATGGATAAGAGCATGGAGTCCTCCTTCCTAAGGCTGCCATTATATGGCCTTGTGGCTCCTAACACCCCTTACACTCTCATCGTGACAACACAAGAGAAAGAAGAGATACCACAAAAGTATATCATGGACATGACCCTCCATAGTGCTACATTAATATTGGTCGGTAATGAGCCTATAATGACCTTCCGTGCCCTGCCAAACGAGTTTTTTGAAGCGACCGAGAATGCAGTTCAGGAGGTGAAACTGAAAGCATTCTTGATTATGCGACAACACATCAAAAAATCATTGTCTAAGGTAGGATATTACTATATCAACATAAGTATGATGAACTAGCTAGGTGACCTCCACACTTTCATAGTAACTTTTGTAAGTTTTTGTATGTATGTTCTTCCGTACTCTTTTACTGACACGTATATTAAAATATATTCCTTACAAATCAAAAATATTGAAAACATTAAGTAATAGATGTACCATGCAAACCTTTTTGCAATTGTTTCTTAGTGACTATTTCCCAATGAAAATTGTAGTTAATGTAGTTGATTGCCACATTGCCAATGCTATGGCAATGAAAACAGAAAAATAAGTGTTGCAAATTACACCTTGATAGAACATTATTAGACGTCAGTCTTTCCATCAAGTGGTTGGGTCGAAAAGCAATCAAAGGTCGGAATAAATCTTTGCCATTCTTTTTCATGATAAAAGGAATTACCTTGAATATTTATATCGAGCTAGTACAACCTTACGGAGCAGATCGTAGGCATCTGAATAATTGTACATAGACAAGACATCCAAAAGAGTCAAAAATTAGTGTTTTACAGAAGATAAAAATAACAGCCTAGGATGAAGGACATCCTATCTGGAAAATACACCACAATCCACGTTGGAAGAAACAATCTACCATTCTAGTTTGCAAAAAAATTATTTGCCATTCTCTATATACTTCTCTAGTAACCCATATAATTGAACATGGGTGAATAAAGGTTGGTATTACTAGAATTCAAAGGTTAACGCTCTTGTGTAAATGTTACTTCACCTTTTTGTGTTGCGTTCACTTGTATTTCGTGATGGTGATGGTCCTGGCGTGCACTTACACACATACACGCATGGTTATATATTCTACAGCCAATGTCACCCCTGATTAAGGTATGTACTCTACCTTCTCTTTCTCACTTGCATGTCTGTGTAGTAAAATATGGAGGTGTTTCTCGGTTAGATATAAGATATAGTCTTGTTGAATCAGATAATATGCAAGGTAAAAGACTTCAGTAGGTATTGCTTGGACACAAACCAAGCAAAGCAACGGTGAGTGCATTTTTGTCGTTGAAAATCCATATGAAAATCCATTTTTGTATGTTGAATATTCATTTGGCACCTTTATATTTCTGGCAAGTTCTTCCATGAAAATTTTGATTCCTTTTGTTACGAAGAAACTACGGCCCCCAATGTTACTTATCTCAGGAATGGGCCAGTCCATAGTTTTATTCGGCTTGGGACCTCTATGTTCTGCGAGGAAGCACACGAATGAAATCTGTTTTTAGATTAATTATGTGTAAGCACATGGGACTGTTTTTTTTACCGGGGACCAGAAAGAGCGCTGCTATATCATTAAGAACGCTGCATACTTGCCAACAGCCATTAATCTATACGAAACGCTGCCACGAGAAATAGCCCTACTTAAAAAGAGTCGGGACCGGCTAGAGATCAACCAACTGAAAACGAAATTTGGGTCAGTCGACTGACCCAAATTTGTTTCAGTCGATTTGCTGCAAGTGGGAATGGAGGGACAAAGCGCCGTATGTGTCGATCTTGAGAGTCTATCCATGCATGATCTGTAGTGCTGCTCAGGTGTGCCTTGTACGGCACTGGGTTCACTTCCATGCGATGCACGCATGCACACAACCGCACACTCTCATGAGCAATATTTAGTTCATATAGCGCCGGTCATTAGCATTTAACTAATCACTAGCACAAATGCCCGTGCGTTGCAACGGGAGAATACACCGCTTTTTATGAACCATAGTTACCAGAGTCGAGAGGGCCCTGATGAGAAACAAAAAGATGAATGATTTGAGTATCGAAACTACTTTGCATACGATGCTATCGCGTCGGAGAACGGTACGACCAGACAGGAGATCATCTCTGAATACCGCGGCCCACAAACTGAATCATCTTTGGTTGTGTCTAATCATACATTGTTGGACAGGAATTAATCGTACGTATAGCAAGGTTGTTTGAGTATATTGCGACTTCAGATTTTGAGTAAATTGACCTGTGTGTTCATTCTGAAATTTAGAAGTAGAACATGAAAAAAGAATCAATATCAATAAATCTGAAAAAACAGCAGCAGCAAACAAATCAACCTAAAATAACAATTGCAACAATAACAAGCAAACAAACCTATATTGATATTACCTGCAAGAATTCTCAACCTACGGTTTGCAATGGGGAACAAATATACCACACGCACCTAACCCAATACCCGACGCCCTCTATTTGAACTATTATACTGAATATCAGTAAGCACTCTTCCTATAATAGGCAAGGGAAAAGAAAAATCATGACTCCTAGAAAGAACTTGTGGTAAACACAAGAAACCTACAAAATTAGTCATGGAAATGATGGCCGTGCACTGCTACGGGTTGTCATCCGGATCATTGGTTGTAGAAGTAAAAAAACACTCTCATTTCCTACGATGCTTTTTCTTTAGATGCGCACTGCTCTCAAGTGGAAGGGGTGTGGTTGGAAAGGGAAGAGCACACCGAAAAGTTTGATCAAGTGCAACATGTAATCTGATTATTAAGTGAAGATATGCCAAATGCTTGCATGTGCTTCTCTGTTGAGTACAAAGTTTCCGTCACAAAACAACAGACAATTATGAATTGTGGCAAATTTTCCTTTGAAGTGCTAGCAAATCTCTGCTCAGGCATGTTGGAAACTGTCATCCCAATTATTTATAACAGCCAATAAACATCCATAGATTAAACAAAAAATTAATAGACACTCTGAACAGTTGGACGTAGACATGGTTAACTATATCAATATGCTCTTGTGTTATACTTACACAATTGTGACAAAAAATATTGTACCTCTGCCACTACTTCTAGTTCACATTGCAAGTGCAGTTATGAGATACAAACAGCCTGCTTTTGAACGTGCTAAATGCCTGTTCGTCATTGCTGATTGAAAAGCGTAATCCAGAAATCCACCAATTTCATGCATGTAGGACGATCGGAATGGCTGGCGAGTGCAGAGTGACGTGGTCTGATGAGGACAATCGCGACGGCTGGCTGAAAGGCGCACTGGGACGGGGCGCGTCGATTGCGGCAGACTGGCGGCGCAGGACTGCGATCCAGTGACTTGCCTCTGCAGTCCCCTCTCATCTGCCCTCTAATGAAGATCCAATGCTTTACAATGCGATCCATTTTACATTGGCCCAACTGAAGACAAGCCACAACAGCTACAGAAAAGCACAAGCATAGAAACACATCCACATGGCATTTGAACCAATTTGTAGCAGCGACATGGTACAGAAACAACAGCGAAATGACACAAAAACAACAACTACATAAAAGCACAAACTGGACATATTTGTAGCTCTGAACATTGAAAATATGTAGCATTAACATATAAATTGTGATCCTTCAAATTCTAGAAATGAAAAATCGAACAGCTACAGAACAAATTTGTAGCAAGGTACAGCTGAACAAATTTGTAGCCTGAACACTGGATATATTAGGCAAGTTTGCTTGCACACTTGGCTACGAGTTCATCGAAATAATGAAATGGATGCACCATAGATTTAAATCGCGGGCGAACGGAAATCACGGAAGGAAAATTTGCCGCGAGAATTAATGAAGAAACAGCGCGATCTCCGGCGATTGCGGCGCGATCTCCCGCGATTCTGGGAAGGAGACAAATCACGGGGCTGATTTCATGCAGCAATAGCGCTCTTTTCGCCCGCGATTTTAAACTATGGGATGCACACATATGCTATAAGAACCAGTACAGGTCAATTCTTAGCATTATCAGTACATGTCAATTTCCATGCTGCTTGTCACTGAAATTCAAAAGCATCCACGCTAAGGTCAATTCTTTGTATCATCAGTCAATCCAATCCAATATAATCCACTATTTGTATATATGCTATAAGAACCAGCGGTGACGCTCCACCAAGAACCACACGTCCAGCCGGCGACGAGGATACCCGGGATTGCCGGTGGGAGGAGATGGAATTGGGGTAGGGTTGCCTCACTCACATGGTGGCTAGCGTGCCGGCGTTGGGGAGAGGTGAGGTGGGCGGGTCCGGGCAGCGAAAGCAAGGAGCTTGGTCGGGGCGGCGATCCTCCTCGATCTGCGGCCGCGTGAGGAGCTCGGTCCAGGAAGTGGTTCACCTTGCGATGTCCGGCGGCGTGAGGAGCTCGGTCCCGACAGCGGTCCTCCTCGATCTACGGCGGCGCTCCTGCCTGGCCCGTAACTGCGCTTCGCAGCAGCAGCTTCCCGGCCGCCAGTCAGGGCGCTCCTCCCTAGTCCTCACGGCGACATCGCTCGGCTGCTCGGAACCGGCCCTTCGCGGCGAAGCGCGCGAGAGCAGGGACGCTCGCGCCAAGCCGTGTTCTTTTCTTTCAGATGTTGTTTGAAGAAAACGGCTGCAGCGGACCAAAGGCTTCCTTGAATTTCATGAGCGATCGTGTGTGTTGTCCTTGACGTGATTTTTTTGCGTTTAGAGAGGAGCGTGCAGTTTCCTGATTTTCAGGGATTGATTAGCATCTGTTTTTTATGAAACGAATCGATAGATCGTTCCGTGCTAGGCGGCACCTGGTCGAGATCGTCCGGAACGGATCGAGGTTTCGGATGTGACGTCCAGATTTTGTTTTCGGTTTTCTTCTGGGATTGAGAAGGTTCTTCCCAAACTATTACATAAATCTATTTTTTAATCTCAGCCATTAATTTTTCATGTTAACATAAAATCGACGGATATAAGGTGATAACTTATGAAAAACTATGAAAGCCTCCGTTTTTTAATATAATAAAGACAAGGAAAACCAGCCATCACAGTCATTATCCGAACGGCAAAACAATGTGTTGTATATAATCATTAGTGACAATATGTGCAATGAAAACAAAATGCTTTCAAAATATTATAATAGTGCATTTGTCACATTCTACTATAATTTACATATAGTGTAAATGAAATGTTAAATTGTGATCCAAATTATATCGTATTGGACTAGACGTAGTACATACAGTGTGGGCCTTTGTGTTGGTACCGACGCGTACGAGTACAACTCGTTTACTTGTCCTATAAGACTATCATGTATTGCCCTCATATGTACAGACGCTTACGAGTACAACTCGTTTACTTGTCCTACAAGGACTCCTATGTGTTGCCCCTCATATATACTCCATGTAGACGCACATCAGGCAGTCTGTTGTCTCGTGCTTGTAATACTCCCCCTCATGGTGATTGCGCCTCCGTGCGTCCGTGATTTTCTCCGGCAAGGGTTTTCCATGTAAAAAATCCGTGTCTCTCGTGTCTTGTTTATTTCTCGTTATTATCTAACAAGTGGTATACAGAGCTGAGGTTTCAGATATGAGATTTGAGATCGGGAGATTAGGGTTGCGGCGTCCTTTGCACCGCGGCCGACACGACCTGGCGATCCGAAGCCAGATCGATCAAGTCGCCGAGTTCGACAGGAACCAAGTCGATCTACTACTGGGTCAAGTCGCGTGTTGTCTGGCCGTGTCCGAGATCGAAAAGTTTTTCCGCTGCAGCCAACTCCAGCAATGTACCGAGGCCGACGCAAATTTTGGCAGAGTCGTCGTCACATCACGGGTCGTCAAATTCCCGTGTTCCTAGTCACTGCAATTCCCGAGGAGTTCCCTCACATGAAGCTAAGTTCAGATTCGCTTTATTTGTTTCATCACCGATAAAGAACTAGTACTTTGATCAGCCAGCTACTAGTACTAGTATTTGTCACATCAAGTTACAGTTTTTTGGTCTCCCACTTCCACGTGTACACGAAACTGCCAGGTGCTACTGTTCCTTGCTTAGTTTGATCTCCATATTAAATTCTGTCAAGAATTTTTCTACGGCTTCTACTACTTTGTCTACACAGATTTATCGACTCATGGCATCCATGAAGTACGATCTTCCGTTGCTGGATCGTGACACAAGGTTTACCCTATGACAAGTCAAGATGTGAGCATTGTTGGCACAGTCCGACTATGATGAAGCACTAGATAGTTTTGGGAAGCAAAGGATTCAGGACTGGACTGATGAGGAGAAAAGAATTGATTGTAAGGCTTTGCCACAAATTCAACTCCATTTGCATACTAATATTTTGCAGGAAGTTTTGAGCGAGAAAACTGCCGCCGCTCTATGGTTAAAGCTGGAAGGGATTTGCATGACTAAAGATCTCACCAGCAAGATGCATCTGAAGCAAAAATTATTCCTGCACTAAAGAGATCATATCTGATCTAGCTGCAATGGAGGTTAAGTATGAAGAGGAAGGTATTGCTTTAATGTTACTTTATTCACTATCAAGTTTTTATACAAATTTTAGAGACACCATATTATACAGTCGTGATACTCTCACACTTAACGAAGTTTATGAAGCTTTGAACTCTAAGAAGAAGAAGAAATTAATGGTGCCTCATGATGGTTCGAGTTCATCCCAAGCCGAGGGATTATCTGTTCATGGCAGGACAAAGGAGAAGAACTCAAATAATGAGAACAGAGGCAAAAGTAAAAATGGCTACAGGGGCCGGTCGCAATCCAGAGATAAGAAATATTGCAGATATTGCAAGAGAGACGAGCATGACATCTCAGAGTGTTTCAAGTTGCAGAACAAGGAAAAGAGGAAATGTAACAAACAAGGTGAAAATTCTGCTAACGTTGCTCATGATGATAGTTCCGATGATGCCCTTGTCGTTATTGCTGGATGTGCTGAGACCAATGATGAGTGGGTACTTGACACTGCATGCACTTTTCATATGTGCCCGCATAGAGATTGGTTTAATACTTTTGATTCCACTACTTCTGCTGGTTCCGTTTTGGATTTTGATATTTCAGTATGCAAGATTGAAGGCATAGGTTCTATTCGAATCAAGATGTTTGATGGCATAATCAGAACTTTGACAGATGTTCGGTATATTCCGAAGATGAAGAGAAATCTTATTTCTATGAGTGCCCTTGATGCAAAGGGGTACAAATATTCAGGTGGAGATAGTGTTTTAAAGGTTACCAAAGGTTCCCTTATTGTGATGAAAGGTGACTTATGTTCGACCAGTGGTCTTTATTACCTTCGAGGTTCTACCGTTTCAGATAATGCTACTCCAGCTATTTCAAAGAATTCTGATTGCGATGCTGCTAACCTTTGGCATATGCGTCTTGGACATATGAGTGAACTTGGTTTAGCATAGTTAAATAAGAGAGGTCTTCTTGATGGATATGAACCTGGTAAACTGAAATTTTCTAAGCATTGTATCTTCGGCAAGCACAAGAGGGTGAAGTTCAACACTTTGACTCATACAACCGAAGGTATTCTTGATTATGTTCATTCTGATTTATGGGGACCATCTCGCAGAAAGTCACTAGGTGGTGCAAGTTACATGCTGACTATTATTGATGATTATTCGAGAAAAGTTTGGCCTTATTTCTTGAAGCATAAATATGAAGCATTCGCAGCATTTAAGGAGTGGAAGATTATGATTGAGAGACAAACTGAAAAGAAGGTAGAAATACTTCGCACTGATAATGGTATGGAATTCTGTTCTAAGCAATTCAAGAATTATTGCAAGTATGAAGGCATTGTCAGACATTACACCGTTCCTTATAGTCCTCAACAAAACGGTGCTGCTGAGCGTATGAACAGGACCATTATTTCCAGAGCCCGTTGCATGTTGTCCAATGCAGGTTTGCATAGGCGTTTCTGGGCCGAGGCTGCTTCCACTGCTTGTTATCTCATTAACCGTTCACCATCTATTGCTCTTAATAAAAAAACTCCAATTGAGGTATGGTCTGGTTCACCTGCTGATTATTCACAGTTGAGAGTTTTTCGTTGCAGTGCTTATGCTCATGTTGATAATGGAAAATTGGAGCCTATAGGGCTGTTTAGCGCATCTTTCTTGGTTATAAGTTTGGTGTTAAAGGTTTTAAATTGTGGAATCCTGAAACCCAGAAGGTTGTTGTTAGCAGAAATGTTATCTTCAATGAATCTGATATGTTACATGATGTTTCATCTACTAATGTTCCTGTTGATAGTGGACAACAGCCTATTGTTCAGGAGCCTACTGTTCAGGTGGACCATGTTATTGATTCCGGCGATACATCTGGTAATGAAACTGTTGATGCACATGATGAACCCGTCGTTAATGATGATCATGTCACTCCCACTCCAAATCAGCCTACAGTTAGACGAGGTACTAATAAACCCGACAGGTTAATTGAAGAGTGCAATATTGTTTCTTTTGCTTTGTCTGTTGCAGAAGAAATTGAAGGTAATGCTGAACCTTCTTCATATTCCGAGGCTATTATTGTTGGGGAACGTAGTAATTTCAAAAAAAATTCCTACGCACACGCAAGATCATGGTGATGCATAGCAACGAGAGGGGAGAGTGTTGTCTACGTACCCTCGTAGACCGAAGCGGAAGCGTTGACGCCACGTAGAGGAAGTAGTCGTACGTCCTCCCAGTCCAACCGATCCAAGCACCGTTACTTCGGCACCTCCGAGTTCTTGACACACGTACAGCTCGATGACGCACCCCGATCTTCGATCCAGCAGAGGCGCGGGGAGGAGTTCCGTCAGCACGACGGCGTGGTGACGATCTTGATGTTCTCCTGTCGCAGGGCTTCTCCTAAGCACCGCTACAATATGACCGAGGTGTAATATCGTGGAGGGGGGCACCGCACACGGCTAAGGAACGATCTCAATGATCAACTTGTGTGTCTAGGGTGCCCCCCCGCCCCCGTATATAAAGGAGGGAGGGAGGAGGAGGCCGGCCCAAGGGGGAGGCGCGCCCTAGGGGGGCAAACCTACTCCAAGTAGGTTTGGCCCCCCCTTTCCTATTCAAAGTAGGAGAAGGAAGGAAGATGGGGGAGGAGAGAAGGAAAGGGGGGGGGGCGACCCCCCTCCCAATTCGGATTGGGCTTGGGGGGGGGCGCCCCTCCCTTGCTCCTTCTCCCTCCCTTCCACTAAGGCCCAATAAGGCCCATATACTTACCGGGGGGTTCCGGTAACCTTCCGGAACTCCGGTATATTTCCAATCTCACCCGGAACCTTTCCGGTGTCCAAATATATCCGTCCAATATATCAATCTTCATGTCTCGACCATTTCGAGACTCCTCGTCATGTCCGTGATCACATCCGAGACTCCGAACAACATTGGGTACATCAAAATACATAAACTCATAATGAAACTGTCATCGTAACCTTAAGCGTGCGGACCCTACGGTTCGAGAACTATGTAGACATGACCGAGACACGTCTCCGGTCAATAACCAATAGCGGGACCTGGATGCCCATATTGGTTCCTACATATTCTACGAAGATCTTTATCGGTCAAACCACATAACAACATACGTTGTTCCCTTTGTCATCGGTATGTTACTTGCCCGAGATTCGATCGTCGGTATCCAATACCTAGTTCAATCTCGTTACCGGCAAGTCTCTTTACTCGTTCCGTAATACATCATCTCACAACTAACTCATTAGTTGAAATGCTTGCAAGGCTTAAGTAATGTGTATTACCAAGAGGGCCCAGAGATACCTCTCCGACATTCGGAGTGACAAATCCTAATCTCGAAATACGCCAACTCAACAAGTACCTTCGGAGACACCTGTAGAGCACCTTTATAATCATCCAGTTACGTTGTGACGTTTGGTAGCACACAAAGTGTTCCTCCGGTAAACGGGAGTTGCATAATCTCATAGTCGTAGGAACATGTATAAGTCATGAAGGAAGCAATAGCAACATACTAAACGATCGGGTGCTAAGCTAACGGAATGGGTCATGTCAATCAGATCATTCAACTAATGATGTGACCTTGTTAATCAAATAACAACTCCTTGTTCATGGTTAGGAAACATAACCATCTTTGATTAACAAGCTAGTCAAGTAGAGGCATACTAGTGACACTCTGTTTGTCTATATATTCACACATGTATTATGTTTCCGGTTAATACAATTCTAGCATGAATAATAAACATTTATCATGATATAAGGAAATAAATAATAACTTTATTATTGCCTCTAGGGCATATTTCCTTCAGTCTCCCACTTGCACTAGAGTCAATAATCTAGATTACATAGTAATGATTCTAACACCCATGGAGTCTTGGTGTTGATCATGTTTTGCTCGTGGAAGAGGCTTAGTTAATGGGTCTGCAATATTCAGATCCGTATGTATCTTGCAAATCTCTATGTCTCCCACCTGGACTAGATCCCGGATGGAATTGAAGCGTCTCTTGATGTGCTTGGTTCTCTTGTGAAATTTGGATTCCTTCGCTAAGGCAATTGCTCCAGTATTGTCACAAAAGATTTTCATTGGACCCGATGCACTAGGTATGACACCTAGATTGGATATGAACTCCTTCATCCAGACTCCTTCATTGGCTGCTTCCAAAGCAGCTATGTATTCCGCTTCACACGTAGATCCCGCCACGACGCTTTTCTTTGAACTGCACCAACTGACAGCTCCACCGTTTAATATAAACACGTATCCGGTTTGCGATTTAGAATCGTCCGGATCAGCGTCAAAGCTTGCATCAACGTAACCATTTACGATGAGCTCTTTGTCACCTCCATATACGAGAAACATATCCTTAGTCCTTTTCAGGTATTTCAGGATGTTCTTGACCGCTGTCCAGTGATCCACTCCTGGATTACTTTGGTACCTCCCTGCTAGACTTATAGCAAGGCACACATCAGGTCTGGTACACAGCATTGCATACATGATAGAGCCTATGGCTGAAGCATAGGGAACATTTTTCATTTTCTCTCTATCTTCTGCAGTGGTCGGGCTTTGAGTCTTACTCAACTTCACACCTTGCAATATAGGCAAGAACCCTTTCTTTGCTTGATCCATTTTGAACTTGTTCAAAACTTTGTCAAGGTATGTGCTTTGTGGAAGTCCAATTAAGCGTCTTGATCTATCTCTATTGATCCTAATGTCCAATATGTAAGCAGCTTCACCGAGGTCTTTCATTGAAAAACTTTTATTCAAGTATCCCTTTATGCTATCCAGAAATTCTATATCATTTCCAGTCAATAATATGTCATCCACATATAGTATTAGAAATGCTACAGAGCTCCCACTCACTTTCTTGTAAATACAGGCTTCTCCAAAAGTCTGTATAAAACCAAATGCTTTGATCACACTATCAAAACGTTTGTTCCATCTCCGAGAGGCTTGCACCAGTCCATAAATGGATCACTAGAGCTTGCACACTTTATTAGCCCCCTTTGGATCGACAAAACCTTCTGGTTGCATCATATACAACTCTTCCTCCAGAAATCCATTCAGGAATGCAGTTTTTACATCCATTTGCCAAATTTCATAATCATAAAATGCGGCAATTGCTAACATGATTCGGACAGACTTAAGCATCGCTACGGGTGAGAAGGTCTCATCATAGTCAACCCCTTGAACTTGTCGAAAACCTTTTGCAACAAGTCGAGCTTTGTAGACAGTAACATTACCGTCAGCGTCAGTCTTCTTCTTGAAGATCCATTTATTCTCAATTGCTTGCCGACCATCGGGCAAGTCAACCAAAGTCCATACTTTGTTCTCATACATGGATCCCATCTCAGATTTCATGGCTTCAGGCCATTTTGCGGAATCTGGGCTCACCATCGCTTCTTCATAGTTCGTAGGTTCATCATGATCTAGTAGCATGACTTCCAGAATAGGATTACCGTACCACTCTGGTGCGGATCTTACTCTGTTCGACCTACGAGGTTCTGTACTAACTTGATCTGAAGTTCTATGATCATCATCATCAACTTCCTCACTAGTCGGTTTTGACGTCACAGAAACTAGTTCCTGTGATGTATTATTTTCCAACAAGGGAGTAGGTACAATTACCTCATCAAGTTCTACTTTCCTCCCACTCACTTCTTTTGAGAGAAACTCCTTCTCTAGAAAGGATCCATTCTTAGCAACGAATGTCTTGCCTTCGGATCTGTGATAGAAGGTGTACCCAACTGTCTCCTTTGGGTATCCTATGAAGACACATTTCTCCGATTTGGGTTCGAGCTTATCAGGTTGAAGCTTTTTCACATAAGCATCGCAGCCCCAAACTTTAAGAAATGACAACTTTGGTTTCTTGCCAAACCATAGTTCATAAGGTGTCGTCTCAACGGATTTCGACAGTGCCCTATTTAACGTGAATGTGGCCGTCTCTAAAGCATAACCCCAAAACGATAGCGGTAAATCTGTAAGAGACATCATAGATCGCACCATATCAAGTAAAGTACGATTACGACGTTCGGACACACCATTACGCTGTAGTGTTCCGGGTGGCGTGAGTTGCGAAACTATTCCACATTGTTTTAAGTGTAGACCAAACTCGTAACTCAAATATTCTCCTCCATGATCAGATCGTAGAAACTTTATTTTCTTGTTACGATGATTTTCAACTTCACTCTGAAATTCTTTGAACTTTTCAAATGTTTCAGACTTATGCTTCATTAAGTAGATATACCCATATCTGCTTAAATCATCTGTGAAGGTGAGAAAATAACGATATCCGCCACGAGCCTCAACATTCATCGGACCACATACATCTGTATGTATGATTTCCAACAAATCTGTTGCTCTCTCCATAGTACCGGAGAACGGCGTTTTAGTCATCTTGCCCATAAGGCATGGTTCGCAAGTACCAAGTGATTCATAATCAAGCGGTTCCAAAAGTCCATCTGTATGGAGTTTCTTCATGCGCTTTACACCGATATGACCTAAACGGCAGTGCCACAAATAAGTTGCACTATCATTATCAACTCTGCATCTTTTGGCTTCAACACTATGAATATGTGTATCACTACTATCGAGATTCATCAAAAATAGACCACTCTTCAAGGGTGCATGACCATAAAAGATATTACTCATATAAATAGAACAACCATTATTCTCTGATTTAAATGAATAACCGTCTCGCATCAAACAGGATCCAGATATAATGTTCATGCTCAACGCTGGCACCAAATAACAATTATTTAGGTCTAATACTAATCCCGAAGGTAGATGTAGAGGTAGCGTGCCGACCGCGATCACATCGACTTTGGAACCATTTCCCACGCGCATCGTCACCTCGTCCTTTGCCAGTGTTCGCTTAATCCGTAGTCCCTGTTTCGAGTTGCAAATATTAGCAACAGAACCAGTATCAAATACCCAGGTGCTACTGCGAGCTCTAGTAAGGTACACATCAATAACATGTATATCACATATACCTTTGTTCACCTTGCCATCCCTCTTATCCGCCAAATACTTGGGGCAGTTCCGCTTCCAGTGACCAGTCTGCTTGCAGTAGAAGCACTCAGTTTCAGGCTTAGGTCCAGACTTGGGCTTCTTCTCTTGAGCAGCAACTTGTTTGCTGTTCTTCTTGAAGTTCCCCTTCTTCTTCCCTTATCCCTTTTTCTTGAAACTAGTGGTCTTGTTAACCATCAACACTTGATGCTCCTTCTTGATTTCTACCTCCGCAGCCTTTAGCATTGCGAAGAGCTCGGGAATCGTCTTATCCATCCCTTGCATATTATAGCTCATCACGAAGCTCTTGTAGCTTGGTGGAAGTGATTGGAGAATTCTGTCAATGACGCTATCATCCGGAAGAGTAACTCCCAGTTGAATCAAGTGATTACAATACCCAAACATCTTGAGTATGTGCTCACTGACAGAACTATTCTCCTCCATCTTGCAGCTATAGAACTATTGGAGACTTCATATCTCTCAATCTGGGCATTCTTCTGGAATATCAACTTCAACTCCTGGAACATCTCATGTGCTCCATGACGTTCAAAACGTCGTTGAAGTCCCGGTTCTAAGCCGTAAAGCATGGCACATTGAACTATCGAGTAGTCATCAGCTTTGCTCTGCCAGACGTTCTTAACGTCGTCAGTTGCATCAGTAGCAGGCCTGGCACCCAGCGGTGCTTCCAGGACGTAATTTTTCTGTGCAGCAATGAGGATAATCCTCAAGTTACGGACCCAGTCCGCGTCGTTGCTACCATCATCTTTCAACTTAGCTTTCTCAAGGAACGCATTAAAATTCAACGGAACAACAGCACGGGCCATCTATCTACAATCAACATAGACAAGCAAGATACTATCAGGTACTAAGTTCATGATAAATTTTAGTTCAATTAATCATATTACTTAAGAACTCCCACTTAGATAGACATCTCTCTAGTCATCTAAGTGATCACGTGATCCAAATCAACTAAACCATAACCGATCATCACGTGAGATGGAGTAGTTTTCAATGGTGAACATCTTATGTTGATCATATCTACTATATGATTCACGCTCGACCTTTCGGTCTCCGTGTTCCGAGGCCATGTCTGCATATGCTAGGCTCGTCAAGTTTAACCTGAGTATTCTGCGTGTGCAAAACTGGCTTGCACCCATTGTAGATGGACGTAGAGCTTATCACACCCGATCATCACGTGGTGTCTGGGCACGACGAACTTTGGCAATGGTGCATACTCAGGGAAAACACTTCTTGATAATTTTAGTGAGAGATCATCTTAAAATGCTACCGTCAATCAAAGCAAGATAAGATGCATAAAAGATAAACATCACATGCAATCAATATAAGTGATATGATATGCCCATCATCATCTTGTGCTTGTGATCTCCATCTCCGAAGCACCATCATGATCACCATCGTCACCGGCGCGACACCTTGATCTCCATCGTAGCATCGTTGTCGTTTACGCCATCTATTGCTTCTACGACTATCGCTACCGCTTAGTGATAAAGTAAAGCAATTACAGGGCGTTTGCATTTCATACAATAAAGCGACAACCATACGGCTCCTGCCAGTTGCCGATAACTTCGGTTACAAAACATGATCATCTCATACAATAAAATATAGCATCATGCCTTGGCCATATCACATCACAACATGCCATGCAAAAACAAGTTAGACGTCCTCTACTTTGTTGTTGCAAGTTTTACGTGGCTGCTACGGGCTTAAGCAAGAACCAATCTCACTTACGCATCAAAACCACAACGATAGTTTGTCAAGTTGATGCTGTTTTAACCTTCGCAAGGACCGGGCGTAGCCACACTCGGTTCAACTATAATTGGAGAAACTAACACCCGCTAGTCACCTGTGTGCAAAGCACGGCGGTAAAACCAGTCTCGCGTAAGCGTACGCGTAATGTCGGTCCGGGCCGCTTCATCCAACAATACCGCCGAACCAAAGTATGACATGCTGGTAAGCAGTACGACTTATATCGCCCACAACTCACTTGTGTTCTACTCATGCATATAACATCAAACCATAAAAACCTAGGCTCGGATGCCACTGTTGGGGAACGTAGTAATTTCAAAAAAAAAATCCTACGCACACGCAAGATCATGGTGATGCATAGCAACGAGAGGGGAGAGTGTTGTCTACGTACCCTCGTAGACCGAAGCGGAAGCGTTGACGCAACGTAGAGGAAGTAGTCGTACGTCCTCCCGGTCCAACCGATCCAAGTACCTTTACTCCGGCACCTCCGAGTTCTTGACACACGTACAGCTCGATGATGCACCCCGATCTCCGATCCAGCAGAGGCGCGGGGAGGAGTTCCGTCAGCACGACTGCGTGGTGACGATCTTGATGTTCTCCTGTCGCAGGGCTTCTCCTAAGCACGGCTACAATATGACCGAGGTGTACTATCGTGGAGGGGGGCACCGCACACGGCTAAGGAACGATCTGAATGATCAACTAGTGTGTCTAGGGTGCCCCCCCGCCTCCGTATATAAAGGAGGGAGGGAGGAGGAGGCCGGCCCAAGGGGGAGGCACGCCCTAGGGGGGCAAACCTACTCCAAGTAGGTTTGGCCCCCCTTTTCCTATTCGGAGTAGGAGAAGGAAGGAAGAGGGGGGAGGAGAGAAGGAAAGGGGGGGCCGGCCCCCCTCCCAATTCGGATTGGGCTTGGGGGGGGGGGCGCCCCCTCCCTTGCTCCTTCTCCCTCCCTTCCACTAAGGCCCAATAAGGCCCATATACTTACCGGGGGGTTTCGGTAACCTCCCAGAACTCCGGTATATTTCCAATCTCACCCGGAACCTTTCCGGTGTCCAAATATATCCATCCAATATATCAATCTTCATGTCTCGACCATTTCGAGACTCCTCGTCATGTCCATGATCACATCCGGGACTCCAAACAACATTCGGTACATCAAAATATATAAACTCATAATGAAACTGTCATCGTAACCTTAAGCGTGCGGACCCTACGGTTCGAGAACTATGTAGACATGACCGAGACACGTCTCCGGTCAATAACCAATAGCGGGACCTGGATGCCCATATTGGTTCCTACATATTCTACGAAGATCTTTATCGGTCAAACCGCATAACAACATACGTTGTTCCCTTTGTCATCGGTATGTTACTTGCCCGAGATTCGATCGTCGGTATCCAATACCTAGTTCAATCTCGTTACCGGCAAGTCTCTTTACTTGTTCTGTAATACATCATCTCACAACTAACTCATTAGTTGAAATGCTTGCAAGGCTTAAGCGATGTGTATTACCGAGAGGGCCCAGAGATACCTCTCCGACATTCGGAGTGACAAATCCTAATCTCGAAATACGCCAACTCAACAAGTACCTTCGGAGACACCTGTAGAGCACCTTTATAATCACCCAGTTACGTTGTGACGTTTGGTAGCACACAAAGTGTTCCTCCGGTAAACGGGAGTTGCATAATCTCAGTCATAGGAACATGTATAAGTCATGAAGGAAGCAATAGCAACATACTAAACGATCGGGTGCTAAGCTAACGGAATGGGTCATGTCAATCAGATCATTCAACTAATGATGTGACCTTGTTAATCAAATAACAACTCCTTGTTCATGGTTAGGAAACATAACCATCTTTGATTAACAAGCTAGTCAAGTAGAGGCATACTAGTGACACTCTGTTTGTCTATATATTCACACATGTATTATGTTTCTGGTTAATACAATTCTAGCATGAATAATAAACATTTATCATGATATAAGGAAATAAATAATAACTTTATTATTGCCTCTAGGGCATATTTCCTTCAATTATTTCTGGTGATAGTAATAAGTGGATGACTGCTATACATGATGAGATGGAATCACTTGAAAAGAATGACACTTGGGATTTAGTAAAATTACCTAGAGAGAAGAAACCTATTCGTTGCAAGTGGGTTTTCAAGAGGAAAGAAGGTGTTTCTCCTAATGATGAGATAAAAGCAAGGTTAGTTGCTAAAGGTTACAGTCAGATTCTAGGTATTGACTATAACGAAATCTTTTCTCCTGTTGTGAAGCATAGCTCTATTCGCACTTTACTCAGTATTGTTGCCATGCATGATCTTGAGCTTGTACAATTGGATGTTAAAACTGCATTTTTACGTGGAGAATTAGAAGAGGATATTTATATGAAACAGCCTGAAGGTTTTGTTATTCCTTGAAAAGAAAAGCTTGTCTGTAAGTTAAAGAAATCTCTTTATGGATTGAAGCAATCCCCTAGACAGTGGTACAAGAGATTTGACACCTTTATGCTCTCTCAAGGTTTCAAAAGGTCTAATTATGATAGTTGTGTTTATTTGAAAAGTGTCAAAGGTTCAACTATTTATTTTCTCCTTTATGTTGATGATATGCTAATTGCTGTAAAGAGTATGTCAGAGATTAATGAACTAAAGAAGAAATTGAGTAATGAATTTAAGATGAAGGATTTGGGTGCAGCAAAGAAAACACTTGGCATGCAAATATCCAGAGATAGACCATCTGGAAAAGTGTATCTTAGTCAGATGGGATATATTGATAAAGTTCTTCGTCGTTTTAATATGCATAATGCCAAGCCGGTGAGTACTCCGTTACCTGCACACTTCAAATTATCATCAGCTTTATGTCCTAAGTCAGATGCAAATATTGAGTACATGTCTAGAGTTCCCTATTCGAGTGCAGTTGGTTCACTCATGCATGCCATGGTTTGTTCTCGTCCTGATTTATCATATGCATTGAGTGTTGTTAGTAGATACATGGCTAATCCTGGAAAAGAGCATTGGAGAGCAGTTCAGTGGATTTTCAGATACCTGCGTTGTACTTCTAATGCTTATTTACAGTTTGGGAAAACTGGAGATGGACTTGTTGGTTTTGTTAATTCTGATTTTGCTGGTGATTTGGATAAGATAAGATCACTCATAGGTTATGTTTTCACCATTGGTGGTTGTGTTGTGAGTTGGAGAGCAACTTTGCAGTCTATTGTGGCTTGTTCCACTACTGATGCCGAGTATATGGCTATTTCCGAGGCATGCAAAGAAGCTATCTGGTTGAGAGGTTTGTACACTGAGCTTTGTGGAGATTCATCTTGCCCTACCATATTTTCTGATAGTCAAAGTGCCATACATCTTACAAAGAATCCAATGTATCATGAGAGGACAAAGCACATTGATGTCATATTTCATTATATTCGAGATGTTGTTGCTGAAGGAGATTTGAAGGTATGCAAGATAAGTACTCATGATAATCCTGCTGATATGATGACAAAGCCAGTTCCGACCAATAAGTTTGAGCTTTGCTCAGGCTTAGTTGGTATTTCACACTAGTCCCATGAACTTTGACGCAGAAGGTGTTTATACTGATTTGGATGGAGCTATTCACTTTCTTCGACTACTGGAGGGAATTTGGATCAAGGTGGAGATTGTTAAATTGTGATCCAAATTATACCGTATTGGACTAGACGTAGTACATACCGTGTGGGCCTTTGCGTTGGTATCGACGCGTACGAGTACAACTCGTTTACTTGTCCTACAAGGACTCCTATGTGTTGCTCCTCATATATATTCCATGTAGTCGCACCTCAAACGGTTTGTTGTCTCGTGCTTGCAATACTCCCCCTCATAGTGATTGCGCCTTCGTGCGTCCGTGGTTTTCTCTCACTAGGGTTTCCACGTAAAAATCCATGTCTCTCGTGTCTCGTTTATTTCTCGTTATTATCTAACATGAAATAATGTATTTCCTTTAAGAATAAAAATAAAATAAAAATAACTTGCGCACAATTTTGCATCAAAATTGCACATTGACGTAATATGCAAACATAATCATATAATCATGAAATTTCTTACATATCATATAGTATTTGTTTATATATAATTTCACTCAGCCAAAAACCGACAAAAACAAAATAAATAACCAATAAAGCAGAAAAAAGGAAAAGGAAAAATGCATACAAATAGAAATAAAAAATAAAGAATAACAAAGTCTATTATAGTGAGATTTCCGCAAAACAGGTGTTTTCTATAAATTCATGGATTAGCGACATCGGTATTACCCTTACAAATGAAAAGAAAAGAAAATAAGAAAATGATATCTTTCCCTAATATAAGCATGGATTGAGTCTGTCGGGTTCTCCGTCGTGGCATTTTTACAAAAAAGATCCTATTGTTTTGTGCAGTTCACCCACACTCCTTGAAGTATGTTTGTTTAGGCAAAAAAAATGTTTCGATCCACTACCCTTCCGTCCGCAACCAAAAATAAATTGTGGCTTGCGGGGATCTTTTTTAACTGTCGAGGAGACGGAACCTTTCTTTGCATTCAATGGGATGTTCGGATATAGAGGGGATATTCGGATGGATTTCTTAGAAAGAAAGACCCCATAATAGGAAGGTGTGGCAAGACCAATTAACTGAAGTCAAAGATTTCTTCATAAAAAATTATATGCAAAGACCACATAATGGGAAGGTCTGCATGGATCAGGTACAACATGCATGTAGCGTGCATATGCCCTACATAAATCGATATGTTTTTTTACTAATTCAAGTGATTACTGATTAAGTGATACTAATTATTGAATTGATTATTTAAAACAACACCCAAACTTTTTACTAAGTCTAAAATAAGTATAGATTAAGTGATACTAATTATTCGAGTGTTACTAATTCTAAAATAATTACAGATTAAGTGATACTAACTACTCAAGTGATCATTATAAAATAACATCCAAACGAATTCAACAAAAAAAATCGGCCAGCGAAGATTTACTACTCATTTAAACAACGGTGGAGAAGGGAGTTACTAATTGTTAGTTATTTTGCACTGTTGCAACGCACGGGCACTTTTGCTAGTAAAAACTAATACATGATTTAAAAAATGATGTTTTCTATGTAAGAATGTATTCATGGCATTGGTATTACCCTTCTAGAAAAAATAAAACGAAGTCAATATAATGAAGTTTTCTATGAAAGAATAAGGCCCTTTTAAGAAGAAAGAAAATGAAAAAAAAAACTTTAAAATTTTGCACACAATTTGCACTGAAATTGCACCTTTTGAAATATGCAAAGAATAAGCATATAATGACGCATTTTTCGCATTCTACTATAATATGCACATAGTTAACTGAAATAATTTATTTTCCTTTGGGAAGTAAGAAAAAAAATACTTGGCACAACTTTGCACCGAAATTGCACTTTATCGTAATATGCAATAATAATCATATAATCATGAAATTTTGGCACATATTATATAGTACTTGTTTATATATAATTACACTCAGCCAAAATCCCCCAAAAACAATAAATAATCAATAAAGGAAAGAAAAAAGGAAAAACGAAAACACATAGAAACATAAAATAAAAATAAAAAAGCAAAATTACCCACAAAGGAAAGAATAAAATTCCCAAGGAAGAATGAATTAGTGGCATTGATATTACCATTTATGCTTTTTAAAAGTATGCAAGAATAAGAACTATCAAAATTTGCACGAAATATACATAAAAATGACGCTTTTTTAAAAACATGCAAGAATAAGCACATAAAAGTGGAACTTTTGGAAAAACGAAAACCTAATAACAAATGAATAGTGAAATTGGTATTAACCTTAAAGTAGAATGAAAATGAAGTAAAGACTAAAACATTATCAGAATAATGTTTTCCCTGAAAAGAATGAATTAGTGATGCTGGTATTTCCTTTATGAAGAGAGAAAATTAAAAAAACTTGCACAACTTAGCACCGAAATCGCACTTTATCGTAATATGAAACTAATAATCATATAATCATGAAATTTGACACATATTATATAGTATTTGTATGTAGATAATTACACCCATCCATAAACCTGCAAAAAAACAATAAAGGAAAGAAAAACGTGGTTCAAAAGAGCAAAAACGAGCCCAAGAAGCAATTCAACTTACCCAAAATAGGGATCAATCGATTCCACACAGCCCAACACACCATCAAAATGACACACAAAAGAAAAGAAAACAACACACATCTCAAAGTAGAATTGGACGGCCACAAAATCGATTGACCCAAAGAGAAATTTCCAGCTGACTAATATATAGCTAAAGTGCAAAGGGTCTGAGATGTTTACTCACGCAACGTAGTCCTAAAAAGCCTCAACACCGTCTCTAATCAAAGATACTGTTAGCACTAATCATGACCACCGCGTCATGCGGCGAGCTGTCGTGCGTGCGGCCGAGTCATCGTGCGGGGCCAGTCAGTGAAAACGGGATGTTCGTACGTGTTGGCCGAGTCTCCGACCGAGTGGAGTAGAAAGGTCTTGCATGTGGGTTGGCCGTTGTGCATGTCAGGCACCATAACTTGCGAGTCGTGCGGCCGGGACATGCTCTTGTCATAGGCTGCGGAGAAGTGCAGCGCTGCACGCAGCGCATCCACGGCTGGCACAGGGTCGCGATTTGGACCAGCCGGAAGTGCTACTTGGAGTATAGAGCGGCGGCAGCGAGCGTTATGCTTCGTATTTGCTGTATTCGGTGTACCACGCAGGAGGACTGACGCACACCTGCAGATCACTATACGCGTGCAGGCTGGAGGACGTAAAACTTTACTCCAGCTGCATGTATTTGAGGCCCATGCACCAGCCGCTGTCCAAGTACCGATCGTTTTGCACGTTCTCGTTCAAACACGCACACAAGCACCGCGAGTTGTCGCGATCCATCGACACCGCCGTGCCGCGATGTCCCAGAGCTCATCTTCTGCGTGTCGTTGGTTTGTCTCCGGGACAGACCGGAACCCTGGCGTCCGTTCCTACAAGTGCCCGAACCAGGGAGTAAACCTGTTTATTTGAACAAAGATCTATCAGATGTTTCAGTTTCAGATGTTGCTTTGTGTTTTCTTTGTTCATCATTCAGTTTTGACTCCTAGAAAGAACTTGTGGTAAACACAAGAAACCTACAAAATTAGTCGAGGAAATGATGGCCGTGCATTGCTGCGGCTTGTCATCCGGATCATTGGTTGTAGAAGAAAAAAATCGCTCTCATTTCCTCCGATGCTTTTTCTTTAGATGCGCACTGCTCTCAAGTGGAAGGGGTGTGGTTGGAAAGGGAAGAGCACACCGAAAAGTTTGATCAAGTGCAACATGTAATCTGATTATTAAGTGAAGATATGCCAAATGCTTGCATGTGCTTCTCTGTTGAGTACAAAGTTTCCGTCACAAAACAACAGACAATTATGAATTGAGGCAAATTTTCCTTTGAAGTGCTAGCAAATCTCTGCTCAGGCATGTTGGAAACTGTCATCCCAATTATTTATAACAGCCAATAAACATCCATAGATTAAACAAAAAATTAATAGACACTCTGAACAGTTGGACGTAGACATGGTTAACTATATCAATATGCTCTTGTGTTATACTTACACAATTGTGACAAAAAATATTGTACCTCTGCCACTACTTCTAGGTCACATTGCAAGTGCAGTTATGAGATACAAACAGCCTGCTTTTGAACGTGATAAATGCCTCTTCGTCATTGCTGATTGAAAAGCGTAATCCAAAAATCCACCAATTTCATGCATGTAGGACGATCGGAATGGCTGGCGAGTGCAGAGTGACGTGGTGTGATGAGGACAATCGCGATGGCTGGCTGACAGGCGCACTGGGACGGGGCGCGTCGATCGCGGCAGACTGGCGGCGCAGGACTGCGATCCAGTGACTTGCCTCTGCAGTCCCCTCTCATCTGCCCTCTAATGAAGATCCAATGCTTTACAATGCGATCCAGTTTACATTGGCCCAACTGAAGACAAGCCACAACAGCTACAGAAAAGCACAAGCATAGAAACACATCCACATGGCATTTGAACCAATTTGTAGCAGTGACATGGTACAGAAACAACAGCGAAATGACACAAAAACAACAACTACAGAAGAGCACAGACTGGACATATTTGTATCTCTGAACATTGAAAATATGTAGCATTAACATATAAATTGTGATCCTTCAAATTCTAGCAATGAAAAATCGAACAGCTACAGAACAAATTTGTAGCAAGGTACAGCTGAACAAATTTGTAGCCTGAACACTGGATATATTAGGCAAGTCTGCTTGCACACTTGGCTACGAGTTCATCGAAATAATGAACTGGATGCACCATAGATTTAAATCGCGGGCGAACGGAAATCGCGGAAGGAAAATTTGCCGCGAGAATTAATGAAGAAACAGCGCGATCTCCCGCGATTCTGGGAAGGAGACAAATCACGGGGCTGATTTCATGCAGCAATAGTGCTCTTTTCGCCCGCGATTTTAAACTATGGGATGCACACATATGCTATAAGAACCAGTACAGGTCAATTCTTAGCATTATCAGTACATGTCAATTTCCATGCTACTTGTCATTGAAATTCAAAAGCATCCACGGTAAGGTCAATTCTTTGTATCATCAGTCAATCCAATCCAATATAATCCACTATTTGTATATATGCTATAAGAACCAGCGGTGACGCTCCACCAAGAACCACACGTCCAGCCGGCGACGAGGATACCCGGGATTGCCGGTGGAAGGAGATGGAATTGGGGTAGGGTTGCCTCACTCACATGGTGGCTAGCGTGCCGGCGTTGGGGAGAGGTGAGGTGGGCGGGTCCGGGCAGCGAAAGCAAGGAGCTTGGTCGGGGCGGCGATCCTCCTCGATCTGCGGCCGCGTGAGGAGCTCGGTCCAGGAAGTGGTTCACCTTGCGATGTCCGGCGGCGTGAGGAGCTCGGTCCCGACAGCGGTCCTCCTCGATCTACGGCGGCGCTCCTGCCCGGCCCGTAACTGCGCTTCGCAGCAGCAGCTTCCCGGCCGCCCGTCAGGGCGCTCCTCCCTAGTCCTCACGGCGACATCGCTCGGCTGCTCGGAACCGGCCCTTCGCGGCGAAGTGCGCGAGAGCAGGGACGCTCGCGCCATGCCGTGTTCTTTTCTTTCAGATGTTGTTTGAAGAAAACGGCTGCAGCGGACCAAAGGCTTCCTTGAATTTCATGAGCGATCGTGTGTGTGGTCCTTGACGTGATTTTTTTGCGTTTAGAGAGGAGCGTGCAGTTTCCTGATTTTCAGGGATGGATTAGCATCTGTTTTTTATGAAACGAATCGATAGATCGTTCCGTGCTAGGCGGCACCTGGTCGAGATCGTCCGGAACGGATCGAGGTTTTGGATGTGACGTCCAGATTTTGTTTTCGGTTTTCTTCTGGAATTGAGAAGGTTCTTCCCAAACTATTACATAGATCTATTTTTTAATCTCAGCCATTAATTTTTCATGTTAACATAAAATCAACGGATATAAAGTGATAACTTATGAAAAACTATGAAAGCTTCCGTTTTTTAATATTAGATAAAGACAAGGAAAACCAGCCATCACAGTCATTATCCGAACGGCAAAACAATGTGTTGTATATAATCATTAGTGACAATATGTGCAATGAAAACAAAATGCTTTCAAAATATTAAAATAGTGCATTTGTCACATTCTACTATAATTTACATATAGTGTAAATGAAATGTTAAATTGTGATCCAAATTATATCGTATTGGACTAGACGTAGTACATACGGTGTGGGCCTTTGCATTGGTACCGACGCGTACGAGTACAACTCGTTTACTTGTCCTATAAGACTCTCATGTATTGCCCTCATATGTACAGACGCTTACGAGTACAACTCGTTTACTTGTCCTACAATGACTCCCATGTGTTGCCCCTCATATATACTCCATGTAGTCACACATCAGGCAGTCTGTTGTCTCGTGCTTGTAATACTCCCCCTCATGGTGATTGCGCCTCCGTGCATCCATGATTTTCTCTGGCAAGGGTTTCCATGTAAAAAATCCGTGTCTCTCGTGTCTTGTTTATTTCTCGTTATTATCTAACAAGTGGTATACAGAGCTGAGGTTTCAGATATGAGATTTGAGATCGGGAGATTAGGGTTGCGGCGTCCTTTGCACCGCGGCCGACGCGACCTGGCGATCCGAAGCCAGATCGATCAAGTCGCCGAGTTCGACAGGAACCAAGTCGATCTACTACTGGGTCAAGTCGCGTGTTGTCTGGCCGTGTCCGAGATCGAAAAGTTTTTCCGCTGCAGCCAACTCCAGCAATATACCGAGGCCGACGCAAATTTTGGCAGAGTCGTCGTCACATCACGGGTCGTCAAATTCCCGTGTTCCTAGTCGCTGCAATTCCCGAGGAGTTCCCTCACGTGAAGCTAAGTTCAGATTCGCTTTATTTGTTTCATCACCGATCAAGAACTAGTACTTTGATCAGCCAGCTACTAGTACTAGTATTTGTCACATCAAGCTACAGTTTTTTGGTCTCCCACTTCCACGTGTACACGAAGCTGCCAGGTGCTACTGTTCCTTGCTCAGTTTGATATGCATATTAAATTCTGTCAAGAATTTTTCTACGGCTTCTACTACTTTGTGTACACAGATTTATCGACTCATGGCATCCATGAAGTACGATCTTCCGTTGCTGGATCGTGACACAAGATTTACCCTATGGCAAGTCAAGATGTGAGCATTGTTGGCACAGTCCGACTATGATGAAGCACTAGATAGTTTTGGGAAGCAAAGGTTTCAGGACTGGACTGATGAGGAGAAAAGAATTGATTGTAAGGCTTTGTCACAAATTCAACTCCATTTGCATAATAATATTTTGCAGGAAGTTTTGAGCGAGAAAACTGCCGCCGCTCTATGGTTAAAGCTGGAAGGGATTTGCATGACTAAAGATCTCATCAGCAAGATGCATCTGAAGCAAAAATTATTCCTGCACTAAAGAGATCATATCTAATCTAGCTGCAATGGAGGTTAAGTGTGAAGAGGAAGGTATTGCTTTAATGTTACTTTATTCACTATCAAGTTTTTATACAAATTTTAGAGACAGCATATTATACAGTCGTGATACTCTCACACTTAATGAAGTTTATGAAGCTTTGAACTCTAAGAAGAAGATGAAATTAATGGTGCCTCATGATGGTTCGAGTTCATCCCAAGCCGAGGGATTATCTGTTCATGGCAGGACAAAGGAGAAGAACTCCAATAATGAGAACAGAGGCAAAAGTAAAAACGGCTACAGGGGCCGGTCGCAATCCAGAGATAAGAAATATTGCAGATATTGCAAGAGAGACGGGCATGACATCTCAGAGTGTTTCAAGTTGCAGAACAAGGAAAAGAGGAAATGTAACAAACAAGGTGAAAATTCTGCTAACGTTGCTCATGATGATAGTTCTGATGACGCCCTTGTCGTTATTGTTGGATGTGCTGAGACCAATGATGAGTGGGTACTTGACACTGCATGCACTTTTCATATGTGCCCACATAGAGATTGGTTTAATACTTTTGATTCCACTACTTCTGCTGGTTCCGTTTTGGATTTTGATAATTCACTATGCAAGATTGAAGGCATAGGTTCTATTCGAATCAAGATGTTTGATGGCATAATCAGAACTTTGACAGATGTTCGGTATATTCCGAAGATGAAGAGAAATCTTATTTCTATGAGTGCCCTTGATGCAAAGGGGTACAAATATTCAGGTGGAGATAGTGTTTTAAAGGTTACCAAAGGTTCCCTTATTGTGATGAAAGGTGACTTATGTTCGACCAGTGGTCTTTATTACCTTCGAGGTTCTACCGTTTCAGGTAATGCTACTCCAGCTATTTCAAAGAATTCTGATTGAGATGCTGCTAACCTTTGGCATATGCGTCTTGGACATAGGAGTGAACTTGGTTTAGCATAGTTAAATAAGAGAGGTCTTCTTGATGGATATGAACCTGGTAAACTGAAATTTTGTAAGCATTGTATCTTCGGCAAGCACAAGAGGGTGATGTTCAACACTTCGACTCATACAACCGAAGGTATTCTTGATTATGTTCATTCTGATTTATGGGGACCATCTTGCAGAAAGTCACTAGGTGGTGCAAGTTACATGCTGACTATTATTGATGATTATTCGAGAAAAGTTTGGCCTTATTTCTTGAAGCATAAATATGAAGCATTCTCAGCATTTAAGGAGTGGAAGATTATGATTGAGAGACAAACTGAAAAGAAGGTAGAAATACTTCGCACTGATAATGGTATGGAATTCTGTTCTAAGCAATTCAAGAATTATTGCAAGTATGAAGGCATTGTCAGACATTACACCGTTCCTTATACTCTTCAACAAAACGGTGCTGCTGAGCGTATGAACAGGACCATTATTTCCAGAGCCCGTTGCATGTTGTCCAATGCAGGTTTGCATAGGCGTTTCTGGGCCGATGCTGCTTCCACTGCTTGTTATCTCATTAACCGTTCACCATCTATTGCTCTTAATAAAAAAACTCCAATTGAGGTATGGTCTGGTTCACCTGCTGATTATTCACAGTTGAGAGTTTTTCGTTGCAGTGCTTATGCTCATGTTGATAATGGAAAATTGGAGCCTATAGGGCTGTTAAGTGCATCTTTCTTGGTTATAAGTTTGGTGTTAAAGGTTTTAAATTGTGGAATCCTGAAACCAAGAAGGATGTTATTAGCAGAAATGTTATCTTCAATGAATCTGATATGTTACATGATGTTTCATCTACTAATGTTCCTGTTGAGAGTGGAAAACAGCCTATTGTCCAGGAGCCTACTGTTCAGGTGGAGCAGGTTATTGATTCCGGCGATACATCTGGTAATGAAACTGTTCATGCACATGATGAACCCGTCGTTAATGATGATCATGTCACTCCCACTCCAAATCAGCCTATTGTTCCGCCCAGTTGGAATCTCGCACGTGAAAGAGTTAGACGAGGTACTAATAAACCCGACAGGTTAATTGAAGAGTGCAATATTGTTTCTTTTGCTTTGTCTGTTGCAGAAGAAATTGAAGGTAATGCAGAACCTTCTTCATATTCCGAGGCTATTATTTCTGGTGATAGTAATAAGTGGATGACTACTATGCATGATGAGATGGAATCACTTGAAAAGAATGACACTTGGGATTTAGTAAAATTACCTAGAGAGAAGAAACCTATTCGTTGCAAGTGGGTTTTCAAGAGGAAAGAAGGCGTTTCTCCTAATGATGAGACAAAAGCAAGGTTAGTTGCTAAAGGTTACAGTCAGATTCTAGGTATTGACTATAACGAAATCTTTTCTCCTGTTGTGAAGCATAGCTCTATTCGCACTTTACTCAGTATTGTTGCCATGCATGATCTTGAGCTTGAACAACTGGATGTTACAACTGCATTTTTACATGGAGAATTAGAAGAGGATATTTATATGAAACAACCTGAAGGTTTTGTTATTCCTGGAAAAGAAAAGCTTGTCTGTAAGTTAAAGAAATCTCTTTATGGATTGAAGCAATCCCCTAGACAGTGGTACAAGAGATTTGACACCTTTATGCTCTCTCAAGGTTTCAAATGGTCTAATTTTGATAGTTGTGTTTATTTGAAAAGTGTCAAAGGTTCAAATATTTATTTTCTCCTTTATGTTGATGATATGCTAATTGCTGCAAAGAGTATGTCAGAGATTAATGAACTAAAGAAGCAATTGAGTAATGAATTTAAGATGAAGGATTTGGGTGCAGCAAAGAAAACACTTGGCATGGAAATATCCAGAGATAGACCATCTGGAAAAGTGTATCTTAGTTAGAAGGGATATATTGATAAAGTTCTTCGTGGTTTTAATATGCATAATGCCAAGCCGGTGAGTACTCTGTTACCTGCACACTTCAAATTATCATCAGCTTTATGTCCTAAGTCAGATGCAAATATTGAGTACATGTCTAGAGTTTCCTATTCGAGTGCAGTTGGTTCACTCATGTATGCCATGGTTTGTACTATACATAATGTTGGGAAGGAATGGATTCTTCATGTTTTAGCCCCGCTGGATAAGGTTCAGAGATGCATGTTGTTGTTGATTTTTTTGGAGAAGTTGGTTCGTTCGTAATGAGGTAACACATGCGAAGCCTGCTCCACCGTTGGTAGTGTCCGTCAGCTTTCTTCTGAGGTACTTGGACGAGTTAATTGGCAATAGAACTAATGCCCAGTGTGATCCAGTAAAAGGAAAACTAAGTATTTCTTATGACCTAGTTAATCTTAAAGGAAAGGCTCCTGTACAGGAGTCAGCCTGGGTCCCGCCGCGCCCTGGATGGGTTAAGCTGAATACTGATGGTGCTTTCCCGTCGGTCGATGGAGCAGGTGCTGGGATGATCTTACGTGATAATGCAGGCAGTATAATATTTTCAGCCTGCAGATCCCTGTTCTCTTGCAGGGATGCATTGGAATCGGAGCTATGCGCATGTATGGAAGGAATGTCTTTTGCGATCCAAAGGTCGGACCTTCCGATAGAAGTCGAGATGGACTCAAGTACTACAGTGGCTATGATCATAGGAGTGGAGACGGACCGGTCGATCTATGCTTCTCTGGTGGCAGAAATTAAGTACTTACTTAGTCTTTGGATTTCTTGTATTACTCTAGTTCCTTGGTGTCAGAATAAGGCGAGTGATAAACTAGCTAGTTTTGCTAGAGCCAAGGGTCAGGCCCGGATGAGGTAGTGTCGATTGTCCGAGATGATTGTAAGAACTTTATAATTGAGTAATGCAAGTGTTTTTCCTGCAAAAAAAAGAGAGGACTGGAGACAACGATGGATTAATCCATCTAGGCAATGTCGAGGTAAAATAATTAAACCTAGTTGTGTGGAGTTGTGACGGGGGCACCCAGCTATCCCAGCTGACATCGAATCTTGCATCCCCATCATTAGAAATATTTAGAATATGTAATTTACGCAGATTGGTTAGGGACATCGACAAAGGATTACACACACTCTCGTCGCCTCCCTTCCAGAAAAGTCAAAGCACCCTCAGCTCCATCAGCTTCCCTAACTCCTTCTAAATGGCATCAATACCGCCCACACACACTGTACTCAGTTGTTCTAAGGACAATAAGTTCCCTATCCCAACTGGCAATGCAATATTTGTATAAACATATAGGCACATCAAATGTTATAACCGAGTAACACGTGATGACACCTCATGAAATCCATGTATTCTTAAGTCCAATGTTTCCAAAAAGATGCAGCTTTCCTATTTTCATGGGGAGAACACCAACATATGTATCCAGTAGGCCTAGGCAGCTCAGGTGTAATAAATTCTCAACACATGTGTGACTACTTTCCTTAATATCACGACCTTCTAGATCCAATACACGCAAAAGTTGGAAGTTTGAAAGAGTTCAAATCAGATCAACATTCGTTCTAAAGAGAGTAATAGACCTCAACTTTGACATGCTTTGTTTAGTACCATCCAAAATCTTTGTTTAGTACCATCCAATATAGTAAGAAAGTTTTCTCCACTGGACAGAGAACATATGAGATCAAGTACCATACCATCGACGCGACAACCTTCCGACCTATATTCAACATCAACATACATTGGTTGAATCAAATTTCTGTTTATCAAGTCACTGAAATATCTCTCTCTGAGCTCAAATAGTCTAATATCTTCTTCTCCAGCTTGGATAAAGCCTTCAGCTATCCACCTCCATATCAAGCGGTCTCTTCTTATGTCATGATCTTCTCGGAATACACCGAGATATAACAAACAAGTTTTAGATGGGAAGGTAGATCATAATAACTAAAGGATAGGACTCTCTGCATACCCTTTGCAGTACTGCCTTCTGCAAGCCCACGACCAATAGAATTGAGTATCTTGCCCATAGATACATTCGTTGTATATTTTGATCATTACTGGCTAAAAGACTAGCAATAGTAATGATGGCTAGTGCTACTCCACCACATTTCTTCCAAATTTCTGTAGATACTTGCTCCAATTCATTCGGACAATCACTTCCTTGGGAGAAATCCTTTTGTAGAAGAGTCTTTTGGAGTCATCATTCTCAAGGGATTTCATATTATGAATAATATCACCACTAGATGGGCAACATGCTTTAGAGACACTGCCTATGCGGGTTCTCGTTATTACTTGACTACCGCGGTTGCTCTTAGAGAAAACACACTTGATAATTTCCCATGCATATTCAGTCCATATATCATCAATCACGATGAAGTACCTGTGTGATTTTTTAGAATGCTAGTTCTACAGTTCTAAATAGCGTGCTAATGTCATTTAGTGTGCTACAACGCGAATTTAGTGTGCCAACACTTCTACCGCTATTTGCCATAGCCCATTATTTAGAACTTTAGTTATTTCACATATTAATGAATACAAACATAATTAGGTTCTATTTTTATAATATTTATTGATTTGGAGGTGTATATCAATGAATTCATACCTCTTAACTTAAAGAAATGCTCTCAGCTCGTCGATGAGTTGTTGATTGTCCCTAACAGCTTCATTGATGTGTGCAAACGTGATCCTATCAAGTCCGTACAATATCTTCTTGTCCCTAACAGCTTCTTGAAAATCTTTGTTATATTCGGATTCCGAGACACTGAAACAAACACTCCACAGTCAAACTACACTATGACCTTGTCATACACTGCATACATTGCTAAGCGTTGTCTTGCCCAATCCTCCAAATCCAACAATATACAAAGTCTTAAGTTGCTGCCTTGACATCCCATCTCCATCAAATAGCTTCTCAATCTTCTCATCCTGTGTGTCCTCGATGCCCATGAGCTTTGTCATGTCTTTGTACACAGCCTTCATGCGAGGATCAACAATATTACTGGCACAATCAGTGCGTGCCTCAAGCGTGTACCTTTGACGGAGCTCGCCAAGTTCCTTGGCGAGCTCCTGCACATCTCAGATGGTGCCATAGATCTGATGGAAAGCCATGCCCTTGCCAAATAGCTTCTTGGTCCGTTTGACGAACTTATTGACTCTGTTCTTCGTGTTGTTGGAGCTGAGTTCACCATGGCAGCCGTCGTACAGATGGACCATATACGCATCCACAACATCCTCCATGTTGTAGGAGAGCTCCCGGACCTTGCCTGACTAGATTCTGACTTGCGAGTCCAGTTGCTCCGTCGGCACGTCGTCGACCTTATGGAGTCATGCACATCATCTCCAGCGTTGTGTGGAGGGACTTGATCCCCTTCTTCACACGGTTGCCGAGGGTGAATTCAGCCATGAGGAGGTCACCAAGCTTACGGACGAGGTGGCTAAGCGCCCCAGCTGCAACCTGCATCGTGCGGGTGGTGTATCAAGGGAAGGAGCAAGGCTATGTATTTCTGCACAATTTCTATCTACAGCAAAGCTGTTTCCTCCAGTTGTCTTGTGGGATAGTGTTATACTGAAGTGAGGGAGATAGCCTCACATTGGAGCTGACTCATTTTTTCGAAACGGAGCAAAAAATTTGAGGCAAAAGATTTGCCTCCTCCATTAATTAAGAAGAGAGAGTAGAGTTTGTTACAACCATCCCACAAAATACCACATGGTGATTACTCGCATTCAATGAGTGCCCCTAGTTTTTTTTGGCCTCGCGATGCTCCAAAGATTTGCTTCTTCTAGGATGATGTTGGGTAGAATCATCGGCGGAGCACTCTTGTAACTCACATTCGAGCTGACTCATCAATTCCATCTGGTTATATTTCTTGTTTCCTTGATCTAAATATGAAAGTAACAAGCTGTCAACCGGACCGCGCTGCTAAGGCCAATTGAGAGACCTTCACCAGCATCAGGATTTGCAAGAACGAACACTTCAAGGTGGAACAGTTTGCGAAAATATCAAAAAACAAATATAATAGGGAAATGTCAGGAACATGGAAAAGGAATCACCTGGTGTAGGCCTAGCTATCACCACTAGTAGAAAACAGGGCTTTTGACCAGGCCTGGCCAGCCCATTAGTCCCGGTTCAGTTGAAGGAAATATGCCCTAGAGGCAATAATAAAGTTATTATTTATTTCCTTATTTCATGATAAATGTTTATTATTCATGCTAGAATTGTATTAACCGGAAACTTGATACATGTGTGAATACATAGACAAAACAGTGTCACTAGTATGCCTCTACTTGACTAGCTTGTTGAATCAAAGATGGTTAAGTTTCCTAGCCATAGACATGAGTTGTCATTTGATTAACGGGACCAAGTCATTAGAGAATGATTTGATTGACTTGACCCATTCCGTTAGCTTAGCATTTGATCGTTTAGTATATTTCTATTGCTTTCTTCATGACTTATACATGTTCCTATGACTTTGAGATTATGCAACTCCCGAATACCGGAAGAACACTTTGTGTGCTACCAAACGTCACAACGTAACTGGGTGATCTACAGGTGTCTCCGATGGTACTTGTTGAGTTGGCATAGATCAAGATTCGGATTTTTCACTCCGATTGTCAGCGAGGTATCTCTAGGCCCTCTCGGTAATGCACATCACTATAAGCCTAGCAAGTAATGTGACTAATAAATTAGTTGCGGGATGATGCATTACGGAACAAGTAAAGAGACTTGCCGGTAATGAGATTGAACTAGGTATAGTGATACCGACGATCCAATCTCGGGCAAGTAACATACCGATGACAAAGGGAACAACGTATATTGTTATGCGGTTCGACCGATAAAGATCTTCGTAGAATATGTAGGAGCCAATATGGCATCCAGGTTCCCCTATTGGTTATTGACCAGAGAGGTGTCTAGGTCATGTCTACATAATTTTCTTAAGAGGATATTTAATTGGTTGGTTCAACCTATTGGAGCATATCACTCAAATAATTTACTGCGTAATATATTGTCTTGGACCTAAAAATTAAGGAAATCAATTATGTCAAAGGGATACTAAACTAAATTACATTTCTATTATCTATTTTGTAGATTCACCAATAGAACTTGAATGGAGAAAGCGCTACCATATAATAAAAGGGATCTGTGAAGGGTTAAATTACCTTCACCAAAAGAATGTTATGCACTTGGATCTAAAACCCGGAAATATATTATTGGATGAAGATATGATGCCGAAAATTACTGATTTGGAATTGTCAAGGTGTTTTGAGGAAGACCAAACACGGGCCATTACTAAAAATGTGGTCGCAAAATGGCAAGACAGCGAAAGCCTACTGAAAGTTGAATGTTTAACTAATATAGCTGTAGTGTAAATGATATTTCACTCACTCCATACTACTAATTGTTCAAACTATATGTATTTTCAGGGGATATTTGGCACCAGAATGCTATAGCGGTGAAATCACAATCACACACACACTTGACTTGTACAGCCTTGGTGTTATAATTATAGAGATGTTGACTGAAAGAAGGGGTATCAAATTACTATTCAGAACGTATGGACACTTTCTATAGGGCACCATTCAAATTTAAATTTTAAAAATAAGGATATCATGCATTAGCACTCAATCTTCCTTCTGAAAGGCTGGTCTGTTTCATATTGTAATCATGGTTTTAATTTCCTAGGTACTTGAAATTTGGAGTAATACCATGTTGGATGCACTGCAGTGGGATCAACTAAGAGTATGCGCTGAGATTGGGATAGAGTGCACAGAAGTTGATCCGGCGAAGAGACGAGCTAGTATGAAGCATATAATTGATAGGCTTGCTGAAACATAAACCCTAAACCCTAAACCCTAAACCCTAAAAGAGTAAATCCGGTAGGCGGCACATAATCCCAACTGGTGGGACAAGCGAGCTTCTGTTCCTTCACTAGTCGGCACTTTTTTTCCCATTTGAGCCCAACAAAGTTATCACACGCCCGCTTCAGCTAACAAATAACACAGGCAAACATGTTGCATTTCGGCTCATGGATAAGAGCATGGAGTCCTCCTTCCTAAGGCTGCCATTATATGGCCTTGTGGCTCCTAACACCCCTTACACTCTCATCGTGACAACACAAGAGAAAGAAGAGATACCACAAAAGTATATCATGGACATGACCCTCCATAGTGCTACATTAATATTGGTCGGTAATGAGCCTATAATGACCTTCCGTGCCCTGCCAAACGAGTTTTTTGAAGCGACCGAGAATGCAGTTCAGGAGGTGAAACTGAAAGCATTCTTGATTATGCGACAACACATCAAAAAATCATTGTCTAAGGTAGGATATTACTATATCAACATAAGTATGATGAACTAGCTAGGTGACCTCCACACTTTCATAGTAACTTTTGTAAGTTTTTGTATGTATGTTCTTCCGTACTCTTTTACTGACACGTATATTAAAATATATTCCTTACAAATCAAAAATATTGAAAACATTAAGTAATAGATGTACCATGCAAACCTTTTTGCAATTGTTTCTTAGTGACTATTTCCCAATGAAAATTGTAGTTAATGTAGTTGATTGCCACATTGCCAATGCTATGGCAATGAAAACAGAAAAATAAGTGTTGCAAATTACACCTTGATAGAACATTATTAGACGTCAGTCTTTCCATCAAGTGGTTGGGTCGAAAAGCAATCAAAGGTCGGAATAAATCTTTGCCATTCTTTTTCATGATAAAAGGAATTACCTTGAATATTTATATCGAGCTAGTACAACCTTACGGAGCAGATCGTAGGCATCTGAATAATTGTACATAGACAAGACATCCAAAAGAGTCAAAAATTAGTGTTTTACAGAAGATAAAAATAACAGCCTAGGATGAAGGACATCCTATCTGGAAAATACACCACAATCCACGTTGGAAGAAACAATCTACCATTCTAGTTTGCAAAAAAATTATTTGCCATTCTCTATATACTTCTCTAGTAACCCATATAATTGAACATGGGTGAATAAAGGTTGGTATTACTAGAATTCAAAGGTTAACGCTCTTGTGTAAATGTTACTTCACCTTTTTGTGTTGCGTTCACTTGTATTTCGTGATGGTGATGGTCCTGGCGTGCACTTACACACATACACGCATGGTTATATATTCTACAGCCAATGTCACCCCTGATTAAGGTATGTACTCTACCTTCTCTTTCTCACTTGCATGTCTGTGTAGTAAAATATGGAGGTGTTTCTCGGTTAGATATAAGATATAGTCTTGTTGAATCAGATAATATGCAAGGTAAAAGACTTCAGTAGGTATTGCTTGGACACAAACCAAGCAAAGCAACGGTGAGTGCATTTTTGTCGTTGAAAATCCATATGAAAATCCATTTTTGTATGTTGAATATTCATTTGGCACCTTTATATTTCTGGCAAGTTCTTCCATGAAAATTTTGATTCCTTTTGTTACGAAGAAACTACGGCCCCCAATGTTACTTATCTCAGGAATGGGCCAGTCCATAGTTTTATTCGGCTTGGGACCTCTATGTTCTGCGAGGAAGCACACGAATGAAATCTGTTTTTAGATTAATTATGTGTAAGCACATGGGACTGTTTTTTTTACCGGGGACCAGAAAGAGCGCTGCTATATCATTAAGAACGCTGCATACTTGCCAACAGCCATTAATCTATACGAAACGCTGCCACGAGAAATAGCCCTACTTACAAAGAGTCGGGACCGGCTAGAGATCAACCAACTGAAAACGAAATTTGGGTCAGTCGACTGACCCAAATTTGTTTCAGTCGATTTGCTGCAAGTGGGAATGGAGGGACAAAGCGCCGTATGTGTCGATCTTGAGAGTCTATCCATGCATGATCTGTAGTGCTGCTCAGGTGTGCCTTGTACGGCACTGGGTTCACTTCCATGCGATGCACGCATGCACACAACCGCACACTCTCATGAGCAATATTTAGTTCATATAGCGCCGGTCATTAGCATTTAACTAATCACTAGCACAAATGCCCGTGCGTTGCAACGGGAGAATACACCGCTTTTTATGAACCATAGTTACCAGAGTCGAGAGGGCCCTGATGAGAAACAAAAAGATGAATGATTTGAGTATCGAAACTACTTTGCATACGATGCTATCGCGTCGGAGAACGGTACGACCAGACAGGAGATCATCTCTGAATACCGCGGCCCACAAACTGAATCATCTTTGGTTGTGTCTAATCATACATTGTTGGACAGGAATTAATCGTACGTATAGCAAGGTTGTTTGAGTATATTGCGACTTCAGATTTTGAGTAAATTGACCTGTGTGTTCATTCTGAAATTTAGAAGTAGAACATGAAAAAAGAATCAATATCAATAAATCTGAAAAAACAGCAGCAGCAAACAAATCAACCTAAAATAACAATTGCAACAATAACAAGCAAACAAACCTATATTGATATTACCTGCAAGAATTCTCAACCTACGGTTTGCAATGGGGAACAAATATACCACACGCACCTAACCCAATACCCGACGCCCTCTATTTGAACTATTATACTGAATATCAGTAAGCACTCTTCCTATAATAGGCAAGGGAAAAGAAAAATCATGACTCCTAGAAAGAACTTGTGGTAAACACAAGAAACCTACAAAATTAGTCATGGAAATGATGGCCGTGCACTGCTACGGGTTGTCATCCGGATCATTGGTTGTAGAAGTAAAAAAACACTCTCATTTCCTACGATGCTTTTTCTTTAGATGCGCACTGCTCTCAAGTGGAAGGGGTGTGGTTGGAAAGGGAAGAGCACACCGAAAAGTTTGATCAAGTGCAACATGTAATCTGATTATTAAGTGAAGATATGCCAAATGCTTGCATGTGCTTCTCTGTTGAGTACAAAGTTTCCGTCACAAAACAACAGACAATTATGAATTGTGGCAAATTTTCCTTTGAAGTGCTAGCAAATCTCTGCTCAGGCATGTTGGAAACTGTCATCCCAATTATTTATAACAGCCAATAAACATCCATAGATTAAACAAAAAATTAATAGACACTCTGAACAGTTGGACGTAGACATGGTTAACTATATCAATATGCTCTTGTGTTATACTTACACAATTGTGACAAAAAATATTGTACCTCTGCCACTACTTCTAGTTCACATTGCAAGTGCAGTTATGAGATACAAACAGCCTGCTTTTGAACGTGCTAAATGCCTGTTCGTCATTGCTGATTGAAAAGCGTAATCCAGAAATCCACCAATTTCATGCATGTAGGACGATCGGAATGGCTGGCGAGTGCAGAGTGACGTGGTCTGATGAGGACAATCGCGATGGCTGGCTGAAAGGCGCACTGGGACGGGGCGCGTCGATTGCGGCAGACTGGCGGCGCAGGACTGCGATCCAGTGACTTGCCTCTGCAGTCCCCTCTCATCTGCCCTCTAATGAAGATCCAATGCTTTACAATGCGATCCATTTTACATTGGCCCAACTGAAGACAAGCCACAACAGCTACAGAAAAGCACAAGCATAGAAACACATCCACATGGCATTTGAACCAATTTGTAGCAGCGACATGGTACAGAAACAACAGCGAAATGACACAAAAACAACAACTACATAAAAGCACAAACTGGACATATTTGTAGCTCTGAACATTGAAAATATGTAGCATTAACATATAAATTGTGATCCTTCAAATTCTAGAAATGAAAAATCGAACAGCTACAGAACAAATTTGTAGCAAGGTACAGCTGAACAAATTTGTAGCCTGAACACTGGATATATTAGGCAAGTTTGCTTGCACACTTGGCTACGAGTTCATCGAAATAATGAAATGGATGCACCATAGATTTAAATCGCGGGCGAACGGAAATCACGGAAGGAAAATTTGCCGCGAGAATTAATGAAGAAACAGCGCGATCTCCGGCGATTGCGGCGCGATCTCCCGCGATTCTGGGAAGGAGACAAATCACGGGGCTGATTTCATGCAGCAATAGCGCTCTTTTCGCCCGCGATTTTAAACTATGGGATGCACACATATGCTATAAGAACCAGTACAGGTCAATTCTTAGCATTATCAGTACATGTCAATTTCCATGCTGCTTGTCACTGAAATTCAAAAGCATCCACGCTAAGGTCAATTCTTTGTATCATCAGTCAATCCAATCCAATATAATCCACTATTTGTATATATGCTATAAGAACCAGCGGTGACGCTCCACCAAGAACCACACGTCCAGCCGGCGACGAGGATACCCGGGATTGCCGGTGGGAGGAGATGGAATTGGGGTAGGGTTGCCTCACTCACATGGTGGCTAGCGTGCCGGCGTTGGGGAGAGGTGAGGTGGGCGGGTCCGGGCAGCGAAAGCAAGGAGCTTGGTCGGGGCGGCGATCCTCCTCGATCTGCGGCCGCGTGAGGAGCTCGGTCCAGGAAGTGGTTCACCTTGCGATGTCCGGCGGCGTGAGGAGCTCGGTCCCGACAGCGGTCCTCCTCGATCTACGGCGGCGCTCCTGCCTGGCCCGTAACTGCGCTTCGCAGCAGCAGCTTCCCGGCCGCCAGTCAGGGCGCTCCTCCCTAGTCCTCACGGCGACATCGCTCGGCTGCTCGGAACCGGCCCTTCGCGGCGAAGCGCGCGAGAGCAGGGACGCTCGCGCCAAGCCGTGTTCTTTTCTTTCAGATGTTGTTTGAAGAAAACGGCTGCAGCGGACCAAAGGCTTCCTTGAATTTCATGAGCGATCGTGTGTGTTGTCCTTGACGTGATTTTTTTGCGTTTAGAGAGGAGCGTGCAGTTTCCTGATTTTCAGGGATTGATTAGCATCTGTTTTTTATGAAACGAATCGATAGATCGTTCCGTGCTAGGCGGCACCTGGTCGAGATCGTCCGGAACGGATCGAGGTTTCGGATGTGACGTCCAGATTTTGTTTTCGGTTTTCTTCTGGGATTGAGAAGGTTCTTCCCAAACTATTACATAAATCTATTTTTTAATCTCAGCCATTAATTTTTCATGTTAACATAAAATCGACGGATATAAGGTGATAACTTATGAAAAACTATGAAAGCCTCCGTTTTTTAATATAATAAAGACAAGGAAAACCAGCCATCACAGTCATTATCCGAACGGCAAAACAATGTGTTGTATATAATCATTAGTGACAATATGTGCAATGAAAACAAAATGCTTTCAAAATATTATAATAGTGCATTTGTCACATTCTACTATAATTTACATATAGTGTAAATGAAATGTTAAATTGTGATCCAAATTATATCGTATTGGACTAGACGTAGTACATACAGTGTGGGCCTTTGTGTTGGTACCGACGCGTACGAGTACAACTCGTTTACTTGTCCTATAAGACTATCATGTATTGCCCTCATATGTACAGACGCTTACGAGTACAACTCGTTTACTTGTCCTACAAGGACTCCTATGTGTTGCCCCTCATATATACTCCATGTAGACGCACATCAGGCAGTCTGTTGTCTCGTGCTTGTAATACTCCCCCTCATGGTGATTGCGCCTCCGTGCGTCCGTGATTTTCTCCGGCAAGGGTTTTCCATGTAAAAAATCCGTGTCTCTCGTGTCTTGTTTATTTCTCGTTATTATCTAACAAGTGGTATACAGAGCTGAGGTTTCAGATATGAGATTTGAGATCGGGAGATTAGGGTTGCGGCGTCCTTTGCACCGCGGCCGACACGACCTGGCGATCCGAAGCCAGATCGATCAAGTCGCCGAGTTCGACAGGAACCAAGTCGATCTACTACTGGGTCAAGTCGCGTGTTGTCTGGCCGTGTCCGAGATCGAAAAGTTTTTCCGCTGCAGCCAACTCCAGCAATGTACCGAGGCCGACGCAAATTTTGGCAGAGTCGTCGTCACATCACGGGTCGTCAAATTCCCGTGTTCCTAGTCACTGCAATTCCCGAGGAGTTCCCTCACATGAAGCTAAGTTCAGATTCGCTTTATTTGTTTCATCACCGATAAAGAACTAGTACTTTGATCAGCCAGCTACTAGTACTAGTATTTGTCACATCAAGTTACAGTTTTTTGGTCTCCCACTTCCACGTGTACACGAAACTGCCAGGTGCTACTGTTCCTTGCTTAGTTTGATCTCCATATTAAATTCTGTCAAGAATTTTTCTACGGCTTCTACTACTTTGTCTACACAGATTTATCGACTCATGGCATCCATGAAGTACGATCTTCCGTTGCTGGATCGTGACACAAGGTTTACCCTATGACAAGTCAAGATGTGAGCATTGTTGGCACAGTCCGACTATGATGAAGCACTAGATAGTTTTGGGAAGCAAAGGATTCAGGACTGGACTGATGAGGAGAAAAGAATTGATTGTAAGGCTTTGCCACAAATTCAACTCCATTTGCATACTAATATTTTGCAGGAAGTTTTGAGCGAGAAAACTGCCGCCGCTCTATGGTTAAAGCTGGAAGGGATTTGCATGACTAAAGATCTCACCAGCAAGATGCATCTGAAGCAAAAATTATTCCTGCACTAAAGAGATCATATCTGATCTAGCTGCAATGGAGGTTAAGTATGAAGAGGAAGGTATTGCTTTAATGTTACTTTATTCACTATCAAGTTTTTATACAAATTTTAGAGACACCATATTATACAGTCGTGATACTCTCACACTTAACGAAGTTTATGAAGCTTTGAACTCTAAGAAGAAGAAGAAATTAATGGTGCCTCATGATGGTTCGAGTTCATCCCAAGCCGAGGGATTATCTGTTCATGGCAGGACAAAGGAGAAGAACTCAAATAATGAGAACAGAGGCAAAAGTAAAAATGGCTACAGGGGCCGGTCGCAATCCAGAGATAAGAAATATTGCAGATATTGCAAGAGAGACGAGCATGACATCTCAGAGTGTTTCAAGTTGCAGAACAAGGAAAAGAGGAAATGTAACAAACAAGGTGAAAATTCTGCTAACGTTGCTCATGATGATAGTTCCGATGATGCCCTTGTCGTTATTGCTGGATGTGCTGAGACCAATGATGAGTGGGTACTTGACACTGCATGCACTTTTCATATGTGCCCGCATAGAGATTGGTTTAATACTTTTGATTCCACTACTTCTGCTGGTTCCGTTTTGGATTTTGATATTTCAGTATGCAAGATTGAAGGCATAGGTTCTATTCGAATCAAGATGTTTGATGGCATAATCAGAACTTTGACAGATGTTCGGTATATTCCGAAGATGAAGAGAAATCTTATTTCTATGAGTGCCCTTGATGCAAAGGGGTACAAATATTCAGGTGGAGATAGTGTTTTAAAGGTTACCAAAGGTTCCCTTATTGTGATGAAAGGTGACTTATGTTCGACCAGTGGTCTTTATTACCTTCGAGGTTCTACCGTTTCAGATAATGCTACTCCAGCTATTTCAAAGAATTCTGATTGCGATGCTGCTAACCTTTGGCATATGCGTCTTGGACATATGAGTGAACTTGGTTTAGCATAGTTAAATAAGAGAGGTCTTCTTGATGGATATGAACCTGGTAAACTGAAATTTTCTAAGCATTGTATCTTCGGCAAGCACAAGAGGGTGAAGTTCAACACTTTGACTCATACAACCGAAGGTATTCTTGATTATGTTCATTCTGATTTATGGGGACCATCTCGCAGAAAGTCACTAGGTGGTGCAAGTTACATGCTGACTATTATTGATGATTATTCGAGAAAAGTTTGGCCTTATTTCTTGAAGCATAAATATGAAGCATTCGCAGCATTTAAGGAGTGGAAGATTATGATTGAGAGACAAACTGAAAAGAAGGTAGAAATACTTCGCACTGATAATGGTATGGAATTCTGTTCTAAGCAATTCAAGAATTATTGCAAGTATGAAGGCATTGTCAGACATTACACCGTTCCTTATAGTCCTCAACAAAACGGTGCTGCTGAGCGTATGAACAGGACCATTATTTCCAGAGCCCGTTGCATGTTGTCCAATGCAGGTTTGCATAGGCGTTTCTGGGCCGAGGCTGCTTCCACTGCTTGTTATCTCATTAACCGTTCACCATCTATTGCTCTTAATAAAAAAACTCCAATTGAGGTATGGTCTGGTTCACCTGCTGATTATTCACAGTTGAGAGTTTTTCGTTGCAGTGCTTATGCTCATGTTGATAATGGAAAATTGGAGCCTATAGGGCTGTTTAGCGCATCTTTCTTGGTTATAAGTTTGGTGTTAAAGGTTTTAAATTGTGGAATCCTGAAACCCAGAAGGTTGTTGTTAGCAGAAATGTTATCTTCAATGAATCTGATATGTTACATGATGTTTCATCTACTAATGTTCCTGTTGATAGTGGACAACAGCCTATTGTTCAGGAGCCTACTGTTCAGGTGGACCATGTTATTGATTCCGGCGATACATCTGGTAATGAAACTGTTGATGCACATGATGAACCCGTCGTTAATGATGATCATGTCACTCCCACTCCAAATCAGCCTATTGTTCCGCCCAGTTGGAATCTCGCACGTGAAAGAGTTAGACGAGGTACTAATAAACCCGACAGGTTAATTGAAGAGTGCAATATTGTTTCTTTTGCTTTGTCTGTTGCAGAAGAAATTGAAGGTAATGCTGAACCTTCTTCATATTCCGAGGCTATTATTGTTGGGGAACGTAGTAATTTCAAAAAAAATTCCTACGCACACGCAAGATCATGGTGATGCATAGCAACGAGAGGGGAGAGTGTTGTCTACGTACCCTCGTAGACCGAAGCGGAAGCGTTGACGCCACGTAGAGGAAGTAGTCGTACGTCCTCCCAGTCCAACCGATCCAAGCACCGTTACTTCGGCACCTCCGAGTTCTTGACACACGTACAGCTCGATGACGCACCCCGATCTTCGATCCAGCAGAGGCGCGGGGAGGAGTTCCGTCAGCACGACGGCGTGGTGACGATCTTGATGTTCTCCTGTCGCAGGGCTTCTCCTAAGCACCGCTACAATATGACCGAGGTGTAATATCGTGGAGGGGGGCACCGCACACGGCTAAGGAACGATCTCAATGATCAACTTGTGTGTCTAGGGTGCCCCCCCGCCCCCGTATATAAAGGAGGGAGGGAGGAGGAGGCCGGCCCAAGGGGGAGGCGCGCCCTAGGGGGGCAAACCTACTCCAAGTAGGTTTGGCCCCCCCTTTCCTATTCAAAGTAGGAGAAGGAAGGAAGATGGGGGAGGAGAGAAGGAAAGGGGGGGGGGGGCGACCCCCCTCCCAATTCGGATTGGGCTTGGGGGGGGGCGCCCCTCCCTTGCTCCTTCTCCCTCCCTTCCACTAAGGCCCAATAAGGCCCATATACTTACCGGGGGGTTCCGGTAACCTTCCGGAACTCCGGTATATTTCCAATCTCACCCGGAACCTTTCCGGTGTCCAAATATATCCGTCCAATATATCAATCTTCATGTCTCGACCATTTCGAGACTCCTCGTCATGTCCGTGATCACATCCGAGACTCCGAACAACATTGGGTACATCAAAATACATAAACTCATAATGAAACTGTCATCGTAACCTTAAGCGTGCGGACCCTACGGTTCGAGAACTATGTAGACATGACCGAGACACGTCTCCGGTCAATAACCAATAGCGGGACCTGGATGCCCATATTGGTTCCTACATATTCTACGAAGATCTTTATCGGTCAAACCACATAACAACATACGTTGTTCCCTTTGTCATCGGTATGTTACTTGCCCGAGATTCGATCGTCGGTATCCAATACCTAGTTCAATCTCGTTACCGGCAAGTCTCTTTACTCGTTCCGTAATACATCATCTCACAACTAACTCATTAGTTGAAATGCTTGCAAGGCTTAAGTAATGTGTATTACCAAGAGGGCCCAGAGATACCTCTCCGACATTCGGAGTGACAAATCCTAATCTCGAAATACGCCAACTCAACAAGTACCTTCGGAGACACCTGTAGAGCACCTTTATAATCATCCAGTTACGTTGTGACGTTTGGTAGCACACAAAGTGTTCCTCCGGTAAACGGGAGTTGCATAATCTCATAGTCGTAGGAACATGTATAAGTCATGAAGGAAGCAATAGCAACATACTAAACGATCGGGTGCTAAGCTAACGGAATGGGTCATGTCAATCAGATCATTCAACTAATGATGTGACCTTGTTAATCAAATAACAACTCCTTGTTCATGGTTAGGAAACATAACCATCTTTGATTAACAAGCTAGTCAAGTAGAGGCATACTAGTGACACTCTGTTTGTCTATATATTCACACATGTATTATGTTTCCGGTTAATACAATTCTAGCATGAATAATAAACATTTATCATGATATAAGGAAATAAATAATAACTTTATTATTGCCTCTAGGGCATATTTCCTTCAGTCTCCCACTTGCACTAGAGTCAATAATCTAGATTACATAGTAATGATTCTAACACCCATGGAGTCTTGGTGTTGATCATGTTTTGCTCGTGGAAGAGGCTTAGTTAATGGGTCTGCAATATTCAGATCCGTATGTATCTTGCAAATCTCTATGTCTCCCACCTGGACTAGATCCCGGATGGAATTGAAGCGTCTCTTGATGTGCTTGGTTCTCTTGTGAAATTTGGATTCCTTCGCTAAGGCAATTGCTCCAGTATTGTCACAAAAGATTTTCATTGGACCCGATGCACTAGGTATGACACCTAGATTGGATATGAACTCCTTCATCCAGACTCCTTCATTGGCTGCTTCCAAAGCAGCTATGTATTCCGCTTCACACGTAGATCCCGCCACGACGCTTTTCTTTGAACTGCACCAACTGACAGCTCCACCGTTTAATATAAACACGTATCCGGTTTGCGATTTAGAATCGTCCGGATCAGCGTCAAAGCTTGCATCAACGTAACCATTTACGATGAGCTCTTTGTCACCTCCATATACGAGAAACATATCCTTAGTCCTTTTCAGGTATTTCAGGATGTTCTTGACCGCTGTCCAGTGATCCACTCCTGGATTACTTTGGTACCTCCCTGCTAGACTTATAGCAAGGCACACATCAGGTCTGGTACACAGCATTGCATACATGATAGAGCCTATGGCTGAAGCATAGGGAACATTTTTCATTTTCTCTCTATCTTCTGCAGTGGTCGGGCTTTGAGTCTTACTCAACTTCACACCTTGCAATATAGGCAAGAACCCTTTCTTTGCTTGATCCATTTTGAACTTGTTCAAAACTTTGTCAAGGTATGTGCTTTGTGGAAGTCCAATTAAGCGTCTTGATCTATCTCTATTGATCCTAATGTCCAATATGTAAGCAGCTTCACCGAGGTCTTTCATTGAAAAACTTTTATTCAAGTATCCCTTTATGCTATCCAGAAATTCTATATCATTTCCAGTCAATAATATGTCATCCACATATAGTATTAGAAATGCTACAGAGCTCCCACTCACTTTCTTGTAAATACAGGCTTCTCCAAAAGTCTGTATAAAACCAAATGCTTTGATCACACTATCAAAACGTTTGTTCCATCTCCGAGAGGCTTGCACCAGTCCATAAATGGATCACTGGAGCTTGCACACTTTATTAGCCCCCTTTGGATCGACAAAACCTTCTGGTTGCATCATATACAACTCTTCCTCCAGAAATCCATTCAGGAATGCAGTTTTTACATCCATTTGCCAAATTTCATAATCATAAAATGCGGCAATTGCTAACATGATTCGGACAGACTTAAGCATCGCTACGGGTGAGAAGGTCTCATCATAGTCAACCCCTTGAACTTGTCGAAAACCTTTTGCAACAAGTCGAGCTTTGTAGACAGTAACATTACCGTCAGCGTCAGTCTTCTTCTTGAAGATCCATTTATTCTCAATTGCTTGCCGACCATCGGGCAAGTCAACCAAAGTCCATACTTTGTTCTCATACATGGATCCCATCTCAGATTTCATGGCTTCAAGCCATTTTGCGGAATCTGGGCTCACCATCGCTTCTTCATAGTTCGTAGGTTCATCATGATCTAGTAGCATGACTTCCAGAATAGGATTACCGTACCACTCTGGTGCGGATCTTACTCTGTTCGACCTACGAGGTTCTGTACTAACTTGATCTGAAGTTCTATGATCATCATCATCAACTTCCTCACTAGTCGGTTTTGACGTCACAGAAACTAGTTCCTGTGATGTATTATTTTCCAACAAGGGAGTAGGTACAATTACCTCATCAAGTTCTACTTTCCTCCCACTCACTTCTTTTGAGAGAAACTCCTTCTCTAGAAAGGATCCATTCTTAGCAACGAATGTCTTGCCTTCGGATCTGTGATAGAAGGTGTACCCAACTGTCTCCTTTGGGTATCCTATGAAGACACATTTCTCCGATTTGGGTTCGAGCTTATCAGGTTGAAGCTTTTTCACATAAGCATCGCAGCCCCAAACTTTAAGAAATGACAACTTTGGTTTCTTGCCAAACCATAGTTCATAAGGTGTCGTCTCAACGGATTTCGACGGTGCCCTATTTAACGTGAATGTGGCCGTCTCTAAAGCATAACCCCAAAACGATAGCGGTAAATCTGTAAGAGACATCATAGATCGCACCATATCAAGTAAAGTACGATTACGACGTTCGGACACACCATTACGCTGTAGTGTTCCGGGTGGCGTGAGTTGCGAAACTATTCCACATTGTTTTAAGTGTAGACCAAACTCGTAACTCAAATATTCTCCTCCATGATCAGATCGTAGAAACTTTATTTTCTTGTTACGATGATTTTCAACTTCACTCTGAAATTCTTTGAACTTTTCAAATGTTTCAGACTTATGCTTCATTAAGTAGATATACCCATATCTGCTTAAATCATCTGTGAAGGTGAGAAAATAACGATATCCGCCACGAGCCTCAACATTCATCGGACCACATACATCTGTATGTATGATTTCCAACAAATCTGTTGCTCTCTCCATAGTACCGGAGAACGGCGTTTTAGTCATCTTGCCCATAAGGCATGGTTCGCAAGTACCAAGTGATTCATAATCAAGCGGTTCCAAAAGTCCATCTGTATGGAGTTTCTTCATGCGCTTTACACCGATATGACCTAAACGGCAGTGCCACAAATAAGTTGCACTATCATTATCAACTCTGCATCTTTTGGCTTCAACACTATGAATATGTGTATCACTACTATCGAGATTCATCAAAAATAGACCACTCTTCAAGGGTGCATGACCATAAAAGATATTACTCATATAAATAGAACAACCATTATTCTCTGATTTAAATGAATAACCGTCTCGCATCAAACAGGATCCAGATATAATGTTCATGCTCAACGCTGGCACCAAATAACAATTATTTAGGTCTAATACTAATCCCGAAGGTAGATGTAGAGGTAGCGTGCCGACCGCGATCACATCGACTTTGGAACCATTTCCCACGCGCATCGTCACCTCGTCCTTTGCCAGTGTTCGCTTAATCCGTAGTCCCTGTTTCGAGTTGCAAATATTAGCAACAGAACCAGTATCAAATACCCAGGTGCTACTGCGAGCTCTAGTAAGGTACACATCAATAACATGTATATCACATATACCTTTGTTCACCTTGCCATCCCTCTTATCCGCCAAATACTTGGGGCAGTTCCGCTTCCAGTGACCAGTCTGCTTGCAGTAGAAGCACTCAGTTTCAGGCTTAGGTCCAGACTTGGGCTTCTTCTCTTGAGCAGCAACTTGTTTGCTGTTCTTCTTGAAGTTCCCCTTCTTCTTCCCTTATCCCTTTTTCTTGAAACTAGTGGTCTTGTTAACCATCAACACTTGATGCTCCTTCTTGATTTCTACCTCCGCAGCCTTTAGCATTGCGAAGAGCTCGGGAATCGTCTTATCCATCCCTTGCATATTATAGCTCATCACGAAGCTCTTGTAGCTTGGTGGAAGTGATTGGAGAATTCTGTCAATGACGCTATCATCCGGAAGAGTAACTCCCAGTTGAATCAAGTGATTACAATACCCAAACATCTTGAGTATGTGCTCACTGACAGAACTATTCTCCTCCATCTTGCAGCTATAGAACTATTGGAGACTTCATATCTCTCAATCTGGGCATTCTTCTGGAATATCAACTTCAACTCCTGGAACATCTCATGTGCTCCATGACGTTCAAAACGTCGTTGAAGTCCCGGTTCTAAGCCGTAAAGCATGGCACATTGAACTATCGAGTAGTCATCAGCTTTGCTCTGCCAGACGTTCTTAACGTCGTCAGTTGCATCAGTAGCAGGCCTGGCACCCAGCGGTGCTTCCAGGACGTAATTTTTCTGTGCAGCAATGAGGATAATCCTCAAGTTACGGACCCAGTCCGCGTCGTTGCTACCATCATCTTTCAACTTAGCTTTCTCAAGGAACGCATTAAAATTCAACGGAACAACAGCACGGGCCATCTATCTACAATCAACATAGACAAGCAAGATACTATCAGGTACTAAGTTCATGATAAATTTTAGTTCAATTAATCATATTACTTAAGAACTCCCACTTAGATAGACATCTCTCTAGTCATCTAAGTGATCACGTGATCCAAATCAACTAAACCATAACCGATCATCACGTGAGATGGAGTAGTTTTCAATGGTGAACATCTTATGTTGATCATATCTACTATATGATTCACGCTCGACCTTTCGGTCTCCGTGTTCCGAGGCCATGTCTGCATATGCTAGGCTCGTCAAGTTTAACCTGAGTATTCTGCGTGTGCAAAACTGGCTTGCACCCATTGTAGATGGACGTAGAGCTTATCACACCCGATCATCACGTGGTGTCTGGGCACGACGAACTTTGGCAATGGTGCATACTCAGGGAAAACACTTCTTGATAATTTTAGTGAGAGATCATCTTAAAATGCTACCGTCAATCAAAGCAAGATAAGATGCATAAAAGATAAACATCACATGCAATCAATATAAGTGATATGATATGCCCATCATCATCTTGTGCTTGTGATCTCCATCTCCGAAGCACCATCATGATCACCATCGTCACCGGCGCGACACCTTGATCTCCATCGTAGCATCGTTGTCGTTTACGCCATCTATTGCTTCTACGACTATCGCTACCGCTTAGTGATAAAGTAAAGCAATTACAGGGCGTTTGCATTTCATACAATAAAGCGACAACCATACGGCTCCTGCCAGTTGCCGATAACTTCGGTTACAAAACATGATCATCTCATACAATAAAATATAGCATCATGCCTTGGCCATATCACATCACAACATGCCATGCAAAAACAAGTTAGACGTCCTCTACTTTGTTGTTGCAAGTTTTACGTGGCTGCTACGGGCTTAAGCAAGAACCAATCTCACTTACGCATCAAAACCACAACGATAGTTTGTCAAGTTGATGCTGTTTTAACCTTCGCAAGGACCGGGCGTAGCCACACTCGGTTCAACTATAATTGGAGAAACTAACACCCGCTAGTCACCTGTGTGCAAAGCACGGCGGTAAAACCAGTCTCGCGTAAGCGTACGCGTAATGTCGGTCCGGGCCGCTTCATCCAACAATACCGCCGAACCAAAGTATGACATGCTGGTAAGCAGTACGACTTATATCGCCCACAACTCACTTGTGTTCTACTCATGCATATAACATCAAACCATAAAAACCTAGGCTCGGATGCCACTGTTGGGGAACGTAGTAATTTCAAAAAAAAAATCCTACGCACACGCAAGATCATGGTGATGCATAGCAACGAGAGGGGAGAGTGTTGTCTACGTACCCTCGTAGACCGAAGCGGAAGCGTTGACGCAACGTAGAGGAAGTAGTCGTACGTCCTCCCGGTCCAACCGATCCAAGTACCTTTACTCCGGCACCTCCGAGTTCTTGACACACGTACAGCTCGATGATGCACCCCGATCTCCGATCCAGCAGAGGCGCGGGGAGGAGTTCCGTCAGCACGACTGCGTGGTGACGATCTTGATGTTCTCCTGTCGCAGGGCTTCTCCTAAGCACGGCTACAATATGACCGAGGTGTACTATCGTGGAGGGGGGCACCGCACACGGCTAAGGAACGATCTGAATGATCAACTAGTGTGTCTAGGGTGCCCCCCCGCCCCCGTATATAAAGGAGGGAGGGAGGAGGAGGCCGGCCCAAGGGGGAGGCACGCCCTAGGGGGGCAAACCTACTCCAAGTAGGTTTGGCCCCCCTTTTCCTATTCGGAGTAGGAGAAGGAAGGAAGAGGGGGGAGGAGAGAAGGAAAGGGGGGGCCGGCCCCCCTCCCAATTCGGATTGGGCTTGGGGGGGGGCGCCCCCTCCCTTGCTCCTTCTCCCTCCCTTCCACTAAGGCCCAATAAGGCCCATATACTTACCGGGGGGTTTCGGTAACCTCCCAGAACTCCGGTATATTTCCAATCTCACCCGGAACCTTTCCGGTGTCCAAATATATCCATCCAATATATCAATCTTCATGTCTCGACCATTTCGAGACTCCTCGTCATGTCCATGATCACATCCGGGACTCCAAACAACATTCGGTACATCAAAATATATAAACTCATAATGAAACTGTCATCGTAACCTTAAGCGTGCGGACCCTACGGTTCGAGAACTATGTAGACATGACCGAGACACGTCTCCGGTCAATAACCAATAGCGGGACCTGGATGCCCATATTGGTTCCTACATATTCTACGAAGATCTTTATCGGTCAAACCGCATAACAACATACGTTGTTCCCTTTGTCATCGGTATGTTACTTGCCCGAGATTCGATCGTCGGTATCCAATACCTAGTTCAATCTCGTTACCGGCAAGTCTCTTTACTTGTTCTGTAATACATCATCTCACAACTAACTCATTAGTTGAAATGCTTGCAAGGCTTAAGCGATGTGTATTACCGAGAGGGCCCAGAGATACCTCTCCGACATTCGGAGTGACAAATCCTAATCTCGAAATACGCCAACTCAACAAGTACCTTCGGAGACACCTGTAGAGCACCTTTATAATCACCCAGTTACGTTGTGACGTTTGGTAGCACACAAAGTGTTCCTCCGGTAAACGGGAGTTGCATAATCTCAGTCATAGGAACATGTATAAGTCATGAAGGAAGCAATAGCAACATACTAAACGATCGGGTGCTAAGCTAACGGAATGGGTCATGTCAATCAGATCATTCAACTAATGATGTGACCTTGTTAATCAAATAACAACTCCTTGTTCATGGTTAGGAAACATAACCATCTTTGATTAACAAGCTAGTCAAGTAGAGGCATACTAGTGACACTCTGTTTGTCTATATATTCACACATGTATTATGTTTCTGGTTAATACAATTCTAGCATGAATAATAAACATTTATCATGATATAAGGAAATAAATAATAACTTTATTATTGCCTCTAGGGCATATTTCCTTCAATTATTTCTGGTGATAGTAATAAGTGGATGACTGCTATACATGATGAGATGGAATCACTTGAAAAGAATGACACTTGGGATTTAGTAAAATTACCTAGAGAGAAGAAACCTATTCGTTGCAAGTGGGTTTTCAAGAGGAAAGAAGGTGTTTCTCCTAATGATGAGATAAAAGCAAGGTTAGTTGCTAAAGGTTACAGTCAGATTCTAGGTATTGACTATAACGAAATCTTTTCTCCTGTTGTGAAGCATAGCTCTATTCGCACTTTACTCAGTATTGTTGCCATGCATGATCTTGAGCTTGTACAATTGGATGTTAAAACTGCATTTTTACGTGGAGAATTAGAAGAGGATATTTATATGAAACAGCCTGAAGGTTTTGTTATTCCTTGAAAAGAAAAGCTTGTCTGTAAGTTAAAGAAATCTCTTTATGGATTGAAGCAATCCCCTAGACAGTGGTACAAGAGATTTGACACCTTTATGCTCTCTCAAGGTTTCAAAAGGTCTAATTATGATAGTTGTGTTTATTTGAAAAGTGTCAAAGGTTCAACTATTTATTTTCTCCTTTATGTTGATGATATGCTAATTGCTGTAAAGAGTATGTCAGAGATTAATGAACTAAAGAAGAAATTGAGTAATGAATTTAAGATGAAGGATTTGGGTGCAGCAAAGAAAACACTTGGCATGCAAATATCCAGAGATAGACCATCTGGAAAAGTGTATCTTAGTCAGATGGGATATATTGATAAAGTTCTTCGTCGTTTTAATATGCATAATGCCAAGCCGGTGAGTACTCCGTTACCTGCACACTTCAAATTATCATCAGCTTTATGTCCTAAGTCAGATGCAAATATTGAGTACATGTCTAGAGTTCCCTATTCGAGTGCAGTTGGTTCACTCATGCATGCCATGGTTTGTTCTCGTCCTGATTTATCATATGCATTGAGTGTTGTTAGTAGATACATGGCTAATCCTGGAAAAGAGCATTGGAGAGCAGTTCAGTGGATTTTCAGATACCTGCGTTGTACTTCTAATGCTTATTTACAGTTTGGGAAAACTGGAGATGGACTTGTTGGTTTTGTTAATTCTGATTTTGCTGGTGATTTGGATAAGAGAAGATCACTCATAGGTTATGTTTTCACCATTGGTGGTTGTGTTGTGAGTTGGAGAGCAACTTTGCAGTCTATTGTGGCTTGTTCCACTACTGATGCCGAGTATATGGCTATTTCCGAGGCATGCAAAGAAGCTATCTGGTTGAGAGGTTTGTACACTGAGCTTTGTGGAGATTCATCTTGCCCTACCATATTTTCTGATAGTCAAAGTGCCATACATCTTACAAAGAATCCAATGTATCATGAGAGGACAAAGCACATTGATGTCATATTTCATTATATTCGAGATGTTGTTGCTGAAGGAGATTTGAAGGTATGCAAGATAAGTACTCATGATAATCCTGCTGATATGATGACAAAGCCAGTTCCGACCAATAAGTTTGAGCTTTGCTCAGGCTTAGTTGGTATTTCACACTAGTCCCATGAACTTTGACGCAGAAGGTGTTTATACTGATTTGGATGGAGCTATTCACTTTCTTCGACTACTGGAGGGAATTTGGATCAAGGTGGAGATTGTTAAATTGTGATCCAAATTATACCGTATTGGACTAGACGTAGTACATACCGTGTGGGCCTTTGCGTTGGTATCGACGCGTACGAGTACAACTCGTTTACTTGTCCTACAAGGACTCCTATGTGTTGCTCCTCATATATATTCCATGTAGTCGCACCTCAAACGGTTTGTTGTCTCGTGCTTGCAATACTCCCCCTCATAGTGATTGCGCCTTCGTGCGTCCGTGGTTTTCTCTCACTAGGGTTTCCACGTAAAAATCCATGTCTCTCGTGTCTCGTTTATTTCTCGTTATTATCTAACATGAAATAATGTATTTCCTTTAAGAATAAAAATAAAATAAAAATAACTTGCGCACAATTTTGCATCAAAATTGCACATTGACGTAATATGCAAACATAATCATATAATCATGAAATTTCTTACATATCATATAGTATTTGTTTATATATAATTTCACTCAGCCAAAAACCGACAAAAACAAAATAAATAACCAATAAAGCAGAAAAAAGGAAAAGGAAAAATGCATACAAATAGAAATAAAAAATAAAGAATAACAAAGTCTATTATAGTGAGATTTCCGCAAAACAGGTGTTTTCTATAAATTCATGGATTAGCGACATCGGTATTACCCTTACAAATGAAAAGAAAAGAAAATAAGAAAATGATATCTTTCCCTAATATAAGCATGGATTGAGTCTGTCGGGTTCTCCGTCGTGGCATTTTTACAAAAAAGATCCTATTGTTTTGTGCAGTTCACCCACACTCCTTGAAGTATGTTTGTTTAGGCAAAAAAAATGTTTCGATCCACTACCCTTCCGTCCGCAACCAAAAATAAATTGTGGCTTGCGGGGATCTTTTTTAACTGTCGAGGAGACGGAACCTTTCTTTGCATTCAATGGGATGTTCGGATATAGAGGGGATATTCGGATGGATTTCTTAGAAAGAAAGACCCCATAATAGGAAGGTGTGGCAAGACCAATTAACTGAAGTCAAAGATTTCTTCATAAAAAATTATATGCAAAGACCACATAATGGGAAGGTCTGCATGGATCAGGTACAACATGCATGTAGCGTGCATATGCCCTACATAAATCGATATGTTTTTTTACTAATTCAAGTGATTACTGATTAAGTGATACTAATTATTGAATTGATTATTTAAAACAACACCCAAACTTTTTACTAAGTCTAAAATAAGTATAGATTAAGTGATACTAATTATTCGAGTGTTACTAATTCTAAAATAATTACAGATTAAGTGATACTAACTACTCAAGTGATCATTATAAAATAACATCCAAACGAATTCAACAAAAAAAATCGGCCAGCGAAGATTTACTACTCATTTAAACAACGGTGGAGAAGGGAGTTACTAATTGTTAGTTATTTTGCACTGTTGCAACGCACGGGCACTTTTGCTAGTAAAAACTAATACATGATTTAAAAAATGATGTTTTCTATGTAAGAATGTATTCATGGCATTGGTATTACCCTTCTAGAAAAAATAAAACGAAGTCAATATAATGAAGTTTTCTATGAAAGAATAAGGCCCTTTTAAGAAGAAAGAAAATGAAAAAAAAAACTTTAAAATTTTGCACACAATTTGCACTGAAATTGCACCTTTTGAAATATGCAAAGAATAAGCATATAATGACGCATTTTTCGCATTCTACTATAATATGCACATAGTTAACTGAAATAATTTATTTTCCTTTGGGAAGTAAGAAAAAAAATACTTGGCACAACTTTGCACCGAAATTGCACTTTATCGTAATATGCAATAATAATCATATAATCATGAAATTTTGGCACATATTATATAGTACTTGTTTATATATAATTACACTCAGCCAAAATCCCCCAAAAACAATAAATAATCAATAAAGGAAAGAAAAAAGGAAAAACGAAAACACATAGAAACATAAAATAAAAATAAAAAAGCAAAATTACCCACAAAGGAAAGAATAAAATTCCCAAGGAAGAATGAATTAGTGGCATTGATATTACCATTTATGCTTTTTAAAAGTATGCAAGAATAAGAACTATCAAAATTTGCACGAAATATACATAAAAATGACGCTTTTTTAAAAACATGCAAGAATAAGCACATAAAAGTGGAACTTTTGGAAAAACGAAAACCTAATAACAAATGAATAGTGAAATTGGTATTAACCTTAAAGTAGAATGAAAATGAAGTAAAGACTAAAACATTATCAGAATAATGTTTTCCCTGAAAAGAATGAATTAGTGATGCTGGTATTTCCTTTATGAAGAGAGAAAATTAAAAAAACTTGCACAACTTAGCACCGAAATCGCACTTTATCGTAATATGAAACTAATAATCATATAATCATGAAATTTGACACATATTATATAGTATTTGTATGTAGATAATTACACCCATCCATAAACCTGCAAAAAAACAATAAAGGAAAGAAAAACGTGGTTCAAAAGAGCAAAAACGAGCCCAAGAAGCAATTCAACTTACCCAAAATAGGGATCAATCGATTCCACACAGCCCAACACACCATCAAAATGACACACAAAAGAAAAGAAAACAACACACATCTCAAAGTAGAATTGGACGGCCACAAAATCGATTGACCCAAAGAGAAATTTCCAGCTGACTAATATATAGCTAAAGTGCAAAGGGTCTGAGATGTTTACTCACGCAACGTAGTCCTAAAAAGCCTCAACACCGTCTCTAATCAAAGATACTGTTAGCACTAATCATGACCACCGCGTCATGCGGCGAGCTGTCGTGCGTGCGGCCGAGTCATCGTGCGGGGCCAGTCAGTGAAAACGGGATGTTCGTACGTGTTGGCCGAGTCTCCGACCGAGTGGAGTAGAAAGGTCTTGCATGTGGGTTGGCCGTTGTGCATGTCAGGCACCATAACTTGCGAGTCGTGCGGCCGGGACATGCTCTTGTCATAGGCTGCGGAGAAGTGCAGCGCTGCACGCAGCGCATCCACGGCTGGCACAGGGTCGCGATTTGGACCAGCCGGAAGTGCTACTTGGAGTATAGAGCGGCGGCAGCGAGCGTTATGCTTCGTATTTGCTGTATTCGGTGTACCACGCAGGAGGACTGACGCACACCTGCAGATCACTATACGCGTGCAGGCTGGAGGACGTAAAACTTTACTCCAGCTGCATGTATTTGAGGCCCATGCACCAGCCGCTGTCCAAGTACCGATCGTTTTGAACGTTCTCGTTCAAACACGCACACAAGCACCGCGAGTTGTCGCGATCCAGCGACGCCGCCGTGCCGCGATGTCCCAGAGCTCATCTTCTGCGTGTCGTTGGTTTGTCTCCGGGACAGAACGGAACCCTGGCGTCCGTTCCTACAAGTGCCCGAACCAGGGAGTAAACCTGTTTATTTGAACAAAGATCTATCAGATGTTGCAGTTTCAGATGTTGCTTTGTGTTTTCTTTGTTCATCATTCAGTTTTGAAACTGACGCAGGACGGAGGGCCGTGCAACTTCTGGTTGTGGGAGGACCAGTACGCGTTCTTCATCACCGGTGTTGGCATCAACCTTCTCATCAAGGCGGCCGGAGGTGGAGCAACGTGATGTTCGGTATCAGCCGGGCCATGGAGGATGTACGCATCGCAACTAGGAACACCATGATGATTTGCTTGTTCATGCTCCTGCTGCTGCTTGCCAAGGCAGTCGGTGGGAAGTGACGCTCCTTCCGTACCGGTGTTCGACGCGCAGAGGCTGGTACATGGGCGTGATTTTATAATTAATGAATTTAGCAGCCCCGTGTGCATAAGTAGGTCCGTGCGCGCAGCTGGTGCAATAGAATCTTATGTAATCGCCAAGGTTTTCTTAATCTTCATTTAGATGTAATATATTTTTTTCATGATAATACGTGTCTCAATCATATCACGAAAGACAAAGTACAAGTCTCAATCATATCATGAAAGACAAAGTACAAGTCACGTAATCATCTCGACTGCTGAGTCTCCTGAACTGTTATGTATCATTTGCACACGCGACCGACGAGTTTTGTGTACGCTTGCGAAGGCACATGTGGCAGCGGCCGGTCGGTCAAAAAGTGCATCCACCGCACGTCAGAGGAGAGGAGGACACGCATGGTCGAACGTAACCCAACCCCCAACCACTATGCAATTAATTAAAGCGACCGCGCGCACATGTTGGGGCCATCCCCTCCCCTGCTTGCAGCACTGTACACCACGAGCGTCGCCCATCTGCAGAACAGAGCATCGGTGTCACCGGCGTTGGCATCAAACAATAACTTACAGTATATTTCAAAGCAAAAAACAGCAAAATTGTGTCAGTTCATCTCCGCATAAAACAAGGCATGCACGACACACAAATCACAAATAAGAAACAAGAAGGGGGCTTACAGCGCAGATCGCCGGACCCGGAGCAGAAAACCAATGTCGCCACTCTGTACGTCCTGAGCAGCACGCCCCCTGTGTGCGTCGGACAATTACCACGGACCGAGCCCACAAAGCCGACGTGCGGCAGGGTATTTGCATGTATCACGCGTTGTATCTCCACTTTACTCCTTTTGTAAATCAAACTGCACGCATCACCACGCCACGCGCGGCCGGCCGAATAACTGCGTGCAGCTGCCGCTGCGTGCAGTTCGTCCACTCCCGGCTGCTGCGTGCCTATATAAGGGCTTGAACAGAGCTTGTGTCCAGAGAGGAGTACACTCAAGATGTAGTTCCTCCGTGCGTGTTTGCGTATGTAGAGTGGCAGTGTTAGAGCATCTCTAGCAGAACCACGAAAACAATGTTTTAAGGCTCGGTTTGAGCTGCGGCTCAACAGACCTTTAAACTTAAACTGTAAAATTGAATATGTGCTTATATTTTTTTCTTACGTCTTTTTTTTCCCTCTGGCTCGTGTCCACGATCAGCTAGCTCGCTCCTACAAAACCAACAAACAACACATGAAGGGGCCAAACACAAAGCCGCCGGCGTCTAGCTAGCTCGAAGCGACCAAATACGAAGCGGAGGCCACCAAATACAACGCATGAAGCTGAATCAATCTAGGTAGCTACCTAGCTATCTCGAATCATTTCAGCTAGCTAGCTAGCTCCTTCGTCCGTTGAACCGATCGGTTCACCTAGCTAGCTTGAACCGATTCAGCTAGCTAGCTAGCTCCTTCGTCCGTCGAATCGATCGATTTATTCAGCTGGCTAGCTAGCTCCTTCGTCCGTCGAATCGATCGATTCATTCAGCTAGCTAGCTAGCTCCTTCGTCTGCCGATTTGAAATCGCTAGGTAGCTAGCTAGCTCCTCCATCGAGCATATGGTCGGCGCGCGCGGCGGCCGGGGCAGACGGCCGGCGGGCGGGTTGGGCAGCCAGCAGGCAGTGACGGGCGGACGGAAGCGAGCCATGAAGGTTCCGATGGCAGTTGGACTACCGCCAAGGGTCTTTCGCGTATACACGGTACCCTCGGGCTGCCTCCGAAATCCTTATTTTCACGGGTTTGACGGGGTGTTTCCAAGCCCCTTAAAAAAATTACGGGTACCCGCGGGCTGCCTCCGAAATCCTTATTTTCACGGGTTTGACGGGGTGTTTCCAAGCCCCTTAAAAAAATTACAGGTCGGAGTCATTTTACGTGTTCTATTCGGGTCGCTTTTTTCGCCTGAAACTGTAAACTGGCGGTTATTTTACAGTTTCGTATGTTTTAAGGGGTCTGCTAGAGATGCTCTTAGGTGATGTTTAGGGCATCTCCAGCCGTTGGCCCCCCAGGACGCATAAAAATCGCCCCCTGGGGGCGAGCCGGCGATACACTCGGCGCTAGGGGCGGTTTTGCGCCCAGTCGTCGCCCCCAGCTCGCCCCAGGCGCCGAAATTGGCCCACTTTGCAGCCCAATTTCGGCGAATAAACGGCCCATATGGGCGAGAATAGGCCCATATTCGGCGTGGTTTCGCCGTGTCTCGGCGTTCAATTATCAACACAATTATTCCTTATCACACATTTCATCACAGAAAAATCAAATACTTCAACAAAGTACTACAATAACAAATAGTTCAATACAAATTATATAGTTCAACAAATAAAAACTCGTATTTCATCACGCGGCGTCCCCCTTGAGCCTCCATAGGTCCTCAATCAGATCTTTCTACAGTTGATGATGCACATGTGAGTCTCGGATCTCCTGACGCATACTGAGATAGGCAGTCCAAGTTGCCGGAAGCTGGTGATCAACTTCGGCTAGAGGACCCTGCCTGTAGTATGGTTCAGTGTCAAACACTGGGTCTTCTTGCTCGCTCTCGATGATCATGTTGTGCAAGATGACATAGCAAGTCATGATCTCCCACATTTGATCTTTCGACCAGGTCTGAGCGGGGTACTTAACAACAGCGAATCGAGATTGGAGCACACCAAATGCCCACTCGACATCCTTCCTGCAAGCCTCCTGAAGCTTCACAAACCAGGCGTTCTTGCCTCCTGCCACAAGGTTTGAGATCATCTTCACAAATGTCGACCATCTCGGATAGATGCCGTCAGCTAGATAGTACCCCTTGTTGTATTGGTGCCCATTGATCTCGAAGTTCACCGGAGGAGAATGGCCCTCAACGAGCTTGGCAAAAACAGGAGAGCACTGCAGCACGTTGATGTCATTGTGAGTTCCTGGCATACCAAAGAATGAGTGCCAAATCCAGAGGTCCTGTGTGGCTACCGCCTCAAGCACCACACTGCAACCGCCTTTGGCGCCTTTGTACATCCCCTGCCAACCAAATGGGCAGTTTTTCCATTTCCAATGCATGCAGTCGATGCTTCCAAGCATCCCAGGAAATCCTCTTGCTGCATTCTGGGCTAGGATCCGAGCAGTGTCTTCCGCATTGGGTGTTCTCATGTATTGTGGCCCAAACACTGCCACCACTGCCCAACAGAACTTGTAGAAACACTCTATGCTGGTGGACTCGGCCATGCGCCCATAGTCGTCGAGTGAATCACTGGGAGCTCCATATGCAAGCATCCTCATCGCTGTCGTGCACTTCTAGATGGAGGTGAATCCAAGAGCGCCAGTGCAATCCATCTTGCACTTGAAGTAGTTGTCGAACTCCCTAATGGAATTCACAATCCTGAGGAAGAGCTTTCGGCTCATCCGATAACGGCGCCGAAATGTTCTCTCACCATGAAGTGGAGCATCGGCGAAGTAGTCGGAGTAGAGCATGCAGTAGCCTGGCAGACGATGCCGGTTCTTTGCTTTCACCCGCCCCGGCGCCGAGCCACCTCGACGCGGCTTTTCATTGCTCGCCAGCAGCTGGGCGAGGGCGGCGAGCACCATCAGATGCTCTTCTTCCTGGACGTCGGCCGCGGGTTCCTCCTCCAGCAGCGCGGCGAGCTCTTCCTCCTCATCCGAGTCCATCGCCGACACAGTCAAAACGCCGAACACCTTGCGCTCGGTGGGCGTGTACCCGCCGTTAAACCGCGCCTCCGCGGCCTGAAACGGCGGCCGGAAACGCCCAGCTGCTGCGGGAGGGGCTGCCGCGGCGAAGCGCTGCTATTTTCCGGCGGGGAATGGCTATCTAGCGGAGTAGGCCGGCGGCCGTCGCCGGGATATAGCTAGTGGTGGCCGAGGGCGCGGGGGGTGCGAGGCGAGTCGGGGGAAGAAAACCTTGACTTTTCCCCTGTCGTGTGGGCCAGGCGTGCTTTTCACTAGCGTCGGAGCCCCCAACGGCTCCCCAGCGCGCCAAGTTCGGCCTGTGACCGCCGGGCGAAAAAAAGGTCCGAACCGGCGATTTTCGGTGTCCTGGGGGCGCGACTGGGCCGTTTTTTCGGTGCCGACGCCAAAAACGTGGCCTGGGGGGCCTGTTGGGGGCGCGGCTGGAGATGCCCTTAGGTGTGCGGAGGTAGGAGAAACAATGTATTCTCCCATGGTCTTTCGCGTGTGTCCTCACCATGAGAAGTAGTACCGTAGTTAGTCTCGAGGGCGTGTAGTCTCCCATGTATGATCCAGTGTGTTCCGGAGTCGAGTTTGAGCTCAGAAGAAAAGAAATGCCTTTTGTGCGGCTAGGCATTTTTCGCTAGAAACACTTGTGTTCTTTTCGAGTCCTTCTCTTCCGCCCTTCGTCCGAGTAGCCGGAGGGTTGGCTCGGCGTTCGTCACCGAAGGGCAGCCCCAACAATTGGCATCAGAGCCTTCTCGACCTGTGGTGTGTCTGCGGCGGCGTGGCGAGAAGGCAGCGGAGGACCTGCATGGTGGCACGGAGGCCGCGGATGCGCGGCACGGCATGGTGGAGTCTCCCGTGATCTTTCGTGTGTGTGTGATCATCATGAGGAGTATTAGTTGGAGTTAGTCTTCAGGGCGTGTAATCTCCCATGTATGATCCGGTGTGGTCTGGAGTCGAGTTTGAGCTCGGAAGAAAAGAAACACCGCTTGTGCGACGTGGCGTCGTTCGTGCGGCTAAGCGTGTTTCGGCAAAAACATTTGTGTGTCTAGTTCATATCGAGTCCGTCTCTTCTGTCCGGTGTTCTAGTTGCCGTATGGCTGGTTCGGCATTCGTCGCCAGAGGGCAGGCCCAATAATTCGCTTCAGAACCTTGTCGATTCACGGTGGTGAGTCTGCGGCGGCGCGGTGATCAGGCAGCGGAAGACCTGCATGGTGGAACGAAGGCCGCGGCGCCCAGGGAACGGCGACCGTGGAGGTGCAACTGCACGTAGAGGCGCGCACTGGCGTCGGGCGAAGGCATACAAGGTGACGGCCGACGACAAGTCATGTCAAGATTAGAAGGAAAATTGTTAGCACTAATCATGAGCACGGACATCATGCGACCGAGTCGTTGTGCAGAGCCAGCAACTGAAGGCGAGACGTACGTTCGTGTTGGCCGAGTCTCCAAGCGAGTCGAGTAGAACGTTCATGCATGTGGGTTGGCCATTGTGTATGTGCGTGCACGAGGCACCAGTACGTGCGAGTCGTGTGGCCGGGGTCGCGCTCTTTGGCATGCGCTGCTGCGTGCCTACTTAAGGGCCTGGTCGTGTCCAGGGAGTAGTACATGCAAGATATAGTTCCTGCGTGTGTTAGGCGCTGTTCTAGGTGTGTGTTGTGTCCACAGAGGAGGTTGTAAAAACAATGTAGTCTTCTGGGATCTTTCGTGTGTGTCCGCGCTCAGCATGAGTAATAGTAACCGGAGTTAGTATCCAGGGCGTGTAGTCTTTCATATATGTTCCTCTGTGGTCTGAAGTCAAGTTTGAACTCGGAAGAAAAGAAACACCAATCGTGCGGTGTGGCGCCATTCGTGCGGCTAGAAACAGTTGTGTGTCGAGTTCGTACCGAGTCCGTCTAAATGCTCAAGTGTTCGACTAAATGCTCAAGTGCCCACCATTGAAGGAAATCGAATAACGGGGTAGGAAGAAGATGCAGAGGTGGATGTTATATTAGGGTCAGGTTTGTATTATCGTTTAGCTCCTAAATACCCCTGTAAAACGATACACGCCACCAGCCGCCGTTTTCATTCCAGTTGAAAGTTACGCTACGGTGGTAATATGCACCCTGTAAATGAAATCCGGACGTATTTGTAGACAGCTAATTTGCAATATGATATACTGATTTGGGGTGCTGGTGCACACATATATAATACAAGGGAAGGCCTCTACCTCAACTATACAAGACTAGAAGGCGGGCCCACAACTCCAATATACGTGCAGTACAAAATACATACTCAACACCCCACCCCACCCCCGGCGCGCGCAGTCGAAGCGTCGCCGGAGACACAGAGACTGGACCGAAACTCCTCGAAGACGGGAGTAGGCAATCCCTTAGTCATCACATCAGCAAACTGTTGCATGGTCGGCACGTGGAGAACCCGAACACGTCCAAGGGCAACCTACTCGCGCACGAAGTGAATATCGAGCTCAGTATGCTTCGTCCGTCGATGGTGCACCGGGTTGGCGGAGAGGTAGACCGCGCTGACGTTATCACAGTAGACAAGAGTGGCCTTGTGAACATCATAAAACAACTCCTGGAGCAGCTGACGTATCCAAGAGCATTCGGCCACGGCATTAGCCACGGCACGATACTCTGCCTCGGCGCTGGAGCGGGAGACCGTGGGTTGCCGCTTCGATGACCAGGAGATCAACGAGGGCCCAAGGTAGACGCAGTAGCCTGACGAGTCCCTCGTACAAGTCCCTCGTACCTACACAAAACGATAGCTACTCGCAACCAACGTGATTAGGGGTTGTCAATCCCTTCACGGTCACTTACGAGAGTGAGATCTGATAGAGATAATATTTTTGGTATTTTTGATAAATAAATGCAAAGTAAAAAGTAAAAGCAAAGCGAGTAAATAAAGTGATGGAGATTGATATGATGAGAATAGACCCGGGGGCCATAGGTTTCACTAGTGGCTTCTCTCAAGAGCATAAGTATTCTATGGTGGGTGAACAAATTACTGTTGAGCAATTGACAGAATTGAGCATAGTTATGAGTATATCTAGGTATGATCATGTATATAGGCATCACGTCCGTGACAAGTAGATCGAAACGATTCTGCATCTACTACTATTACTCCACTCATCGACCGCTATCCAGCATGCATCTAGAGTATTAAGTTAAAAACAGAGTAACGCCTTAAGCAAGATGACATGATGTAGAGGAATAAATTCATGCAATATGATAAATACCCCACCTTGTTATCCTCAATGGCAACAATACAATACGTGCCTTGCAACTCTTTCTATCACTGGGTAAGGAGGACACCGCAAGATTGAACCCAAAGCCATGCACTTCTCCCATTGCAAGAACTAACAATCTAGTTGGCCAAACCAAATGGATAATTCGAAGAGACTTGCAAAGATGACTCAATTATACATAAAAGAATTCAGAGTAGAATCAAATATTTTCCATAGATAATACTGGATCATAAACCCACAATTCATCGGTCTCAACAAACACACCACAAAAAAAAGATTACATCGAATAGATCTCCACGAGAGAGGGGGATAACATTGTATTGAGATCCAAAAAGAGAGAAGAAGCCATCTAGCTACTAGCTATGGCCCCGAAGGTCTGAAGTAAACTACTCACACTTCATCGGAGGGGCTATGGTGTTCATGTAGAAGCCCTGCGTGGTGGATGCCCCCTCCGGCGGAGCTCCGAAACAGGCCCCAAGAAGGGATCTCGTGGATACAGGAAGGTACGGCGGTGGAATTAGGTTTTTGGCTCCTGTTCTGATCATACGGGGATACGTAGGTATATATAGGAGGAAGGAGTACATCGGTGGAGTTCCGAGGGGCCCACGAGGTAGGGGGGCGCCCTCCACCCTCGTACCTCCTCGGAAGCTTCTTGGAGTAGGGTCCAAGTCTCCTGAATCACGTTCGGTTGGAAAATCACGATCCCGAAGGTTTCATTTCGTTTGGACTCCGTTTAATATTCTGTTTCTTCGAAATACTGAAAAAGGCAAAAAGCAGCAATTCTGGGCTGGGCCCCCGGTTAATAGGTTAGTCCCAAAAGTAATATAAAAGTGAAAAATAAAGCCCAATATAGTCCAAAACAGTAGATAAAGTAGCATGGAGCAATCAATAATTATAGATACGTTGGAGACGTATCAAGCATCCCCAAGCTTAATTCATGCTCGTCCTCGAGTAGGTAAATGATAAAAAAAGAATTTTTGATGCGGAGTGATACTTTGGCATAATTTCAATGTAAATCTTCTTAATTGTGATATGAATATTCAGATCCGAAAGATTCAAGACAAAAGTTCATATTGACACAAAAATAATAATATTTTAAGCATACTAATCAAAGAAATCATGTCTTCTCAAAATAACATGGCAAAAGAAAGTTCATACCTACAAAATCATATATTTAGGCTATGCTTCATTTTCGTCACACAAAGATGTTCCCAACTTCTATACCCCCGATGACAAGCCAAGCAATTGTTTCATACTTAAATAATCTCAAACTTTTTCAACCTTCACGCAATACATGAGCGTGAGCCATGGATATAGCACTATGGGTGGAATAGAATATGATGATGGGGATTGTGTGGAGAAGACAAAAAAGGAGAAAGTCTCACATCAACGAGGCTAATCAATGAGCTATGGAGATGCCCTTCGATTGATATTAATGCAAGGAGTAGAGATTGCCATGCAACGGATGCACTAGAGCTATGAATGCTCAATAAAAGAAAACTAGTGGGTGTGCATCTAGCTTGCTTGCTCATGAAGACCTAGGGCATTTTGAGGAAGCCCATCGTAGGAATATACAAGCCAAGTTCTATAATGAAAAATTCCCACTAGTATGAACAAGACAACTTAAGAGACTCACTATATGAAAAACATGGTGCTACTTTGAAGCACAATATATGAGACTCACTACATGAAGAACAAGGTGCTACTTTGAAGCACAAGTGTGGAAAAAGAGATAGTAGCATTGCCCTTTATTATTTTATTATTTTATTTTTTGGGCCTTTCTCTTTTTTTGGCCTTTCTTTTTTTTATTTGGGCAATGCTGTAATGATGATCATCACACTTTCATTACAACATATGAATTACAACTCGATACTAAAACAAGATATGACTCTATATGAATGCCTCCGCCGGTGTACCGGGATGGTGCAATGAATCAAGAGTGACATGTATGAAAAATAATGCAAAGTGGCTTTGCCACAAATACGATGACAACAGCAAGATCATGCAATGGCAATATGACAAAAGTAATGCATGTCACGATGATGATGGTGGAAGTTGCATGGCAATATATCTCGGAATGGTTATGGAAATGCCATAATAGGTAGGTATGATGGCTGTTTTAAGGAAGATATAAGGAGGTTTATGTGTGAAAAAGTGTATCATATCACGTGGTTTGGATGCACCGGCGAAGTTTGCACCAACTCTCAATGTGAGAAAGGGCAATGCACGGTACCGAAGAGGCTAGCAAAGGCGGAAAGGTAAAAGTGCGTATAATCCATGGACTTAACATTAGTCAAAAGAACTCATATACTTATTGCACAAATTAAGAAGTTATCAAAAATCAAGTACTACGCGCATGCTCCTAGGGGGATAGATTGGTAGGAAAAGACCATCGCTCGTCCCCGACCGTCACTCATAAGGATGCACAAGTCAGGTACACTTCATGTTTCAAATTTGTTACATAACTTTAACCATACGTGCATGCTACGGGACTTGCAAACTTCAACACAAGTATTTCTCAAATTCACAACTACTCAACTAGCACGACTTTGATATTATCACCTCCATATCTCAAAACAATTATCAAGCATCAAACTTATCTTAGTATTCAACACACTCAAAAGAAAGTTTCACATATCTTGAATACCAAGTATATTAACATTAAGCAAATTACCATGCTATTAATGACTCTCAAAATAATCTAAGTAAAGCATGAGAGATCAAGTTTCTTTAAAACAAATCCACCACCGTGCTCTAAAAGATCTAAGTGAAGCACTAGAGCAAAAATTATCAAGCTCAAAAAGATATAAGTGAAGCACTATGAGCAAAACTATCAAGCTCAAAAGATATAAGTGAAGCACATAGAGTATTCTAACAAATTTCAATTCATGTATGGCTCTCTCAAAAGGTGTGTAAAGCAAAGATGATTGTGGTAAACTAACAAGCAAAGACACAAATAGTACAAGACGCTCCAAGCAAAACACATATCATGTGGTGAATAAAAATATAGCTCCAAGTAAATTACCGATGGAAGTGGACGAAAGAGGGGATGCCTTCCGGGGCATCCCCAAGCTTTAACTTTTTGGTGTCCTTGGATTATCTTGGGGGTGCCATGGGCATCCCCAAGCTTAGGCTCTTGCCACTCCTTGTTCCATAATCCATCAAAAGAATTCACCCAAAACTTGAAAACTTCACAACACAAAACTCAATAGAAATCTCGTGAGCTCCGTTAGAAAAAGAAAATAAAAGACTACTTCAAAGTACTGTAATGGACTCATTCTTTATTTGTAGTGGTGTTAAACCTACTGTATTCCAACTTCTCTATGGATTATAAACTATTTTACTAGCCATAGATTCATCAAAATAATCAAACAACACACGCAAAACAGAATCTGTCAAAAACAGAACAGTCTGTAGTAATCTATAACTAACGCCAACTTCTGGAACCGAAACAATTCTACCAAAATTAGACGACCTGGGAATTTGTTTATTGATCAGCAGCAATTGAAATCACTATTTTACCGCGTTCTGGTGATTTTTAACAATTCGGGCATTGAGCGCAAAGATTCTGGAAATTACAGTAGGATCAAATAACTATCTCCCAAGAAGATCTAATAGGTTTAACTTGGCACAAACACTAATTAAAAGATAGAACCACATCTAAACAGAATCTAAATGGATTATTTATTCCTAAATAGAAGCAAAAACAAAAAACACAAAATAAAATTGGTCGCCTCCCAACAAGTGCTATCGTTTAACGCCCCTAGCTAGGCATAAAAGTAAGGATAGATCTAGGTAGTGCCGTAGTAATAAGATAGATCGGTGAAACTCATTTCATATTCTCTACGTTCGGCAGCAAGTTTTCTTTGAGGCAAGCAAAAGTAATCAAAAGGGCTAAATTTAATAGGACAAAAGTCCCCAAGATCAATTTTAGGAGGTATAGGTTCCTCTTTCGGCCCTTCGTATTGCACAACCAATTCATCATTATAAGCATTCTTTTGACAGAACTTGGTGAGCCTATACTCAAGAGAGCATCCTAGCTCATTATTTTGAATAGCCAAATCATCATTAAGCTCAGAGATTCTATCAATTAAAATATTGGTAGGCACTTTTTTTCTAAGATTTTCATTGAAAGCAACATAGTCGATAGACTGAAAACGCATTATTTCTTCTTGATCAAAAAGGATAGATTCTATGGGAGGACGGCCAGTGTTCACCCTATAACGTGCAAAGATTTCTTTGGCTTCTTTTATTATAAATCTGAATTCATGAGCCAAAAAGATAGTAGCGGCACGCTTAACAGAGGAGTGTTCAATATTAGAAAATTCTAGGAAAATTCTTTGTATAGAAGGATGCATATGCATAAATTGTCTTTCAAGTTCAACGATATGCATGGCAATAGCGTCTGCAAGACTACTAGTTCTATGAGAATAGAACCACCCATAGAGGGTAAAGCACCAGCACAAGTAAAGAAATCTTGAATAACTCCTTTTCCAATAATATTACCACCACCGATTCAAAATCTTTTTGTGTGATAGGTAGGGGATTCTTCAGCAGGAGCTTTAGAATTTTCCATATTATTATCACCCATATCGGCGATAATTTACCCGATTTCAGACATAGCGACAAGCAAGCAAACTAACACACGAGCAAACAAAAGGCAAAGGGAAAAAGAGGAGGAGATTGGGAAAGAGAGGGCGAATAAAACGGCAAGGGTGAAGTGGGGGAGAGGAAAACGAGAGGCAAATGGCAAATAATGTAATGCGAGAGATAGGGATTGTAATGGGTACTTGGTATGTTGACATTTGCGCAAGCCTCCCCGGCAATGGCGCCAGAAATCCTTCTTGCTACGTCTCGAGCTTGCGTTGGTTTTCTCTGAAGAGGAGGGGATGATGCAGCACAGTAGCGTAAGTATTTCCCTCTGTTTTTGAGAACCAAGGTATCAATCCAGTAGGAGGTCACGCGCAAGTCCCTCGTACCTGCACAAAACGATAGCTACTCGCAACCAACGCGATTAGGGGTTGTCAATCCCTTCACGCTCACTTACGAGAGTGAGATCTGACAGAGATAATATTTTTGGTATTTTTGATAGATAGATGCAAAGTAAAAAGTAAAAGCAAAGCGAGTAAATAAAGTGATGGAGATTGATATGATGAGAATAGACCCGGGGGCCATAGATTTCACTAGTGGCTTCTCTCAAGAGCATAAGTATTCTACGGTGGGTGAACAAATTATTGTTGAGCAATTGACAGAATTGAGCATAGTTATGAGTATATCTAGGTATGATCATGTATATAGGCATCACGTCCGTGACAAGTAGATCGAAACGATTCTGCATCTACTACTATTACTCCACTCATCGACCACTATCCAGCATGCATCTAGAGTATTAAGTTAAAAACAGAGTAACGCCTTAAGCAAGATGACATGATGTAGAGGAATAAATTCATGCAATATGATAAATACCCCATCTTGTTATCCTCAATGGCAACAATACAATACGTGCCTTGCAACCCTTTCTTTCACTGGGTAAGGACACCGCAAGATTGAACCCAAAGCCATGCACTTCTCCCATTGCAAGAACTACCAATCTAGTTGGCCAAACCAAACGGATAATTCGAAGAGACTTGCAAAGATGACTCAATTATACATAAAAGAATTCAGAATAGAATCAAATATTTTCCATAGATAATACTGGATCATAAACCCACAATTCACCGGTCTTAACAAACACACCGCAAAAAGAAGATTACATAGAATAGATTTCCACGAGAGAGGGGGAGAACATTGTATTGAGATCCAAAAAGAGAGATTAAGCCATCTAGCTACTAGCTATGGACCCGAAGGTCTGAAGTAAACTACTCACACTTCATCGGAGGGGCTATGGTGTTGATGTAGAAGCCCTCCGTGGTGGATGCCCCCTCCGGCGGAGCTCCGGAACAGGCCCCAAGAAGGGATCTCGTGGATACAGGAAGGTACGGCGGTGGAATTAGGTTTTTGGCTCCTGTTGTGATCATACGGGGATACGTAGGTATATATAGGAGGAAGGAGTACGTCGGTGGAGCTCCGAGGGGCCCACGAGGTAGGGGGGCGCCCAGGGGGGCGCGCCCTCCACCCTCGTGACCTCCTCGGAAGCTTCTATGAGTAGGGTCCAAGTCTCCTGGATCACGTTCGGTTGAAAAATCACGACCCCGAAGGTTTCATTCCGTTTGGACTCCATTTGATATTTTGTTTCTTCGAAATACTGAAAAAGGCAAAAAACAACAATTCTGGGTTGGGCCTCCGGTTAATAGGTTAGTCCCAAAAGAAATATAAAAGTGGAAAATAAAGCCCAATATAGTCCAAATAGTAGATAAAGTAGTATGGAGCAATCAAAAATTATAGATACGTTGGAGACGTATCAGCTGCTCACAGAACACCTGCTCGGCGAGATGACCGTGCAAGAAGGCATTGGAAACGTCCAACTGATGCACAAGCCAGGCGCGCAAGACGGCTAGCTGAAGGACGACGCGGATCGTGCCCGGTTTCACAACCGGGGCAAAGGTGTCGGTGAAGTCCACGCCCGCGCGCTGCCGAAAACCGTGAACCACCCATCGAGCCTTGTAGCGCTCGAGAGAACCGTCCGGGCGAGTCTTGTGGCGAAACAACCACTTGCTAGAGATGATGTTGGCACGGAGGGGTCGCAGAACAAGCTGCCACGTGCGGTTGCGCTGTAGGGCGTCGAACTCCTCCTGCATCGCAGCCAACAAATGGGGATCCCGAAGGGCGGCACGAGCGGAGGTGGGGATGGGTGATGGCGTCGATGTCGAGGCAGCGCACGCAAACTCGTCGGAGGAGTAGCGCGTGCTCGGCCGATGCACTCCTGCATGGGCACGGGTGACCGGGCCGACGAGGGCGGCGGGGGCCACGGCCACAACGGGGTGCCCACGGCGGCGGGGGCCGCGGTGTCAGGGGCAGGACCCGCGGTGTCAGAGATGGGGGCCGCGGGGTCAGGAGCCACGACGACGCCTGCCGAGCCAGCCGCGGAGGAGGCGACGAGCGAGGTCGAGGTCGAGCCCGTCGCCGGAGTGGCGGCGCCGGCCGGGGTGGCGGCTGGAGTGCCCACAGGCTCGACCTCGTGCGAGGGAGCCGGGGATCCGGGGGCCCGGACGGACTCAACCTCATGTGAGGGAGTCGAGAACCTGGGAGGGGGCGACAGAAGGCGCCGGGCCGGGTGGGCCGCCGGGGGGTGCCGCCGCGCATCGCACTAGGTAGGGGGCGCGGGGGCTGGAGCTGAAGGAGCCGCGGCCGGAGGAACCTGAAAAAAAAGGGAATACCGTCTCGACGAAGTACACATGCCTCGAGGTGTACAGACGATGCGTGACAGGATCATAGCAACAGGAGGGTAGCCAAGGAAGATGCATGGGACGGAGCGGGGTGCAAGCTTGTGTGGCGTGGTGGACGCGGTGCTAGGATAACAGACACACCCAAATATGCGAAGACCATCATAGGACGATGGTGTACCGAAAAGAAGGTGGTGAGGGGCTTAGTTCCACCGGGAACGACACGGACGAATGTTGAGAGAGAGGCGGTGGCGAGAGCATCGGGCCAGAACCGAGCGGGTACGTTAGCGTGAAAGAGCAACGTGCGAAGGCAGTCATTAAGTGTGCGGAGAATGTGCTCGGTGCGGCCGTTCTGCTATGAAGTGTAGGGCCAAGTCAGACGGAAGGTGGTGCCGTGAGAGGCAAGAAGTGAGCGAAGAGCAATGTTGTCAAACTCTTTTCCGTTATCAGTTTGGAGGGCAAGTATGCGGCGACCGAACTGAGTGGTGACGTACGAATAAAAGGCGGTGAGTGTGTCTAAAGCATCGGATTTACGGCGAAGAGGAAAAGTCCACACATAATGAGAATAATTGTCTAAAATCACCAAATAGTATAGATAGCCCGTGTTACTCGCAACGGGAGACGTCCAAACATCACTATGAATCAACTGAAATGGAAAAGTGGAAACTGAAGTAGACGCACTAAAAGGAAGACGCATGTGCTTGCCCAAACGACAAGCCTCACAAGTATGCTCATCGAGCTTATTACATGAGAAAGAAAAACTCCTAAGGATCTGACGCAGAATGGCGGGGTTGGGGTGGCCCAAGCGAGCATGCCAAAGGTCGACGCCAGCGGGGAGAGCGACGGGTGTGGAAGTGGAGGCGCCGGCGTGCACGGGATAAAGCTCGTCAGGGCTATCACATCAGTGAAGCACCATCCAGGTACGGGCGTCCTTCACAGAAAAACCAACACCGTCAAATTCAACAGTAAGAGGATTCTCACGAGTAAGACGACGAACAGAGACTACGCTAGTGACTAAGTCAGGTGAGACAAGAACATTAGACATAGTAATAGGTGTGGAACTGGAAGGAAAACTAGTACTACCGAAATGGGTGATAGGGAAAGAGGAACCGTTGCCAACGGTGATGCGAGTGGGAGTGTGAATGGGAGTGGAGGAGGAAAGGTTACCGGGATGAGCTGTCATGTGCGCAGTAGCACCCGAGTCCATGTACCAGTCGCCTCCACTGCCATAGTTGCTCGGCGACGGCGCCGAGTGTAGGTCGGCCAGGAGGGCAGGGTCCCATGGTGCAGGGGCCTGTGGCGGCAGCTGACCTCCATAGGGCGGCGCCTGGGCGGGCATGCCGTAACCACCGAGGGTGGCGGCGCGAGCGGGGCACCGTAGGGCTGGTAGGGGGCGGCGACGAACGCCTGGTGGCCCGCAGGATGGTGGCCAAGGAGACCCGGTGCAGGAGCCCGTGGGACGGGCATGTGATAGGCGTGGACGATGCCCGTCCACGGGTTCTGCGCGGCGGCCCACGGTGGAGGCGGCTGCTGGAAGTGGGGCGCCTCCCTGCGCCCTGCGCCTGCTGCTGCTGGTGGCGGCCCCCGCCACCTTGCGGCTGCTGGGAAGGCGCTGCGGGCGCGGGCGGAGCAGGCGGCAGCGGGTAGTAGCCGGCGGGTGCTGGCGGCGCGGACGGGCGGGGGGCGGCCGGAGGAGCAGTTCCGCCGCGGGTGGTACCGGCGGCGAGAGCGGTGTGATGGACCCGCTGCTTCAGCTTCGTCCTCCGGCGCTCCTCAAGTTTGAGGTACGCGATGATGCGCTGGAAGGTGGGTTGCGGCAGCAGGGTGAGGTGGAACGCCGCGTTGCCGAAGTCCTCATTAAGTCCGGCGGTGAGGGTGCTCAGCATGAGGTCGTCAGAGACCTTAGCGCCGATGTCGCGAAGCTCGTCGGCGAGCATCTTGAGCCTCATGCAGTACTCGTCGATGATGGAGTTGTCCTGTTGACAACCATAGAACTCCTGCTGCAAGAAAACAAGGCGCTCGAGTTTGTTGTCGGTGAAGAGCGCGTTGATCTTGCCCGACATGGTGCAGGCGTCGTCGATCTCGGCGACGACCGTGTGGAAGATGTTCTTCGAGATCGTCTGGTAGAACCAACGAATGATCGTGGCCTCGATGGCGGACCATTCCGGGTAGTCGCGCATGTACGCGCTGTCTACGGAACCGTCAATATGCTCGGTAAAATAGTACTCACGGAAGACAAAGTTGAAGTAGGTCTTCCACGTGTAGTACGACGTGCTGGAGCTGTCGAGATGGATAGGAACCCGGGCCTCAATATTGAGGTCACGGATGACGGCGGCGGAGGGGTCGAGACCAGCGAATGGGTTGGACGAGTGGGTGATGGAGAAGCCAGGAGAAGAGGGCCACGACATATGACGGCGGCGTGTGGGGTAGCGGCTAAGGTTAGGGTTGGGAGAGGAGGAACCAGCAGCGGCGGGGCGCGGCTGCAGCGGGAGATGGTGCGGCGGCTGGCGAAGCCGCGGCGCGATGGAAAAAGACGCTGGAAAAAGCTGCGCGGCGGCGGCGCGATGGAAAAAAGGCAGAGCAGCACGCGATGGAAAAAGCTGGGCGGCTCGATGGAAAAAAGGCAAAGCTAGCTAGCTAATGGTCAACGCGGTCAAGGCTACAGCTAGCTAGCACGAGGCGCGCGGCTGGTCGAGCGGAGAAGCGGCACGAGGCGCGCGGGCTGCGGAAGCGAGGATGGGGCACGGCGGCGGCAGCGGCGGCGGCGCAGGGAGGGGCGGCGGCGGCGGACGACCCTAGGGTTAGATCGGAGAGGATGATACTGTAGACAAATAATTTACAATACGATATATTGATTTGGGGTGCTAGTGCACGTATATATAGTACAAAGGAAGACCTCTGCCTCAACTATATAAGACAAGGAGGTGGGCCACGACTCCAATACATGTGCTGTACAAAATACATACTCAACAATTTTTTTTTACCAGAATACTCAACAGTATTAACTTAGAGCGATACCAAGCGGGGCCTTGGTCTCTACGTGTACTACGTGGTAGTCAAAAGAAGGATTAGTCGGCAGGTAGACCACGGTCGAGGGATAAAAGTTGTCAGGTATGTAAAGTGAACGACACAAAGTTGTCTAATTTCAGAATTCCCGCACTTCGCGATTTTCTGAGGGATCAAAAATAGACTTTTTTCTTGTGGGACATTGCATTATACGATTCAGATTAATTAATTCGTTAATCATTTCGTGGCAGGATAATGATAGGAGAAGACTATGGACATGTTAGCTTTTGGAACTATGAGACACAGGCATGTAATCGTGTGTATTTCTTCAATAACGGCTATTGATGCCTCTCGGCAGACATGTGCCATACTTTGGTCTCCATTGACTAACACACTGATTTCTATATACTGACAGCGAAAAGTGGGCTCTCTTAAACTCCCATCGACGAAAGGCATCATTTCTGACTTCCTGCTAATAGTACTTCCATCATGTATGGTGCCATATTCATAAATTATTTTCATGTCTCATGGCAGTTACATGTGTTATATTTGTTGAATGAAAGCAATGGATTATTGCTGGCAGAGAACATAGTTATCTCTATGTTTACAACTATGAAAAAAATGCCAATGCCAAAGATAACAAGTTTCAAAGTTGTTACTAGTAGAAGTGATAGTATTTCGTCACTGGCCAGTCACCCGACCAAGCCGTATTTGTTGTCAGTTGGTACACACATGAAACTTTGGGACTGGGATAATGGTTGGAAGTGTGTGCAGACATTTGAACTTCAATCTATAGAGATAATTGATCATGCCACATTTAACACGAATGACACCATTGCAAGTACTTTGACGAGAACATATTGCTACTAAGATGAACATGTCAGCTATAATGATCACGATGTGAAGGTATCACCCTCTCTAAATTATAGCATGACGAAGACAAGTGTTGGTACTATACCTTTATTCTCTTTGATGATGACCTCACATATATGATTGTTCTTCAGCTTAGGAGTCTTGATTCTCCCATTTCCAACTATGCTCACAAAGTGAACTGCTTGGATTTCTGCACATGCCATGATCAAGAGCTTTTGGTTACAGGCTCAGATGATCATACTGCAAAGGTCTGCCATTCTCATAGAAAAACAAGTTAGTACAGTATGTGAACATATAGAGGTTCTCACAATACATGCTTTAATTTTTATTTCTTCCAAATCAGATTTGATATTTGCAGAAGAAGAGATGTGTATATACCCTTGAAGCTTCTTTTTCTCCGGTTACGTCTGTCCTGTACCAGCCAAATCTTCAGGCACTAATTATAGGTTCAGAAGATGGTGCTATTTATTTGTGGAGCACAATAAATTGCAGGTAATTTGTAATGTACTAACGATAGCTGGTGTCCTTGTGAACCACATGCATTACTCAACCATTTCTTTCTTTATATGGTGTTAGTTACACAACTATTGGTGTTGCACTAAATGTACTCGATTCGTACATGTATTTCCATTTTACCCTCTGATAAAAATAATTCCTATAGGATATGTCCATGCTCTCCGGCACTTATAAGAATCATCAAGATCGGTTTTCTTGGAGCTGCTTGGCATCTCGCATGTGCGACGGGAAGGTATATATTCATGTTTGTCCTTCCTGGCATAAGGGCGTACATTTCTATTCATCTTAATAATTATGCTTCACCTATAATTTTATATTGGTACATACTATTATATGTCAGCGTTGCGATCGGAAATGTGAACATGGTAACAATTATGGATATCGATAATGTGAATTATCAAGAGCAATCAACGGATGACAGTAAGCAACCGTTAAGTGCAGATACGAGGAGAAAATATTCTGGAGACACGTCTAAGGTAACTCTTATTTTCTGTTAGACGGAGAAGTGAGTGAATTAATTATATGATATCTTTTGCACTTCACCATTAGACTTTGGGAAGTTGAGCGTATACACCTGGTTGATTTCTCTACTTTTAGTTATAATATAAGTTCTTTCTACATACCGTTCTCTGATATTAATTGTAAAGTTTCTACTAATATTTAGTAGGCAGCTATTAACTAGTTTGCACCAGTTGTGCGCACCCTTACTTGGCTATCCCATGATTCATTTGTGTACCAGGAAATTACAGGGCCCACCATCAAGCTACCTTTACTTGTCGGTTACCCGAAGAAACTCAGCTTCCCCTACCATCCAAATGAGCCCATCTCGAACACACTGGACCTAACAAACAACACCGATGAAAATGTGGCATTTAGACTTATAGACAAGAGCGGCAAGTCCCCATGGTGCTTCAAAAAGCTGCCGTTGTACGGCATTGTGCCAGCCAGATCCACTTACACTTTGATTGTGACAACAAAAGAGGAGATGAAGCTCGAGGAAAAGAAAGACTTTGATCTTGTTATTCAGAGCAGCTTATTGGGAGATCAGCAAATCAAGGTATTCCAAAACTATTATGAGTCTGATAATTATTTCAAGGATGCCAAAGAGTTTGGGTATATGGTACACGAGTTAGTATTGGAAGTTGGTTACCGCAAACCTTGGTATCTGTGGTACCAAGAGATCGCATCTAAGGTAAGTTACTTCAACTATGCAAAACATTTTTCTCAATTAACGTTCATAGAAGAGAACTAGAGAGTTCATAATTGAAGCGATCATATATATGTTGGAATAGGCCATGGTAGGGGTAGTGATCAGTCTGCGTGCGTGCATGCTGATCGAGCCGGACACCGGTCTGTGGCCGCGCCCATCACCGTGGCAAGTGTGCGTGTGTGCGCGCGTGTATAGCACGCAGATGTGTGTGTCTGTGTGCACTCGATGTGCAGGTGTAGCACCAGGCCGTTGGCCAACAGGGCGGTGAGAGCGTGGTGTTCTGGTGTGGCCTCGCCGCCTCGCGCGTGTGCGGGTGCGTGTAGTGGGCGCCCGATCAGGTAGGAGGCGTGGGGATCATGTCCAGCGCCGACCAGGGTATAAAACTCGTGCAGTGATCGTTGTCACGGCTACAGTGCCGGAGTTTGAGCTGCTCGCCGAAACCATCGTGTCCACTGTGTTCCTCTCATCTCCTACCTCTGTCCGAGCGAGTGAGTGAGCGAGCGAGGCAAGGGTTCGAACCAAACAATTCGCATCAGATCTTTGAGGGGGAGGGGGGGGGGGGGGGGGGGGGGGGGGAGCTCGGTGGCGCTCTCCTACCCGGCGCTAACGCCGGAGAACTATGACGTCTAATCGATCAAGGCGGATGCCATACTCAACGCGCAAGGCCTTTGGAAGGTCGTGGCGCCGACCGAAGGGGCAGCGTTCGACGAGAAGAAGAACAGGGCGGCGCGTGATCAGCTGTTCGGCGTGCTGAACAAAGACATTCTGATGCAGGTTCGACAAAGAAGATCGCAAAGGAGAAATGGGAAAACCTCAAAACGAGTTTTGTCTGTGCTGATCATATCAAGGCGGTGAGACTCTCCACCCTCTGTGGGGATTTTGATCGGCTATGCATGGAGGATGGCAAGGCACTAGACGCGTACGCTGCGAAGATAAGCGTCATAGTGGCATGGTACGCAAGCCTCGAGTCGACGCCCGGGGATGCGGCTGTGGTGAAGAAGCACACCGTGCCAGATAGCATGTATGCCACGGTGGCCGGCATCGAGCAGTTCTGCAACGTCGAGTCCATGGCGTTTGAGGAGGCGCTGAGCCGGCTGAAGGCATTTGGTGGCGTGACAGGTGCTACAACTACAGCATGCGCAGGCATTTGTCCTGTGATGGCCGGAAGCCGAAGAAGGAGAAGGAAGAGCAGGCTCTCCTCGCGCGATGGGCTTGCCCTGCTGTAGTTCATGGTTTAGGGGAGAGTTCTGGAATAAGCCACAATAGTGGTAGTATCAGTGTGCTTGTCTGCGTGCAGATCGAGCCGGGCTCCGGTTTGTGGCCTCGTAGAGGGCCGTGGCATGTTTGCGAGTGTGCGCACGCATGTAACACCCGGGTGTGCTTGTGTGTTGGCACTCGGTGCGCAGATGTAGGACCAGGCTGTTGGCGAACAAGGCGGGGTGAGCGTGACATTCTGCTGTGGGTTCGCCGCGTCGCGCGCGTGTTGGTGCTCGTAGTAGGCTCGGCCAGAGCAGGCCAGACCACGTGCCTAATCGGGTAGGAGGCATGGGAATCGTGTCCAGCACTGAGCCTGGTATAAAACCCATGTGGTGATCATTGTAATGGCTGCAGTCCCGTAGTTTGACCTCAAGAAAAGAAACAATGTCGGTAAAGTGGGTGTTCATCGCCGAAACCATCGTGTCCAACATGTTTCTCTCATCTCTTTCCTCTATCCAAGCGGGTGAGTGAGCGAGCGAGGCAAGGACTCGAACCCAACAGTTGGCATTAGAGCTTTGAGCCGATCCCGTGCGCGGCCATGTCCATCATCCCGCATAGTGTGGGCGGGAGGGTGGGAGCTCGGTGGCGCTTTCCAATAAGCCTGCCAAACAATAAAAGTTGCAATATGTCAAATCCCCGGATCTCCTGTTGTGCATGGATGGTAGCGGTAAAGGGGTACCGAGACACCCGGGTCCTATATGGCCTGTCTCATGAATAGATTGGGTACACACTAGACAAGGATTTATCTAGGTTCATGCCTTCGAGGTTATTCTTTACTCTACTCCTGCACGTCTAATTGAATTGATGTGTTCTTATATGAGAGATATTAAGGGTGACCACTTGGGAGCCTATCCCCCCCTATATATGTGGAGGAGGGATTACATGGGTGTACGTCGGTTTACATGCAAGTTTGTTGTTCAAGTAGATATATTAGAGTACATATCTTTTGCGCCAAGGAAGGCGGCACCTTTTCTGGAGGAGGCATACAGGTTGGACAACACGTCGAGGCTAGGTAGCCACATACGGGGGCCTTGGTCCATCTTGTGGGGATGACTTCCGGTGGCGTGAGGTACCTCTAGGCCGTAACACCGTCGCCATGCCTCTTCGGTCAAAGGACTTGCTATTGTCTACCTTGAGTGGGACCATATGCTTTCTTTTATTTTATTCATTGAAAAATATAAGTGGTCTTGTCACACCAAGAAAGTTTCTATAATTAACTGACCCGTGTCCCAACACGCCTTGCACTATATCGTGCCACCCTTCCCCTCTTATATACCTCCGACGAGGACATGCACCATATCCAACCCTTGTCGACCTCTAGATCTGCGGGGGTGCTCCGAAGACTAATCTAAGCAACAGCGGGGAGGTCGCGGTGCTCCACCTCTAAGTGGGAAGTGAGTCACCCGACGCCTCCCTATCTCCCTTTCTCTATCCATGTAGGATATCCGCTTGATGTGGATTCGCTAAAAGCCACTGAGCAACACCCCCTCTTCCTGCTCCAGTTGTTGTCAACCAGAGGGGCCGACGCCACAAACAATAGGAACTCACGAATCCTCTTCATCCTTCAACCCTCATGGCACACATCATCAGCTTGTGTCATCACCACAGCCCCTTATTGTTGTGCTGCCTTCATCTAGTGCATGTGCTCCACTTCATAGGAGCATTGTTGCCTCCCAGCATAGAAGAGTCACTGCCATACCTAATCACCATCTCTACATTGAGGGTGTGTTGCACCATAACTTGATGTGATCGGCCACCACCCCACCTTTGCAAACCTATATGGCCACCTCTCCATGCAAAAAGCCTCCCCTTCAGGGTTGTATTCCTCTGTTCGCCTGTCGAGCTACTGTACATCTCGGCGTCAAATCCGGTATACAACACATCTCGGCATGGGGAGTTGCTCCAGCACGACGTTCATAAAATCGTCGGGATTGACCCACAATGCTCCTGCCTTTGCAGCTTGGTCACTGGTTGTCCCCCTACATGGTCGGTGGCCCATGTAGTATGCTTGGTTGGGGGCGCACAGTTCGGCATCGGGGTTGAAGTCTTATCAGTGTGGTCCTGCTCATCGACGCATTATCAAAAAGGTGCACAAAAAGAAGTGTAGAAAACATGGGAAGGTCGAGAAATTTAGTGCACAAAAAGATGTGTGAACAACTCGGGGCCGTTAGGCAGTTCACTTCATTCTTAGAGAAAGTTCACACATTACCAAAAAGAAAAAGGAAATTAGTTTTTATATACCAGTTCACTTGTCCATCTCACGCTGTTTGTGTGTTCCGGGATAGATGAACTCACAGCAGTGCCCATTGTTTGGTTGCTTATTGGGTGTAGTTCTCCTTGGCCCGACCAAGAAAAATGTGACTCAAGACCAATACTTTTCCAAAACTGCTCTTCAACAGTAAAGAACTGGTAAGTTTATTCTACTTGAAAATGTTTGATCTCATCGATAGATTTCCAATAGTGCATCGTTTGCACCATTCTGGCGAGTGGTTTACTAATTTTCAAGAAAATACATTAGACCACTAAATGGGGATCACATTGCTTTTTCGAAACCACTCTTATACCGTACGGACCCTCGACAATTGTTATATATGAAAAAGTTTCTCCTAATTCATGGGTTCCCAAAGGTGTATCATATGTGTCGTTCTGACAAAAAACTTGAAAGTCACCTTAAAAAGTGGCACCTAATAGCCTGTAATTTGCACTTTTCTGTGATGCGGTTTCAAGATCGCTCAGCTGCAGTCCAGACCTTATTGCAGAAGAGGTAATTGACAACCGATTGCAGAATGTATTGTAGGCATTACAATGGTAGCTAGAAGGCAGCCTGTCGATGGAGCAACACAAGCCTTTGGTCGGCATTCTACTGACGGATGTCCTATGTACTGCATTTTCCACAATTTTTTTTGTTATACACTAACTAACTCGAGCAGCCCTTTTTTCTCTCTATTTCTTGGCTTCAATACATTGTTTGTCCTACTAACAATTCGGCCAACAATTGCACATGTGGTCAACCCGCGTATGTGGATGATCCAACTTAACATAAACTTTTATTTCTGCTGTTGATTATAGTTTATATTTTTCTAGGATCAGAATATATTGGTGAAGTATAATCCTGATGGTTTGCAATCCATAAATGCACATCCAACCGAGCCATGGTTAGCGTGCACGTTTCTTGCAAGCTAGCATAATATCGACATGTACATTTTTCATTGCTTTGTTCAAGTGAATGTGTTGGGTGTTACTATATCCCACGATAAGTTGCCTGTTGTTGCACAGGATTTTAACTTGTCATCAAAGTGGATATGCTCGCGTATGGAACCATGAGATGAAGGCAATCTAACGCACCCTCTTACGAAGTATATAGTTATTTAATCTATTGAATTTATGTAGTGCAGCTAAATGTGAAGGGTCATCACAACAAAAGGTCGATAGATATGTATAGATGTTTTTACATTTGCGGGATTATATGTATAGATGTTGTCGAGTGAAATGCATGCCTTGGTCTTTTCCTATGAACTAAGAAATTCGTTCTGTATGTCGTGCAGTACCCTATAAATTCGTTTCTAGTCTCAGACGATGCAGGTACATATTATTTCTGACTTGTATCTACTTTGACTTTTTTTCATTTTACTAGCAAGATGGCCCTTGAAAATGCGAGGACATCATCTTTACTCTATCGAAAGTGCTAATTTTTTTTATGTTTATGTAGAAGTTTTCTCCAATCAATGGCACTTCATGCGAGATCTTAAAGGTAGATAGTCCATCACTTTTTTTATTTCGCGATTTTCTAAACTGCAATTTTCCAGACGAAATAAAACATTTGTTTGTTCGCTGTCAAATTTTCTAAATACTTTGATTATATTTGAATATAAATAGTCAAGGTTTATTAAATTTGAAAATAACCAAAGGAGGAGACATGACAAGCTTCTTACATATTTATAACATCATCCAAATCAGCAAGGCGAATATTTTCTGGGTTTCTTGTTTACCCATTGGGACCTTAAGTGTGTTTAACTTAAAAACCGTACGAATCAACATAATTTTGATCACCAAAATAAACGACGCAAACATGAAAGTACACAGAAGGAACGGTCCTCATAATGTATGGCCAAATCGTTTCCTTTTTCGAGAGATTTTCTAATACATTTATGTATATTTCATAGGTATTACTGTGCTTTTAGTATATAATACAATATGCATTTCTCCCCCATCTCTTTTTGTTTGTTATGTAAAAACAGACTGTCTGTTTACAAACGTAATGTTTCCGACACTGACACGGTCTACAAAATTGACCTATAGAATGTATAAAATATGGCAATGAAATCCAACCAAATTGTAATACAGTGAGATTTTTTGAAACACACACACACACACACACACACACACACACACACACACACACACACATGCAAGGTTGCATCATAAGGTCCCTTGGGAACCATAATTTCCTATCACCACCACCATTTAGAGAGTAAATGGGCAACTGCAAAAATTTATAAGAATCTAATCCCCATGAACTTCTTTTTGAATAATAAATAATTGTTTTTTGAACAATCCTGTAAACTATTGTGTGCCTGACTTTTCTATCGATTTTTGGACTCACTGAAACTCCCAAGCTGTCATATCTGAAGCATATTAATCCCCAAATTTTTTTGTACATGTAGCTCTTGGGATGATGTAAATTCATGCAAAGGTCTACCTACACTAAAATATAAATCTTAAAGATCTAGTATCTCGTACACAAGAGAAATAAGTACCTAAGCATTTTTAAATCAGCTTGATTTTTGAAATGACAAAATTGTACCTAGAAGTTCTCAAAATAAACTGAAACTAACTAATAGGGTGATATATATATATATATATATATATATATATATATATATATATATATATATATATATATATATATATATATATATATATATATATGCAAAAGCGGTGATTATATGTGACCGTAACGAGTGTATTACGATGTCCGGGAACCCTAGCGTATCATAGCAAGCATCGTACAACCCCATGAATTGCCAACTAGGCATATTCCTGAGTTGTCATATTAGTAATGAGGAAATAGAGGATACTAGTATCCTATCAAGATATCGTACCATACTAAATGCGATATTAGGGGTACTCCCAATGATAGTCACTTCTTTTTGAAACATCCAATGATAGTCACTTAGCACAAGATCATAGGTAAAATGCAAACTTCTCACATCTATTAAACAAGAAAGGTAAGGTAGTTTTATGTTAGTGGAGATACGTCTCCTACCGTCTTTCTCTATACAGTGTAATTAATGCGTTGATCTGGTGTGGCTTCTTTCCATATGTTCCTCTCCTCCTTTTCTCTCTACAAATATGCCATAATATTGAGATGCACATGTGATCCCTAAACCAGTTGAATGCAACATCACTTAGAAACAACATCTAAGAGATAATGCATTGGGGTGCTTGTCTAAAATTTATCGTTGCCTAGGATGGCGAGTTAAGAGCCAATGCATTGGGAGCGCCCTAAGAGCATAGCCAACGTTCTATATGTTAGATTGTTTGTAAAATGTGCCATGTCATCAACAAACACCATATCCTACAAGTACTCCAATAGGTTGTATCTAGTTTGCCCAATATGAGGTGAGATAATGAATAAGGTGCTCTCTCATTATACATTCAAGCTTGTGCAAGGGGTGTTGGATCATGTAAATACTACCTCCATACGGGATTAATAGTCCCCGTCCTATTTTATGTCAAATTTTAACCATAAATTCAATTAATAAAATATAAGTTTTATTTAGTAAAATAATATAACTTGAAGCTTCTTTCGAATATTAATATAGTGATACAAATTTATATATTTAACTCAAATCTTGCTAGTTAAATCTATGGTCGGAATTTGGCACCAAACATAAAGGGGACTTGTAAACTGGGACGGAGGTAGTACAACCTCTCTCTCTCTCTCTCTCTCTCTCTCTCTCTCTCTCTCTTCTCTCTCTCTCTCTCTCTCTCTCTCTCTCTCTCTCTCTTCATTTATTATAGAACACATCATCTGAAATCCAGTATGGCAAAGTCGACCAACATCTATCTTACAAGAATTGGAGATTACCTAATATGAGTCATGTAAATGATAAATGAAGCCATCTATTGATAACTACTCATAGGCGTTGGTAATTTTTTCTAGTCATGCAAACTAAAACTTAAATATATTGGGAGTAAGATATGTAGTAACATGCATGCTACATGGGCATAGAAAATGATATGACAAGTAAGTAAAGGGAAGAAAGTGAAATGAAGTAACATAAATATATTTTCACCATCACATAGCGCTTTCGAATGAAAAATAACTCTACAAATAATAAATGAAAGTTTCTATGTTATCGCACATATGATTTCGTCCACTATGAAAATAGTAACATAGACTAAACATATGTATGTTGTGAGTTGAAGTTACTTACGACTCTGACCGGCCTAGCATATGATACTATGCAGTACGGAGGTAGTATGTACATGTTACCGACTTATCATACTACCCACTATCCGAGGTCTCATCTAAAAAAGCACCACAACCAAGGACATAATTAAGTGTTGGACCATGTATTAATACAGCATGCCTGGCCATCCAGTTTGTTCGTGCATTGGTTAATTGAACACTGGGAGCCGAAATTAATGTGCCCGTAATTGATTTTAGGCTGCTTCCAAAGCGAGGAGTCTAGGAACTGAGATTTGCAAATATTTTAGCCGGGCCTTACAAATCCCAAGGAACGAAGCACCATTAGGTCTTGAATCGTCATGGAAATATACACTGCCATCGTAATACTAATTTGACCACTCTCATTGCAGTAAGCATCGGCAAATTTATTGCATGAAGGGAATGGATTGTAGCTATGACATCTGGTGGTCACCTCCATGTGTATGACTGTACTTGTGTAACAAAAATCGAAAAGATCAAGTGTGTTGAAATCGATGACAGGTCAACCTGTCCAACACTAGTCGTTCATCCCACCCTACCATTTGTGTTGGCAACATCCTATGTTACAATCCTTTTAGACAGGGACCAAGGCTGGACGGAGACAGAAACAGTTTGGTCTCATTATGATGTAGCGTCAGTCGCATTTAATCTAGGGGAGGACGAATGTTTTGCGACGGTGTCTTTGAAAGGGGAAGTACAGGTTTGTTTGGCCGGATTTTTCCTTTCGCTAACTTGCCTTTGATCGTGATGAAAATAGTTTCTCCTACTAGACCTTAATTCCTCCTTGTATATGCTTGACGTTCTTCAGGTTTGGAGGCTTGATCGGAAGAATCCTGAATATTCTTTGCCTGGGCATCATGGTGTGGTCAACTGCCTGGATTTTATCAGAAGTGAAAATCAACACTATTTGGTCAGTGGCTCTAGTGATTGCACTTCCAAGGTATACAGTAGGTGCACTACAATTTAATGCTAGTGGGAGAGGTTGGGATCGTCCTGGTTTTGCAATTACTCACTTTGTTAGAACATATAAGTTGTATTCTTTCGTTGAGATTACGGGTGATCCTCCTCCACCCAAGGGTGTTCCCGTGTTTGAGCTTAAACAATTACCTGATACTTTGAAATATGCTTATCTTGATGAGAAGAAGATATATCCTGTTATTATTAGTGCTAACCTTTCAGAACATGAAGAAAAGAAATTATTGAAAACTCTGGAGAAGCACCGTGCTGCTATTGGATATAATCTTGACGATCTTAAGTGCATTAGTCCCACTCTATGTCAGCATAAAATTAATATGGAGCCTGATGCAAAAGCAGTTGTTGATCAACAACGTTGGTTAAATCCTAAGATGAAGGAAGTGGTAAGAAATGAAATACTAAAGCTCCTGAAGGTAGGTGTAATTTATCCTATTGCTAATAGTAGATGCATAAGTCCTGCTCATTGTGTCCCTAAGAAGGGTGGTATTACTATTGTTCCTAATGATAAGAATGAACTGAATCCACAAAGAATTGTTACAGGTTATAGAATGGTTATCGATTTTAGAAAATTGAATAAAGCTTCTAGGAAAGATCATTATCCTCTATCTTTTATTGATCGAATGCTAGAAAGATTATCAAAACATATACACACTTCTGGTTTCTTGATGGTTATTCTGGTTTTTCTTAAATACCTGTGTCAAAAGAGGATCAAGAAAAGACAACTTTTACTTGCCCGTTCGGTACATTTGCTTATAGACGTACGTCTTTTGGTCTATGCAATGCACCTGCTACGTTTCAAAGATGTACGATGCTATATTCTCTGACTATTGTGAAAAGATTGTTGAGGTTTTCACGGATGATTTCTCGGTTTACGGAACTTCTTTTGATGATTGCTTAAGCAACCTAGCTTGAACGAGTTTTGCATAGATGTGAAGAAACTATTCTTGTCTTTAATTGGAAGAAGTGCCACTTTATGATTAATGAAGGTATTGTCTTAGGGCGTAAAATTTCTGAAAGAGGTATTGAAGTTGATAAAACCAAAGTTGATGCTATTGAGAAAATGTCGTGTCCGAAGGATATCAAAGGTATAAGAAGTTTCCTTGGTCATGCTGGTTTATATAGGAGGTTTATTAAAGACTTCTCTAAAATTTCTAGGCCTCTCACTAATCTCTTGCAAAAAGATGTTCCATTTGTTTTTTATGATGATTGTGTAGAAGCATTTGAAATACTTAAGAAAGCCTTGATTTCTGCACCTATTGCTCAACAGCCTGATTGGAATCTACCCTTTGAAATCATGTCTGACACTAGTGATTATGCTGTTGGTGCTGTTCTAGGACAAAGAGTTGATAAATTAAATGTTATTCAATATGCTAGTAAAACTCTAGACAGTGCTCAAAGAAATTATGCTACTACTGAAAAATAAATTTTAGCAGTTGTGTTTGCTTGTGATAAGTTCAGATCTTATATTGTAGATTTCAAAGAAACTTTTCACACTGATCATGCTGCTACTAAATATATTATGGAAAAGAAAGATGCTAAACCTAGGCTTATTAGATGGGCTCTCTTGATACAAGAATTTGATTTGTATATTATTGATAGAAAGGGTGCGGAAAACCTCGTAGCAAATAACTTGTCTAGGTTAGAGAATGTCCGTGATGACCCACAGCCTATTGATGATAGCTTTCCCGATGAACAATTGGCTGTCATAAATGCTTCTCGTAGTACTCCATGGTATGATGATTATGCTAATTACATTGTTGCTAAATTTATACCACCTAGCTTCACATACCAACAAAAGAAAAAGTTTTTCTATGATTTAAGACATCACTTTTGGGTTGATCCACATCTTCATAAAGAAGGAGTAGATGGTGTTATTAGACGTTGTGTACCTGAGCATGAACAGGAAAAGGTCCTACGCAAGTGTCACTCCAAGGATTATGAAGGACACCATACTGGAGATAGAACCGCACACAAGGTATTGCAATCTGGTTTCTATTGGCCTACTCTCTTAAAGGACGCTTGTAAGTACGTCTTGTCTTGTGATGAATGTTAAAGAATTGGTAATATTAGTAGACGTCAGGAAATGCCTATGAATTATTCACTTGTTATTGAACAATGTGATGTTTGGGGATTTGATTATATGGCACCTTTTCCATCCTATAATGGGTATACACATATTTTAGTTGTTGTTGATTGTGTTCCTAAGTGGGTAGAAGCTATTCCAACTAGTAGCGCTGGTCAAAACACTTCTATTAAAATGCTTAAAGAAGTTATTTTCCCGAGGTTTGGAGTCCCTAGATATTTAATGACTGATGGTGGTTCACACTTTATTCATGGTGCTTTCCGTAAATTTCTTGCTAAGTATGATGTCAACCATAGAATTGCATCTCTATATCATCCTCAGTATAGTGGTCAAGTAGAAATGTGTAATCGAGAAATTAAATTGATCTTGCAAAAGGCTGTTAATAGATCTAGAAAGAATTGGTCTATGAAACTTGACGGTGCATTATGGGCTTATAGTACTGCTTATAAAAATCCTATGGGTATGTCTCCGTATAAAATGGTTTATGGAAAAGCATGTCACTTACCTCTTGAACTAGAACATAAATCTTATTGGGCAATTAAAGAGCTTAACTATGATTTCAAACTTGCTGGTGAGAAGAGGTTATTTTACATTAGCTCACTTGATGAATTGAGAACCCAAGCCAATGAGAATGCCAAGTTGTTTAAAGAAGAAGTTAAAAGAAGGCATGACAAAACAATACAAAAGCGTGAATTCAATGTAGGTGACCATGTCTTGCTATAAAATTCTTGTTTAAGATTTTTGCAGGAAAACTTCTCTCTAAATGGGAAGGGCCTTACATTGTCGAGGAAGTTTATCGTTCCAGAGCCATCAAGTTCAACAATGTCGTAGGCACAAATCCGAAGGTGGTAAATGGGCAGAGAATCGAGCATTATATATCAGGTACTCCCATAAATGTTGAATCCAATATTAATAGTACCATAACCCCGGAGGAGTACATAAGGGACACCTGCCAGAACGTTTTAGACTCAGAAACGGAATAGGTATGTGGTACGGTAAGTAAACAGACTCCAAAACTTTTCCAACAGCAATTTTACTCCATTTTGGAATATCTAGAAAAATAGGAAAATTTAAAGCAGTCCGAGAAGTGAGCGAGGAGATCAGAAGGGTGGAGGGCGCGCCCTACCCCCTGGTCACGCCACCTGCTGTTACGTCCATTTCGCATCATGCTTTTATATTGATATTTATTGCATTATGGGCTGTTATTACACGTTATGTCACAATACTTATGCCTATTCTCTCTTATTTTACAAGGTTTACATAAGGAGGGAGAATGCCGGCAGCTGGAATTCTGGGCTGGAAAAGGAGCAAATATTAGAGACCTATTCTGCACAACTTCAAAAGTCCTGAAACTCCACGGAATATCTTACAATAAATAATAAAAAATCCTCACCAAAGATGAAGGCCAGGGGGCCCACACCCTGTCCACGAGGGTGGGGGGCGCGCCCCCCTACCTCGTGGGCCCCCTGGTGGCTCTCCGATGCCCATCTTCTGCTATATGAGGTCTTTCGTCGAGAAAAAAATCAGAAGCAACCTTTCGGGACGAAACTCCGCCGCCACGAGGCGGAACCTTGGCGGAACCAATCTAGGGCTCCGGCAGAGCTGTTCTGCCGGGGACACTTCCCTCCGGGAGGGGGAAATCATCGTCATCGTCACCACCAACGCTCCTCTCATCGGGAGAGGGCAATCTCCATCAACATCTTCACCAGCACCATCTCCTCTCAAAACCCTAGTTCATCTCTTGTATTCAATTCTTGTCTCCAAGTCCGGGATTGGTACTAGTAGGTTGCTAGTAGTGTTGATTACTCCTTGTAGTTGATGCTAGTTGGTTTATTCGGTGGAAGATCATATGTTCAGATCCTTTATGCATATTAATACCCCTCTGATTATGAACATGAATATGCTTTGTGAGTAGTTACGTTTGTTCCTGAGGACATGGGAGAAGTCTTGCTATTAGTAGTCATGTGAATTTGGTATTCGTTCGATATTTTGATGAGATGTATGTTGTCTATCCTCTAGATGATGGGTTGCTAGAGTGATAGAAGCTTAAACCCTAGTTTATGTGTTGCTTCGTAAGGGGCTGATTTGGATCCATATGTTTCATGCTATGGTTAGGTTTACCTTAATACTTTTGTTGTAGTTGCGGATGCTTGCAATAGAGGTTAATCATAAGTGGGATGTTTGTTCAAGTAAGAACAGCACCCAAGCACCGGTACACCCACATATCAAATTATCAAAGTACCGAACACGAATCATATGAACGTGATGAAAACTAGCTTGACGATATTCCCATGTGTCCTCGGGAGTGCTTTTCCTATTATAAGAGTTTGTCCAGGCTTGTCCTTTGCTACAAAAAGGATTGGGCCACCTTGCTGCACTTTATTTACTTTTGTTACTTTTTGCTCGTTACAAATTATCTTATGACAAAACTATCTGTTACCACTTATTTCAGTACTTGCAGAGAATACCTTGCTGAAAACTGCTTATCATTTCCTTCTGCTCCTCGTTGGGTTCGACACTCTTACTTATCGAAAGGACTACGATAGATACCCTATACTTGTGGGTCATCAAGACTCTTTTCTGGCGCCGTTGCCGGGGAGTGAAGCGCCTTTGGTAGGTGGAACTTGGTAAGGAAAAATTTATATAGTGTGCTGAAATTTACTGTCAGTTGTTACCATGGAAAGTAATCCTCTGAGGGGCTTGTTCGGGGCATCTTCACCCCGACCAGTAGAGCAAAGAGTTGGTCCTCAACCTAATGAACCTACTGAAAATGAATATGAAAATATTCACTTTGAATTTCCTTCGGGTATGATGGAAAATCTGCTAGTTAATCCTTTTGTAGGAGATGGATCAAAGCATCCTGATGAGCACCTAATATATGTGGATGAAGTTTGTGGACTATCTAAGCTTGCAGGTATACCTGATGATGTTGTTAAGGATCATAGCAATAGGAGGGTAGCCAAGGAAGATGCATGGGACGGAGCAGGGTGCAAGCTTGTGTGGCGTGGTGGACACGGTGCTAGGATAACAGACACACCCAAATAGGCGAAGACCATCATAGGACGGTGGTGTACTGAAAAGAAGGTGGTGAGGGGCGTAGTTCCACCGGGAACGTCACGGACGAATGTTGACTAAGAGAGAGGCGGTGGCGAGAGCATCGGGCCAGAACCGAGCGGGTACGTTAGCGTGAAAGAGCAACGTGCGAAGGCAGTCATTAAGTGTGCGGAGAATGCGCTCAGCGCGGCCGTTCTGCTGTGAAGTGTAGGGCCAAGTCAGACGAAAGATGGTGCCGTGAGGGGCGAGAAGTGAGCGAAGAGCGACGTTGTCAAACTCTTTTCCGTTATCAGTTTGGAGGGCAAGTATGGGGCGACCGAACTGAGTGGTGACGTAGGAATAAAAGGCGGTGAGTGTGTCTAAAGCATCGGATTTACGGCGAAGAGGAAAAGTCCACACATAATGAGAATAAGTTTCTAAAATCACCAAATAGTATAGATAGCCCGTGTTACTCGCAACGGGAGACGTCCAAACATCACTATGAATCAACTGAATCGAAAAAGTGGAAACTCAAGTAGACACACTAAAAGGAAGACGCATGTGCTTGCCCAAACGACAAGCCTCACAAGTATGCTCATCGAGCTTATTACATGAGAAAGAAAAACTCCTAAGGATCTAACGCAGAACGGCGGGGTTGGGGTGGCCCAAGCGAGCATGCCAAAGGACGACGCCAGCGGGGAAAGCGACGGGTGTGGAAGTGGAGGCGCCGGCGTGCACGGGATAAAGCTCGTCAGGGCTATCACATCAGTGAAGCACCATCCGGGTACGGGCGTCCTTCACAGAAAAACCAACACCGTCAAATTCAATAGTAAGAGGATTCTCACAAGTAAGACGACGAACAAAGACTAAGCTAGTGACTAAGTCAGGTGAGACAAGAACATTAGACATAGTGATAGGTGTGGAACTGGAAGGAAAACTAGTACTACCGACATGGGTGATAGGTAAAGAGGAACCGTTGCCAACGGTGATGCGAGTGGGAGTGTGAATGTGAGTGGAGGAGGAAAGGTTACCGGAATGAGCTGTCATGTGCGCAGTAGCACCCGAGTCCATGTACCAGTCGCCTCCACTGCCATAGTTGCTCGGCGACGGCGCCGAGTGTAGGGCGGCCAGGAGGGCAGGGTCCCACGGTGCAGGGGCCGGCGGCGGCAGCTGACCTCCATAGGGCGGCGCCTGGGCGGGCGCGCCGTAACCACCGAGGGGTGGCGGCGCGAGTGGGGCACCGTAGAGCTGGTAGGGGGTGGCGGCAAACGCCTGGTGGCCCGCAGGATGTTGGCCAAGGAGACCCGGTGCAGGAGACCGCGGGACGGGCATGTGATAGGCGTGGACGACGCCCGTCCACGGGTTCTGCGCGGCGGCCGACGGTGGAGGCGGCTGCTGGAAGGGGGGCGCCCCCTGCGCCCTGCGCCTGCTGCTGCTTGCGGCAGCCCCCGCCACCTTGCGGCTGCTGGGGAGGCGCTGGGGGCGCGGGCGGAGCAGGCGGCAGCGGGTAGTAGCCGGCGGGTGCTGGCGGCGCGGACGGGCGGGGGGTGGCCGGAGGAGCAAGGCCGCCGCGGGTGGTACCGGCGGCGAGAGCGGTGTGCTGGACCCGCTGCTTCAGCTTCGTCATCCGGTGCTCCTCAAGTTTGAGGTACGCAACGATGCGCTGGAAGGTGGGTTGCGGCAGCAGGGTGAGGTTGGACGCCGCGTTGCCGAAGTCCTCATTAAGTCCGGCGGTGAGGGTGCTCAGCATGAGGTTGTCAGAGACCTTAGCGCCGATGTCGCGAAGCTCGTCGGCGAGCATCTTGAGCCTCATGCGGTACTCGTCGATGGTGGAGTTGTCCTGGTGACAACCGAAGAACTCCTGCTGCAAGAAACCAAGGCGCTCGAGTTTGTTGTCGGTGAAGAGCGCGTTGATCTTGCCCCACATGGTGCAGGCGTCGTCGTTTTCGGCGACGACCGTGTGGAAGATGTTCTTCGAGACCGTCTGGTAGAACCAACGAACGATCGTGGCCTCGATGGCGGACCATTTCGGGTCGCCGCGCATGTACGCGCTGTCCACGAAACCGTCAATATGCTGGGTGAAATAGTACTCGCGGAAGACAAGGTTGAAGTAAGTCTTCCACGTGTAGTACGACGTGCTGGAGCTGTCGAGACAGATGGGAACCCGGGCCTCAATATTGAGGTCACGGATGACGGCGACGGAGGGCTCGGGACCAGCGAACGGGTTGGACGAGGGAACCGGCTCCTCTGCCGTGCCTGGAGTGCCGTGCCTTCTTAGCTCCCAGCGTACGTATTGATATGGGCCAGAAACGCTGGACTCCTCATATTGATAAATGCTGGACTCCTCGGTGAAAGTCTATCTAACCAGCCCAGCTGTTCATTGATGCATCACGCGCCTGCATATGTCACTAATTAACCCTTTTCCAAACCCAAAAAAGCATTAAATAACTCTTTTGCAAACTCAGAAATAAACTACTTCCCCGATAAAAAAACTAATTTACTATTATTGTCTGAAAAAACTAATTACCTATTATTAATATACATGAGGAACATTCTAAAATTAAAATGAACTCATATTTGAAAAATGGTTTTGCTTAATCTGAATCATATTTTACACAGAACAATTTGAAAAATGCAACCGTAGATGTATGTTCACCTGTCTCTCATAGGTTCTCATAAGAGCAACTCCAATCGGACGGCCCATTTCGTCTGCTCGTTCTGTTTGGGTTGGTGCAGACACAAAACACGGTCCAACGCGGCGACCCAAACGGACGCGCGTCCGTTTTTTGTCCGCTTGTTTGCGTCGGCGCGGACAAGGGACGGACGTGCGCGACGCCAACCGTTCTCCCCTTGGCCCGCTAGTCGGTGGCACAACGCCACCCTTTCCCCCACTCTCATGAAAACCTCCCGCCCACTCGCGCGCGTGCTATGGACGACGACGCGTCAACCCTCGACGCCGCCGCCGGCCTCGCCTCCGCCGGCACCATCTCTGAAAAAGGAGGCAAGGCCCACGGCGCTCGCAGCACGCCGTCCAGCCGGCCAAGAGGAAGCAGCACTGGCACGCGCTGGAAGTGAGGATCGACGCCACAGCCGCGTTCACCCTCGCCCGGTCTCTCTAATATTTTTTAGTCTCCCCTGGTCTCTGTAATATTTTTTACTTTGCTAAAAAAACAAGGGGGGGGGGGGGAGAGAAAATACAAAAATGAGAAAACCCATATTTGTACAATTGCCCGCTCGAAGCAACATATTTATATTTTGTTAAAATACATGTGTATTTTTTCAAGTATATTTATATTTACCTTCGAGCGTGCAACAGTACCATTTCCTACATTTCCATATTTTTATTTTTAAAATTTAGCAAATATATTCATGTATTACAAACTATGAATCTAGAAGAAGACAAAAAGTTGAGAAACAACATGCAGACAACACACGACTTGTATACTTAACCAAATTTAAATAGGCCCAAATTTAGCCATGGACTAATGATGTTAAAGTTTTTTTGAGAAGACTAATGATGTTAATCAGATGCATCAGGCATCAGGAGAGCCGCTGGGCTGTTGATATGGGCTTTTAGTAGTTTCCTGGGCTAGATTACTCCTTCGTTGGCGTCATAAGAAGGCACGGCAGGGTGCCGTGCCCGCTGGGCACGGTAGAGGGGCCGGATCCTTGGACGAGTGGGTGATGGAGAAGCCAGGAGAGGAGGGCCACGACATATGACGGCGGCGTGTGGGGTAGCGGCTAATGTAGTTGCAAATCGCCGGCCAACACAAACAAGAGCTAAGGAGAAGAGGTGGAAGACAATGGTTTTGCGCTGCTCAACTTCTGCAGCTTTTCTGCTTCTTCTGTTATTATCAGGCTAGCTCCAAAACGGCTACCGAATTACAAGGAAAAAACCAGGTCTCTAGCTGGCCTACTGGTCGTGCCATCCCACGACGCCTAGCTAGGATCGGGCGACTACTTTGCCCGCACGAACCGCGACGATCATGCCATCCTATGACCTGGTAAGGCGAGCAAATTCAGCTAACAGACTAACTGAAAACTACTGACAGAAATAAAGCCTAACTGAAACTTCTGAAACCGTACGTGCACACACGCACACGCTGACGGTCTGTGTTTATTCAGAACGCTGTAACCTGGAACCTGAATGTGTGTGTGAGCAGATTATCCAACAAATCACCCCCTAATCTGCCACACACTGGATCACCCCTAGCTTGTGCCGTAGCTCAGAGTACCGGCTCCTTCCAAGGGATTTTGTGAAAACGTCTGCAACTTGGTCTACGGTTTTGACATGGACGACATCCACTGGCCCCAGCTCAACACACTCTCTGATATAGTGATACCTAAGATCAATGTGTTTACTCCTCTCATGATGCACCGGATTTTTGCTCAATTCAATTGCAGATCTGTTGTCAACACGCAGGTTGACCTTCTGAACTTTTGTACCCAGCATTTCAGCAAGCAACCTGCTTAGCCACACAGCCTGACTTGCTGCTGTTGCTGCTGCTATGTACTCAGCCTCGCATGAAGATTTTGCAACCACCTTCTGCTTCTGGGAGGACCAAGTAATAGCACCCGATCCAAGGAAGAACACAGTTCCCGTGGTACTTTTCCTGTCATCAAGATCTCCTGCGTGGTCACTGTCACTGAAACCAGTGAGAACAGTTTCCCCTTCTGCTCTGTAGATACACCCAAGATTCAGAGTGCCCTTGATGTAACTCAGAACTTGCTTGATTGCAATCCAATGCTCCTTTCCTGGTGCTTCCATGAAACGGCTTAGGAGCCCCACTGCATATGCAATATATGGTCGTGTGTTTACCAAGTACCGCAGGCTCCCAATGAGGCTTCGATATTCAGATGCATCCACTGCTCCTCCCTGGTTCTTCCTCAATTTCAGGCGATTTTCCAATGGTGTGTGACTGGCATTGCACTGATCCATGCCAGCATCTTCCAGAATCTTCTTAGCATAGCTAGACTGGCAAACACTGATTCCATCCTTGTCCTGCTTCACTTCTAAACCCAGATAGTAAGTCAAGAGACCAAGATCGCTCATCTGAAACATGTCCTGCATCTCCTGCTTGAACTGCTTGATAGCATCTTCAGACGACCTAGAGATGATCAAATCGTCAACGTACACCCCAACTAGCAGATAATCTGTTCCTCTCCCACGCTTGTACAGGGCATGATCCAACTGATACTTCTCAAAACCAAGGGAAACCAGCGTACTGTCCAGCTTGGTATTCCATGCTCGGGGTGCCTGATGGAGCCCATACAGAGCCTTCTGCAGCTTCAGAACCTTGTTGGGATTGCAGCTGTCGATGAAACCTGCAGGCTGATGCACATATACTTCTTCCTGCAGTTCTCCATTCAGAAAGGCAGATCGCACATCCATGTGATGCACTGACCATCGCCGTTGCGCTGCTACTGCAAGCAACAGTCTCACTGTTTCCAGACGAGCTACGGGAGCGAACACTTCATCAAAGTCCACCCCCTGCCTCTGTGCATATTCCTTTGCCACCAGACGAGCTTTGTGCTTCACAATGTTTCCATCTGGATCGCGCTTCACCTTGAACACCCACTTTAGTCCGATGGCGCGATGTCCGGCGGGCAGGGAGGCAAGAGACCAGGCAGGCAGGCAGGCGCGGGTAGGGAGGCAAGAGACCAGGCAGGCAGGCAGGCAGGCAGGCAGGCGGCGGTTGGAGCGGATCGAGTCCATCTCTGCCTCCATTGCGCTGCGCCAGGCAGGCTCGTCCAGTGCATCTTCGACAGACGCGGGTTCCTCCGCTGCAGGGAGACAGAGCCCACTGTACTCCAGAGTGCATGCCGGTGCGTGGTCGATGATGTACTCCATGGACTTCCAGCGGACTGGCACCCCCTCGGCGTCGAAATCCTCGCCGGTGGGCGGCGTCACCCACCCGTCATCAGAGTTGTAGGGAGTAACTGGTGTGGACGGGCTTGAGTCCACCGATGCTTGCGTGCTCGACGCGCTCGGCGTGTCCACGGTGGATCCGCTAGATGTGGGCGTCCGCGGCGTGCTTGGAGCAAGCGGTGAGCCTGGCGCAGTTGGTGTTGTCGATGCGCTAGGTGGCGTCGCCGGAGCTGGTGACACGGAGTAGGTCGTGGTTGTGGGCACGCCCGCGTCGGAGTACACGACCGTGAACTGGTGGGCACGCTCCGAGTCACCACCGTCCTTGCTCCAGTCCCAGCGCCGATCCTCCTCGAAACGCACATCGGGCGTGATGTACAAGCGCTTGCCGATCGGGTCGTAAAACCGATAGCCCTTTGTGCCCGCCTCATAGCCCAGAAATATGCCCGGACATGTCCTGTCCGCCAGCTTGGTCACGCCGGGGCCGACGAGCTTGACGTGCGCAACGCAGTCGAAAGTGCGGAAGTAGTCGACTGTCGGCTTCTTCTTGCGCCATGCCTCGTAGGGAGTCATGCCTTGCAGGCTCCTCGTCGGCGATCGGTTGAGGATGTGCACCGCCGTGCGCACTACCTCGCCCCAAAACGTGCTCGGCACCCCCATGCCTTTCATGAGGCTACGAGCCATCTCCACCACTGACTGGTTGCGACGCTCGACGACTCCATTTTGTTGTGGGGAGTACGGAGCCGTCGTGTTCCTCAGGATCCCGAGCTCCTCGCAGTACGCGGTGAACTCGTTCGAGTTGAACTCCCCACCACGGGCGGTGCGGAACGCCCTGAGCTTTGCACCGCACTGTGTCTCCGCGGCTGCCTTGATCTTTCTGAAGAATTTGAACGCCTCGTCCTTGCTCCTGAGCACTTCCAACCACATGCATCGGCTCTGATCATCAACTATGAGCAGGAAATATTTGTTACCGGACATAGTCACTGGCGTGATGGGGCCGCAGAGGTCGCCGTGGACGAGCTCAAGGCCCTGCTCCACGCGGTATGCTGACGCGCGCGGGAAGGGCGTGCGGTGCATCTTTCTGAGCGTGAAGCCCTCGCAGAACTGCTCGACGTGCTGGATCGCCGGCATGCCCCGCACCATTCCCTTCGCCCCAAGGTCTTGCAGCGCCCGGAAATGGAGGTGGCCGAAACGGCCATGCCAGCGCCACGCCTCGTCGCCGCCACGTGCCAGGAGGCACACGGGCGCAGCCAAGTTCAGAGCCACGGCGTAGAGCCGGTTGCTCGTCCGTTGCACCCGCGCCAGTAGAACGCGCTCCCTGTCATAGAGGCAAAGCACGTTGTCCTCGATCACGGACTTGCAGCCGTGCTCGTCGAGCTGCCCGAGGCTCACAATACTTGTCCGCAGTTGGGGAACGAAGTACACATCCGAGAGCGCGCGGTGCTCTCCGTTCTTGCAGGAGAACGTCACAGCGCCGCGCCCGCAGATCTGTACGACGGAGCCGTCGCCAAAACGCACCGAGCCACGAACGGACTCGTCCACCTGCGACAGCATATCATGCCGCCCTGTCATGTGATTGCTTGCGCCAGTATCCAAATACCAACGGTCGTCATTGGTGGCGACGGGCACCACACGAGCTTCATTGTGAAAGATGCCCGCGACGTGCTCACGTATGCCGCCCACCGCGCTCGCCGCGCTCTCCACCGCGCAGGTGGCAAGGAGCAAACCAGGCTGCTCAACCTCCACCTGAGCGACATTCGCCTGCTGATCTTGTTGCTCGCGCTGGTCCCGCTCCTTCTTGCGGCACTCCTTCGCCCAGTGGACTGGGATGCCACAGTAGCGGCAGTTTCCCTTCCGCTTGGGCGTCGCCGGCCCGCCGTTGCCGCGGCTAGCGCTCTGGCCACGATCGCCCCCACCGTTGGAGTTCTTTGGCTTGCCGTTTCCGCGTCCACGCCCTGCTCCAGAGCCCGAGGACGCGCTGTTTTGATCAAGCAGTTTCTCATGCGCACGCCACTGATCGATCGTGTACAGCAGCTGCGCCCCGGGCGCCGGTGTCTCCTCGCGCTCACGCTCCTCGACGACGAGAAGCCGGCCGCAAAGTTCCTCGACGGAGAGCTGCCTGGTGTCGACTAGTGACTCGATCGCGATGGCCATCTCGCGGTACGGGCGTGGCACGGTGCGGAGCACCTTGAGGACAGCTTTGTGCTCGTCCACGGGGTCGCCGAGCGCCTGCAGCTCGTCGATGATCGTCCTGAGTCGCATGACATACAACTCGATCCCCTCGCCGTCCTTGTACCGAAGTGCCTCGTACTCTGAGCGGCGAGTCTGCGCCTTGGCCTCGCGCACGCGCTCGACGCCGACGCGCATGGTCTTGAGGGTATCCCATGCCTCCTTGGCTGTGGCCTTGGCGCCCAGGATCCGCATGAGCTCCGGCGGCACCCCCTTGAGGAGGGCGATCATGGCGCGCCGGTCGTCGCGATCTGTGCCTTGCCCCGTCTCCACCACGCGCCAGAGTTCGTCCGCCTGCGACTGCAGTTTAGTGATCAAAAGCCCAGTCGGAGTAGTTTGTGCGCGTGAGCATCATCGGGGGCCGCCGCCGCCGCTGTGCACGACAAGCTCAACGACGCGCACCCCCGAGCCCTCCTCGGTGGAGAGACGGGCCAGGGATGTTCCAAGCGCCAGAGCCTTCGCCTTGGCCTGCTCTTCCTCGATCAGCTTCTTCGCTTTCTCTTCGTCGCTGCCGGCCATCTCTCCGACGGATCAAACACCGCTGGCGCCCAGGATGGATCGAACACCACCGAGGCTCTGATACCACTTGTAGTTGCAAATCGCTAGCCAACGCAAACAAGAGCTAAGGAGAAGAGGTGGAAGACAATAGTTTTGCGCTGCTCAACTTCTGCAGCTTTTCTGCTTCTTCTGTTATTATCAGGCTAGCTCCAAAACGGCTGCCGAATTACAAGGGAAAAACCACGTCTCTAGCTGGCCTACTGGTCGTGCCATCCCACGACGCCTAGCTAGGATCGGGCGACTACTTTGCCCGCACGAACCGCGACGATCATGCCATCCCATGACCTGGTAAGGCGAGCAAAATCAGCTAACAGACGAACTGAAAACTACTGACAGAAATAAAACCTAACTGAAACTTCTGAAACCGTACGTGCGCACACACACGCTGACGGTCTGTGTTTATTTAGAACGCTGTAACCTGGAACCTGAATGTGTGTGTGAGCAGATTATCCAACAGCTAAGGTTAGGGTTGGGAGAGGAGGAAGCAGCAGCGGCGGGGCGCGGCTACAGCAGGAGATGGCGCGGCGGCTGGCGAAGCCGCGGCGCGATGGAAAAAGACAGAGCGGCTGGCGAAGCGGCGGCTGGCGCGATGGAAAAAGCTGGGTGGCGGCGGCGCGATGGAAAAAAGGCAGAGCAGCACGCGATGAAAAAAGCTGGGCGGCTCGATGGAAAAAAGGAAAGCTAGCTAGCTACTGGTCAACGCGGTCAAGGCTACAGCTAGCTAGAGCGAGGCGCGCGGCTGGTCGAGCGGAGAAGCCGCACGAGGCGCGCTGGGTGCGGAAGCGAGGATGGGGCACGGCCGCGGCGCAGGGAGGCGGCGGACGACCCTAGGGTTAGATCGGAGAGGACGATACCATGTAGACAGATAATTTGTAATACGATATATTGATTTGGGGTGCTAGTGCACGTATATATAATACAAGGGAAGGCCTCTACCTCAACTATATAAGACTAGGAGGTGGGCCACAACTCCAATACACGTGCAGTACAAAATACATACTCAACAGTAATAACTTAAAGTGATACCAAGCGGGGCCTTGGTCTCTACGTGTACTACGTGGTAGTCAAAAGAAGGATTAGTCGGCAGGTAGACCACGGTCGAGGGATAAAAGTTGTCGGGTATGTAAAGTGAACGACACAAAGTTGTCTAATTTCAGAATTCCCGCACTTTGTGATTTTCTGAGGGATCAAAAATAGACTTTTTTCTTGTGGGACATTGCATTATACGATTCGGATTAATTAATCCGTTAATCATTTCGTGGCAGGATAATGATAGGAGAAGACTATGGACATGTTAGCTTTCGAAACTATGAGACACAGGCATGTAATCGTGTGTATTTCTTCAATAACGACTATTGATGCCTCTCGGCAGACATGTGCCATACTTTGGTCTCCATTGACTAACACACAGATTTCTATATAGTGACAGCGAAAAGTGGGCTCTCTTAAACTCCCATCGACGAAAGGCATCATTTCTGACTTCCTGCTAATAGTACTTCCATCATGTATGGTGCCATATTCATAAATTATTTTCATGTCTCATCGCAGTTACATGTGTTATATTTGTTGAACAAAAGCAATGGATTATTGCTGGCACAGAACATAGTTATCTCTATGTTTACAACTATGAAAAAATGCCAATGCCAAAGATAACAAGTTTCAAAGTTGTTACTAGTACAAGTGATAGTATTTCGTCACTGGCCATTCACCCGACCAAGCCGTATTTGTTGTCAGTTGGTACACACATGAAACTTTGGGACTGGGATAATGGTTGGAAGTGTGTGCAGACATTTGAACTTCAATCTATAGAGACAATTGATCATGCCACATTTAACACGAATGACACCATTGCAAGTACTTTGACGAGAACATATTGCTACTAAGATGAACATGGCAGCTATAGTGATCACGATGTGAAGGTATCACCCTCTCTAAATTTTAGCATGACGAAGACAAGTGTTGGTACTATACCTTTATTCTCTTTGATGATGACCTCACATATATGATTGTTCTTCAGCTTTGGAGTCTTGATTCTTCCATTTCCAACTATGCTCTGTCTGAGCACTCGGACAAAGTGAACTGCTTGGATTTCTCCACATGCCATGATCAAGAGCTTTTGGTTACAGGCTCAGATGATCATACTGCAAAGGTCTGCCATTCACAATACATGCTTTAATTTTTATTTCTTCCAAATCAGATTTGGTATTTGCAGAAGAAGAGATGTGTATATACCCTTGAAGCTTCTTTTTCTCCGGTTACGCCTGTCCTGTACCAGCCAAATCTTCAGGCACTAATTATAGGTTCAGAAGATGGTGCTATTTATTTGTGGAGCACAATAAATTGCAGGTAATTTGTAATGTACTAACGATAGCTGGTGTCCTTGTGAACCACATGCATTACTCAACCATTTCTTTCTTTATATGGTGTTAGTTACACAACTATTGGTGTTGCACTAAATGTACTCGATTCGTACATGTATTTCCATTTTACCCTCTGATAAAAATAATTCCTATAGGATATGTCCATGCTCTCCGGCACTTATAAGAATCATCAAGATCGGTTTTCTTGGAGCTGCTTGGCATCTCGCATGTGCGACGGGAAGGTATATATTCATGTTTGTCCTTCCTGGCATAAGGGCGTACATTTCTATTCATCTTAATAATTATGCTTCACCTATAATTTTATATTGGTACATACTGTTATATGTCAGCGTTGCGATCGGAAATGTGAACATGGTAACAATTATGGATATCGATAATGTGTATTATCAAGAGCAATCAACGGACGACAGTAAGCAACCGTTAAGTGCAGATACGAGGAGAAAATATTCTGGAGACACGTCTAAGGTAACTCTTATTTTTTGTTAGACGGAGAAGTGAGTGAATTAATTATATGATATCTTTTGCACTTCACCATTAGACTTTGGGAAGTTGAGCGTATACACCTGGTTGATTTCTCTACTTTTAGTTATAATATAAGTTCTTTCTACATACCGTTCTCTGATATTAATTGTAAAGTTTCTATTAATATTTAGTAGGCAGCTATTAACTAGTTTGCACCAGTTGTGCGCACCCTTACTTGGCTATCCCATGATTCATTTGTGTACCAGGAAATTACAGGGCCCATCATCAAGCTACCTTTACTTGTCGGTTACCCGAAGAAACTCAGCTTCCCCTACCATCCAAATGAGCCCATCTCGAACACAATGGACCTAACTAACAACACCGATGAAAATGTGGCATTTAGACTTATAGACAAGAGCGGCAAGTCCCCATGGTGCTTCAAAAAGCTGCCGTTGTACGGCATTGTGCCTGCCAGATCCACTTACACTTTGATTGTGACAACAAAAGAGGAGATGAAGCTCGAGGAAAAGAAAGACTTTGATCTCGTTATTCAGAGCAGCTTATTGGGAGATCAGCAAATCAAGGTATTCCAAAACCATTATGGGTCTGATAATTATTTCAAGGATGCCAAAGAGTTTGGGTATATGGTACACGAGTTAGTATTGGAAGTTGGTTACCGCAAACCTTGGTATCTGTGGTACGAAGAGATCGCATCTAAGGTGAGTTACTTCAAGTACGCAAAACATTTTTCTCAATTAACGTTCATAGAAGAGAACTAGAGAGTTCATAATTGAAGGATCATATATATGTTGGAATAAGCCATGGTAGGGGTAGTGATCAGTCTGCGTGCGTGCATGCTGATCGAGCCGGACACCGGTCTGTGGCCGCGCCCATCTCCGTGGCAAGTGTGCGTGTGCGCGCGCGTGTATAGCACGCAGATGTGTGTGTCTGTGTGCACTCGATGCGCAGGTGTAGCACCAGGCCGTTGGCCAACAGGGCGGGGTGAGCGTGGTGTTCTGGTGTGGCCTTGCCGCCTCGCGCGTGCGCGGGTGCGTGTAGTGGGCGCCCGATCAGGTAGGAGGCGTGGGGATCATGTCCAGCGCTGACCAGGGTATAAAACTCGTGCAGTGATCGTTGTCACGGCTACAGTGCCGGAGTTTGAGCTGCTCGCCGAAACCATCGTGTCCACTGTGTTCCTCTCGTCTCCTTCCTCTGTCCGAGCGAGTGAGTGAGGGAGCGAGGCAACGGTTCGAACCAAACAATTGGCATCAGATCTTTGAGGGGGGGGGGGGGGGGCTCGGCGCTCTCCTACCCGGCGCTAACGCCGGAGAACTATGTCGTCTAATCGATCAAGGTGGATGCTATACTCGACACGCAGGGCCTTTGGAAGGTCGTGGCGCCGGCCGAAGGGGCAGCGCTCGACGAGAAGAAGAACAGGGCGGCGCGTGCTCAGCTGTTCGGCGTGCTGAACAAAGACATTCTGATGCAGGTTCGACAAAGAAGATCGCAAAGGAGAAATTGGAAAACCTCAAAAAAACGAGTTTTGTCGGCGCTGATCATGTCAAGGCGGAGAGACTCTCCACCCTCTGTGGGGATTTTGATCGGCTATGCATGGAGGATGGCAAGGCACTAGACGCGTACGCTGCAAAGATAAGCGTCATAGCGGCATGGTACGCAGGCCTCAAGTCGACGCTCGGGGGATGCGGCTGTGGTGAAGAAGCTACTGGACACCGTGCCAGATAGCATGTATGCCACGGTGGCCGGCATCGAGCAGTTCTGCAACGTCGAGTCCATGGCGTTTGAGGAGGCGCTGAGCCGGCTGAAGGCATTTGATGAGCTCTAACGACGGCGCAAGCAAGACATCGACAGACGCGGAGGCAATCAGCTTCTGCTCATGGTGGCCGAGTGGGAGGCACAGTGACGTCAGCGCGGCGGTGGCCTCCACCACGATGACGATGGCGGCCGCGGCATGGCTTCGGGTGGAGGGAGACGGCATGACAGGTGCTACAACTAAAGCATGCACAGGCATTTGTCCTGTGATGGCCGGAAGCCGAAGAAGGAGAAGGAAGAGCAGGCTGTCCTCGCGCGATGGGCTTGCCCTGCTGTAGTTCATGGTTTAGGTTAGAGTTCTGGAATAAGCCACAATAGTTGTAGTATCAGTGTGCTTGTCTGCGTGCAGATCGAGCCGGGCTCCGGTTTGTGGCCGCGTAGAGGGCCGTGGCAAGTTTGCGTGTGTGCGCACGCATGTAACACCCGGGTGTGCTTGTGTGTTGGCACTCGGTGCGCAGATGTAGGACCAGGCTGTTGGCGAACAAGGCGGGGTGAGCGTGACATTCTGATGTGGGCTCGCTGCGTCGCGCGCGTGTTGGTGCTCGTAGTCGGCTCGGCCAGAGCAGGCCAGACCACGTACCTAATCGGGTAGGAGGCATGGGAATCGTGTCCAGCACTGACCATCGTGTCCAACAATGTCGGTGAAGCGGGCGTTCATCGCTGAAACCATCGTGTCCAACATGTTTCTCTCATCTCTGTCCTCTATCCAAGCGGGTGAGTGAGCGAGCGAGGCAAGGACTCGAACCCAACAGTTGGCATTAGAGCTTTGAGCCGATCCCGTGCGCGGCCATGTCCATCATCCCGCATAGTGTGGGCGGGAGGGTGGGAGCTCGGTGGCGCTTTCCAATAAGCCTGCCAAACAATAAAAGTTGCAATGTGTCAAATTCCCGGATCTCCTGTTGTGCATGGATGGTAGCGGTAAAGGGTGGCCGAGACACCTGGGTCCTATATGGCTTGTCTCATGAATAGATTGGGTACACACTAGACAAGGATTTATCTAGGTTCATGCCTTCGAGGTTATTCTTTACTCTACTCCTGCATGTCTAATTGAATTGATGTGTTCTTATATGAGAGATATTGAGGGTGACCACTTGGGAGCCTATCCCCCCCTATATATGTGGAGGAGGGATTACATGGGCGTACGTCGGTTTACATGCAAGTTTGTTGTTCAAGTAGACATATTAGAGTACATATCTTTTGCGCCAAGGAAGGCGGCACCTTTTCTGGAGGAGGCGTACAAGTTGGACAACACGTCGAGGCTAGGTAGCCACATACAGGGGCCTTGGTCCATCTTGTGGGGATGACTTCCGGTGGCGTGAGGTACCTCTAGGCCGTAACACCGTCGCCATGCCTCTTCTGTCAAAGGACTTGCTATAGTCTACCTTGAGTGGGACCATATGCTTTCTTTTATTTTATTCATTGAAAAATATAAGTGGTCTTGTCACACCAAGAAAGTTTCTATAATTAACTGACCCTTGTCCCAACACACCTTGCACTATATCGTGCCATCCTTCCCCTCTTATATACCTCCGACGAGGACATGCACCATATCCAACCCTTGTCGACCTCTAGATCTGCGGGGGTGCTCCGAAGACTAATCTAAGCACCAACGGGGAGGTCGCGGTGCTCCACCTCTAAGTGGGAAGTGAGTCATCCGACGCCTCCCTATCTCCCTTTCTCTATCCATGCAGGACATCCGCTTGATGTGGATTCGCTAAAAGCCACTGAGCAACACCCCCTCTTCCTGCTCCAGTTGTTGTCAACCAGAGGGGCCGACGCCACAAACAATAGGAACTCACGAATCCTCTTCATCCTTCAACCCTCATGGCACACATCATCAGCTTGTGTCATCCCCACAGCTCCATGTTGTCGTGCTGCCTTCATCCAGTGCATGTGCTCCACTTCATAGGAGCATTGTTGCCTCCCAGCATAGAAGAGTCACTGCCATACCTAATCACCATCTCTACATTGAGGGTGTATTGCACCATAACTTGATGCGATCGGCCACCACCCCACCTTTGCAAGCCTATATGGCCATCTCAGCATGCAAAAAGCCTCCCCTTCTGGGTTGTATTCCTCTGTTCCCCTGTCGACCTACTGTACATCTCGCCGTCAGATCCGGTATACAACACATCTCGGCATGGGGAGTTGCTCTAGCACGACGTTCATACAATCATCGAGATTGACCCACAATGCTCCTGCCTTTGCAGCTTGGTCACTGGTTGTCCCCCTACATGGTCGGTGGCCCATGTAGTATGCTTGGTTGGGGGCGCACAGTTCGGCATCGGGGTTGAAGTCTGATCAGTGTGGTCCTGCTCATCGACGCATTATCAAAAAAGTGCACAAAAAGAAGTGCAGAAAACATGGGAAGGTTGAGAAATTTAGTGCACAAAAAGATGTGTGAACAACTCGGGGCCGTTAGGCAGTTCACTTCATTCTTAGAGAAAGTTCACACATTACCAAAAAGAAAAAGGAAATTAGTTTTTATATACCAGTTCACTTGTCCATCTCACGCTGTTTGTGTGTTCCGGGATAGATGAACTCGCAGCAGTGCCCATTGTTTGGTTGCTTATTGGGTGTAGTTCTCCTTGGCCCGACCAAGAAAAATGTGACTCAAGACCAATACTTTTCCAAAACTGCTCTTCAACAGTAAAGAACAGGTAAGTTTATTCTACTTGAAAATGTTTGATCTCGTTGATAGATTTCCAATAGTGCATCGTTTGCACCATTCTGTCGAGTGGTTTACTAATTTTCAAGAAAATACATTAGACCACTAAATGGGGATCACACTTCTTTTTCGAAACCACTCTTATACCGTACGGACCCTCGACAATAGTTATATATGAAAAAGTTTCTCCTAATTCATAGGTTCCCAAAGGTGTATCATATGTGTCGTTCTGACAAAAAACTTGAAAGTCACCTTAAAAAGTAGCACCTAATAGCCTGTAATTTGCATTTTTCTGTGATGTGGTTTCAAGATCGCTCAGCTGCAGTCCAGACCTTATTGCAGAAGATGTAATTGACAACCGATTGCAGAATGTTTTGTAGGCATTACAATGGTAGCTAGAAGGCAGCCTGTCGATGGAGCAACACAAGCCTTTGGTCGGCATTCTACTGACGGATGTCCTATGTACTGCATTTTCCACAACTTTTTTTGTTATACATTAACTAACTCGAGCAGCCCTTTTTTCTCTCTATTTCTTGGCCACTAGTGCAGAACCGGGCATTAGCACCGGTTCATAAGGCCCTGTAGTGCCGGTTACATAACCGGCACTAAATTGTGGTCACTAAAGGCCCCCCCCCCCTTTAGTACCGGTTCAGCACGAACCGGTGCTAAAGGGCAACCACGTGGCACGAGCCAGCTCCGGGGGCCTGAAGCCCTTTAGTACCGGTTCGTAAGACCAACCGGTACTATAAGGTTTGGGGGGTTTTTAGTTTTATGATTTCTTTTTCATTTAATTTTGTGTTTCCATTTTAATTCTTTTTCGTTTGCTGGTATTTTACGATACTACACAATGTACACGTTATGCATATATATATATATATATATATATATATATATATATATATATATATATATATATATATATATATATAGAATTTCTAGTAGAACCAATCATGCATATATATATCATCAATGTCTCACAAACCACCATATTAATTAATTCACACATACACACATGTATAGCTATATACAATTTCTCTTACATATGAATGTTGCCTTCGGAGCCAGTGGCATTAGCCTAATTGGTGCCTTCGGAGCACGATGACAATTGGAAGTGGTTTTCATGGGGGCGGTAGCGGGTAATAGAATTCTCCATTCGGATTTATGACCTGGTAGAGCAAAAATCCTGCTATTTTCTCTTGAAGTGCTTCTACGCACTCCGTTTCTATGAGCTTCTCCCGCACCTCTTTGAACTGTTAAGAAGGAGATCAATATGCATGTGTATTAGTTGTGTGACTAGATATCGATAATGGTGTAAAAATTGTGAATAGTGTTCTGACAAGCGTAGCCATTGTTGTCTTTGAGATCTGCTCCTTTCGGACGCCATCATGCGAACGTTCTCGCAAACACAGAATGCACACAGATCAGTCCCCTGCGCCTGCTTCAGGGCCTTTACGAGAATGGAATTTGATCAGATAATAATAATTAATCGATCATGATAATTAAAGAGACGGCAGCTAGCTAGCTAGCTAGTACTACTTAATTACTTACCTTGGGTCGAAACCATTTAAGCTTTTGTTTCCATTCACCTTCCGTGACACTGATGAATCTTGCCCAAGCCCTGCCCGCCGACAAAGAAAATGAATAAAGGGGTTATTAAATAGTTCATATCATGAAATGACGAACTAAATAGGCCGAGATATATAGTTAATAAAGATTGAAATTACCTGTTGACTATCCCATACAAGATGTTATAGTTAGTTTTTTCTGAGATTAGTGAGTCCAGTACTTCAACTGTTCCGGCGTCAACTTTAATGATACACAAGACCCAGTGAAATCTGCATGCACACACGTTTGCATGTCTTAATTAAGAGGGCATATGTAAACAAAAACATGTAGCTAGCTAGTAGGCAAAAACAGAGAATTTGTAGTACAAGACAGTGTGACTCACTGGAAGTTGTAAGGAAGTAGTATATCTTCATTGTATTTGAGGCGCTTCAAGAACTCTAGCATGCTGTCCTCTATGTACTTTTTCTGACGTTCATTTATCTTCCAGGTGTATTCATTAACGGTGTTTGGGTCAATGAACCCAATGCCAAAGCGTCCACCTTTTCTCATTTCATATATCTTCATCCTGCATAATACCACAGAAAAGAATATAGTGAGGATAATTAGTAATGATTGATCAAAAGGATATCACTACAGCTAGCTTGAGACTTAAATTATAGAAAGAAATCACTTACAGACAATAGCAACTGACGATAGATTTGTCGAGTGTGTCTTGATTGTATAACTGAAACAGTTCTAAATACTCAACGGACACAACTTTCTCATGGTAGTAATGGTCCTGCTTGACATTCACCATGAGGGACAATCGATCTGAAATCTTGGTAATGTTCATGTACCATTGATGCAATTCATACATTCTCGTTGGGAGGTTCTTGACCTTGTCTGGCGCGACCAAAGGTTGGCCCCGGACATATTTCCGTTTTATTTCATCCTCTCTAAGCAAAGGCATGGGCTCGATCTCGAGGAGTTGTCCAACAGTGATGTTGAGAACTTGAGCCTGCATTATATGCTCCTCCGTTATTATCACATTGCCCACCTCGGGAACGTGCACTGTTTGCCCACAATAATATTGGGTGCGCGTACTGTCACCTGTTGTTGGCACAACAAGCGAGGGGATCGATTGCGCCGCCTGTTCTCCCAGCTGGGGAATGGTTTTCCCGCATTTTTTGGCAGCTGCTTCTTGTTTGCTCGATCCCGATGTAGACGTGCTCGCCTCCCTTTGTAGACGTGCTCGATTTAACTTCCTGATGTGGCGCTCATAGTCTGTGTCAACAGGCTTGGGAGCTGGTGGTTGAGCCATACGAATGAAGTGGTCAATCGTTTCCTCAGGCACTTTCTTCCTTGGCGGCGGTGGCGGTTTCGTTGCAAAATGGGCTTCCACCTCGGCCTTTGATATGGCTGTGATTTCCTCCTCGGACCTGTCATAAGACCTCTGCGGAAGAGGCTTGAGGCTTGGACCATATTTATATCGCTTGCCTCCGCCTGTACTTCCGGTACTACCTCGACTCGTACCGCTACGCACCATAGCTGCGGGGTGTCTCTTCTGTGATTGCTGAGGCGGCGGAGATGGCTGGCTGGGCTGAGTTGGACGAGGAGGAGTAGCCTGAGGTTGTGCCGGACTTGGAGGAGGAGTGGACGTCTGACGCTGTGGCGGACTTGGAGGAGGAGGATTGTCCTGACACTTTGCCGGACTTGGAGGAGGAGGAGTGGCCTGACACTTTGCCGGACTTGGTGGACTTGCAGGAGCGGGAGTCTGCTGACCCGGTGGCGGACTTCGACGAGGACTCGGCTGACGCGGTGTCGGTGGCCTTCGAAAGATGATGCAATCCTTTTTCCATAGGATGATACGATGTTTGGCCTCTCCGAGAAAGCGCTCGCCGTCACCTCCAGCACTGTCAAGCTGTAGCCCCGAATATGGTGGGTCCACCACCTCATCAACCAAGACACGAGCATAGCCCGCTGGAATCGGGTTGCAATGGAAGGTTGCCTCGGGGGGATTTGTGAAAGCAAAGCCGTCCGCCACCTTCATGGATATGTTCTTCATTTTGACGTGTAGCTCGCAGTTAGTGTTCTCCGTGATGTCATCCATGGGGTATCTACCCAGCATTGCGTCATCCGGGACGGAACCCACGCTGCTTCTCGGCATGGATGGGCCGGTGCTATCCAATGCTGGATCATCCGCTAGCTGCTGCAGCTGCTGAGACCCCCTTTGATGGGTAAGTGAGTCGATCTGCTCCTGCTGTCGCTGGAATTTGACTGCCAATTCCGCTTGACTTGCTTCTAGGCCTTGAAGGCGTTCATAGTCCCGCTTCCTCTGCTCCTCCTCCATCTTCCTCTTCTTCACCTCTGCAATCTTCTTTCTCGCACGGGTTCTGTAGTCGGTGTTCCAGTCTGAAAACCCCTCATACCACGGCATAGCACCCTTGCCTCGTGTTCTTCCCGGGTGTTCAGGATTTCCCAAGGCACGCGTAAGCTCGCCGTTCTCTCTGTTGGGCTGGAACACCCCCGATGGTGCCTCTTCTATTGCAACAAGTATCGCATCGTCGGCTCCCTTCAGACTTGCCCTCGTCGAAACATTGCCTGTCTCCGGGTCCAACTCCCCCCCATGCGCATAGAACCAAGTCCTGACCCTGGGGGCCAGCTCTTAGTAGCCGGAGTGACACCTGCATCCTCCATCTCTTTCTCATACTTATCCCACTTAGGCATTGCCACGGCATAGCCACCTGGCCCCAGCTTATGGAACTTATCCTTTTTTTCGGCATTCTTCTTGTTTATTCTCGACCGTTCCTTAGCTAATTCCGAATCCTTTAATTTCACGAAATCGTCCCAATGATCACGTTGGTTCTCTAGTGTTCCCTTGAATACTGGAGTCTTCCTTCCTCCCTTGACGTACTTCTTCCATTCACGATTCTTGTAGTTCTTGAATGCAATCGCCATCATCCTAAGAGCAGCCTCCTTGACTTTCTGCACATCTGCTTCTGTGAAATGATCTGGTAGGGTGAAATGTTCCATGAGAGTATCCCAAAGCAGATCTTTTTGATTCTTGTCGACAAAAGTAACATCTGGACGTGGCTTTGCTGGCTCTCTCCATTCTTGAAGTTTGATCGGGAGTTGGTCCTTCGCAAGAACTCCGCACTGACGAATGAACTTGTCCGCAATCTTCTTAGGCGCTAATGGTTTGCCAGTAGGGTCGCATGCCTCGATATTGTACTTTACGCCCGGCTTCAACTTTTTGTTCGGTCCTCGTTTCGTCATTTTGCCTGAAGATTTGCTTGATCCGGATGGCTGAAAGAACAAAGATCGCTTCGTTGATATATCTTCAAGTCATTTAAAACATGTGATGATCACCAGATGCCTGCTTATATAAATATATATACCTCGCCGGTCTTTGTTGTTTCAGGATCAACATGTTCTTCGTCATCGTCATAATCGTAGTTCATGACTTCATCAATTTCGTCGTCGCGATCGAATATCATATCACCCTCTCCGGTGTTGTTTAGAAATTCGGAGCCGTCATAATCTTCTTCATTCTGATTATCATCTGGCCCGCGTATCATATCGAACATGGTCTATTCTCCCTCTCTGTCGGTATTGTCTGCAATAGCTTTTGTTTAACTAATCCAAAATAAATATAAAACAATTTAGTATTCAAATTACATCGTCTAGAATAATAGATATAATCTCAAATACATCGTCTAGAATAATAGATATAATCTCGAATACATCGTCTCGAATAATATATAATATTGAATAGTACATCACTGGCTATAGCTAATAAAGATCGAATACTACAGAAGAATCTAGGACACTCGTGGTTCCTCCGGCGCAGGCGGTGGACACCCAAAGAGAAGGAACCCTCACAGGATCATAGCTGAAGTGAGATCCCCGAAGATACTGCCACGTATTGGAGAACCTGCCGCCCTCTAACGCAACCATGTAGCGATGGACGTGCTCGTCCTCCTCCCTGACACGGCGACGTACCACCTCCGGCGGGGCCGGGTCCCTTCGCACCGAAACTGGCCCACGCGAACGCCACCAAACGAGATCAGGGTCGACGACGGGACCCGGGGCCGGGTTCCTCATCAAGCGGCGAGCCCCTCCAAGCAGCACCTCCCAGTGCCAGCCCGGCGGAGCCCAGTCCCGGACATGGGTCGGCTGGACGTCGTCGCGGACGGGTCGACGGCGAGGATGCGGGCCGGGCATCGTCGAGAACATATACTAGCTATATGCCCGCAAAAAGTAACGTTTTTTTAATGATTGGATTTTGATAACTAAAATTTCTAACATTTCTATATAACACTAATTATGCTAATCTAAATAATCTAAATAACACTAAAATTTCTAACATTTCTATATAACACTAATTTCTAACATTTCTACATAACACTAATTTCTAACTGATTAAGCACTAATTATATCCATCTAACATGCATTCATACATATATAATAGTGAAAAAATAATAATCTAAATAATCTAAACTAATTAAACATACAAAATACGTGTGCGTGTGTACTAATTAAACACTAATTATCTAAACTAATTAAACATACAAAATAATAATCTAAATAATCTAAACTAATTAAAGACTAATTATCTAAACTAATTAAACATGCTTGTGTGTGTGTGTGTACGGGCTCGGGGCCGGAGGGCTCACAGCGGGCGACGACGACGGCGAGGCGACGGCCGGGGCGGCGACGGCGGGGACGGCACGACGGGGACGGGGACGGCGCGACGGGGACGGGCCCGGGGCGGCGACGGAGATGAGGGCGGCGACGGGGACGGGGGCGGCGATGGAGACGAGCGGCGACGGAGACGATCGAGGGCGGCGGCGACGGCGACGGAGACGACGGAACAGAGGAACGAACAGAGAGGAAAGCTGAAATTTTCGTAGCTCTAGCATATATAGAAGGCACCTTTAGTACCGGTTGGAGCCACCAACCGGTACTAAAGGCCTGTTTTGGCCAGGCCAAGCGGCGGGAAGCGACCCCCTTTAGTACCGGGTGGTGGCACAAACCGGTACTAAAGGCCCCCCCTTTAGTACCGGTTTGTGCCACGACCCGGTACTAAAGGGGGTGCGCTGGCGCAGGTGCGGTGCGGCAAGTTTAGTCCCACCTCGCTAGTCGAGGGGCTACCGCACTGGTTTATAAGCCCCAGTACGGTAGCTCCTTCGAGCTCCTCTCCTAACCAGGCCTACTGGGCCTACCTGTCCTCTTCGCCTAGTGGGCCTACTGGGCCTTCGCGGGCCTGCATCCTGGCCCAACGAAAGGTTGTGTCGCTAGTCGTATGCAGGCCGCTTTGGCCCAGTAGGCGGGCTTTTTTTCTTAATTTTTTTTTGCTTTATTTTTTTTGCTTTATTTTTTTTGCTTTATTTTTTTTGTTTTATTTATTTTGAGTTGTTTTTTTGCTGTATTTAGTGTTTCTTTGTGAATATTTTTGCTTTAGGTACAAAAAATTACAAACTTTCTGTTAGTGCCGGTAGATTTCAAATTTGAATAGTTTAAATTTTGAATTATTTGAAATTTGTGTGAATCACTAGTTTGTGAATAACTTAACTTTGAAAAAGTTTTTTCAGTGATTCTTTTTTCTTATGTTTAATATTATTGTGTTCTATCATTATATTCAATTTAGTAATTCTTAGGTTATTTAAAAAATGAAATCCCTTTGTAACAGTTCAGTTTCTGTCGGAAACCCTGATACTTCGAAAGAGATTGTCCATTTTGTACACGAAGTGCATCCAGTTTTTGCCGTAACCCTCTCTACTTTCTTGCACATGATATTTGTATGAAAACCCTCTCTACTTTCTTGCACCTTTTTTGAGTTCATTTGAATCTCTTTTCAATTTGAATTGCCAAAACACATAACTACCCTAACTATTACAGACATTCCCTCCTGGGTGTGAAACACAGAAGAAAGTGATGATAGTGAAGCCGATCACATCCCAGATCTTTGGGTGTGAAACTTTTTCTTCGCGTGTGTCCCTTTGCGCCGTAACCATGGAAAATCTTCATCATTTAACGGGATGCTCGGGTCAATATTCACTGTGAATGGAGCAATTTCATCAAACTTTTCATAATCTTCTGACTTGTCTGTCTTGTCATCCACTCCCACGATGTTTCTCTTCCCAGAAAGAACTATGTGCCGCTTTGGCTCATCGTACGATGCATTCGCTTCCTTATCTTTTCTTTTTCTTGGCTTGGTAGACATGTCCTTCACATAGAAAACCTGTGCCACATCATTGGCTAGGACGAATGGTTCGTCTGCATACGCAAGATTGTTGAGATGCACTGTTGTCATTCCATACTGCGGGTCTTCCGTTACCCCGCCTCGTGTCATATTGACTCATTTGCACCGAAACAAAGGGACCTTTAAACCACGTCGATAGTCAAGTTCCCATATGTCCTGTATATAACCATAATATGTTTCCTTTCCCGTCTTGGTTTCTGCATCAAAGCGGACACCACTGTTTTGGTTGGTGCTCTTCTTATCTTGGGCGATCGTGTAAAATGTATTACCATTTATCTCGTACCCTTTGAAAGTCATTATATTCGAAGATGGTAACTGGGACAGCAAGTACAGGTCATCTTCAATAGAGGTGTCATGCATGGTACGTGTCTGCAACCAGTTGGCGAAACTCCTGGTTTGTTCACGTGTAATCCAGTCATTAGACCGCTCCGGGTGTTTGGAGGGTAGCAAATTCTTGTGTTCATCCATATACGGAGCCACCAAGGTGGAAATCTATAGAACTGTGTAGTGTGCTTCAGTGAGAGAATGTCTGTCCATACATATTATTTGTTCCCCTCCTAGCATGCCTTTTCCATCCAGTCTGCCCTTATGCTGCGATTCAGGAACACCAACCGGCTTAAGGTCAGGAATAAAGCCAATACAAAACTCAATGACCTCCTTATTTTGATGGCCCTTGGAGATGCTTCCTTCTGGCCTAGCATGGTTATGAACATATTTCTTTAAGACTCCCATGAACCTCTCAAAGGGGAACATATTGTGTAGAAATACAGGACCCAAAACGTTAATCTCTTCGTATAGGTGAACTAGGACATGCGTCATGATGTTGAAGAAGGATGGTGGGCACACCAACTCGAAACTGACAAGACATTGCACCAATCATTCTGTAACCTTGGTATGATTTCTGGATCGATTACCTTCTGAGAGATTGCATTGAGAAATGCACATAGCTTCACAATGGCTAATCAAACGTTTTCCGGTAGAAGCCCCCTCAATGCAACCGGAAGCAGTTGCGTCATAATCACGTGGCAGTCATGAGACTTTAGGTTCTAGAACTTTTTCTCTGCCATGTTTATTATTCCCTTTATATTCGACGAGAAGCCAGACGGTACCTTAATACTGAGCAGGCATTCAAAGAAGATTTCCTTCTCTTCTTTGGTAAGAGCGTAGCTTGCATGACCCTGATGTATGCCGTCTTCTCCATGCATACGTTGCTGGTCCTCCCGTGCCTCAGGTCTATCTTTTGTCTTCCCATACACGCCCAAGAAGCCAAGCAGGGTCACGAAAAGATTCTTCGTCACGTGCATCACGTCGACCGCGGAGCGGACCTCTAGGTCTTTCCAATATGGCAGGTCCTAAAATATATATTTCTTCTTCCACATGGGTGCGCGTCCGTCCGCGTCCTTCGGAACAGGTTGTCCGCCAGGACCCTTTCCAAATATCACCTTCAAATCCTTGACCATATCATGTACATCAGCACCAGTACGGTGGCGAGGCTTCGTCCGGTGATCCGCCTCACCTTTGAAATGCTTGCCTTTCTTTCTTACGGGTTGCCTGCTCGGAAGAAATCGACGATGTCCCAGGTACACATTCTTCTTACAACTATTCAAATATATACTGTCGGTATCATCCAAACAGTGCGTGCATCCGCGGTATCCCTTGTTTGTCTGTCCTGAAAGGTTACTGAGAGCAGGCCAATCATTGATGGTCACGAACAGCAACGCCTTTAGGTCAAATTCTTCCCCCATGTGCTCGTCCCACGCACGTACACCTGTTCCATTCCACAGTTGTAAGAGTTCTTCAACTAATGGCCTTAGGTACACATCAATATCGTTGCCGGGTTGCTTAGGGCCTTGGATGAGCACTGGCATCATAATGAACTTCCGCTTCATGCACAACCAAGGAGGGAGGTTATACAAACATAGAGTCACAGGCCAGGTGCTATGGTTGCTGCTCTGCTCCCCAAAAGGATTAATGCCATCTGCGCTTAGACCAAACCATACGCTCCTTGCGTCATCTGCAAACTCCTTCTCGTACTTTCTTTCGATTTTTCTCCACTGCGACCCGTCAGCGGGTACTCTCAACTTTCCGTCTTTCTTATGGTCTTCTCTATGCCATCGCATCGCCTTGGCATGCTCGTTGTTTTGGAACGAACGTTTGAACCGTGGTATTATAGGAGAATACCACATCACCTTGGCAGGAATCTTCTTCCTGGGGCGCTCGCCCTCGACATCACCAGGCTCATCGCGGCTGATCTTATAAGGCAATGCACCACATACCGGGCAAGCGTTCAAATCCTCGTACTCACCGTGGTACAGGATGCAATCATTAGGGCATGCATGTATCTTCTGCACTTCTAACCCTAGAGGGCAGACAACCTTCTTTGCTTCGTACGTACTCTCGGGCAATTCGTTGTCCTTTGGAAGCATATCCTTTATCATTACCAGCAACTTTCCAAATCCCTTGTCAGATACACCATTCTCTCCCTTCCATTGCAGCAATTCCAGTGTGGTGCCCAGCTTTTTCTTGTCACCTACGCAATTCGGGTACAACAATTTTTTGTGATCCTCTAACATGCGCTGCAACTTCTTCTTCTCCAAATCACTTGCGCAGTTTCTCTTTGCATCGGCAATGGCCCGACCTAGATCATCAACGGGCTCATCTGATGGCTCTTCTTCAGCTTCTTCCCGCATTGCCGGCTCAGCTTCTTCCCGCATTACCGGCTCAGCTTCTTCCCCCATTGTTGTATCATCGTATTCAGGGAACCCATGGCCAGGATAGCTGTCGTCGTCCTCTTCTTCTTCATTGTCTTCCATCATCACCCCTCTTTCTCCGTGCTTGGTCCAAACATTATAGTGGGGCATGAAACCGGACTCAAACAGGTGGACGTGAATGGTTCTTGACGTAGAGTAATTGTGACCATTCTTACAGCCAGCACATGGACAAGGCATAAAACCGTCCGCCCGCTTGTTTGCCTCAGCCGCAAGCAGAAAAGTATGCACGCCCTCAACGAACTGGGGAGAGCATTGGTCATCGTACATCCATTGCCGGCTCATCTTCATTACACAACACCGAATAGATCAAATTAATACAAGTTCATACATAAAGTTCATACAACACTTAAATGCCACAAACAAATAACTCTCTAGCTAAAGCATTTAAATGCAACAACAAATGCGATCAAGATTGCAACTAAGGTAACAATTGATCCAACAACATAATGATACCAAGCCTCACTATCGATGGCATATTTTCTAATCTTTCTATTCTTCAAGCGTATTTTCTCCATCTTGATCTTGTGATCATCGACGACATCGGCAACATGCAACTCCAATTCCATCTTCTCCCCCTCAATTCTTTTCAATTTTTCTTTCAAGTACTCGTTTTCTCTTTCAACTAAATTTAACCTCTCGTCAATAGGGTCGGTTGGAATTTCCGGTTCACATACCTCCTAGGTAAAAATATCTATGTCAACTTGATGGGCATAATTTGTCATAAACACGAAATGCAACCAATAGTTTTAGAAGAGAATATACCACATCCGAATCATAACAAGGACGAGGGCCGACGGGGACGGATATCAAAACCATGGCACTATGTATAACAAACAACGTACGGGTAAGATAATTATTACATGATTAACTATATATCCAAATCACACAAACATCAATTTTTTATATAAAATTTCATGAACAAGAGGCTCACCACAAGGTGGTGCCGGTGACGGGACGGTGCGGGCGATCGACGGTGGTTACGACGGAGATTTAGAAGGCACTAAGTAAACCACACCTACATATGCAAACTAAGTGTTATTTTTGACCTCAAATTGCATATAAATCAAATACTAGCACATATATATATTTCCTCCCAAATTACTAAACTCACAAATTAGTAACTATATAAAGCATTGCAAGTGCTAATCTAGCAATGAGAGATGAAAGGACAAAGTTGCTAACCTTTGTGATCACTTGAATGGATGGAGGCCTTCCAATCTTGACAAATTTTGGGAAAAATGTGTGATGAGCTCGAGGGGAAGAGGAAGAACAGAGAGGAGAGGAGAGGGGAAGGGGGAAGAACAGAGCGAGCTGGACGAAGGGTTTATATGCAGGAGGACCTATAGTACCGGTTCGTGGCACGAACCGGTACTAAAGGAGCTGGAGGGGGGCCAGACTGACAACATCCTGCCACCACCCTCATTAGTACCGGTTCATGGCACGAACCGGTGCTAAATGTTAGCCACGAACCGGTACTAATGAGAGCGGCCCGGCTAGCCGTTGGAACCGGCACTAATGTATACATTAGTGCCGGCTCTAATACAAACCGGCACTAATGTGCTGCACGTTTGACCCTTTTTCTACTAGTGGGCTTCAATACATTGTTTGTCCTACTAACAATTCGGCCAACAATTGCACATGTGGTCAACCCGCGTATGTGGATGATCCAACTTAACATAAACTTTTATTTCTGCTGTTGATTATAGTTTATATTTTTCTAGGATCAGAATATATTGGTGAAGTATAATCCTGATGGTTTGCAATCCATAGATGCACATCCAACCGAGCCATGGTTAGTGTGCACGTTTCTTGCAAGCTAGCATAATATCGACATGTACATTTTTCATTGCTTTGTTCAAGTGAATGTGTTGGGTGTTACTATATCCCAGGATAAGTTGCCTGTTGTTGCACAGGATTTTAACTTGTCATCAAAGTGGATATGCTCACGTATGGAACCATGAGATGAAGGCAATCTAACGCACCCTCTTACGAAGTATATAGTTATTTAATCTATTGAATTTATGTAGTGCAGCTAAATGTGAAGGGTCATCACAACAAAAGGTCGATAGATATGTACAGATGTTTTTTACATTTGCGGGATTATATGTATAGATGTTGTCGAGTGAAATGCATGCCTTGGTCTTTTCCTATGAACTAAGAAATTCGTTCTGTATGTCGTGCAGTACCCTATAAATTCATTTCTAGTCTCAGACGATGCAGGTACATATTATTTCTGACTTGTATCTACTTTGACTTTTTTTCATTTTACTAGCAAGATGGCCCTTGAAAATGCGAGGACATCATCTTTGCTCTATCGAAAGTGCTAATTTTTTTTATGTTTATGTAGAAGTTTTCTCCAATCAATGGCACTTCATGCGAGATCTTAAAGGTAGATAGTCCATCACTTTTTTTATTTCGCCATTTTCTAAACTGCAATTTTCCAGACGAAATAAAACATTTGTTTGTTCGCTGTCAAATTTTCTAAATACTTTGATTATATTTGAATATAAATAGTCAAGGTTTATTAAATTGAAAATAACCAAAGGAGGAGACATGACAAGCCTCTTACATATTTATAACATCATCCAAATCAGCAAGGCGAATATTTTCTGGGTTTCTTGTTTAGCCATTGGGACCTTAAGTTTGTTTAACTTAAAAACCGTACGAATCAACATAATTTTGATCACCAAAATAAATGACGCAAACATGAAAGTACATAGAAGGAACGGTCCTCATAATGTATGGCCAAATCGTTTTTCTTTTTCGAGAGATTTTCTAATACATTTATGTATTTTTCATAGGTATTATTGTCCTTTTAGTATATAATACAATATGCGTTTCTCCCCCATCTCTTTTTGTTTGTTATGTAAAAACAGACTGTCTGTTTACAAACGTAATATTTCCGACATTGACACGGTCTACAAGATTGACCTATAGAATGTATAAAATATGGCAATGAAATCCAACCAAATTGTAATACAGTGAGATTTTATGAAACACACACACACACACACACACACACACACACACACACACACACACACACTAAAACTAAAATATATTGGGAGTAAGATATGTAGTAACATGCATGCTACCTGGGCATAGAAAATGATATGACAAGTAAGTAAAGGGAAGAAAGTGAAATCAAGTAACATAAATATATTTTGACCATCACATAGCGCTTTCGAATGAAAAATAACTCTACAAATAATAAATGAAAGTTTCTATGTTATCGCACATATGACTTCGTCCACTATGAAAATAGTAACATAGACTAAACATATGTATGTTGTGAGTTGAAGTTACTTACGACTCTGACCGGCCTAGCATATTATACTATGTAGTACGGAGGTAGTATGTACATGTTACCGACTTATCATACTACCAACTATCCGAGGTCTCATCTAAAAAAGCACCACAACCAAGGACATAATTAAGTGTTGGACCATGTATTAATACGGCATGCCTGGCCATCCAGTTTGTTCGTGCATTGGTTAATTGAACACTGGGAGCCGAAATTAATGTGCCTGTAATTGATTTTAGGCTGCTTCCAAAGCAAGGGGTCTAGGAACTGAGATTTGCAAATATTTTAGCCGGGCCTTACAAATCCCAAGGAACGAACTACCATTAGGTCTTGAATCGTCATGGAAATATACACTGCCATCGTAATACTAATTTGACCACTCTCATTGCAGTAAGCATCGGCAAATTTATTGCAAGAAGGGAATGGATTGTAGCTATGTGTATGACTGTACTTGTGTAACAAAAATCGAAAAGATCAAGTGTGTTGAAATCGATGACAGGTCAACCTGTCCAACACTAGCCGTTCATCCCACCCTACCATGTGTGTTGGCAACATCCTATGTTACAATGCTTTTAGACAGGGATCTAGGCTGGACGGAGACAAAAACAGATTGGTCTCATTATGATGTAGCGTCAGTCGCATTTAATCCAGGGGAGGACGAATGTTTTGCGACGGTGTCTTTGAAAGGGGAAGTACAGGTTTGTTTGGCCGGATTTTTCCTTTCGCTAACTTGCCTTTGACGTGATGAAAATAGTTTGTCCTACTAGACCTTAATTCCTCCTTGTATATGCTTGACGTTCTTCAGGTTTGGCGGCTTGATCGGAAGAAGCCTGAAGATTCTTTGCCTGGGCATCATGGTGTGGTCAACTGCCTAGATTTTATCAGAAGTGGAAATCAACACTATTTGGTCAGTGGCTCTAGTGATTGCACTTCCAAGGTATACAGTAGGTGCACTACAATTTAATGCTAGTGGGAGAGGCTGGGATCGTCCTGGTTTTGCAATTACTCACTTTGTTAGAACATATAAGTTGTATTCTTTCGTTGAGATTACGGGGGATCCTCCTCCACCCAAGTAGATGCGTAAGTCCTGCTCATTGTGTCCCTAAGAAGGGAGGTATTACTATTGTTCCTAATGATAAGAATGAATTGAATCCACAAAGAATTGTTACAGGTTATAGAATGGTTATCGATTTTAGAAAATTGAATAAAGCTTCTAGGAAAGATCATTATCCTCTATCTTTTATTGATCAAATGCTAGAAAGATTATCAAAACATATACACACTTCTGGTTTCTTGATGGTTATTCTGGTTTTTCTTAAATACTTGTGCCAAAAGAGGATCAAGAAAAGACAACTTTTACTTGCCGGTTTAGTTCATTTGCTTATAGACGTACGTCTTTTGGTCTATGCAATGCACCTGCTACATTTCAATGATGTACGAATGCTATATTCTCTGACTATTGTGAAAAGATTGTTGAGGTTTTCATGGATGATTTCTCCGTTTACGGAACTTCTTTTGATGATTGCTTAAGCAACCTAGCTTGAACGAGTTTTGCATAGATGCGAAGAAACTATTCTTGTCTTGAATTGGAAGAAGCGCCACTTTATGGTTAATGAAGGTATTGTCTTAGGGCGTAAAATTTCTGAAAGAGGTATTGAAGTTGATAAAGCTAAAGTTGATGCTATTGAGAAAATGCCGTGTCCGAAGGATATCAAAGGTATAAGAAGTTTCCTTGGTCATGCTGGTTTCTATAGGAGGTTTATTAAAGACTTCTCTAAAATTTCTAGGCCTCTCACTAATCTCTTGCAAAAAGATGTTCCATTTGTTTTTGATGATGATTGTGCAAAAGCATTTGAAATACTTAAGAAAGCCTTGATTTCTGCACCTATTGCTCAACAGCCTGATTGGAATCTACCCTTTGAAATCATGTCTGACGCTACTGATTATGCTGTTGGTGCTGTTCTAGGACAAACAGTTGATAAATTAAATGTTATTCAATATGCTAGTAAAACTCTAGACAGTGCTCAAAGAAATTGTGCTACTACTGAAAAATAAATTTTAGCAGTTGTGTTTGCTTGTGATAAGTTCAGATCTTATATTGTAGATTTCAAAGAAACTTTTCACACAGATCATGCTGCTATTAAATATATTATGGAAAAGATGGATGCTAAACCTAGACTTATTAGATGGGCTCTCTTGATACAAGAATTTGACTTGTATATTATTGATAGAAAGGGTGCGGAAAACCTCGTAGCAAATAACTTGTCTAGGTTAGAGAATGTCCATTATGACCCATAGCCTATTGATGATAGCTTTCCTGATGAACAATTGGCTGTCATAAATGCTTCTCGTAGTACTCCATGGTATGATCATTATGCTAATTACATTTATGCTAAATTTATACCACCTAGCTTCACATACCAACAAAAGAAAAAGTTTTTCTATGATTTAAGGCATTACTTTTGGGTTGATCCACATCTTCATAAAGAAGGAGTAGATGGTGTTATTAGACGTTGTGTACCTGAGCATGAATAGGAAAAGATCCTACGCAAGTGTCACTCCAAGGATTATGGAGGACACCATACTGGAGATAGAACCGCACACAAGGTATTGCAATCTGGTTTCTATTGGCCTACTCTCTTCAAGGACGCTCGTAAGTACGTCTTGTCTTGTGATGAATGTTAAAGAATTGGTAATATTAGTAGACATCAGGAAATGCCTATGAATTATTCACTTGTTATTGAACCATGTGATGTTTGGGGATTTGATTATATGGGACCTTTTCCATCCTCTAATGGGTATACACATATTTTAGTTGTTGATTGTGTTACTAAGTGGGTAGAAGCTATTCCAACTAGTAGCGCTGGTCAAAACACTTCTATTAAAATGCTTAAAGAAGTTATTTTCCCGAGGTTTGGAGTCCCCAGATATTTAATGACTGATGGTGGTTCACACTTTATTCATGGTGCTTTCCGTAAATTTCTTGCTAAGTATGATGTCAACCATAGAATTGTATCTCCATATCATCCTCAGTATAGTGGTCAAGTAGAAATGTGTAATCGAGAAATTAAATTGATCTTGCAAAAGGCTGTTAATAGATCTAGAAAGAATTGGTCTATGAAACTTGATGGTGCATTATGGGCTTATAGTACTGCTTATAAAAATCCTATGGGTATGTCGCCGTATAAAATGGTTTATGGAAAAGCATGTCACTTACCTCTTGAACTAGAACATAAAGCTTATGTGGCAATTAAAGAGCTCAACTATGATTTCAAACTTGCTGGTGAGAAGAGGTTATTTTACATTAGCTCACTTGATGAATTGAGAACCCAAGCCAATGAGAATGCCAAGTTGTTTAAAGAAGAAGTTAAAAGATGGCATGACAAAACAATACAAAAGCGTGAATTCAATGTAGGTGACCATGTCTTGCTATAAAATTCTTGTTTAAGATTTTTGCAGGAAAACTTCTCTCTAAATGGGAAGGGCCTTACATTGTCGAGGAAGTTTATCGTTCCAGAGCCATCAAGATCAACAATGCCGTAGGCACAAATCCGAAGGTGGTAAATGGGTAGAGAATTGGGCATTATATCTCAGGTACTCCCATAAATGTTGAATCCAATATTATTAATACCATAACCCCGGAGGAGTACATAAGGGACACCTGCCAGAACGTTTCAGACTCGAAACGGAATAGGTATGTGGTACGGTAAGTAAACAGACTCCAAAACTTTTCCAATAGCAATTTTACTCCATTTTGGAATATCTAGAAAAATAGGTAAATTTAAAGCAGTCCGAGAAGTGAGCGAGGAGACCACAAGGGTGGAGGGCGCGCCCTACCCCCTGTCACGCCACCTGCTGATACGTCCATTTTGCATCATGCTTTTATATCAATATTTATTGCATTATGGGCTGTTATTAAACGTTATGTCACAATACTTATGCCTATTCTCTCTTATTTTACAAGGTTTACATAAGGAGGGAGAATGCCGGCAGCTGGAATTCGGGGCTGGAAAAGGAGCAAATATTAGAGACCTATTCTGCACAACTCCAAAAGTCCTGAAACTCCACAGAATATCTTACAATAAATAATAAAAATTCCTCGCCAAAGATGAAGGCCAGGGGGCCCACACCCTGTCCACGAGGGTGGGGGGCGCGCCCCCCTCCTAGGGCGCGCCCCCTACCTCGTGGGCCCCCTGGTGGCTCTCTGATGCACATCTTCTGCTATATGAGGTCTTTCGTCGAGAAAAAATCAGAAGCAACCTTTCGGGACGAAACTCTGCCGCCACGAGGCGGAACCTTGGCGGAACCAATCTAGGGCTTCGGCAGAGCTGTTCTGCCGGGGACACTTCCCTCCGGGAGGGGGAAATCATCGTCATCGTCACCACCAACGCTCCTCTCATCGGGAGAGGGCAATCTCCATCAACATCTTCACCAGCACCATCTCCTCTCAAAACTCTAGTTCATCTCTTGTATTCAATTCTTGTCTCCAAGTCCGGGATTGGTACTAGTAGGTTGCTAGTAGTGTTGATTACTCCTTGTAGTTTATGCTAGTTGGTTTATTCGGTGGAAGATCATATGTACAGATCCTTTATGCATATTAATACCCCTCTGATTATGAACATGAATATGCTTTGTGAGTAGTTACGTTTGTTCCTGAGGACATGGGAGAAGTCTTGCTATTAGTAGTCATGTGAATTTGGTATTCGTTCGATATTTTGATGAGATGTATGTTGTCTATCCTCTAGTGGTGTTATGTGAATGTAGACTACATAATACTTCACCATTATTTGGGCCTAGAGGAAGACATTGGGAAGTAATAAGTAGATGATGGGTTGCTAGAGTGACAGAAGCTTAAACCCTAGTTTATGCGTTGCTTCGTAAGGGGCTGATTTGGATCCATATGTTTCATGCTATGGTTAGGTTTACCTTAATACTTTTGTTGTAGTTGCAGATGCTTGCAATAGAGGTTAATCATAAGTGGGATGTTTGTTCAAGTAAGAACATCATCCAAGCACCGGTACACCCACATATCAAATTATCAAAGTACCGAACGCGAATCATATGAACGTGATGAAAACTAGCTTGACGATATTCCCATGTGTCCTCGGGAGCGCTGTTCCTATTATAAGAGTTTGTCCAGTCTTATCCTTTGCTACAAAAAGGATTGGGCCACCTTGCTGCACTTTATTTACTTTTGTTACTTGTTGCTCGTTACAAATTATCTTATCACAAAACTATCTGTTACCACTTATTTCAGTACTTGCAGAGAATACCTTGCTGAAAACCGCTTATCATTTCCTTCTGCTCCTCATTGGGTTCAACACTCTTAGTTATCGAAAGGACTACGATAGATCCCCTATACTTGTGGGTCATCAAGACTCTTTTCTGGCGCCGTTGCCGGGGAGTGAAGCGCCTTTGGTAGGTGGAACTTGGTAAGGAAAAATTTATATAGTGTGCTGAAATTTACTATCACTTGTTACTATGGAAAGTAATCCTCTGAGGGGCTTGTTCGGGGCTTCATCACCCCGACCAGTAGAGCAAAGAGTTGCTCCTCAACCTAATGAACCTACTAAAAATGAATATGAAAATATTCCCTATGAATTTCCTTCGGGTATGATGGAAAAACTGCTAGCTAATCCTTTTGTAGGAGATGGAACAAAGCATCTTGATGAGCACCTAATATATGTAGATGAAGTTTGTGGACTATTTAAGCTTGCAGGTATACCCGATGATGTTTTTAAGAAGAAGGTCTTCCCTTTATCTTTGAAGGGAGATGCAAATTGACATGGTATAGGCTATGTGATGATACGAGATCATGGAACTACAAAAGATTGAAATTGGAATTTCATCACAAATATTACCCTATGCATCTTGTTCATCGTGATCGCAATTATATATATAATTTTTGGCCTCGCAAAGGAGAAAGCATCGCTCAAGCTTGGGGGAGGCTTAAATCAATGTTATATTCATGCCCCAATCATGAGCTCCCAAGAGAAACAATTATTCAAAATCTTTATGCTCGGCTTTCTGAAAACAATCGCACCATGCTCGATACTTCTTGTGCTGGCTCTTTTAGGATGAATACTATTGAATTCAGATGGAATTTATTGGATAGAATTAAACGCAACTCTGAAGATTGGGACCTCGACGAAGGTAAGGAGTCAGGTATGATACCTAAGTTTGATTGTGTTAAATTTTTTATGGATACCGATATTTTCCGTAAGTTTAGCACTAAATATGGACTTGACTCTGAGATAGTAGCTTCTTTCTGTGAATCTTTTGCTACTTATGTTGATCTCCCCAAGGAGAAGTGGTTTAAATATCATCCTTCCATAGAACTAAAAGTATCTACACCTATTAAAGTTGAAGAAAAGATTGTCACTTATAATGATCCTATTGTTCCTACCTCTTATGTTGAGAAACCACCTTTCCCTGTTAGAATAAAGGATTATGCTAAAGCTTCAACTGTGGTTTGTAAAAGCAATATTAGAACTTATACACCTCCTGAGCAAGTCAAAATAGAACCTAATATTGCTATTGTTAAAGATCTCTTGTCTGATAATAGTGATGGGCATGTTATTCAATTTGGTGAATCTGCTAGAATTACTAAACCTAGCGCTAAAGATAAACATAGACCTGTGGTAGGCGTGCCTGTTATTTCTGTTAAAATAGGAGATCATTGTTATCATGGCTTATGTGATATGGGTGCTAGTGCTAGTGTTATACCTTAGACTTTGTATGAAGAAATTAAGCATGAAATTGCACCTGCTGAGTTAGAAGATATTAATGTTACAATTAAACTTGCCAATAGAGATACTATATCTACAATGGGAATTGTTAGAGATGTTGAAGTCTTGTGTGGAAAAACTAAATATCCTGCTGATTTTCTTGTTCTTAGTTCCCCACAAGATAGCTTTTGTCCCATTATATTTGGTAGACCCTTCTTGAATAATGTTAATGCTAAGATAGACTGCAAAAAGAATGTTGTTACTATTGTCCTGGATGATATATATCACTCATGAGTTTAATTTCTCTAAGTTTAGTAAACAACACCATGAAGAAGAATTGCCTAGTAAGGATGATATTATTGGTCTTGCTTCTATTGCCGTACCTCCTAGTGATCCTTTGGAACATTATTTGCTAGACGATGAAAATGATATGTTTATGAATGAAAGAAGGGAAATAGATGAAGTATTCTTTAAACAGGAACCTATTCTGAAACACAATTTGCCTGTTGAAATCCTAGGAGATCCTCCTCCACCCAAGGGTGATCCCGTGTTTGAGCTTAAACCGTTGCCTGATAATATTAAATATGCTTATCTAGATGAAAAGAAAATATATCCTGTTATTATTAGTGTTAACCTTTCAGAGCATGAAGAAGAGAGATTATTGAAAACTCTGAAGAAGCACCGTGCTGCTATTGGATATACTCTTGATGATCTTAAGGGCATTAGTCCCACTCTATGTCAACACAAAATAAATTTGGAAGAAGATGCCAGACTGGTTCGTGATCATCAACGAAGGTTGAATCCTAAGATGAAAGAAGTGGTAAGAAAAGAAACACTAAAGCTTCTGGAGGCAGGTATAATTTATTCCGTTGCTGATAGTCAGTGGGTAAGTCCTGTCCATTGTGTCCCTAAGAAGGGTGGTATCACTGTTGTTCCGAATCATAAAGATGAATTGATTCCGCAAAGAATTATTATAGGTTATAGGATGGTAATTTATTTCCGCAAATTAAATAAGGCTACTAAGAAAGATCATTACCCCTTACTTTTTATCGATTAAATGCTAGAAAGATTATGCCAACATACACATTATTGCTTTCTAGATGGTTATTCTGGTTTTTCTCAAATACCTGTGTCGGCTAAAGATCAATCAAAGACTACTTTTACATGCCCTTTTGGTACTTTTGCTTATAGACGTATGCCTTTTGGTTTATGTAATGCACCTGCTACCTTTCAAAGATGCATGATGGCTATATTCTCTGACTTTTGTGAAAAGATTTGTGAGGTTTTCACGGACGACTTTTCCGTCTATGGATCCTCTTTTGATGATTGCTTGAGCAATCTTGATCGAGTTTTGCAGAGATGTGAAGAAACTAATCTTGTGTTGAATTGGGAAAAGTGCCACTTTATGGTTAATGAAGGTATTGTCTTGGGGCATAATGTTTCTGAAAAAGGTATTGAAGTAGATAAAGCCAAGGTTGATGCCATGTCCCAAGGACATCAAAGGTATAATAACTTTCCTTGGTCACGTCGGATTTTATAGGAGGTTCATTAAGGACTTCTCAAAAATTTCTCGGCCTCTGACTAATTTATTACAAAATGATATACCATTTTGTCTTTGATGATGATTGTGTAGAAGCATTTGAAATACTTAAGAAAGCATTGATCTCTACACCTATTGTTCAGCCACCTGATTGGAATTTATCCTTTGAAATTATGTGCGATGCTAGTGATTATGCTATAGGTGTTGTTCTCGGGCAAAGAGTTGAGAAGAAATTAAATGTATTCCATTATGCTAGTAAGACTCTAGACAATGCTCAAAGAAATTATGCTACTACTGAAAAGGAATTCTTAGCAGTTGTATTTGCTTGTGATATGTTCAGACCATATGTTGTTGATTCTAAAGTAACTATTCACACTGATCATGCTGCTATTAAATACCTGATGGTAAAGAAAGATGCTAAACCTAGACTTATTAGATGGGTTCTCTTGCTACAAGAATTTGATTTGCATATTGTTGATAGAAAGGGAGCTGAGAACCCCATTGCAGACAACTTGTCTAGGTTAGAAAATGTTCTTGATGACCCACTACCTATTGATGATAGCTTTCCCGATGAGCAATTAGATGTCATAAATACTACTCATAGTACTCCATGGTATGCTGATTATGCTAATTACATTGTTGCTAAATTTATACCACCTAGTTTCACATACCAGCAAAAGAAAAAGTTTTTCTATGATTTGAGACATTACTTTTGGGATGATCCACATCTTTATAAGGAAGGAGTAGATGGTGTTATTAGACGTTGTGTACCTGAGCATGAACAGGAACAGATCCTATGCAAGTGTCACTCTGAAGCTTATGGAAGACACCACGCTGGAGATAGAACTGCACATAAGGTATTGCAATCCGGTTTTTATTGGCCTACTCTCTTCAAGGATGCTCGTAAGTTTGTCTTGTCTTGTGATGAATGTCAAAGAATTGGTAATATTAGTAAACGTCAAGAAATGACTATAAATTATTCACTTGTAATTGAACCATTTGATGTTTGGGGCTTTGATTATATGGGACCTTTTCCTACCACTAATGGATATAGACATATTTTAGTTGTTGTTGATTACATTACTAAGTGGGTAGAAGCTATTCCAACCAGTAGTGTTGATCATAACACTTCTATTAAAATTGTTAAAGAAGTTATTTTTCCGAGGTTTGGAGTCCCTAGATATTTAATGACTGATGGTGGTTCACATTTCATTCATGGTGCTTTCCGTAAAATGCTTGCTAAATATGATGTTCATAGAATTGCATCTCCATATCACCCACAGTCTACTGGTCAAGTAGAATTGAGCAATAGAGAACGCATATTAATTTTGCAAAAGACTGTCAATAGGTCCAGAGAGAATTGGTCCAAGAAACTTGATGATGCATTATGGGCTTATAGAACTGCATATAAAAATCCTATGGGTATGTCTCCATATAAAATGGTTTACGGAAAAGCATGTCACTTACCTCTCGAACTAGAACATAAGGCTTATTAGGCTATTAAAGAGCTCAACTATGATTTCAAACTTGCCGATGAGAAGAGGTTATTTGATATTAGCTCACTTGATGAATGGAGAACCCAAGCTTCTGAAAATGCCAAGTTATTTAAAGAAAAAGTTAAAAGATGTCATGATAAAAGGATAAAAAAGCGTGAGTTTAATGTAGGTGATTATGTATTGCTATACAACTCCCATTTAAGATTTTTTGCAGGAAAACTTCTCTCTAAATGGGAAGGCCCTGATGTTATCAAGGAGGTCTAGCATTCCGGTGCCATAAAAATCGACAACTTCGAAGGCACAAATCCGAAGGTGGTAAACGGTCAAAGAATCAAACATTATATCTCAGGTAATCCCATTAATGTTGAAACCAATATTATTGAAACCGTAACCCCGGAGGAATACATAAGGGACACTTTCCGGAATGTTTCAGACTCCGAAAAGGAGTAGGTATGTGGTACGGTAAGTAAACCGACTCCAAAACAGTTTTTAAGGCAATATTTCTCCGTTTTGGGATATTTAGAAAAATAGAAAAATAAGTAGTAGTCCGGGAAGGACACGAGGGCCCCACGAGGGTGGAGGGCGCGCCCTACCCCCCTGGGCGCGCCCCCCTACCTCGTGGGCACCTCGTGTGCCTTCCGGACTCCGTTTTCTTGCACGATACATATTTTGGTCGGTAAAAATTCATTGTATATTCTCCCGAAGGTTTTGACTCCCGTATCACGCAAATATCCTCTGTTCTTGTTTCGAGCTGTTTTTCTGACAGATCTAGATTATCAATGCCGGCCCCAAGTGCCTCCAAGGACAAGTTTTTTGAGAAGGTCATCAACCCTTACCTCGGGAGGTGCTGCGACACCCGCAAACCATTGAGTTGCATGATGGGTTGCTGCACATCCGCGATGAAGAGGGACCGAAGGGGACCATAAGCGTGGAGATGAGGCTCGAAGCAGTGGAACAACATGTTTTCAAGTGTCAGGGGATGGTGGAACGTGGACTCAACTCCAACCACATGATGATCGCGGAGTTCACTAGCAACCATAAGTTAGATGCCGACAACATCGGGGAAGCCATCTTCAAGCTTCATGAGAAGATCGAGCACCTTCAAGCCCAAATCTACGACCTGCAAAACCAAAACTGTGAGGATGAATATAGATTCAAAAGGATGAGTTTGGCTGCAGATTTGAGGATCCCGGAGACTCGATCATCCTTCTATGATGGTGAGCCTATGCCTTGGAAGATGGACGACAAGCCCGGATCATCGAGAACATCACCACCTTCTTCACCAACAAAGGAGACATAACCACATGGGTATGGGCACTCCCCTTGGCAACTGCCAAGCTTGGGGGAGTTGCCCCGGCATCGTATCATAACCACATCTCCTTCTTTACCGTTTTTCTTAGTTGGATCCTATTAGTAGTATCTTGATCTAGTAGAATGAAGTTTATGGCATGATCTAGTTCTGCGTTTTTGCTTTATGATCTCTCTTTGTAATCGAGTCCGTGAGCTATATAATAAAGATTAGTGTTGAGTCAAGGGCTTGATTGTTTTGCCATGATCTAGAGTGAATAAAAGAATAGAGAAAAAGAATAAAAAGAAACAAAGAGTTCATATTGATCTTATTGAAGGTAAGGACTTCACATAGAAAGAGTATGATGATTGAAAGTTGTTGGGAGTTGACAAACATAGCTTTGGTCATCGTTGCAATTAATAGGAAGTAATAAGGAAAGAGAGGTTTCACATATAAATATACTATTATTGACATCTTTTATGATTGTGAGCACTCATTAAAATATGACATGCTAAAGAGTTGATGTTGGACAAGGAAGACAACGTAATGAGTTATGTTTTCTTATATCTGAGATAAAGTATGTTGTCACGGATCTCCCAACATGTTGAGCTTGCCTTTCCCCCTCATGCTAGCCAAATTCTCAGCACCAAGTAGAGATACTACTTGTGCTTCCATAAACCCTTAAACCAGTTTTGCCATGTGAGTCCACCATATCTACCTATGGATTGAGTAAGATCCTTCAAGTAAGTTGTCATCGGTGCAAAGCAATAAAAATTGCTCTCTAAATATCTATGATTGATTGGTGTGGGAGAAATAAGCTTTATACGATCTTGTGATGTCGAAGAAATAAAGGCGACGGACTGCATAATAAAGGTTCATATCACAAAGGGCAATATATCGCATTAAGATTTTGTGCATCCAACCATAAAAGCGCATGGCAACCTCTGCTTGCCTCTGCGAAGGGCCTATCTTTTATTATTATCCTCTACCTTATGCAAGAGTCATGGTGATCTCCACCTTTCCTTTTTACATTTTATCCTTTGGCAAGCACAGTATGTTGGAAAGATCCTGATTGATTTATCTAATTGTATGTAGGGGGCATGAGTTATTATTGTTGACATTACCCCTAAGGTAAAAGGTTGGGAGGCGAAACTATAAGCCCCTATCTTTCTCTGTGTCTGATTAAAACTCCGTAACCACAAGTATCGCGTGTGTGTTAGCAATTATGAAAGACTAAATGATAGTTGAGTATGTGGACTTGCTATTAAGCTCTAACATAGACTCTTTCCGATGTTATGATAAATTGCAATTGCTTTAATGACTGAGATTATAGTTTGTTGGTTCCCAATAAAGTTTATGATTCGTACCCTGCATTTTGAATGGATTATTACTTGAACATAAGCAATCATATGACATTACCTATATATCTTGTTGTTATGAGAATAATCATGATGCCTTCATGTCCGTATTTTATTTTTATTGACGCCTCTACCTCTAAACATGGGGGCATATTTATCGTTATCGGCTTTCGCTTGAGGACAAGCGAGGTCTAAGCTTGGAGGAGTTGATACGTCCATTTTGCATCATGCTTTTATATCGATATTTATTGCATTATGGGTTGTTATTACACGTTATGTCACAATACTTATGCCTATTCTCTCTTATTTTACAAGGTTTACATAAGGAGGGAGAATGCCGGCAGCTGGAATTCTGGGCTGGAAAAGGAGCAAATATTAGAGACCAATTCTACACAACTCCAAAAGTCCTGAAACTCCACAGAATATCTTACAATAAATAATAAAAAATTATCGCCAAAGATGAAGGCCAGGGGGCCCACACCCTGTCCACGAGGGTGGGGGGCGCGCCCCCCCTCCAAAGGCGCACCCCCTACCTCGTGGGCCCCCTGGTGGCTCTCCGATGCCCATCTTCTGCTATATGAGGTCTTTCGTCGAGAAAAAAAATCAGAAGAAACCTTTCGGGACGAAACTCCGCCGCAATGAGGCGGAACCTTGGCGGAACCAATCTAGGGCTCCGGCAGAGTTGTTCTCTCGGGGACACTTCCCTCTGGGAGGGGGAAATCGTCGTCATCGTCACCACCAACGCTCCTCTCATCGAGAGAGGGCAATCTCCATCAACATCTTCACCAGCACCATCTCCTCTCAAAACCCTAGTTCATCTCTTGTATTCAATCCTTGTCTCCAAGTCCGGTATTGGTACTAGTAGGTTGCTAGTAGTGTTGATTACTCCTTGTAGTTGATGCTAGTTGGTTTATTTGGTGGAAGATCATATGTTCAGATCCTTTATGCATATTAATACCCCTCTGATTATGAACATGAATATGCTTTGTGAGTAGTTACGTTTGTTCCTGAGGACATGGGAGAAGTCTTGCTATTAGTAGTCATGTGAATTTGGTATTTGTTCGATATTTTGATGAGATGTATGTTGTCTATCCTCTAGTGGTGTTATGTGAATGTAGACTACATAATACTTCACCATTATTTGGGCCTAGAGGAAGACATTGGGAAGTAATAAGTAGATGATGGGTTGCTAGAGTGACAGAAGCTTAAACCCTAGTTTATGCGTTGCTTCGTAAGGGGCTGATTTGCATCCATATGTTTCATGCTATGGTTAGGTTTACCTTAATACTTTTGTTGTAGTTGCGGATGCTTGCAATAGAGGTTAATCATAACTGGGATGTCTGTTCAAGTAAGAACAGCACCCAAGCACCGGTCCACCCACATATAAAATTATCAAAGTACCGAACGCGAATCATATGAACGTGATGAAAACTAGCTTAACGATATTCCCATGTGTCCTCGGGAGCGCTTTTCCTATTATAAGAGTTTGTCCAGCCTTGTCCTTTGCTACAAAAAGTATTGGGCCACCTTGCTGCACTTTATTTATTTTTGTTACTTGTTGCTCGTTACAAATTATCTTATCACAAAACTATCTGTTACCACTTATTTCAGTACTTGCAGAGAATATCTTGCTGAAAATCGCTTATCATTTCCTTCTGCTCCTCGTTGGGTTCGACACTCTTACTTATCGAAAGGACTACGATAGATCCCCTATACTTTTGGGTCATCACCTGCCTTGTGGCCACCTCGTGTACCTCCCAGACTCCGTTTTCAAGTGGAATACTCCTTCCGGTTAGTAAAAATTCATTATATAATCTTCTGAAGGTTTTGACCTTCGTATCACGGCAATATCTCCTGTTTTCATTTCAAGCTGTTTTTTCAGACAGATCTAGATCGGCATGACATCCCCAAGTGCTCTGAAAGACAAGTTCTTCGAGAAGGTCATCAACCCTTACCTTGCTAAGGTGCCGCGACACCCTCAAACCATTGAGATGAATGAGGGGGTGCTGCACATCTGTGATGCTGAAGGGCCAAAGAAGACCGAAAGCATGGAGACAAGGCTCGAAGTAGTGGAGCAACAAGTTTTAAAGTGCCAAGGGATGGTGGAACCTGGACTCAACGCTAATCACTTCATGATCAAAAAATTTACCCGTGACCACAAGATGGGTACCAAGAACATCGTGGAGGCCATCTTCAAGCTTCATGAGAAAATCGAGCATCTCCAAGCCCAGATCTATGACCTGCTAAACCAAAACTGTGAGTATGAATACAGATTTAAGAGGATGAGTTTGGCTGCAGATTTGAGGATCTCGGAGACTCGTTCATCTTTTTAAGATGGTGAAACTATGTCCTCGAAGATGAAGGATAAGATTCTTTCATCATCAACAACTCCATCATCACCAACTATGAAGAACGAGAACTAAATACATGGTTATGGGGACCCCCCTTGGCAACTTCCAAGCTTGGGGGAGATGCCCCGGTATCGTATCACCATCACACCTTAAACTTTACCGTTTTTCTTAGGTCGATTCTTTTGGTTATATCTTGATCTAGTAGAATAAAGTTTTAGTGTGATCTAGCTTTGAGTTTGGCTTTATGTTCCCTCTATGTAATCAGGTCCGAGAGTTATATAATAAAGAGTAGTTTTGATTTAAGGGCTTTGCTTCCTTGCTATGATCTTGAGGGAAAAGAAGAAAAGAATAGAATAATGTAAATAAACGGATTTTATAAAGATCTTATGGATAGTGATGACTTCACATATAAAGAGTATGATTAATAAAATTTGTTGGGAGTTGACAAACATAGTTTTGGTCATTATTGCAATTAATAGGAAGTAATAAAGTAAGAGAGGTTTCACATATAAATATATTATCTTGGACATCTTTTGTGATTGTGAGCACTCACTAAAATATTATATGCCAACAAGTTTATGTTGGACAAGGAAGACAACATAATGGGTTATGTTTTCTTATATCTGAAACAGAAGTTATATTATAATGGATCTTCCAACATTTTAGGCTTGCTTCCCCTCTTATGCTAGACAAATCTTTTGCACCAAGTAGAGATACTACTTGTGCTTCCAAACATCCCTTGAACCAGTTTTGCCATGAGAGTCCACCATACCTACCTATGGATTGACTAAGATCCCTCAAGTAAGTTGTCATCTGTGCAAGCAATAAAAATTGCTCTCTAAATATGTATGATCTATTAGTGTGAGGAAAATAAACTTTATACGAACTTGTGATATGGAAGACATAAAAGCGACGGTCTGCATAATAAAGTTCTTTATCACGAGCGGCAATATAAAGTGACATTCATGTGCACTAAGATTTTGTGCATCAACCATAAAAGCGCATGACAACCTCTGCTTCCCTCTGCAAAGGGCCAATCTTTTACTTTTACTTCCTACCCTTATACAAGAGTCATGGTGATCCTCACCTTTCCTTTTTACACCTTTTCCTTTTGGCAAGCATTATATGTTGGGGAAGATCCATATATATATATATATATATATATATATATATATATATATATATATATATATATATATATATATATATATATATATATATATATATATCCACTCGGATATAGGTTACCATAAAGTATTATTGTTGACATTACCCTTGAGGTAAAAGGTTGGGAGGCAATACTATAAGCCCCTATCTTTCTCTATGTCCGGCTGAGGCTTTGAACTCATAAGTATCACGTGAGTGTTTAGCAATTATGAAAGACTAAATGATAATTGAGTATGTGGACTTGCTGAAAAGGTCTTACATTGACTCTTTCCTATGTTATGATAAATTGCAATTGCTTCAATGACTGAGGTCATAGTTTGTTAGTTTTCAATAAAGAGTTTCTGATTCATACTTTACCTTGTGAACAAATTTTCACTTTAGTATGAGAAATTATATGAAAATATTTGTTGTTGTACTAAAGATGATCATGATGCCATCATGTCCGTATTTTATTTTATCGACACCTCTATCTCTAAACATGTGGACATATTTATCGATTTCGGCTTTCGCTTGAGGACAAGCAGGTCTAAGCTTGGGGTAGTTGATACGTTCATTTTGCATCATGCTTTTATATTGGTATTTATTGCATTATGGGCTATTATAATACATTATAGTACAATACTTATGCCTATTGTCTCTTATTTTACAAGGTTTACCCAAGGAGGGAGAACGCCAGTAGCTAGAATTCTGGGCTGGAAAAGGAGAAAATATTATAGACCTATTCTGCACAACTCTAAAAGTCCTGAAAATCCACCGAGAATTATTTTGGAATATACAAAAAATATTGGGCAAAGAAAGTACCAGACGGGACCCACAAGGCATCCACAAGGGTGGGGGCGCGCCCTACCCTCCTAGGAATGCCCCCTGCCTTGTTAGCCCACTGGCTAGCCCTCGGTGCCCATCTTCTTCTATATGATGTGTTTTGACCTGAAAAAAATCAAGAGAGAGCTTTCGGGACGAACCGCCGCTGTCTCGAGGCGGAACCTGGGCAGAGGCAATCTAGGGCTTTGGGGAGCTGTTCTGCCGGGGAAACTTCCCTCCGGAAGGGGGAAATCAAAGCCATCATCATCACCAACGATCCTCTCATCGAGAGGGGTGTCAATCTCCATCAACATCTTCACCAGCACTATCTCCTCTCGAACCCTAGTTCATCCCTTGTCCCCGATCTTTGTCTCAAAACCTCAGATTGGTACCTGTGGATTGCTAGTAGTGTTGATTACTCCTTGTAGTTGACGCTAGTTGGTATATTCGGTGGAAGATCATATGTTCAGATCCTTAATGCTATTCAATACTCCTCTGATTATGAACAAGAATATGCTCTGTGTGTGGTTACGTTTGTTCCTGAGGACATGGGAGAAGTCTTGTTATAAGTAATCATGTGAATTTGGTATTCGTTCGATATTTTGATGAGATGCATATTCTCTTTCCTATAGTGATGTTATTTGAACGTTAACTACATGACACTTCACCATTGTTTGGGCCTAGGGGAAGGCATTGGGAAGTAATAATTAGATGATGGGTTGCTAGAGTGATAGAAGCTTAAACCCTAGTTTATGTGTTGCTTCCTAAGGGCCTGATTTGGATCCATATGTTTCATGCTGTGGTTAGACTTGTCTTAATTCTTTTTTCGTAGTTGTGGATGCTTGCGAGAGTGGTTAATCATAAGTGGGAGACTTGTCCAAGTAATGGCAGCACCCAAGCACCGGTCCACCCACATATCAAATTATCAAAGTAACGAACGCGGATCATATGAGCATGATGAAAACTAGCTTTACAGTAATTCCCATGTGTCCTCAGGAGTGCTTTGCTTTACATAAGAGTTCGTTCAGGCTTGTCCTTGGATACAAAAAGGATTGGGCCACCTTGCTGCACCTTAGTTACTTTTGTTACTTGCTACTCATTACAAATTACTTTATCACAAAACTATATGTCACCGATAATTTCAATGCTTGCAGAGAATACCTTACTGAAAACCACTTGTCATTTCCTTCTGCTCCTCATTAGGTTTGACACTCTTACTTATCGAAAGGACTACAATATATCCCCTATACTTGTGGGTCATCAGCCATCTATCCTGATCTGCCAAAGCACCAGTTCGTGAAGACAATGCTGCCTTCCAAGGCTTCTGAGTGCCACTTGAAGCCATCCATGTGCCCAAATCCCACTACTGCAGCTGGTTCACTTGTCGGTCAGCTTAGGCTGCCGCGTGTTGCAAACACTGCAGCAACCACAAGCACAGTACCTCAAAGGCCTCAAAAGCGTGCGCGAGTCCTCAATGACAGAGAACTTCTTGTTTCTCTACATCAGAAGCATGATAAGCACCATGACTAGATGAAGTGTCAGATGTAAAGTCTTCTTGTGAATGTCAATCGAATTCGCAACCTCTGCACCATGAATTCACTTGTTGCCCATGAAGCATGTGTACGAGCCGGGAAGAGCCTCACGCTGCTTTGCTCTGAAGATGAACCCACTGCATATGGCTTCACTGAAAGATTCAAGTTTGACTCCAGGCCTCCGCAATCTGCAAGTTGGCGACGTACACCATCCATTGAAGATTCTAACTACTCATCTTCAGCTCCAATGGTTGTTGCTCGAGTTATTGATGAGGAGGACGACGCCACTTCACCTTCTATGGCTTCACTGCATCAACATACTGCATCAGGCCTGACTGCACCTCCCAACTCCAATGCCAACCCGACTGCCCCAACATCTTCACCAACACCTCTAGGGAACGCTTATATAGCCTATGTTTTCATTCCTTTTTGGCCATCTGATGAAATAAAAGGGAGAAGAATATGGGTTGATAGTCTTCAAGCGGGTTCATATGAGTCGCGTGCTATATTTTGTTAAGTTTTGCAACTCTCGTTCTTGAATAGTAGTTTTTGAGTTTTAACACTTAAGTCCTAATGGGACGTCAGCTACTTTTTTGACTATTTTATCTGCGTGATTGAATTTCTATCTTATGTGCATGAAAACATTCTGCAGACGCCCATTTATCATTATGTATATCATTATCTTCAATACATTTTCTGTATGCACTCTGATTTGTCAGGAAGGAGATCTCCACAAACAAAAACCTGCAGTGTGCATTTGCAATCAAAGGCAAACTATTTATATGCACATCTTCAGGGGGGCCCTTTCTACTTCATGAAGCCAATTACCACGTACTTAAACTTTCACATATTTCTATCCCCGTTGAAAACTTCAACCAGTTTGTCATCAATCACCAAAAAAGGGGGAGATTGTAAGTGCATCTAGTGCCACCCCTAGTTGGTTTTGGAGTATTGATGACAAACGTGGTTGAGGGACTAATGTGTTTGTGAGAATCGCAGGAGAACATAGGTAGAAGTCTCTCATTGATTCGGTTTACCTACCAGTGATGACCCCTAAAAATGTATGAAGACATTGAAGACAATGGTGGTTCGTGAAGACATTTACGTCAAAGATAATGACATGTGAAGACATTCGCTTGAATACAATGGAGTGCGACGACATAGTTTCTTTCGTAGTCTCATTTTCTTCTTTCTTGGGTCATAGGAACCACCGAACTGTTAAGTCTGGCCCAGGTGAACAAAGTCAGAAAACTAGCGTGATGCTCAACCCAAATCCTATGTCTTCGAGTGAAGACAATGTGAGAAAATCTTATCCTGTGTTGGATAAGTCAGCTTTACTTGTAGCCCAAGTCAAGCTGCCGTGTGTGTCTGGAATCCGACCGTTGGACACGTGTTAGTTCTTTAGTGACCCAGGATCATTTCGAACATATCATGTCGGGTTGACTCCTGGCTATAAATAGCCCACCCCCAATACCATAAATTGGTGGCTGCTCAGAGTTAGTGCACGGCTTTTGTCGTTTGAGAGCAACCCACCTCCGAAGCCTTTGAGAGAAAATCCTTGCAAGGACAAAACCCAAAACACCCAAAGCCCAAAGAGTGTTGGCATCACTAAAGTCTTTCTGTCCGCATGATATGAAGACTTATTACACTTGAAAACTGTGTATCTTCCAGTCGGTTAGGCCTCGCGTTCTGAGGATCCAAGAGTAAGTGTGGATCACCGGTGAACGAAGTCTGTGAATGTTTGGAAGTCTACATTGAAGACTTACCTGAGTGATTGGGAGAGGACTAAGTGATCTTAGCTCAAGGGGAATAAGTTGAAGACGTGGTCTTCTGAGTTCAACCGTAGCCTCTCTCACAAGACGTACAATTGTCACAGCAACTGGAACTGGTCTACCAAATCCTTGTCTTCAGCAAGGAACTGGTTCTATCTCCTCCCTCCTTTAATTATTGTTTGTCTTCGTGAATTCCTTGCTTGCATGCATGCTTTGTTTGACTTCATTGTGTGAAGACTTTCACTCTGTCTAGTTGTTTGGCTTCATACTATCTTCCTATTCTGATCTATTCTACCTAGCTTCTATTTGTCTTTGTGCTTTCATTGTACTGCTTGAAGGAAATATGCCCTAGAGGCAATAATAATAAAGTTATTATTTATTTCCTTATTTCATAATAAATGTTTATTATTCATGCTAGAATTGTATTAACCGGAAACATAATACATGTGTGAATACATAGACAAACATAGTGTCACTAGTATGCCTCTACTTGACTAGCTCGTTTATCAGAGATGGTTATGTTTCCTAGCCATGGACAAAAGAGTTGTCATTTGATTAACGGGATCACATCATTAGGAGAATGATGTGATTGACTTGACCCATTCCGTTAGCTTAGCACTTGATCGTTTAGTATGTTGCTATTGCTTTCTTCATGACTTATACATGTTCCTGTAACTATGAGATTATGCAACTCCCGTTTACCGGAAGAACACTTTGTGTGCTACCAAACGTCACAACGTAACTGGGTGATTATAAAGGTGCTCTACAGGTGTTTCCGAAGGTACATGTTGGGTTGGCATAATTCGAGATTAGGATTTGTCACTCCGATTGTCGGAGAGGTATCTCTGGGCCCTCTCGGTAATACTCATCACCTAAGCCTTGCAAGCATGTAACTAATGAGTTAGTTATGAGATGACGTATTACGGAACGAGTAAAGAGACTTGCCGGTAACGAGATTGAACTAGGTATTGGATACCGACGATCGAATCTCGGGCAAGTAACATACCGATGACAAAGGGAACAACGTATGTTGTTATGCGGTTTGACCGATAAAGATCTTCGTAGAATATGTAGGAGCCAATATGGGCATCCAGGTTCCGCTATTGGTTATTGACCAAGAATAGTTCTAGGTCATGTCTACATAGTTCTCGAACCCGTAGGGTCCACACGCTTAACGTTACGATGACAGTTATATTATGAGTTTATGAGTTTTGATGTACCGAAGGAGTTCGGAGTCCCGGATGAGATCGGGGACATGACGAGGATTCTCGAAATGGTCAAGACGTAAAGATCGATATATTGAACGACTATATTCGGAGTTCGGAAAGGTTCCGAGTGATTCGGGTATTTTTCGGAGTACCGGAGAGTTACGGGAATTCGCCGGGGAGAAGTATTGGGCCTTATTGGGCCCTGCGGGAAAGAGAGAGGGGCTGCCTAGGGCAGGCCGCGCCCCCCCCATGGCCTAGTCCGAATTGGACTAGGGGGAGGGGCCGCACCCCCCCTTCCTTCCCTTCTCTCTTCCCCTTCCTAGTCTCCTACTCCTACTACATGGAAGGACCCCTAGTTGGACTAGGAAAGGGGGAATCCTACTCCCGGTGGGAGTAGGACTCCCCATGGCGCGCCCCTCCTAGGGCCGGCCTCCTCCTCCCTTGATCCTTTATATACGGGGGCAGGGGGCACCCCATAGACACACAAGTTGATCTACGGATCGTTCCTTAGCCGTGTGCGGTGCCCCCTTCCACCATATTCCACCTCGGTCATATCGTCGCGGAGTTTAGGCGAAGCCCTGCGCCGGTAGAACATCATCATCATCACCATGCCGTCGTGCTGACGGAACTCATCTCCGGAGCTCGGCTGGATCGGAGGCCGGAGATCGTCATCGAGCTGAACGTGTGCTGAACTCGGAGGTGCCGTGCGTTCGGTACTTGGATCGGTCGGATCGTGAAGACGTATGACTACATCAACCGCGTTGTGCTAATGCTTCCGCTTACGGTCTACGAGGGTACGTGGATGAACACTCTCCCCTCTCGGTACTATGCCATCACCATGATCTTGCATGTGCGTAGGAATTTTTTTGAAATTACTACGTTCCCCAACAGTGGCATCTGAGCCTAGGTTTTATGCGTTGATGTTATATGCACGAGTAGAACACAAGTGAGTTGTGGACGATATAAGTCATACTGCCTACCAGCATGTCATACTTTGGTTCGGCGGTATTGTTGGATGAAGCGGCCCGGACCGACATTACGCGTACGCTTACGCGAGACTGGTTCTACCAACGTGCTTTGCACACAGGTGGCTGGCGGGTGTCAGTTTCTCCAACTTTAGTTGAACCGAGTGTAGCTACGCCCGGTCCTTGCAAAGGTTAAAATGGAGTCTATTTGACAAACTATCGTTGTGGTTTTGATGCGTAGGTGAGATTGGTTCTTGCTTAAGCCCGTAGCAGCCATGTAAAACTTGCAACAACAAAGTAGAGGACGTCTAACTTGTTTTTGCAGGGCATGTTGTGATGTGATATGGTCAAAACGTGATGAGATATAAGTTGTTGTATGAGATGATCATGTTTTGTTGAAGTTATCGGCGACTGGCAGAAGCTCTATGGTTGTCTCTTTGTTGCATAAGATGCAAATGTCAAATAATTGCTTTACTTTATCGCTATGCGATAGCAATAGTTGCAAGAGCAATAGTTGGCGAGACGACCATGTGACGACACATTGATATAGATCAAGATGATGAAGATCATGGTGTCATGCCGGTGACGATAGAGATCATGACAGTACTTTGGAGATGGAGATCAAAGGCGCAAGATGATCATGGCCATATCATGTCACATATTTTGATTGCATATGATGTTTATCTATTATACATCTTATTCTGTTTTGTTTGACGGTAGCATTTTAAGATGATCTCTCACTAAAATTATCAAGAAGTGTTCTCCCTGAGTATGCATCGTTGCCAAAGTTCGTCGTGCCCAGACACCATGTGATGATCGGGTGTGATAAGCTCTACGTCCATCTACAACGGGTGCAAGCCAGTTTTGCACACGCAGAATACTCAGGTTAAACTTGACGAGCCTAGCATATGCAGATATGGCCTCGGAACACGGAGACCGAAAGGTCAAGCGTGAATCATATAGTAGATATGATCAACATAGTGATGTTCACCATTGAAAACTACTCCATCTCATGTGATGATCGGTTATGGTTTAGTTGATTTGGATCACGTGATCACTTAGATGACTAGAGAGATGTCTGTCTAAGTGGGAGTTCTTAAGTAATATGATTAATTGAACTTAAATTTATCATGAACTTAGTCCTGGTAGTATTTTGCAAATTATGTTGTAGATCAATAGCTTGCGTTGTTGCTTTCATATGTTTATTTTGATATGTTCCTAGAGAAAATTGTGTTGAAAAATGTTAGTAGCAATGATGCGGATTCGATCCGTGATCTGAGGTTTATCCTCATTGCTGCACAGAAGAATTATGTCCTTAATGCACCGCTAGGTGACAGACCTATTGCAGGAGCAGATGCAGACGTTATGAACGTTTGGCTAGCTCAATATGATGACTACTTGATAGTTTTGTGCACCATGCTTTATGGCTTAGAATTGGGACTTCAAAGATGTTTTGAACATCATGGACCATATGAGATGTTCCAGGAATTGAAGTTAATATTTCAAGCAAATACCCGAGTTGAGAGATATGAAGTCTCCAACAAGTTCTATAGCTAAAAGATGGAGGAGAATCGCTCAACTAGTCAGCATGTGCTCAGATTGTCTGGGTACTACAATCGCTTGAATCAAGTGGGAGTTAATCTTCCCGATAAGATAGTGATTGACAGAATTCTCTAGTCACCATCACCAAGTTAGTAGAACTTCGTGATGAACTATAGTATGCAAGGGATGATGAAATTGATTCCCGAGTTTTTTCATGATGATGAAATCGATGAAGGTAGAAATCAAGAAAGAACATCAAGTGTTGATGGTTAACAAGACCACTAGTTTCAAGAAAAGGGCAAAGGGATAGAAGGGAACTTCAAGAAGAACGGCAAGCAAGTTGCTGCTCAAGTGAAGAAGCCCAAGTCTGGACCTAAGCCTGAGACTAAGTGCTTCTACTACAAAGAGACTGGTCACTGGAAGCAGAACTACCCCAAGTATTTGGTGGATAAGAAGGATGGCAAAGTGAACAAAGGTATATTTGATATACATGTTATTGATGTGTACTTTACTAGTGTTTATAGCAACCCCTCGGTATTTGGTACTGGTTCAGTTGCTAAGAGTAGTAACTCAAAACAGGAGTTGCAGAATAAACAGAAACTAGTAAAGGGTGAAATGACGATGTGTGTTGAAAGTAGTTTCAAGATTGATATGATCATCATCGCACACTCCCTATACTTTCGGGATTACTGTTGAACTTAAATAAATGTTATTTGGTGTTTGCGTTGAGCATGAATATGATCTGATCGTGTTTATTGCAATACAGTTATTCATTTAAGTAAGAGAATAAACTGTTGTTCTGTTTACATGAATAAAACCTTATATGGTTACACACCCAATGAAAATGGTTCATTGGATCTCGATCGTAGTGATACACATATTCATAATATTGAAACCAAAAGATGCAAAGTTAATAATGATAGTGCAACTTATTTGTGGCACTGCCGTTTAGGTCATATTGGTGTAAAGCGCATGAAGAAACTCCATGCTGATGGGATTTTGGAATCACTTGATTATGAATCACTTGATGCTTGCGAACCATGCCTCATGGGCAAGATGACTAAGACTCCGTTCTCCGGAACAGTGGAGCGAGCAACTGACTTATTGGAAATAATACATACTGATGTATGCGATCCAATGAGTGTTAAGGCTCGCGGCGGGTATCGTTATTTTCTGACCTTCACAGATGATTTGAGCAGATATGGGTATATCTACTTGATGAAACATAACTCTGAAATAGTTGAAAGGTTCAAAGAATTTCAGAGTGAAGTGGAAAAATCATCGTAACAAGAAAATAAAGTTTCTATGATCTGATCGTAGAGATGAATATTTGAGCTACGAGTTTGGCCTTCATTTTAAACAATGTGAAATAGTTTCGCAACTCATGCCACCTGGAACATCACAATGTAATGGTGTGTCCGAACGTCGTAATCGTACTTTACTAGATATGGTGCGATCTATGATGTCTCTTATCGGTTTACCACTATCGTTTTGGGGTTATGCATTAGAGACAGTTGCATGCACGTTTAATAGGGCACCATCTAAATCCGCTGAGACGACACCGTATGAACTATGGTTTAGCAGTAAACCTAAGCTGTTGTTTCTTAATGTTTGGGGCTGCGATGCTTATGTGAAAAAGTTTCATCCTGATAAGCTCGAACCCAAATCGGAGAAGTGCGTCTTCATAGAATACCCAAAGGAAATTTTTGGGTACACCTTCTATCACAGATCCGAAGGCAAAACATTCGTTGCTAATAAATGGATCCTTTCTAGAGAAGGAGTTTCTCTCGAAAGAAGTGAGTGGGAGGAAAGTAGAACTTGATGAGGTAACTGTACCTGCTCCCTTATTGAAAAGTAGTTCATCACAGAAATCAGTTCCTGTGACAAATACACCAATTAGTGAGGAAGCTAATGATATTGATCATGAAACTTCAGAACAAGTATCTACTAAAACTCGTAGGTCTACCAGAGTAAGATCCGCACCAGAGTGGTACGGTAATCCTGTTCTGGAAGTCATGTTACTTGACCATGATGAACCTACGAACTATGAGGAAGCGATGATGAGCCCAGATTGCGCGAAATGGCTAGAGGCCATAAAATCTGAGATATGATCCATGTATGAGAACAAAGTATGAGACTTTGATTGACTTGCTCAATGATCAGCAAGCCATGTTAAATGAATGGATTTTCAAGAGGAAGACGGACACTGATAGTAGTGTTACTATCTACTAAGCTCGACTTGTTGCGAAAGGTTTTCAACAAGTTCAAGGTGTTGAATACGATGAGATTTTCTCACTCGTATCGATGCTAAAGTCTGTCTGAATCATGTTAGCAATTGCCACATTTTATGAAATCTGGCAAATGGATGTCAAAACTGCATTCCTTAATGGATTTATTAAAGAAGAGTTGTATATGACGCAACCAGAAGGTTTTGTCAATCCTAAAGGTACTAACAAAATGTGCAAGCTCCAGCGATCCATCTATGGACTGGTGCAAGCATCTCGGAGTTGGAATATATGTTTTGATAAGTTGATCAAAGCATATAGTTTTATATTGACTTACGATGAAGCCTGTATTTACAATAAAGTGAGTGGGAGCACTACAGCCTTTCTGATTAGTATATGTGAGTGACATATTGTTGATCAGAAATGATGTAGAATTTTTCTACAAAGCATAAAGGAGTGTTTTAAAGGAGTTCTTTAAAAGAAAAGACCTCAGTAAAATCTACTTACATATTGAGCATCAAGATCTATTGAGATAGATCAAGACGCTTGATAAGATTTTCAATGAGTACATACCTTGGCAAGATTTTGAAATAGTTCAAAATGGAACAGTCAAAGAAAGAGTTCTTGCCTGTGTTGCAAAGGTATGAAATTGAGTAAGACTCAAATCCCGACCACAGCAGAAAATAGAAAGAGAATGAAAAGTCATTCCCTATGCCTCAGTCATAGGTTCTATAAAGTATGCTATGCTATGTACCAGACCTATTGTTTACCTTGCTCTGAATTTGGCAAGGGAGTACAATAGTGATCTAGGAGTAGATCACTGGACATTTGTCAAGAATATCCTTAGTAAGGACTAAGGAGATGTTTATCGATTATGGAGGTGATAAAAGAGTTTGTTGTAAAAGTTACATCAGTGCAAACTTTTACACTGATCCAGATGACTCTAAGTCTCAACCTGGATACATATTGAAAGTGGGAGCAATTAGCTAGAGTAGCTCCATGCAGAGCATTGTGGACATAACATATTTGCAAAATACATACGGCTCTGAATGTGACAGACCCGTTGACTAAGCTTCTCTCACGTGCAAAACATGATCACACCTTAGTACTCTTTGGGCATTAATCACATAGCGATGTGAACTAGATTAATTGACTCTAGTAAACCCTTTGGATGTTGGTCACATGATGATGTGAACTATGGGTGTTAATCATATACAGATATGAATATTGGTGTTAAATCACATGGCGATGTGAACTAGATTATTGACTCCAGTGCAAGTGGGAGACTGAAGGAAATATGCCCTAGAGGGAATAATAATAAAGTTATTATTTATTTCCTTATTTCATGATAAATGTTTATTATTCATGCTAGAATTGTATTAACCGGAAACATAATACATGTATGAATACATAGACAAACATAGTGTCACTAGTATTCCTCTACTTGACTAGCTCGTTTATCAGAGATGGTTATGTTTCCTAGCCATGGACAAAAGAGTTGTCATTTGATTAACGGGATCACATCATTAGGAGAATGATGTGATTGACTTGACCCATTCCGTTAGCTTAGCACTTGATCGTTTAGTATGTTGCTATTGCTTTCTTCATGACTTATACATGTTCCTGTAACTATGAGATTATGCAACTCCCGTTTACCGGAAGAACACTTTGTGTGCTACCAAACGTCACAATGTACTGGGTGATTATAAAGGTGCTCTACAGGTGTTTCCGAAGGTACATGTTGGGTTGGCATAATTCGAGATTAGGATTTGTCACTCCGATTGTCGGAGAGGTATCTCTGGGCCCTCTCGGTAATACTCATCACCTAAGCCTTGCAAGCATGTAACTAATGAGTTAGTTATGAGATGACGTATTACGGAACGAGTAAAGAGACTTGCCGGTAACGAGATTGAACTAGGTATTGGATACCGACGATCGAATCTCGGGCAAGTAACATACCGATGACAAAGGGAACAACGTATGTTGTTATGCGGTTTGACCGATAAAGATCTTCGTAGAATATGTAGGAGCCAATATGGGCATCCAGGTTCCGCTATTGGTTATTGACCAAGAATAGTTCTAGGTCATGTCTACATAGTTCTCGAACCCGTAGGGTTCGCACGCTTAACGTTACGATGACAGTTATATTATGAGTTTATGAGTTTTGATGTACCGAAGGAGTTCGGAGTCCCGGATGAGATCGGGGACATGACGAGGAGTCTCGAAATGGTCAAGACGTAAAGATCGATATATTGGACGACTATATTCGGAGTTCGGAAAGGTTCCGAGTGATTCGGGTATTTTTCGGAGTACCGGAGAGTTACGGGAATTCGCCAGGGAGAAGTATTGGGCCTTATTGGGCCCTGCGGGGAAGAGAGAGGGGCTGCCTAGGGCAGGCCGCGCGCCCCCCATTGCCTAGTCTGAATTGGACTAGGGGGAGGGGCCGCACCCCCCCTTCCTTCCCTTCTCTCTTCCCCTTCCTAGTCTCCTACTCCTACTACATGGAATGACCCCTAGTTGGACTAGGAAAGGGGGAATCCTACTCCCGGTGGGAGTAGGACTCCCCATGGCGCGCCCCTCCTAGGGCCGGCCTCCTCCTCCCTTGATCCTTTATATACGGGGGCAGGGGGCACCCCATAGACACACAAGTTGATCTACGGATCGTTCCTTAGCCGTGTGCGGTGCCCCCTTCCACCATATTCCACCTCGGTCATATCGTCGCGGAGTTTAGGCGAAGCCCTGCGCCGGTAGAACATCATCATCGTCACCACGCTGTCGTGCTGACGGAACTCATCTCCGGAGCTCGGCTGGATCGAAGGCCGGAGATCGTCATCGAGCTGAACGTGTGCTGAACTCGGAGGTGCCGTGTATTCGGTACTTGGATCGGTCGGATCGTGAAGACGTACGACTACATCAACCGCGTTGTGCTAACGCTTCCGCTTACGTTCTACGAGGGTACGTGGACGAACACTCTCCCCTCTCGTTGCTATGCCATCACCATGATCTTGCATGTGCGTAGGAATTTTTTTGAAATTACTACGTTCCCCAACACTGCTTACTTGACCATGGCCAGTCTAGTGTAGTTTATCTTCCGCTGCATTCCATATAGGTGTTATTTGATTGTTTGTCTTCAAAGACGTTGCGTTTTCATGGACTATCATAAAAATCATCTATTCACCCCCCTCTAGTCGATAACTAGCACTTTCATGAACTCGGCTTGGTAATGGTATACGGTGCACTGACCTGGAGTTGAGAATTGTTCAACTGAAGCAGCAGCACCGGCAGTTTGTGCCTGATGTGATGATGGATTAGTTTCGGACCATACTTGGGTCCAAGTCTCACCGGGGGGTAGAAAACTGAAACTTGGATCTTCGTACGAAGCAAGAATCATCCACCTTGTATCTTCCTCTCCTGTGGATTGGTTCGTCGCAGGAGCTGATGTAGAAGCAACATCCTTGTATTATGAGGAGTTTTTCTGACACTTTTCTCCACCTCATCGGCGTATGCAGTTGCTTCCTAATAAACCAGGTGTTGGGTGTGGGTGCTGTCCCATTTTCTTGAGCTTTTTCAGTATATGAGTCTTGGAGTATGCTAGCAGGGGAAGAATAAGTAGCTGTTGTTGGAGTATGATTTTTTCTAGCAGCAATGACATCTTGTGCAAACTTGTTCATGCGCTTGGCGTGCAATTTGTTTAGTTGTGATGTGGCTTTTGAAATATCTTGTGCCCATTTTGCATTATGCCTTTGCAAAATTGGAAGTATGAACGCTGGTAGTTCCTGCATGAAGAAAGGATTTTACAAATTATTATGCTGGAAGCATCAAATTTGACACATGAAACAATCAAGTAGGAAGGTAGTAGCTGAAGGAAATATGCCCTAGAGGCAATAATAAAGTTATTATTTATTTCCTTATTTCATGATAAATGTTTATTATTCATGCTAGAATTGTATTAACCGGAAACATAATACATGTGTGAATATATAGACAAACAGAGTGTCACTAGTATGCCTCTACTAGACTAGCTCGTTGATCAAAGATGGTTATGTTTCCTAGCCATAGACATGGGTTGTCATTTGATTAACGGAATCACATCATTAGGAGAATGATGTGATTGACCTGACCTATTCCGTTAGCTTAGCACTTGACCGTTTAGTATGTTGCTTTTGCTTTCTTCATGACTTATACATGTTCCTATGACTATGAGATTATGCAACTCCCGTTTACCGGAGGAACACTTTGTGTGCTACCAAACATCACAACATAACTGGGTGATTATAAAGATGCTCTACAGGTGTCTCCAAAGGTACTTGTTGAGTTGCCGTATTTCGAGATTAGGATTTGTCACTCCGATTGTCAGAGAGGTATCTCTGGGCCCTCTCGGTAATGCACATCACTATAAGCCTTGCAAGCAATGTGACTAATGAGTTAGTTGCGGGATGATGCATTACATAACGAGTAAAGAGACTTGCCGGTAACGAGATTGAACTAGGTATTGAGATACCGACGATCGAATCTCGGGCAAGTAACATACCGATGACAAAGGGAACACCGTATGTTGTTATGCAGTTTGACCGATAAAGATCTTCATAGAATATGTAGGAGCCAATATGAGCATCCAGGTTCCGCTATTGGTTATTGACCGAAGACGTGTCTCGGTCATGTCTACATAGTTCTCGAACCCGTAGGGTCCGCACGCTTAAGGTTTCGATGATAGTTTTATTATGAGTTTATGAGTTTTGATGTACCGAAGAAGTTCGGAGTCCCGGCTGGACATGACGAGGAGTCCCGGAATGGTCGAGAAGTAAAAATCGATATATTGGACGACTATATTCGGACATCGGAAAGGTTCCGAGTGATTCGGGTATTTTTCGGAGTACCGGAGAGTTACGGGAATTCGTATTGGGCCTTAATGGGCCAGACGGGAAAGGAGAGAAAGGCCCCAAAGGGTGGCCGCACCCCTCCCCATGGTCTAGTCCGAATTGGACTAGGGAGGGGGGCGCCCCCTTCCTTCCTTCTCCTTCTCCCTTCCCTTTCCTTCTCTCCTACTCCTAATACTTGGAAGGGCTCCTTGTTCTACTAGGAAAAGGGGAATCCTACTCCCGGTGGGAGTAGGACTCCCCTAGGGCGCGCCATAGAGAGGGCCGGCCCTTCCCCTCCTCCACTCCTTTATATACGGGGAGGGGGGCACCCCTTGGAGACACAACAATTGATCCTTGAGATCTCTTAGCCGTGTGCGGTGCCCCCTCCACCATAGTTCTCCTCGATAATATTGTAGCGGTGCTTAGGCGAAGCCCTGGGATGGTAGAACATCAAGATCGTCACCACGCCTTCAAGCTGACGGAACTCTTCCCCGACACTTTGCTGGATTGGAGTCCGGGGAATGTCATCGAGCTGAACGTGTGCAAGAACTCGGAGGTGCCGTAGTTTCGGTGCTTGATCGGTCGGGCCGTGAAGACGTACGACTACATCAACTGCGTTGTGCTAACACTTCCTCTTTCGGTCTATGAGGGTACGTGGACACACTCTCCCCTCTCGTTGCTATGCATCACCATGATCTTGCGTGTGCGTAGGAAATTTTTGAAATTGCTACGTTCCCCAACTGTGGCATCCGAGCTAGGTTTTATGCGTAGATGTTATATGCACGAGTAGAACACAAGTGAGTTGTGGGCGATACAAGTCATACTGCTTACCAGCATGTCATACTTTGGTTCGGCGGTATTGTTGGATTAAGCGGCCCGGACCGACATTACGCGTACGCTTACGCGAGCATGGTTCTACCGACGTGCTTTGCACACAGGTGGCTAGCGGGTGTCAATTTCTCCAACTTTAGTTGAACCCAGTGTGGCTACGCCCGGTCCTTAAGAAGGTTAAAACAACACTAACTTGACGAACTATCGTTGTGCTTTTGATGCGTAGGTAAGAACGGTTCCGTCTCAGCCCGTAGCAGCCACGTAAAACTTGCAACAACAAAGTAGAGGACGTCTAACTTGTTTTTGCAGGGCATGTTGTGATGTGATATGGTCAAGACATGATGCTATATTTTATTGTATGAGACGATCATGTTTTGTAACCGAAGTTATCGGCAACTGGCAGGAGCCATATGGTTGTCGCTTTATTGTATGAAATGCAAACGCCCTGTAATTGCTTTACTTTATCACTAAGCGGTAGCGATAGTCGTAGAAGCAATAGACGGCGTAAACGACAACGATGCTACGATGGAGATCAAGGTGTCGCGCCGGTGACGATGGTGACCACGACGGTGCTTCGGAGATGGAGATCACAAGCACAAGATGATGATGGCCATATCATATCACTTATATTGATTGCACGTGATGTTTATCCTTTATGCATCTTATCTTGCTTTGATTGATGGTAGCATTTTAAGATGATCTCTCACTAATTATCAAGAAGTGTTCTCCCTGAGTATGCACCGTTGCCAAAGTTCGTCGTGCCCAGACACCATGTGATGATCGGGTGTGATAAGCTGTACGTCCATCTACAACCGGTGCAAGCCAGTTTTGCACACGCGGAATACTCAAGTTAAACTTGACGAGCCTAGCATATGCAGATATGGCCTCGGAACATGGAGACCGAAAGGTCGAGCGTGAATCATATAGTATATATGATCAACATAGTCATGTTCACCATTGAAAACTACTCCATCTCACGTGATGATCAGACATGGTTTAGTTGATTCGGATCACGTGATCACTTAGATGACTAGAGAGATGTCTATCTAATATGATTAATTGAACTTAAATTTATCATGAATTTAGTCCTGGTAGTATTTTGCAAATTATGTTGTAGATCAATAGCTCGTGTTGTTGCTTTCATATGTTTATTTTGATATGTTCCTAGAGAAAACTGTTTTGAAAAATATTAGTAGCAATGATGCGGATTGGATCCGTGATCTGAGGATTATCCTCATTGCTACACAGAAGAATTATTTCCTTGATGCACCGCTAGGTGACAAACCTATTGCAAGAGCAGATGCAGACGTTATGAACGTTTGGCTAGCTCAAAATTATGACTACTTGATAGTTTAGTGCACCATGCTTAAACGGCTTAGAATCGGGACTTCAAAGACGTTTTGAACGTCATGGACCATATGAGATGTTCGAGGAGTTGAAGTTAATATTTCCAGCAAATACCCGAGTTGAGAGATATGAAGTCTCCAACAAGTTCTATAGCTAAAAGATGGAGGAGAATCGCTCAACTAGTGAGCATGTGCCCAGATTGTCTGGGTACTTCAATCGCTTGAATCAAGTGGGAATTAATCTTACAGAAAAGATAGTGATTGACAGAATTCTCTAGTCACCATCACTAAGTTACTAGAACTTCGTGATGAACTATAGTATGCAAGGGATGACGAAAACGATTCCCGAGCTCTTCGTGATGTTGAAATCGACGAAGGTAGAAATCAAGAAAGAGCATCAAGTGTTGATGATTGACAAGACCACTAGTTTCAAGAAAAGGGCAAACGGAAAGAAAGGGAAACTTCAAGTAGAATGACAAGCAAGTTGTCACTCCCGCGAAGAAGCTCCAAGTTGGACCAAAGCCTGAAACTGAGTGCTTACACTACAAAGGAAATGGTCACTGGAAGCTTAAATGCCCTGAATATTTGGTGGATAAGAAGGATGGCAAAGTGAACAAGGGTATATTTGATATATAGGTTATTGATGTGTGCCTTACTAGTGTTTATAGTAGCCCCTGAGTATTTGATACTTGTTCAGTTGCTCAGATTAGTAACTCAAAATAGGAGTTATATAAACAGAGACTGGTTGAAGGGGAAGTGACGATGAGTGTTGGAAGTGGTTCCAAGATTGATATGATCATCATCGCCCACTACCTATACTTTCGGGATTAGTGTTAAACCTAAATAAATGTTATTTGGCATTTGCGTTGAGCATGAATATGATTTGATCATGTTTATTGCAATATAGTTATTCATTTAAAGTCAGAGAATAATTGTTGTTCTATTTACATGAATAAAACCTTCAATGGTCATACACCCAATGAAAATAGTTTGTTCGATCTCGATCGTAGTGATACACATATTCATAATATTGATGCCAAAAGATGCAAAGTTAAAAATGATAGTGCAACTTATATGTGGCACTGCCGTTTGGGTCATATCGGTGTAAAGCGCATGAAGAAACTCCATGAAAGATGGATTTTCGGAATCACTTGGTTATGAATCATTTGATGCTTGCGAACCGTGCCTTTTGGGCAAGATGACTAAAACTCCGTTCTCCGGAACAATGGAACGAGCTACTGACTTACAATGGAAATAATACATACCGATGTATGCGATCCAATGAGTGTTGATGCTCGTGGCAAGAATCATTATTTTCTGAACTTCACAAGATGATTTGAGCAGATATGGGTATATCTACTTGATGAAACATAAGTCTGAAATAATTGAAAGGTTCAAAGAATTTCAGAGTGAAGTGGAAAAATCATCATAACAAGAAAATAAAGTTTCTATGATCTGATCGTAGAAATGAATATTTGAGCTACGAGTTTGGCCTTCATTTTAAATAAAGTGGAATAGTTTCACAGCTCACGCCACATGGAACACCACAGCGTAATGGTGTGTCCGAACGTCATAACCGTACTTTATTAGATATGGTGCAACCTATGATGTCTCTTACCAATCTACCACTATCGTTTTGGGGTTATCCATTAGAGACAGCTGCATTCACGTTAAAAAGGGCACCATCTAAATCCGTTGAGATGACACCTTATGAACTATGGTTTGGCAAGAAACCAAAGTTGTCGTTTCTTAAAGTTTGGGGTTGCGATGATTATGTGAAAAAGTTTCAACATGATAAGCCTGAACTCAAATTGGAGAAATGCATCTTCATAGGATACCCAAAAGTTACTGTTGGGTACACCTTCTATCACAAATCCGAAGGCAAGATATTCGTTGCTAAGAATGGATCCTTTTTAGAGAAGGAGTTTCTCTCGAAAGAAGTGAGTGGAGGAAAGTAGAGCTTGATAAGGTAATTTGTACCTTCTCCCGAATCGGAGACTAGTTCATCACTGAAATCAATTGCACAGCTGAACGTGTGCAAGAACTCGGAGGTGCCGTAGTTTCGGTGCTTGATTGGTCCGGCCGTGAGGACGTACGACTACATCAAGTGCGTTGTGCTAACGCTTCCGCTTTCGGTCTACGAGGGTACATGGACACACTCTCCCCTCTCGTTGCTATGCATCACCATGATCTTGCGTGTGCGTAGAAATTTTTGAAATTACTACGTTCCTCAACAGTAGCATGGGTTGATATATGGAATTTGTGGTTGTTCTTTACCGTAATGCTAGCTGGAAGCACGAGAAGTAAACAATGCCAACATTTAGATAAGGAGGTAGAAGCATGATTTGCTGAATATATCTTGTCGCTAATCTTGATAGCATGTTAGTTACGTAAATATGTGAGCAAGGGAAAATTCATAATGTTATACCTCAGATTGCTTGAAAGGTAATATAGGGACCAGGTGATACATGTCCTGTTGTGAAGCAGCAGAAGGAAAGATTCGAAAACCCAAAAGAAACATTGAGTACAAGATATGTAAAACAAAATTAGGTTACAAAATGATTAAAAAATTGGGTGGGTACCTCAGCTGGATGGTTGATTTTCTGTTTGTTGTACATATGGCTGTTGAGTAGGTTGCTCCTGGTAGATTAGCGCTACGACAGCATATGGGGTGGTGTCGGGTGCACGGAACTGCACAAAAAGTGCACTATTAAAGCAATGGTCGAGAGAACAAACTGAATAGTGGTGGATCGTTAGTGGAATAAAAATGCTTACATCCAGATGTATATGGAGAAAGAGAATTTTTTTGCATATATTTGAAGCAATGACTACAGAAAATGGTATGCAAGGCATAATTTGTTGTATCTTACCGGTCGTGCGCCATATATATCAGGGTTGAGGCTTAGTCTACTTTTATCGTCCACAGTCTCGTGTGCCGCCGCGCCGCGCCACTGTGCCTCCACGCTCGTCGCCCTGAGCCGCTGCGACATCTGCGCCACCACGCAGGTCCTCTGCGACCACCATGCTCGTCGCACGCATGACATCACACCGCACAGCCGCGGACTCGCTTCGCGTCGCGGTCGCCACGCGCTCGCTGCGTGCCACAACCTCCATGTCCGACGCACTTGCCGCGCGTGCCCCGGCCCTGAACCAGTAGATCTGATGCCAAGTTTCGGGTAGAAGCCCTAGCTCACCCTATCGTTGCTTTCTCTCTCTCTCTGGCACACACCTCTCACTCTTGCAAGGAACCAAGGAAGAAGAAGAAAGAACAGGGACACGGAGGTGTTTGCCGGCGCACATATGCCTGCCACAACAATGGCGATCTTTCATTCGCGCACGAACTCGACACCACACTTACAACAGTACACGGGGTGGAGCTTTATATGCAGGCGCTCCCACACGACGCCGTGCTCCCCACTCCTCTACGCCCGCACGCTCCGCACGCCCTGGCTCGCGCACCCGTCGCGCACCCACGCGATCAACGTGTCCGGGCTCCAACAGAACACCGCGATCACCCCCCGCTACTATCGCCAACTAACTCACGCACGCACACACGTTGTATACGAGGCGGACTATGCCCATACACTAGTCAGAGACACACAGCACGCACACAGGCCATACACACGTCGGACTATGCCTGTACAATGGTCAGACCATGCCCAGACACAGGCTCGACGCGGCCACGGACCGGACCTGGCGCGCCCGACGCCGGTCACACCACCGCGGAGACATGGCTTATTGCGCCAACATAGGCATTGACACGTAGTATATTCCTGAAAACAGACCAACGACTCCATCATCGTCATTTCCTCTCAGCTTGCATGCATGTTCTCTACAGGTGATCTTCTCCTTGCAACAACAATTTTGGTTCGCTATTGGGACTGGTGTCTTCCATTCTCATCCCCAAGAAGCAAACCCCACGAGACATCGCTTATGTCTTTTTCTAAATCAGACCCAGCGGACAAACTGGGACTGTTTAAGTGTGCCTGAATTATGTCCCACTACATCATTTTGAACGTGTAGTATTCGTTATAATAAATTTAGGCTAGCTGCACTAGTCGTCAACCTGTGCACCTGCACGGGCTAGCAGTTTGAAGACCACAAAGTTGTATTTGATGTTTGAGAAAATGCGATAATGCAATTTTTGAAATGTTGGCAGTAAAAAGGTATTGTTTTTCTATGGAAGGATAATAAAAAATTATATGCATTCATAAAATTCTTTCATGGTGGTACATTCTCGTGGTAATTGTTTTATTTGTTAGACCCCTCACACTGATTATAATATTATCTAATGTAACTGTATAGTGATGCATTTCTCTTTTTTTGATGTATTTATTTTGTCTTTTTATTGGACATGTACAGATGCATGCATACTTAGAGCATATTTCAGTCATATCTAACTTTGACATAGCTGAGTTTAGGCCAACTGATCCTTTTCTAGAAATGTGGCCAAGGCTAACAAAAGCACGGACATAATTAGGGAAAAATAGCAAAATATGGATTATAAGCTAGATGTAAATGCATAAACATTAAAGTGTAGAAAATCACAAGTGCATGTGGTGTAAATCAAATACATACCTCACAGTTCGTGCCCTTGATTATATTGAATCTATGTACTTTATTTTACTTCCAGCATTAATATGTACATGAAATCTAAGAGATGGGTAATGCTGTATCCATATGCATGTGATTGGACCATTAGATAATCTACACAGATAGGTGTCTTGTACTCCCTCTGTTCCTAAATATTCGTTATTTTAGCGATATCAAATGGACTACAACATACGGATGTATATAGACATAATTTAGAGTGTAGATTCACTCATTTTGTTCTGTATGTAGTCACTTGTTAAAATTTCTACAAAGACAAATATTTAGGAACAGAGGGAGTATATTTTGTCCAATGTTTGACTGTATTTGCGAACTTGAGATTTGAAGGTATTTTCATGCAATATCATGGTATACTGAGGAGGGGTTCTATCATTAGTAACAAATCAGTTCTAGGCGATCAATGAGATTATGCTCAATATGATAGGCCACACATAAGGGCAGAAACTGCTACACGCATAAATATGATGAATAAGAACATACATGCATATATGTCAGGCATCAATGGGAATCATGTGGTGAATTATATGATTGAGATGTCTCATGTGAGATATCATGAAAGCAAACCGACCATTTAAACGACCATTAGTACATCACCAATTTGCGTTTCTGTCTGTTCCTACCACCAAACATCTTCTAGTAGAAATGCTAGTTCTGAAACTAGCGTGGTAGACACCCGACGCCGACAATGATCATTGATATATCTTGATCAGGGGCATCAAGAACCTCTTAACATCCAACATGTAAAATTCCTGGGACCATGAGACATCGTTGGTGTCTGAGCCTTTTAGAGTTGTGCTCTATTCTGTAAGATGAGTCTTCGGCTTAAACCAACAATTCTACATCTGAAGCATCTACAATGGAACCTGTACACAAACAAATTCTGGGTGCGATAAACTAATAGTAGCATTAAATTCTCACCAAAAATACATGTGAATAAGTCATAAGCCAAGCAGTGTTTGACAAATATTAAAGGAGATTTAAATTCGTATAATAGTTTATATAATAGGAGTGGGCGGGCGGTTGGCATATGATGTGCAGCCAAGCATGATAAATTATTTGCTTATAAGTTTTTGTTGCTAAAAATATTTTTCGTATAATGTGACATATCAAACTGCACAACATGCGGGGGGGGGGGGGGGGGGGGGGATAATCTTTGTTTGGAAAAATAGTTAAGTAAAGACATTTTTCGATAAATTAAGTAAAGATATGCTGGTGTAAAATACTTAGTTGTGTTTTTCATTGGTCCACTTCATGTTACAATTTCTAATAGGGTTCATCTGTATGTTTTTTCTTTGTGAACAAATCCAAGACGTTGCATTTGCACGTGGCGTTACAAACAAACAGACCAATCTCTTGGTGGAAACCCACGTATGTACGTAGGCAGCCTGCATATCCATGGCGGATACATGGTGGCCTATATCATTATTAATTTGCTTGCATCTGTGTGCTGTTAAACTAATGATACACAGGATTTAGGGATACCTGTAGGCCGAGATGATGGGGCCAGCTTGCCATATTACAGGAGCGTGCAGTGCGCACATGCTGCCTCTGCCATTGCTGCCGAGGAAGCTTCCATCTGATGTGAGATGGGAAGAGGAGGTGGACGATAAGTGCAGATACATTGTTAGATGTACCACAGCCAAGCAATAGCTACAAATACGGCATCCTTGTGAATCTGGTGACACCCACGATGACCGTGGTAGCCGCTGGAAGGATCATAAAATTAATATTAAGCTTGCCGATCTATTAGCTCTCTCGGTCGGTTGCTGCGTACAGAGCGATTTTGATTTTGTGTGTTTTCTTGATCCTTCCCGAGTCCAGCAGCACGTGCACTGCTGCCTCCACATGCATGTTTGTCGCCACCTGGCCGAGTACAGAGCGATCAACGTACAGACTCCCGTTCACATCAAGGGACATAGCCTTGGCAAGAATTTCAGCAGATGAGAAAGAAGAACAGTATCAACTCTAGAGCCGTGACTGCTCACAAATAGGAAAGTACGGCCTCTCTTTTTAGATTGGAAAGCAGATAATACGTGCAGGATTCATCCTTGATTTTACCATGTTTGTGGGTGATCCAAGAAGGCGCGGCACCGTCCGTATTGTGTGGTTGTCTCGACTCCATGTCAACAAACTTCTGTTTTCAATCTACCTTGAAAAAATATACTGAACCGAAAAAAAGTACTGACTTACAGAAGGTTGAGATTTATTTTATGAGCTAGCATCTAGAAAAAAAAGATCTACGATAAATTAAATTCTGAATAAAGGAAAATATAACTGCAATACAAAACCTTGTTCGTGATGGCTAGCGAGGGAAGCTCATCCTCTGTGCGGCCCATGGTCTCAGACTCAGTTGTTGTTGTTCGTCAACAGTTGAGATTTATTTGAAGGGGAGGAGAAGGCAGCAATGATTTTTTTAATCCACATAGCTTTTCTATCCGCAATCTGGCTGGAGAGGGTGTACCTGATAAAAAACATGGCCGTGGATTTTTTGTTTTGTTTTGTTTTGAGAACGTGGAATATTTTTCTCCACCCTGATTGTGGTTTCTGTTTTCATGTTTATCTATATATCGTGGAGTTTTCTTGCGTGGAGGTTTCTACGTTTTTCACTACGCGTGGCCATCATGGAGTTTTCATGGGTGGAGGCTTCTATTTTTTTCCAGTACCTGTGGACGTGACAGAATATTTTTTTTGGACAATGGAGTTTTAATTGGTGGAGGCTTCTATTTTTTTCCACTACGAATGGACGTGACAGATCCTTTTGTGCTTCTATTTTTGTTTCCACTACTGTGGATGTGACAGATCCTGTTTTGCTGGACCATGGAGTTTTAATTGGTGAAGGCTTCTATTTTTTTCCACTACCCATGAATGTGACAGATCCTTTTGTAGTTGACCATATTTGTTACGCAACTTTCCTTTTATCTTGACCGTAAATTCTCTAATCCAACGCTATAATTAATATTGATGATGTGGGCTAATTAA